>JAWRVF010000021.1:0-1230115 GCA_036785485.1 Physcomitrellopsis africana | reverse complement strand
TTGATGTTCAATTATGTTTCTTTGAACGTAATTTACAGAATATATTTTTTAATTTGTTTAAGTTTTAAATAATATAATTATTAAGTAATGTATATATCTTCATATATATTTATATATATATCTATATATATTTAAAAAAAATTATGTTCTTATAAAATAGATAGCTTAAAAATAAAAAGAAAAAATATAATATCAAAGATTTTCTTAAATTTTTTCAAAATATTTTTAAAAAAATTAATACAGATTTTTTTAATATATTTCTTTTTTTATTTTAAGATTTTATAAACCAATATATATATATATATATATATATATATTACAAGAAAAACATGTTACAAGTAATGTACAAGAATCTTGTTCTAAAATATGAACATGAAAACAAAGAAACAAGGCAAATATTGAACATATGTGGCAAAGACATACAATCACAAAAAAGTCTTTTATATTTTGTTGTAATTTTTTTATTTTTTAATATTTATTATGCCATATACAAAGCTGCTTTGATATCTTAGATTAATAAGATAATAGAACATGTGCTCCTAATGTCTTTGCTGTTAAAGTTGAAGAAAGAGTTACTTGGAGGTTAACCGTAGTAAGTTTCTAATAGTCAAAAGTCAACTAGGGATTAAGTGGCGGCTAGGGTCTCGACAGGCGGTTAGGTTTAAGGTCTTGACAGGCGGCTGGATTTAGGGTCTCGTTAGGCGGCTGGCTTTTAGATGAATGTAGATGAAGCCTATGTACTTTGGATGTGAACTCCACTTATAAGTAAAGGGTGTTGGAAGTGAGAGCTATCTCATTCCGCACTTCTCTTTGTGTGCAACCTTGCTGATGCTAAGTGTTGTGGCTTCTAACTTCTAATTCTTTAATAGGTTATGGACCCACTCACATTTGCTTGTGAGTTTTAGAAGTTTTATGAAGTCTTTGTTGTTGTGCGGAATAGGTCTTATGGTGTTTTGCTAATGTTAGAGTTTATATGATCTTAGCTTATGTTATGACCAGAGGAGGTTCTGATTTGTAAGCTTAGAGATCTCTAACATTGCTTTGTGGGATCTTATCTCCTTGATAGTGAGTTTAAGACCATTGTGAAAGACCTTGATAGTGTCTTTATGTGTTATTGAAACTGTTTCATTAACCTTCTGCATTTCATTAAATAGTGAGTTGAAAGAGTGAAAGAACTTGATTGAGAGGTTCATAAGAGTGCATATACTGATTAGAAGCTTTAGAAGATCACTTAAGAGTGCTTTGAGTGAGAAATCACTCTTTTGTTCACAAGAGGATATTCTGAGTTTCTGCTAGTGCAAATTTGTGATTTTAGATCACATAGGAACTTCTTTTCTCAATATTCTTTGATACACTACTTCTTAGAAATGGCTTCTAGTGAGGGTGAAGGTTTGAGAGTGATTGAGAAGTTTAGAGGTGACAATTTCTATCACTGGAAGGTAAAAATGGAGCTTTTGTTGGCATCTTTGGACCTTTGGGACATTGTAGATGAAAGTGAAGACCCTCCATGCATAGATGCAAGTATTAAGGAGAAGAAGGACTTTAAAAGACGTGAAAAGAAGGCTTTTGGCATGATTGCCACAAATGTGGATGAAGCCAACTTTTCACACATTATCCATTGCAAAGGACCAGCGGAAGCATGGAAGACTCTTTGCAACATTTATGAGAGCAAGAACTTGTCCAACATCCTTTTTACAAGGAGGAAATTCTTCACTTGCAAGATGGAAGAAGGTGAAGACCTTATGGCTCACGTCAACAAGGTAAAGGCTCTTGCAAATCAACTAGCTATTGTTGACAAACCTTTAGAAGATGGTGATATTGTCATGACCTTGCTCATGAGCCTTCCGGAGTCTTATAACTATCTTATAGTAGCATTGGAGTCCATCAAGTTGAAGGAGCTTACAATGGACTATGTGACGGCAAGA
The DNA here is from genome assembly GCA_036785485.1 of Physcomitrellopsis africana. Taxonomy (NCBI): domain Eukaryota; kingdom Viridiplantae; phylum Streptophyta; class Bryopsida; order Funariales; family Funariaceae; genus Physcomitrellopsis; species Physcomitrellopsis africana. The sequence continues at coordinate 1,228,190 of JAWRVF010000021.1, read as the reverse complement.
CTTGCACATGAAGTGACCAAAAGGAAAGGAAAGGAGCATCAAAGTGAAGACTCGGCTCTCTTCTCAAGACAAGGTAAAGGTACCTATTCAAACCAACGTGACAATAGAAGGAGTAACGTGAAAACTTGCTTCATTTGCGGAAAATCAGGTCATTTTGCAAGAAATTGCTACAAGGCCAAGAAAGGAGACACAGAGAATGCTAACAATGCACATGATGAATTTGGAGGAGATGACTTTGCATTCATGGCAAGTGAAGGCACTTCTATGGCTGCCATGTCTAAGTGGATTATTGATTCAGGTGCTACCAAGCACATGACTCCATACAAGTGTTCTTTTAACACTTATGAAGAAATTCCAGTAACAAATGTTTGGTTAGGAGACAATGGCATGGTACAAGCTGTTGGAATTGGCTCCATTGTGGTGGAGATTGTTGTGAAGAATGAAACCAAGAGGATCAGATTGAAAGAAGTCCTACATGTGCCAAAGATGAAGAAGAATCTTCTTTCGGTGAGCAAACTTGTGTCAAGTGGTTGTAAGGTTCAATTTGATATGAATGGATGTTTTGTGAAGACATTGGATGGAGATAATGTTTTAAAGGGCTTTAGAGATGGCAACCTTTACATTCTCAATTGTAAGAAGGTGAATGGAGTTGAAGTAGCAGCATTTGCTGAATTTCCAAAAGATGAAGACAAGTTTGGAATTTGGCATGGACGCCTTGGTCATTTGAATGCCAAAAGCATGAAGGAGCTCAAATCTATGGTAGTTGGCTTAGATCTTGGTCAATCATACAACAATGCCACGACTCTAGCTTGTGAAGGTTGTATTCAAGGCAAGTAACAAAGGGCCTCATTTCCAAGTGGAGTAGCAACACGAGCAAGTAAGTTGTTGGAGATTGTGCATTCAGATGTTTGTGGACCTATGAAGACACCATCAATTGGAGGTGCAAGGTACTTTGTCACATTTATTGATGATTTTTCAAGAAAGGTGTGGATTTTTATCCTTAAAGCCAAGAGTGAGTGTTTCTCAAGATTTAAGGAGTTTAAGGCACATGTGGAAAAGCAATATGAATACAAGATCAAGGTATTACGCACAGACAATGGTGGTGAGTATTTGTCAAAACACTTTGATGAGTATTTGAAGATTCAAGGTATTATAAGACAAATGTCTACTCCTTACACTCCACAACAAAATGGAGCTGCTGAAAGAGCAAATCGCACCATTGTGGAGATGGCAAGGAGTATGCTTCATGCTCAAAACCTTGGATATGAATTTTGGATGGAAGCTGTGGTGAATGCAGTATACACAAGGAATAGATGCCCTACAAGTGCACTCACATCAATGACTCCACAAGAAGCTTGAAGTGGGAAGAAACCTTGTGTTTCAAACATGAGGACATTTGGATGCATTGCTTATGTAAAGGTACCAGATTATATGAGGTCCAAGCTTGAAGCAAAAGGTACAAAATGTGTATTTGTTGGATATTGTGAAGGTACAAAGGCATATAGGCTAATGTGTTTAGATACCAAGAAGATCATCAAAAGTCGTGATGTTGAGTTTATTGAGCATAAGAGTGCTTATGAGCACTTGGAGATGTGTCCAAGTGGGAGTAATGGTGTGTTTGTGGACACATCTTTAAATCTAGCAAAGAAAGAAGAAGAAGATGAAGACAATGAAGATAGTGGAGACATGAAAGAAGGTGAAGAGCCAAAGAAGATGGAGATGAAAGTCTCTTTGATTCCTAAGACCAACAGTGAAGGAAATGAAGATGTTGAAGATGATGATGATGAGGAGTATCAACCTTTGAGTGAGAAAAGACAAATTTTAAGAAAGAAGCAGCTTGGAAGAGTGGTTGGAGTACGTGAAGGTGAATCTTCTTCAAATGAAAGGAGATATCCTATGAGGGAAAGAAGACCACTTGATGAATGGTGGAAGAACCATATTTTTCCTTAAGTAAGTGAAGAACCTGCCAATGTTGCACTCTTTGCTGATCCATTGTCTTTATGTGATGCAATGAAGTCCACAGATGCTATCAAGTGGGAGAAGGCTATGGAAGAAGAATACAAATCTCTCATGGACAATAGAACATGGGAATTGACTCAACTTCCACCAAATCGATCTTCTATTGGTTGTAAGTGGGTATTTAGAACCAAAAGGGATGCAATGGGCAATGTTGTGAGATATAAGGCAAGATTAGTTGCCAAAGGATATTCACAAGTTGCTGGTGTTGATTTCAATGAGACATATGCTCCCGTGGCTAAATTCACCACTATCAGAACCATTGTGGCAATTGGGGCAGCAATGGACTTGGAGATGCATCAAATGGATGTGAAGACGGCTTTCTTGAATGGAGAGTTGGAAGAAGACATCTATATGGATCAACCTCAAGGATATGTTGAAGAAGGCAAACAACATCTTGTTTGTAAGTTGAAGAAATCATTGTATGGACTCAAGCAATCACCAAGGGCATGGTACCAACGGATTGATACATTCTTTGTGAATGAAGGGTTTGTAAGGAGTGAGGCAGATCATTCCATGTATGTGATGCAATCTCAAGAGTTCCTATTGATTGTAATCCTTTACGTTGATGATTTAATCATCTTGGCTAACAATGTGAAAAAGTTGAATTGGATGAAGGCCATATTAGAAAAAGAATTTGAAATGAGTGATTTGGGAGAACTTCACTATTGCTTAGGAGTGGAGTTCATAAGAGATCGTGAAAACAAGACCATTACAATGAGTCAAAGCAAGTACATTGAAGAAGTGTTGAAACGATTCAACATGGAGGAGTGTAAGCCCATTGGAACACCTTTGGAGGCAAATTTGAAGTTGATGAAGCTCACGGATGAGGAGTTTGCTCAAGTTGAAGGTGAGATGCAAAGTATTCCATACAAGGCAGCAGTTGGCTCACTTATGTATGCAATGGTGGCCACAAGAGTGGATCTTGCATATGCGGTGAGTGTTGTGAGCCAACACATGTCTAAGGCTGGACCTTTGCATTGGGCAACGGTAAAGAGGATATTGAGGTACTTAAAAGGTACTAAAGACTTCAAATTATGCCTTGGTGGTAAGAACATTGATTTGCAAGGTTATTGCGATGCGGATTGGGCTGGAGATGTAAATGATAGAAGATCCACAACAGGATATGTGTTCTTTATTTGAGTGGGAGTATTTCATGGAATTGCAAGAGACAACCTACCATTGCAAGATCAACCATGGAGGCTGAGTACATGGCAGCAAGTCATTGTGCAATGGAGGCTTGTTGGATAAGGCAACTCTTAGAAGACATTGGATTAGTGCAAACAGAAGCAACTCCAATAATGTGTGACAATCAAGGATGTCTTGCATTTGCCAAGAATCCAAAAGCACCATTCAAGAACGAAGCACATTGATATTCAACATCATTTCATACGAGAGAAGATTGAAGATGGTATAATAGGTATGAAGTATTGTACTACAAAAGAGATGCTTGCTGATGTGCTTACAAAGGCATTAGTGAAGGATAGACACCACGAGTTGATAAAGGCATTAGGCTTAAAAGCCTTTTGACAATTAGAAAAGTGGGAGTGTTAAAGTTTAAGAAAGAGTTACTTGGAGTTTAACCATAGTAAGTTTCTAATAGTCAAAAGTCAACTAGGGATTAAGTGGCGGCTAGGGTCTCGACAGGCGGTTAGGTTTAAGGTCTTGACAGGCGGCTGGATTTAGGGTCTCGTTAGGCGGCTGGCTTTTAGATGAATGTAGATGAAGCCTATGTACTTTGGATGTGAACTCCACTTATAAGTAAAGGGTGTTGGAAGTGAGAGCCATCTCATTCCGCACTTCTCTTTCTGTGCAACCTTGCTGATGCTAAGTGTTGTGGCTTCTAACTTCTAGTTCTTTAACAGGACAAAACCTTGCATCAAGAGATGTTGTCAAAGAAATCTAACCGTTGGAAGTGATACTAAAAGATCAAGTATCACAAATTGTTTTCAACATCATTAGATGTCCGATAAATCCTATCGTCATTGGACTTCTTTGATTTGAATTACATAATCTTGATATTGATTGGAGTACGTAGAAGATTTTTTCAAGATCCACACATCAAAAGAAGAAACGAGGTACTATTCTATTCCTTAAAACTAAAGCATTTATACAAGCAGCAAAAAAAAAAGATGCATTTGTATTCTATGCTATTCCAATGAAAGATCCAACGGAGCAATCGAAGCAGGAAAATCCTAGTCAATATTGCGACCTAGAAGACGTATTTGAAAAGAAAAAAATAGACATATTATCCAAACATCGTTCTTATGATTGTACAATCAAATACCAAGATGGAGGTCAACTTCTATTTGGTCAAATTTATAATCTATCACAAATGAAGCTTACAGCCTTGCAAGAATATATTGATGAAAATCTAGCCAAGAATTTTATTTGATATTCAAAATCACCTGCTGGAGCTCTTATATTATTTGTGAAAAAGAAAGATGGTTCCTTACATATGTGTATTGATAATCGAGGTCTGAACAAGGTAACTATAAAAAATCACTATCTATTACTATTAATCTCAAGATTATTGGAACAATTGAGACAAGCAAAGATTTTTACAAAGATTGATTTGAGAGGCGCTGTCATACTGCATTTACATGCAGTGTATAAAAATATTATATATCTTGTATCTATTATTATTACATGTGTGAATACTAGAGGTTATTTTAGAAGATATTATAAGGAGAGGATTTATTATAGCCACTTAGTTAGTGAATTAAGATGGCTATTTGTTTTGTTCTTACCTTACTTATATCTTAGAATAGATTCTTTTGTAATTAGAAGAAAGGTAAAGGTTGTTTTATCTTTCTTGTTGACTTTTGAGGTAGAATGGACCTTGTGAGGGATAAGAAAGAAGAGCATGGGGTGAATAGGGCCTGTCCAATAGGATTTGGTTGCCCATGTGGACGTGTCATAGTCTAATATGGAAGGAAAGGGGGATATACTCTTCTTGCTAGACCTAGGATTCGGCAGTTTTGAGTGGTGAACTTTAGAGAGAGATAGCTCCAAGGATATAGAAGAATTTGTGATTAAAATTGAGATGTGTATTCTTCAAGTTGTGAGGATTTTAGAACCTATTTACTTTCTTATATTAGAATTGTGAGCAAAAAGTTATGCTTGTTTTAGTAGAGTGAGGTCTGCTGCTATCAAAAAGTGACGGCAGAAATTTCGATCTGCCACTGCAAGTTTGATTTCGAGTCTTTCTTTGTGAAACTCATTGAGAGTGTGAAAAATTGTGTTAGCTTTCTATCAAGACATTTCTTGTAGCATTTAGAGTTGGAGAAGAAAAGTTGTGAGCTTGAGAGTAGGAAAGGGTCTGCTACCACCCGATGAAGAGGGGCAGAGACTTTGTTCAACCACCCAAGTCGGACAGTCTCTTTAATCCTTTTGATATTTTAGATGCTTATAGTAGCTTATGTAAGCTTTCTATAAAAACAAAAATCAATACATTTGGAGCTTTGATGAAAGTTTTATGAGCCGTGAAGTGTCAAAGAGGGCAAATTGTTACTAGGGTTTGAAGAGTAGAATCAACTAGCTACAAAATCTGGAATTTGAAAGGCATACATGCAAAATTTTAGAACAAGTTAGATGATGGAGTGAGCTTTCTAAAAAGCTATTGCATGCCCAATTTGGAGAAGGGAAGTGATCACAACAAAGGTTGAAGTGAAGAGGAGCTTTACTGCCTTTGCATTTGTTGGGAAATTTTGGTGCCTATTTGTTTTAGCCATAACTTTTAAACGGTAAGTCATCTATTTGTGAAATTTTGATATGTTTTACAATGGACCATTGGCTTTCCATAGGCTATAAGCACGCTTGATTCAACCTTTGGATGAATTTTTAGTGATTTATTTAGTTTCAGCTTGTTGTATAACTTGTATTCCTCATATGCGGTTGTATTTTGAGGTATACTTGAATACATACACACTTTGCTTATACCTTTTATATAAGTGTTTTATAAATATTATATATAATATTTGTATAAGTATTTATATTAGTATTATACCAAGGATTATACATTATTTTATACAAGTGTTTATATAAGTATTTATATAATTATTATTCAAGGATTTATACTTTATATTTGTACAAGTCTTATACAAGTATAATAGAAGTATAATTTGAAAGCTTGAACGAATATTGTGCAAGTATAGAAGATACTTGCACGGCTTCCTCTCATGTTCCCTGCTAGTTCTAGTAGCAATTAGGAACCCGGCGTTTTTCCAAGGCAAATTCTCTCTACCTGACAGCGCCTACAACCTACTCATGATTAATGAAGGAGATCAATGGAAGACAACATTCCGCACAAGATTTGGACATTTTAAGTACAATGTTATGCCTTTTGGACTTACAAATGTACCTTCAGTCTTCCAACATATGATAATTGATATCTTATGAGAATACTTAGATGACTTTGTAGTCATTTACTTGGACAATATCTTGATCTTTTTTAAGATTGAATAAGAGCATGAATATCATATATAGAAAGTATTAGAGAAACTACGAAAAAGTGGATTGTATGCCAAATTAGAGAAATGCTCTTTCCACTAACCATCAGTCAAATATTTAGGATATATTGCTTCAAAAAATAGGATTTTCATGGATCCAAAGAAGATACAAACTATTATAGAGTGGAAACAACCATCATCAATTAGAGATGTACAATGTTTCTTGAGATTTATAAATTTCTATAGAATCTTCATCAAAGATTATTTCAAGATTATGGCTCCATTAACTTAATTCATAGGCAAAGACAAATTTATTTGAGATGATAACGATGAAGAAGTATTCAAAAAGGTAAAAGAATCTTTCACTTCTGCTCCTATACTTGTCTATGCAAATCCAACAAAACCATTCATTCTGGAAATGGATGCCTCAGATTTTGGATTAGAATCTATATTCTCTCAAACAAGTGATGATGGTTAATTATATCCAATAGCATTCCGCTCTCAAAAATTTTCCGGTGTAGAGATTAATTACAAGATCCATGACAAAGAATTATTGGCAATTATTGATGCTTTTGAAAAATGGCACCATTTGTTGGAAGGGGCTCTACACAAAATCATAGTATATAGTGACTACAAAAATTTGGAATACATTATGAGTGCTCAAGTACTAAATCATCGACAAGCATGATGGAGCATGTCATTATCTTGATTTGATTTCATAAATATATATCATCTAGGAAAACTTCAAAAAAAATCAACTGTCTTTTTTCAAAGATCATATCTTGCACCAAGAATAGGAGACATTGTATTGGATCAACAAAAATCAATCATATTAAAGCCATGTCACGGATATAAAATTCACTCCAATAAAATATTTAACTAATATAGACCAATAGAAGTAGATAAAATAAGTTGATTTAATAATATCTAATAGAAAAGCTTCCTAAAAGCTTCATAGATATATAACCACCTTAATACATGTCTATAGGTGATTGGTAGGTTTGAAACTTGATCAACAAGCTAGCCATATGGCGCACATGTATCACTCATGTTAGTAGCTTACGGAACAAGCCAAGTATGTGGCACACCTGTGGGAAACTTGTCGTGCAAGTTTGATACGTGTCTTGCAAATTAGACACATGTATGAGGTCCTATAGAATACCGCCATGTAACTCTTAATTAGATAGTATTTATAGAGGCAAGAGTGAAGCCCTCTTTACTCTTGTCAACTCCTTTTCTAATCTTAGTCTAGTTTCAAGAGTCTTCATGTTTCTAGTCTTTGGCAATAGCCATTCCAGTTTTCCTTTGAATATACATACTTTCTTATTCTTATTTTGTGACTTTACTTTGATACAATTTTCATTAGATTATACATCTTTTTCTAACTCATGTCCTTGATAGATTGATAAGAGTACACATACAATATCACAGCTTTGTCTCTTCTTGATTAAGAGTGGATTTTCCCTTTCTCTTGATAAGACATAAGCATTTTAGAGTTATTAGATCGCCCTTGGCTGATATTGTTCATTCTTGGTGTGTTATTCTACGTTTTTTGAAGTGGAGGAGCGTCTTGGCCGTGTTATATTATCGTGGCGGAGCTTGCGAATGAAGATTGCATTGGTACCGTCACACGAGAACAAATGAAGTAATGCTTGCAATGCATCAACTCAATTTACCGCCACAACTTGTGAAGATTGCGAAGAGTGAAGATATAGAGATGGTTGGAGGCGTGTCGATATCTGTATTTAAACGACCTCCTCCCTTATGATGGGTATGCAGATTCGGCGTTAGAACTGAAGTGGATTTCTTGAAAAGTTTGATGCTGAATCAATTTGAGGATTTGTCAATTAGGTACAATTGGTGATTGAATTTCAACCTCAAAGTTATCCTATGCAAGGATCTCAAGTTAGGTTTATTAGAACGTTACTTTCAAAATCTGCTTTATCGTGGTTTTCATCTTTTCTTGAATGATGTGATCCAATATTAGATAATTTAAAGGATTTTTAGCGAAATTTTGATCTGTCATGGAAGCATGTGTCTGATCGTGTAGAGCGGTTGCACACGCGATTCTACTGACGAAGGCAATGGTAAAAAAAATTAAATTATATATACTTTTACGATTTACCGACAGCTAGCGATATTGGGTGAAATGATCTTTACATTAAATCGATTTGGTTCTCTCGGATCCTGATATGAGGAAAAAATTAATGCTCGATTTATCACGTCATAAATATGAAAAAGACAAGCAATTGATTTTGCTATGAAGTGTGACAATCGATTCTTTGAGTTTCGATCCGAGAGTTGTACAAGAGAGCCTCAACGTTATTATTCAATGGCAACATCAATGTCCTTACAAAACGTACATTCGAAAATAGAAGACATGCAAATTGATGCGGTATGTTTTAAACCTCTTACTAAACAAAAAAAGATTTAGCGTCGTCAAGGAGGATTATGTTTATATTGTGGAGAACCTAAGCACACTGCTCAACATTATCCGAAGAAAGGACAGAACTACAAAATGAGGAGTACGGCTATCAAAAAAGACAATGTGTCAAAAAACAAATTTGTCCAACTACAATAGAGACCGTTGTCGTGAAGTAAATATATCCATATATAGAAATCTAACTTAACTATCTTTTCTTCAAAATTTTATTAAGTTCTTTCTTTCTTCTTACCAATCTAAGTTTTTATATAGTTTGGAAAAAATTTCTCACTTTCTTTCTTTTTTTTTTGGCTAAAATTTTACCTTATCTTTAATCTTAACTTTAAATTTGATTTAGCCTTGAAACTTTCTTTTATTTCTTTTTATCTTTTTTCTAATCTTAGGTTTTAGTAGATTCAAGGTTATATTTGTAGATATAAGGAGTTTTGACTTTGAGGTTGAATTTAGGATTTTACCAAGGATAAATAGAGGTTTGGATGTCAATAGTCGACTACCATTAATAGTGTTGACTTGGAGGATTAGATTTGGTGTTTTTATAACTTTAAACTATTAATTGTTGACTTGGACTTTAAAGACCTTGACTGCGACTTCTTTGACGAGCTCGGAGGAAAAGAAGACGGGTTTTTTGGCAAAAAGAGGGGTATAATTAGAGAAAGCGTCTTCTTGGCATGAGTTTAGGTAGTAGAAATGCATGATTCGGAGCTTTGATGAGAGAGTTATGCTTGTTTGAACTTAGGCTACTAATATGACACCTATTGTCAATTTTTTAGGTATAGTAGGAGTTTTAAGATACTAGCAAGAAATCGAAAAGTTGGGTTAGAAACTAGACTTCAAGCTAAACATTTTATATCCAAGAATTGATAGAAATGATTCAAGAATGAGTGAGATATGGCTAGTTAAAACGAGCAAACTAAACTAGGGTTTTGAAGAAGTTAGATAAATAGAAGGATTTGCTTTAAGCTAGAACTTGAGTTTCAAGATGAAATTGAAACTTATTTTTTGTGTACATATCACTTATACTATAAAGAGTCCATATCTAAAATCTCATATCTATTGAGACTTTGATTAGGGAGTAATGATAAAATTTGTTTTCACGTGTCTAGGGTTTTGACTTTTAAAAGTATTTGATAAGGATTTGGTGATATCTAACAATCAGCAATGAATTCACAGATGAAAAATTATGTGACAATGTTCAAAGGTATGAATTATGTTTTTCCAAAATTAAAGCTTATTTAAATAGCTGGATCTTAAATTATGAAATTTTCAAGTTTCTAGTTGGCATTTGACTTTTAAAAGTATCTACCAAGGATTTAGTGATATCTAATGATTGGCAATGAATTTACAATTCACAAGTTATGTGACAATGGTTAAAGGTATGAATTATGTTATTCCAAAGTTTGAGCTTATTTAAATGATTGGATCATAAATTATGAATTTTCAAGTATTTGATTGAGATTTGACTTTCAAAAGTATCTGCCAAGGATTTCGTGATATCTAATGATCAGCAATGAATTCACAACTCAAAAATTATGTGACAAAGATCAAAGTTATGAATTATGTTTTTCCAAATTTTGAGCTTATTTAAACGGCTAGATCTTAAATTACAAAATTTTAGGTTTCTAATTTGGTTTTTACTTATAAAATTACTAGCTAATATTTTGATGATATTTGGTGATCGATAATGAATTCACGGTTGAAAATTGTTGTGAAGATGACAAAAAGTAAACTCTATGCTTCAAAAATTTGAACTTATTTAAACGATTGGATTTTGACTTATAAATTTTCAAGCTTCTAGTTTGTTGATTTATTACACGCATGGTTTTGTGACTATAAAAAAGATATTTAAGAAAGTTTGTGCATATTGAATCCACCTTGATTGTAAAGAGAAACCTTGCGTCTACCCAAAGCGGACTTTTGCCACGACACCATGCAGCTAGAACCTTGTACAATTCTTAGTGAAGGTCCTATTCTCTCCTCAAAACCCTCTCCTCCTTTTATAATAGATCTATATTTAGGACCAAAAAACTATAGAGCCATTGCTTTATTAGATTCAAGAGCCTCAGCATGCTTTCTAGATGAACAATTTGTTAAAAATTGTACAATATCTTTAATACAAAAAACTAAACCCATACATGTAAAAGTCATAGATGGTCGTCTATTGTCTTCTGGAGATGTCACTCATAAAACCTATCCCATCAAAGTAACAATAGATGGTCATAATAGCTACGTAGCCTTTAACATAATTAAATCCCCGTCTAATCTAATTATTTTAGATTTATCATGGCTAAAAAAATATAACCCTCAAATAGATTGAAATTCTTGTAGGCTTGATTTTCCTCAGAATATCATTAAACATCGTGCCGACCAAATAAAAAGCTATAAGCCTAGTATAATAAAATCTGTACTTATAGGTGCAAAAGCTTTTATACACACAGCAAAAAAAAGATCAACTTTTGCTATTTATGCCACACCCGTTTTTGATGGTGGGAAGACTTTAAGTGGCATTCCAAGCCTATATCTGGATTATCAGGACGTTTTTGAGAAAAAAAATGCAGATATTCTTCCGAAACATTGTCCATATGATTGTTCAATCGACCTCAAGGAAAGAACTCAACTACTATTTGGACCAATCTACAGTTTATCATAAGATGAGTTGGCTGAATTCAAGACGTATATTGACGAAAATTTGGCTAAGAACTTCATACGCCATTCTAAATCTCTAGTAGGAACTCCAATTCTATTTGTAAAGAAAAAAGATGGATCATTGCGGATATGTGTTGACTATCAAGGATTCAACAAGATTACAATCAAGAACAAATATCCATTACCTTTGATATCAAGACTCCTTGATCAGTTGAATCAAGCTAAGATCTACATAAAAATAGATATAAGAGGAGCATACAATCTAGTATGCATCAAAAAAAGGAGATGAATGGAAAACTATATTTCTAACCAGGTACGGACATTTTGAATATAATGTCATGCCTTTTGGACTTACGAATGCACCAGCTGCTTTTTAACGTCTCATGAATAATATTTTTTGTGAGTTCCTAGATAATTTTGTCGTCTACTACCTAGACAATATTTTGATCTATTCTAAGAATGTAGAAGAACATGAAATACATATTTGTCAAGTATTACAAAAACTTAAAGATGCAAGATTGTACGCTAAGATAGAAAAGTGTGTATTTCACACTACTCAAGTCGATTTCTTAGGATACATCATTTCAAATAATGGTCTTATGATGGATCCTAAGAAAGTCTAGATAATCATGAATTAAAAGATTCCAAAGACGATAAGAGATGTCCAATGTTTTTTGAGATTTGCCAATTATTATCGGATCTTCATCAAAGATTTCTCTCAAGTTGCATCTCCACTTACACGTTTGACTTGTAAAAACAAACTCCAATAGAATCAAGAAGCGGAAGCAACATTTGAAGCTCTGAAGACATCGTTTATTTTTGCATTAATTTTGTATCGAGTTGACTTTTCCAAGGCATTTTTTATGGAAACAGACGCATCAAACTTTGCCTTGGATGCCATTTTGTCACAAATGGGAATAGATGACAAACTTCATCCAGTAGCTTTTCATTCAAGAAAATTCTCAGTAGCCGAGATCAATTATGAGATCCATTACAAAGAACTTCTTGCAATCATGGAATCTTTTCAAGAATGGCATCATTATCTAGAAGGCGCTTCCAATCCAATCACTGTGTACACGGATTACAAGAACCTCAAGTATTTTATGTCAACACGCGTGTTGAATCATTGTCAAGCTCGTTGGAATATGTCTTTATCAAGATTCAAGTTCATTATTATTTATTGGCCAAGAAAATAATAAGGTTTGTCCGATGCCCTTTCTAGACGTTCTTATTTTGCACCAAAAGAAGGAGATGCAACTTTTGAGCAATAAAGAACGGCCCTTTTGAAACTAGAGCAGTTTCATCTTCGAGCAATAAAATCAACATTGGCTGTTGATTCAACTTTTCTCAAGCAAATTCAATCAAGTATGTCCTCAGACCCTCTTGTTCATGATATCAAGAATAATTCTTCCAAGTCTCATGATGCTTCTAAATTCAAGTTCAAGAACAATCTACTATATTTTGAAGGACGCCTATATGTTCCAGAAGGAGAATCACGTTGTCAGGTAGAGAGAATTTGCCTTGGGAAAACGCCGGGTTCTTAGCTGCTACTAGAACTAGCAGGGAACATGAGAGGAAGCCGTGCAAGTATGTTCTACACTTACACAATATTTATTCAAGCTTTCAAGTTATACTTGTATTATACTTATACAAGTCTTGTACAAATATAAAGTATTAATACTTGAATAATACTTATATAATCCTTGATATAATACTTATACAAATACTTATACAAATATTATATATAATACTTATAAAATACTTGTATAAATACTTGATATAATACTTATATAATCCTTAGTATAATACTTGTACAAATACTTATATAAATACTTGATATAAATACAAGTATATATACTTGTATAAAAGGTATAAGCAAAGTGTATATGTATTCAAGTATACCTCAAAATACAACCGCATATGAGGAATACAAGTTATACAACAAGCTGAAACTAAATAAATCACTAAAAATTCATCCAAAGGTTGAATCAAGCGTGCTTATAGCCTATGGAAAGCCAATAATCCATTGTAAAACATATCAAAATTTCACAAATAGATGACTTACCGTTTAAAAGTTATGGCTAAAAGAAGTAGGCGCTAAAATTTCCAAGTGAATGCAAAGGCAGCAAAGCTCTTCTTCACTTCAGCCTTCGTTGTGATCACTTCCCTTCTCCAAATTGGACATGCAATAGCTTTTTAGAAAGGTCACTCCATCATCTAATTTGTTCTAAAATTTCGCATGCATGCCTTTCAAACTCCAGATTTTGTAGCTAGTTGATTCTGCTCTTCAAACCCTAGCAACAATTTGCCCTCTTTGACACTTCACGGCTCATAAAACTTTCATCAAAACTCCAAATCTATTGATTTTTATTTTTTTGGAAAGCTTACACAAGATACTATAAGCACCTAAAATATCAAAAAGATTGAAGGGACTGTCCGACTTAGGTGGTTGAACAAAGTCTCTGCCCCTCTTCGTCGGATGGCAGTAAACCCTTTTCCACTCTCAAGCTCACAACTTTTGCTCTCCAACTCCAAATGCTACAAGAGATGTCTTGATAGAAAGCTAACACAATTTTCCACACTCTCTATAAATTTCACTAAGAAAGAGTTGAAATCAAATTTGCAGTAGCAGCTCAAAGTTTCTGCCCCTCTTCGTCAGGTGGCAGCAAACTCTAATCTACTAAAACAAGCATAATTTTTTTCTCACAACTTCAATACAAGCAAGTGAGTAGGTTTTAGAATCCTCACAACTTGAAGAACATACTCACTAATTTTCATCACAATTTCTTCTATCTCCTCGGAGCTATCTCTCTCTAAAATTCACTACTTAAAACTCCTTCTCCTCTCGGTCTAGCAAGAGGAGTATATCTCCCTTTCTTTCCATATTAGACTATGAGATGCCTACATGGGCAGCCAAATCCTATTGGATAGGCCCTATTCACCCCATGCTCTTCTTTCTTATCCCTCACAAGGTCCATTCTACCTCAAAAGTCAACAAGAAAGGTTAAACAACCTTTACCTTTCTTCTAATTACAAAAGAGTCTATTCTAGGATATAAATAAGGTAGGAACAAAACAAATAGCCATCTTAATTCACTAACTAAGTGGCTATAATAAATCCTCTCCTTATAATATCTTCTAAAATAACCTCTAGCACTCACACATATATTAACAATAGATACAAGATTTTTAATATTTTTATACACTGCACATAAAATACAGTACGACAACGTTTACGTGTTCTTCAAGCAAGTCATGATTTTCCAGCGGTAGGACATTTTGGATACAACAAGACTTTGGAACTTATATTTAAGAGATTTTTGGTGGCCTCAAATGTGGAAGGCAGTCAAAGACTTTGTACAATCATGTGATATCTGCTTAAGATCAAAGACTCCTCGTCATCAACTTTTTAGGCTTTTTCAACCATTACCTATTCCAAAACAACCTTGGTCTTCTGTTTCTATGGATTTCATTATAAATCTTCCAAGCTCAAGATCTTATGACTCTATATTTGTAATAGTAGATCGATTCATCTAGATGGCACATTTTGTGCCATGCACAAAATCTATCACAGGTGAAGAAATAGCTAAGCTTTTCATTGATAATATCTTTTGCTATCATGGATTATCTAAGGATATTATATCAGATAGGAGAACTCAATTTGCGTCAAGATTTTGGAGAATCAATTTTAATATCTTAAAAATAGACATAAAATTATCTTTCACTTTTCATCCTCAAATTGATCGACAAATAGAACGCGTGAACCAAGTCTTAGAGCAATACTTAAGGTATACCATCAACTATCAACAAGATGATGGATAGCTCCTCTGCCATTGGCAGAATTTGCTTATAATAATACAATACATTCTTCTATGCAACAAACACCTTTCTTTGTTAATTATGGTTACCATCCATGACTTGATGTTTTTGACTTTTTAAAAGTTGATAATCCAGTGGCAAAAGATTTGGCAAATTATTTGTGAGAGCTACATGTAATAATGAAGGTGTAGTTAAAATAAGTTCAAGAACAACAAAAAATAAATGCAGATGTATATTGCAAGGAACAACCACAATTCAATATGGGGGACAAGATATGGTTACTTCATTGCAATATCAAGACTACTCATCCTTGTGATAAGTTGAACTATTTTAGGCTTGGACCTTTTACTATTTTTGAACAAATCAATCTAGTTGTATATCGATTACACCTATCGGAATCTATGAAGATCCATCTTGTATTCCACGTATTACTACTCGAGCCATACTACAATGGATATACAAAGAAGAAGACAAATGCCATCGCCTCATGTAGAAGTGGACAACAATGAAGAATACGAGATTGAAGAGATTTTAGATTCAAGGCGGCGCCAAAATCGATTGGAATATCTTGTGCATTGGCGCAGATACGATATTAGTGAACACACATGGGAGTCGTCAAAGAATCTAATGATTGCATCAATAAAAGTCAATGTATTTCATTGACAACATTTGTCAAAACCAAGATAAAGAATCAAGAAAAACTTTGCTATAAAGCAAAACAGGTTCTATAGAGGTTTCATCCTACCTTGTATTATTGTTTGTCATTTCTTTAGATTTGTTTGTGCTAAAGAGATGGAGGATCAATAACCAGCAAATTCAGCTCAAGAGCCATTATTTTTTGATTTACCAGATGAGACATTATGACTATCACAACCTTCAAGACGATGGAATAGAGATGAAGACTCTCAAGAATGACATGTCCTTCCTCGGATTGATGGTGAAATACAACGTGTTTGATATCACGACCTTGGAAGAGATTTTTGATGTTTGATGATACTTTTAGAGGTAGGAACTACTCCTGACGATATTCCTAATGTTTTCTTTGAAGGATGTTATAAAGGCCTTAATAATAATCAAATAACACAGTGGTC
Organism: Physcomitrellopsis africana; assembly: GCA_036785485.1. NCBI lineage: Eukaryota > Viridiplantae > Streptophyta > Bryopsida > Funariales > Funariaceae > Physcomitrellopsis > Physcomitrellopsis africana. The sequence continues at coordinate 1,211,728 of JAWRVF010000021.1, read as the reverse complement.
CTCTCGCCTTGGTATGGAACATTATCGATGGTTCAAAGGACCTATCAACTACCTCATATCTTAGACTTCCTCAACATATAATCACTGTTCTTCGTGGAACTCGTCCCTAGAAGGGAGGATAATGTCACAGACATAAGATTTACTCCAATAAATTGTCTAAGTAATATAGACCAATAGAAGTAGTTAAAATAAGTTGATTTGATAATATCTAATAGAGAGATTCTTTCTAGAAGCTTCATAGATGCAGAATCACCTTTATATATGTCTATAGGTGATTGGTAGATTAGAATTTTGGTCAACAAGCTAGCCATGTGGCGCACATGTATCACACATGTTGATAGCTTACGGAACAAGCCTAGTATGTGGCGCACATGTGAGAAACTTGTCGTGCAAGTTTGACACATGTCTTGCAAATTAGACACATGTATGAGGTCTTATAAAATATGGCCACATAGCTCTTAATTAGGTAGTATTTATAAAGGCAAGAGTGAAGCCCTCTTTAGTCTTGTCAACTCCTTTTTTGATCTTAGTCTAGTTTCAAGAGTCTTCATGTTTCCAATCTTTGGTAACAACCATTCCAGTTTTCTTTGAATATACATACTTTCTTATTCCCATTTTGTGACTTTTATTTGATACAGTTTTTATTAGATTATACATCTTTTTCTTATTCATGTCCTTAAAAGGCAGTTCAATTTGTAATTAAAGACATTGATGATATCTACGTATATAGATACAACTGTCAAGACGGAAATCCAAAAAACAATGAAGACAGATCCATTTATAAAGAACATCTAACAACGTTTAAAAAATGCACATGTGGAAGAAAATAATAATTTCAAATTCAAAGATGGATTGTTATACTTCAAGAATCTCTTATATGTTCCTCCAGGACCTACAAGACTTCAAATTCTTCAAGCTCAACATGACTTTCTAGCAGTTGGACACTTTGGCTTCAATAAGACCTTAGAATTGATATTAAGAGACTATTGGTGGCCTTAAATATGGAATTTGGTGAAAGAATTCATCTAATCATGCAAACAAAGATTCCAAGACATCAACCATATGGACTTTTGCAACCCCTTCCAATTCCTAAGGGCCCATGGCAATCGTTATATATGGATTTCATTATAGACCTCCCAATTTCGAATGGAAAAGATTCAATTTTTGTAGTGGTAGACCGTCTTATCAAGATGGCACACTTTATCTCAGGCAAGAAGATTATTTTCGGGGAGAAAATAGCAAAGCTTTTTATTGATAATATTTACCAAATACATAGCCTTTCAATTGACATTATTTCAAATCAACTACCGCAATTTGTATCAAATTTTTGGAAAGGATTATTTTGGCTTTTAAAGATTAAGATCAACGTCTCATCTGCTTATCATCTTCAAACTGAAGGTTAAACAAAACGAGTGAATTAGATCTTAGAATAATATCTTTGTTGTAGTATAAATTATCAACAAGATGATTGGATGGACTTTCTATTATTGGTTGAGGTTGCATATAATAATTCCAAACATTCTTCAACAAAATAAATTCCATTCTTCTCAAACTATGGATACCACCTTAGAGCAGATCCATTCCAAAAATGAAGATGTGAAAAGCTCTATTGTAGAAAGTCAAGCTATCTATTTAAAAACCATCCATGAAGAATTGGAATTCCAATTACAAATAGCCCAAGATTCATATAAAGACTATGCAGACATTCATTGCAAGAAGTAACCAAATTTCAAAATAGGAGATCGTGTCTGATTACTTCGATAAAATATACAAATAAATTAACCATCAAAAAAATTAGACTATCAAAGACTACAATGTTCTAAAATATTCTTAGGATCCTCTAGAAGCTTCTTCAACCTTCCAAAATCTCTCGTAGATTTTTTAGAGTCTTCCAAAATCTTCCTCAAGTTTTTAAAATATTCTAAGATACTCTTAAAAGGTCCAGTAGGACATAAGGCGTCATAATATAAATAAGAAGCAAGATTGGGGAGCACCTCAATCTTACCAACACAAGTCTCAAAGCAATCTAGAGTATTGCCTTGTTCTTGATATTAATCCAATTTCTTATTCTTGATCTAGTTCTAATTCCTATCCATCTAGTTCTAGTTCCTATCCATCTAGTTCTTTATTTTTGAAGTTATTTTGGTTCTGATTACTTTTCTTTGATTCTTAACTAACCTGCTATCTTACATCATTGACACTCATCGAGATTGGCAGCTAATTATTTATACATGTAATGCCAAAGACAACCACATAAGCAAATAATGTTTATAATACGTATGTCAATTTTTATAATATCTATAAACTATTCATCTAGATATTAATACTAGCATAACCTAGCATCTACATCAAATAGATATAGGAAAAAAATATTAAAAATATTATCACAAACATCCATTTAAAGAAGATTTTAGAAGATTTTAAAAAATCTTGGAACTTCCTAAGAAGTATTAGAAGAATTTAAAAAATTCTAAAAAAATTGTAGAAGATTCCAAGGAATTGTTAGAGAAGGTTTTTCAAGTTACTTGACTCCCAAGCAACATACAAAGTCACAATAAAAGATTCTTAGAATTTCTTTGCATCAAAACTACAAGACAACTTCTTAAGAAGTTTCTTAAGATGACTTAGAGACCAAGTTTTCTTAAAGAAATTATCTAAATTTTTCTAAGTGCTACAATATATACGTGTTGAAGTTTAAAAGGTCTTCAATGTTGACAATACATGTCTTGTGATTTAATTTAAACCTTCTAATCTTTTTCTTATTCTTATATAATATTACTTTATAATAAAATTCATATATCCTATTATCTTATAATAATCTTACATGAATTCTTATCTTATTATAATCTTACATGAATTCTTTGATCTAATCCATAACAAATATTGGCTTCTTTTTATTATAATGATATGATGTATTGCACAATATCTAATTTATAAAAAATGATAATATTTTAGAATATTAAAAAAAATAATGATTGATATATACTATTGCTAAGAAGTTACATTTGCAAGGAAGACATATCAGAGGGGCCTTACCTAAGCTCTAAGCTTAGGTGTTACACCAACACTGCCTAAATACAGTAAATACAAATATTGTGGGACATAGAAGGATCCACTGGCACTCACCATACATGGGTAAATTCAGCCTCTCCACATGAGGACATACATTCTAAAGCTCTTCCAATTTCAGCTGACGATCATAATAACTATGTCCTATGCCATAATAAATATGCTTGAATAGGTGCAGTCTTGCTCAACAGCTCAAATGAACCACAATTGTGTTTCTTTTGTAACAAGGCAATATACTACAACCACCATCAACATACATCAATTACTCATCAGCACTCTCAACTCTTTCTCACTTCTCAACCAGTTCTAACAGAACCAATTTTACATACTTACAAAACCATCGGCACACTTGACGAGAGCATGAACCGATAAACCCGGACAACATGACCCCACAGATCACTAAACCTAAGACAATCACATGTTGCTAGATCACATTCTAGACAACTGGGGCAGAAATAACAAACTAGCAATCTTGATTACACCCAGACCTATTCAAAGAATAGGAACTTCAGCGGCCAGTTTGGAACATACTCTTCAAAAAAAAACACATGTACACAGACTGACACACACAAATTTTGTTACTCTTACCCACACTGACAAAATCGATGCAATCAAAGAAAAATCTGAAACTATTCGGAAGAAACTAACACTAGAAAAACTAAAAAGAAAGAGAAGAGAATGAAGTACCAACAAGCTCTTGCCATTCAAGCTGCAGCTTTTGAGCACCTCTATCGTACAAAAAAACGCCGTTGAACTCATCAATCGTCCCGATACATTGTCTACACCACAGCATCGCGCTTGCAACATCTGTGAGCTCATGTAACTTCCGATGAACTCATTTGAGCGCAATATCACCTGATTCACGCAGCATGAAGCAGGCACTCTCATACTGTACATACCAACTTGTTGCCACTCTGACCTACACCAACATGACTGCAAAGCTAAATGCCCTGGGTGACAACTCCTGGGTGTATTGCCTCAATATGTTGGGCCGGGTGTCACAAGATCTGGAAGAGGGAAACCAGATTTCTAGTTCAAACAATCTCTCTTCTGCAAAATTGATCGCCTTGGGGCACATGCATGTCGTGGTCGGAAAATGTGATTGCTACATCAAAGCTTTTTTCTCTAAATGCACAGTGGCAAAGAGTGCCATCGACGGGTTAGAGTCTGAAATCACGGCATTGCAAACAGTATTCTAGAGCAACAAAAGCTCTATTCCACAAAGGAATTATGAGCGAGTTAGTGTGACATCGTTGCAGCTGCTTGAGAAAGTGAAACATGTTCATAAAGAGCTTGCTGATCTCAAGTTCCACTTTTAGGCAGGGGACGGTACAATACACCACCCACTATTGTTCAGAGGCGATTCATTCAATCAGGTGCCTGGAAGCGATGGAGAAATACCAGCTGAGTCGTCAAGGAACTTACTCGGATAGACAAGATGCAACTGAGAGGTATCTGGTGGTGGAGTCAATAGCATTGAGTGTAGCAACCAATTGACAGACGTTGCCAATCAAATTAGAGCAATTCTCCATCAGAATGGCATGGTTAAAGGGGAATAAGTTCAAGGAGGGACACAACAGATAAAGTTATTTACTTAATTCCTCACTTAAATCATAAAATTTCACAGACAAGGTTATAAGTTTATGATTTAGAAACAACCTCTATTCTAGCAAATATTATCAACTAAGCAAGTGTTATTAATTAAAGAATATAAATTACATGAGATACCTCTATATATATAAATATATAAATATTTATATATTTTTGGGATATTATCATGGACATAAGATTCATTTTAGTAGTTATTTAAATAATATGGATAGATAGAATTAAATAAAAATAGATTAATTTGATAATATCTTATTGAAAAGCTTCCTAAAAGCTTCATAGATGTAGTTTCATCTTTATTCATGTCTATAAGTGATTAATAGGTTAGAAACTTAATCAACAAGTTAGCCACGTATTGCTTATGTTAATAGCTTGAAGAATAAGTTAATTACGTGGCACACATATAGAAAACTTGTCATATAAGTTTGACACATGTCTCACAAATTAGACACGTATTAGAGGTCCTATAAAATGTTGCCATATAGCTCTTATGTAGATAGTATATATAGAGATAAGAGTGAAGCCTTCTTTACTCTTATCAATATTTTTATAATTTTTAATCTTATTTCAAGAGTTTCTACTCTTTTTGTCTTTGGCAACAGTCATTATAATTTAATATTATATCATCTTTAAGTGATTCTTTACTCCTTTCAAGTGATACAAAAATATTTTGTTTGTATTTCATATCTTTGATAATTTGATAAGACTGCTAATTCATTGTTCTTGTTTTATATTTTAGAAGTGAGTGGATTATTCTACTTTTATTATTATATTTGAAGGTTGTAGACTATCTACCTTTAAACTAATATTCTTTAATTTTTAACCTTGATTTTTTTCTTAAAGAAAGTAGATCATTTTTTTTGTGAAATTTTTTATTTGATATTAGAAATTGTAGATTATCTTCTTCTAATTTAAATTATAGATTTGTTGAATTGCTTAAAATAAAAGAAAAAATTATGGATACTATACTTAGTCGAAGTGAGAATATATTTACAACTATTATAGATTTTCAAAAGCTTGTTAATATTCTTAAGGTGGAAATCTCATCCATCACTAATGTCAACTATAGAAGCATTATTCTTAAGTCTATAGAAGAAGTCCAGAGTCTACACCAAGAAATTGCCTAGTTGAAGGAAGTAAGTAAATCATTCTCACAACTAAATCTAAGAATTTTTGCTTCTACAAACATGAAGGATGCAAAGATTAATATACTTAAGAAGTTTGATGGAACAAGATCAAAATTTTAAAGATTTTTACAACAAATTAAGTTTTATCTAAGGTTGTATTCTTTCTAATATTCTAATAGATTTATTCAAGTTGGATTCATATTCATATTTTTATTTGGAAGTACTCTTTCTTAGTTTGTATCTTTGATAAAAAAAAATTTATTACTTTTTTATGATTTGAATTCATTCTTTGAAGTATTTACAACCATATTAGAAGAAAGTGATTGAAAAAGGATAGCAAAGATCAAACTCTTATCTTTATAATAAAGATCATAGTCAACTACAATCTATGTTGTCAAATTCCAAAACCTTGCTTGTAATCAATCAATTTTATTATGGATTGAAAGATAATGTCAAAGATTTATTACTAATAATGCCAAAAGTAAATACTTTCAAATAATTTATTACTCAAGTCATTACATGCGACAATCAATTATTTGAAAGACGTCAAGAAAATAGATTTGGCTAGAGAAGAACAAGTCAATTAATAATAGCAGCTCCTAATTTTTTTAAAAATTATTTTATTAAATCAAAATTGATATAAATTGATACAGTACGTTTTAAACCTCTCACCAAATAAGAAAAGACTTAACATTGTTAAGATGTCAAAGACATAAATCATAAGGAAAAAAATATCAATTCACTCTTATATTATTCAAAAGAATAGAAAATCACTCAAAGATAATATTAAAGCTAGAATAGCCATTGCCAAAAATAAAAAAAATTAGAGACTCTTGAAACAAGACTAAAGACAAGAAAGGCATTGACAAGAATAAAGAAGGCTTCACTCTTCTCTCTATATATACTATCTACCTAAGATCTACATAGCGACATTCTACAGGACCTCAAATACATATCTAATTTGCAATACACATGTCAAACTTACAAGGTAAGTTTCCTATATATAAGCCATGTAATTAGCTTGTTCCACAAGCTACCAACATGTGCAAAATGTGGCTAACTTGTTGGTAGCTTGTTCCACAAGCTACCAACATGTACAGTATGTGGCTAACTTGTTGGCCAAGTTTTTTAATCTATCAATCACCTATAGACATGTATAAAGATGAAATCACATCTATGAAGCTTCTAAGAAGCTTTTTTAAAAGATAATATCAAATTAATCTATTTTTACCTACTTCTATTTATCTATATTATCTAAATAATTATCAAAATAAATCTTATGTCTGTGATACAAGAAGGTCTATGCTTATATTGTAGAGAAGTTAAGATCACTGCTAAATTTTATCTAAAAAAACAACATAACTACAAAATAAAAAATATGGTTATTACAAAAGATAATATATTAGAAAATAAATTTTTCTAGATACAATAGGAACCATTTTTGTGTTGTGATTTGGCTATCATATTAAAATATTATACATATATGTTGTATATATAATTTACTACACATCTAAATAAAAGCTATATCAATGGATTTTATTAGTTATAAAATGTGATTAGATTATTAGTTTACAAGGGATCTATTAATAAGGCTATTATTGAGTTTATACAACCTTATTTTCTTTTTGATAATAACTTTTGAAATTGATTTTATATTGATAATGATTTTATATATTTTAAATGACTATTAGAGACATATACTTTGGAAGTTCACAAAATCTTTTAGAATATTCTAGAGCTTCTTGAGTTATTGAAAGTTAGTTAAGAAGCTTCTTAATTGGTGAAAGTAGCTTGAGAAGCTTCCTAATTGATAGAAGCTGCTTGAGAAGCTTATCAATTTGATAGAAGCTGCTCAAGAAGCATCTTAGATAGGAGTATATATAGGAGTCGAGGCTGAAGAGTTCTTAAGCCTCAACAACGCATCTTTTAGAATTCTAGCTCACCTTTCTTGATGTTGTTTATATATTCATCTGGTTAATTCAAGTTTTTGTTGGTTTCTTCTTGAAATCTTGTTCTAGTTAAACTTCTTCCTCTATATTCTCATGTCCTTGACAATTTGTTGAAATTGACCTCATCTTCAATATTAGAGTTGGATCCTTCTTGTTAGAGAGTAGATTATTCCTCTATTCAAAGGTATACCAATATTTTAGAGATTGTAGATTATCCTCTTCTAAATTAATATTTTTTTCATTACAATATTAGAGCTTTGTCTCTCTTATAAGAGAGTGGATCACCCCTCTCTTTAAAGATCTTAAAACATTTTTGGAAGTTGCGGATTATCCTCCTCTAAACCAATATTATCTTTTTTATAGATTCATTTTTTTTTTCTCTTAAAATGGTTGGAGGTCAAGACATTAGTATGACTAAATCTTTTGAGTCCAAGTTAGATGCTATTATAAATGCTCTTATTACTTTATCTATTAGGACTGCAGAGATTAAAGAAATTATTGTAAAACTTTATAATGATACAACATTCTAAGCACCACAATCTAGATTACACCAAATTTCAATTTCTACGCTTGAGAATGCAGTACTATCTATGCTACGCCAAAAAAATCTACCTATTTAATAATGTAAAGAGCCTCAAGTTAGTCTTTCGGAGAAATATGATGGTAAACGTTTAAAGTTCTGAAGGTTTGTTAACCAAATTCAATTAATAATGGTCCTACAACTTCATACTTAACTGATAGGAGAATCATGGATTGGATTGATTGGCACCTTGTTTACGGAGCAAACATTATTATGATTTGCTCCCTTCTTTGAAAAAAAATCATCAATTTTAAGCAACTTTGAAGTTTTTATGGAAGCATTTGCAAAAGCATTTGGAGAATATGATAAGGCTCATTGGGCGACAACTAAGATTTGAGCATTATATCAAAGGGCGCTGTTGTATTATAATATGTTTATGTGGTGAAAATATAAAAAAGAATGATTTTTTATTTAATATTCAATTATCTTAGATCAATAAGAATTCAAGATACTTAAGAAAGATTTTATGAAAGCCTCTTAGATTTTTTTCTTGTCTTAATAGCTAATAGATAAAAGTTAGTTATTAATTTTTCCTTATAGGTTATAGAAACTCTTTCACTACTTTTAAAAAACCATAAATTAATAAAAATAGGATAGATAAAGTAAATAATTAGTATTGTTAATACTAGGATTAAGTTGAGGATAGAATCAAGCTTAAAAATCCTTAAAATAGGTTGAATTAATATCCAAGGGTTGATTTTATAAGACAAGGTCAAAATCAGACCTCGAATAATAAAAATAGCTATCAAAGGTAAAATATTAGGAACATTTAAAGATTGGCAATTAGGATGTGAAAGTTAGCTTTAAGCTTGTTCTAGAAGCATAAGACTTACTTCAATAGGATTTGGAAGACTTTTTCATCATTGTCTAAAATTAGGATTTGTATTGGTGATTTGGATTTTATATAATAAAGTTAGGGCTAGCACTCTTGGCTATTTTTTACAATTGGTATAACATCTATAGTTGAAAGTTTGAAAGTATATGGATAATTAAATGTGTTAAGATTTCTTGAAAATTTGTAATAATCTAATAATGTAGTTGAGAGGTGTTTGATCTTTAGTACAAGGAGATATCAGAAGTTGGTAATTTAGGATTGTTTAGGATTTTTGTGATATCTAGAGATCTATCAGTCAAAAAAATAAGAAATTTGGCACAATATTAGAAGACTTAGAGTTCAAGCTATATACTAATTTTGAATAGAAGTTAATAGTTGAAGAAGGAGAAATCACTACTAGAACATTTGCATCAACTTTCAAGTTGGCAGCCGAGTGATATTAGTATGGATTTTGATTATTTTTTGACAATTTGTAAGTTGGATTGGGCTGAAATTTTTCGAACATATAGAAGATATATAGTGGCATTTGTATAAAAAATTTCACATCAATTAGATACTTAAATTAAGAGTTATATCTTATTAAAGTTCATTGACTAGAGTTAGGACTTGCAAGGAAAAATCTAAGTTGCCTAATTGTGAAAGTAACAAGGCAATTGGATTTTGTATATAGTTAAAATTATTAAGAAGAGTGTTTTTAAGTACTTGTATTGGCTTCAAATACTTTTAAATTAAAATTCAATTCATATTCTTTTTATATAGATAAAATCTATTAAGATTTTTTACATATTTGTAAACCACAATTTCATCCTTTACAGCCAGGTGCCCAATGCATTTTCAAACAAGACAATACATAATATAACATAAGTGGTGAATCCAACATAAATGTTTGGAATAGAAGGTGTTGGATTTTATTTGTGGTTATTTGAAATTGATAGCATAAGAAGATTGAATTTGGAATTTTTGATGGAGCTTTGGGTGGCGCTTCAAGTAAATCTTCAAGTAAAGCTTTAAGTGGATTTTCTACTGGTGGACAAGATATGTACTCGGATTCAAACACTACAAATATGTTTTAAAAATTTATATTATTTATGAAATAGCAATAAGGCAAGAGGCTTTGGCAATCAAAGCATTATAAGCAATAATTAACAAGGTTGACTAATTTGATAAAAGGGATATTTTTAAATATTTGAGATATTATTTATAAAAAATAGAATTGAATTGTATTTTTTTAAAAAAAAATGATTTTATTATTTGAGCTTGCCATGATATTGGAGATAAGAAAATATGTGAAATTGATTATAGAACAATTTGGAAGTTCTTAAGAGACATTTTTCCATGCATTGAGAGATGAATATTTCTTGAAAGACTCTAATTAAGTCACTAAGAAGTCATATTTGGAATGAATTGAGCATCTTAATAAGAAATTGCAAGCTACAAAATTATTAAGGGAGTTTGAGAGGTAATATTTTTGATTATCAAAAGTGAAAAAGATAACATTAGAACCAAATAATATTGAATTGTTTCTTCAAGTAGCTGATGGAAAATTGTAAGAGAAGTTAGAAATTTTTCTTAAGGATAAAGAAGAGGATGAAGGACTGACAACAAAATGGAAAGAAATTGAAGATATAATAGGATTGCTTACAAAAAGAAAAAAGAGAAAGGATAGAATTGATATTCAAAGAGTTGTATAAGTATATAAAATTCAAGTACCTACTTTATGATCAAAAATACCTATTGTTCAACCTTCAATGACTACATCAAAGAAAGAAGATGTGGAAATTGAAAAAATTATATGTAGGATACAAGATCTTTAAATCAAATTTATAAGGCTTGAAGAGAAGACTTCTATAATAAATTCAAAGGCTTTTTTTAAGCAAGAGTATGTACAAAGATATATTTGGTGTAATAATGATTTTTATGTTTAAAAAGATTGTGGTGAATTCAAAAAATGGTGTAACAAGGCATTGTTTTTTGAAAAGATGGAAAAGTGGCATTAAAGGATATTAGTGAATTTTTTCAAACTAACTTTGATAAGGAAGGTATGAAAGAATTGATTAGAGATTATTTGGTAGCAAATGGGATTGCAGCAATAGAAGTTGCAAGTTATAGTGCTAGAGTAGATGATGATGGCAAACAAGATTTTTTCAGGAAATATTGAATCAAGTGGACTTTGATTTTCTGCCGTTTCTATAATGCATAAAAAGAAGATGCTATGGGAAGCTTTATTGAGGATTGCTACAATAATTTGTGGAAGCACAGGTTGGGAGGATCCTGTGAAAGCTTTGTCAATTTATGCTTCTATTACTAAGAGTCAATATGAAGCTTTGATAGAAGAAAAGAGAAGACAAGATTCTAATGACATAAGAGAAGAAAATTCTTCTAAGACGCAAACTTGAGGAGATAAGGCTTGTGAGATGGCTTCACAAGAGTTATCAATGAAAGATACTTCAATAGCATTAAAGAAAAAATCAAAAGATATGGGAGAGAAAGATAAGTCAACAACTTACAAAGTGTTCTCTAATATTGAAGCAGCAATAGATTTTTAAGTGGTATTGGACAAGCATGTGCTCAATACTAAAGTTGAATTTATATTAAAAGAAATTTTTGATATTATAAAAAAAAAATTCATAATTTCATTATTGATAGTATTAAGTAAAAGAGGCAATTAATGGATGAAGTTGGATTAAATCATGCTACAATACTTAAAAGTATTGAGCTAGAGCAACTACAAAGGCATTAGTGAAGATTAGAAATATGGATGAACTGGTTGTTGCTTTAATTGTCCACATTTTGGAAATAAATTTTATATCCAAGGAACTTTATATGAAGCAAAAGTGGCCAATTGATATAGAAGATGGATGGATAATATAGATAGTTAATCATACACAAAGTGAATTATATGATGCTTGTCCAAATATAAAAATTTAGATTGGTGATGTTGTAATAGAACAAAATTTTTTTGTTCAAGATATAATATCTTTTTCTCTTATTTTAGAACAACCATATATTATTGCAACTTAGATGGAAACAAAGGTGCTTGATGATGGTTCAACTTATGCATAGATTTGTAGTAACGATAGAAGAAAGACATTATAATTTTTGACTGTGCATCTTATCAGGGATACATGATAGCAAATTAGCCAAGAATCAAGGAGAAGAATTCAGAACCAGAATAACTTTAAGAACAAAGAACTAGATGGACAAGAATAAGAACTATATCAAAAATAAGAAATTGGATTAATATCAAGAACAAGACAATACTTTGGATTGCTCCAAGATTTGTGTTGGCAAGACTGAGGTGCTCCTCAATCTTGCCTCTTATTTATACTATGAGGCCTTATGTCCTATTGGACCTTCTAAGAGTATCCTATTAGACATATAACATATACCTTGAGGAAGATTTCGTGGACAGTAACATATACCTTGAGGAAGATTTTGGAAGACTCTAAAAAGTCTATGGGAGATCTTGGAAGGTTGAAGAAGCTTCTAGAAGATCCTAAAAATATCTTAGAATATTTTAGAAGCTTGAAGAAGATTTTGGAAGATTCTAAAAAGTCTACGAGAGGTCTTGGAAGCTTAAAGAAGATTCTAGAAGATTTTCAAAGACTAAAGAAGATTTTTGAAGATTCTATAAGATTTTAGAAAATCATAGAAGATTCTAGAAGACTACAAAAAGTTCTAAGAGTGGTTTAAAGTATGTCTGTGACATCACCTTCTCTTCTAGTGACAAGTTTCACGAGGAGTGTCATTTAGAAGCCAAGAGATGTTACTGTCCACGAAATCTTCAATGATTATTGAATCTAGGTTTTTTAGGATATTGTTGATGGAAGTGGCAAACCTTTGTAGGTTATCTTTGCATTCTTAAGATTATCTGAGGGTTTCTATGTTCTTGTGCTAACTCCATAGTCCTTCTAATGGATGAAATATTCTAATTATTCATGTCTTATATGTGAATCCAATATTTCATCCACTTTGTATTCAATCTCTTGATTGATTTCAATTGGAGCTAGTAGTAGAATAGTTCTTTCAGCAATATTTGATTTATAATAGGTTTTTAAAAGCGAGACATAAAAGACTGGATGAATGTGCATACTACTTGGTAGTTTGAGATAAAAACTTACTGAATTTATTTGGTATAGAATTGTAAAAGATCCAAGTCTTTGATAATCTAATTTTTGTGATGGTCAATTTGTTTGTATATTTTGTCGAAGTAATCAGGCACAATCTTTTAATTTAAACTTTGGTTGGTTCTTGCAATGAATATTTGCATAATTTTTATATTGATCTTGGACTATTTGTAATTAGAATTTAATTTTTTATGGATGGTTTTTAAATAGGTAGTTTGACTTTTTGCAGCAGAGCTTTCCACATCTTCAATTTGGAATGGATCTATTGTAAGGTGATATCCATAGTTTGAAAAGAATGGAATTTGCTTTATTGAAGAATGTTTGGAATTATTGTATGCAACCCCAACCAAAGGTAGAAAGTTTGTCGACTCATCTTGTTAATAATTTATATTGCAACAAAGATATTGTTCCAAGATTTGATTCACTTGTTCTATTTGACCATCAGTTTGAGGATGATAAGCGGGTGAGAGGTTGATCTTGATTTTTAAAAATCAAAATAGTCTTCTTCAAAAGTTTGATACAAATTACGATCCTCGATCTGAAATAATGTCAATTGAAAGGCCATGTATTCGGTAAATATTATCAATAAAAAACTTGGTTGTTTCCTCCCCGGAAATAGTCTTGTTGTACGAGATAAAGTGTGCCATCTTGGTAAGATGGTCTACCACCACAAAAATTGAGTCTTTTCTATTTGAAATTGGAAGGTCTATAATAAAGTCTATAGATAACCATTGCCATGGGCCTTTAGGAATTGGAATGGGTTGCAAAAGTCTATATGATTGGTATCTTGGGATCTTTGTTCGCGTACAAATTTTGCATGATTGGATGAATTCTTTCACCAATTTCCACATTTGAGGCCATGAATAGTCTCTTGATATCAATTCTAAGGTCATATTGAAGCTAAAGTGTCCAACTGTTGGAAGATCATGTCGAGCTTGAAGAATTTGAAGTCTTATAAGTCTTGAAAGAATATATAGGAGATTCTTGAAGTATAACAATCCATCTTCCAATTTGAAATTATTATTTTCTTTTACATGTCTATTTTTTAAATGTTGTTGAATGCTCTTTATAAATGGATCTGTCTTCATTGCCTTCTGGATTTTTGTCTTGAGAATTGTATATGTATAGGTAGATATCGTCAATGTCTTTAATTGTAAATTAGATGGCTTCAACATGATTGATTTTTGTTGATCCAATACAATGTTTCTTATTCTTGGTGCAAGATATGATTGTCGAGAAAGGACATCTAATTTTCCTTGAAGTTTTTCCGGACGATATGTAATCAAAAAATCAAATCGAGATAATGACATGCTCTATTGTGCTTGTCGACAATTTAGAACTCGAGCACTCATAAAATATTCCAAATTTTTGTCGTTGGTATATACCATGATTTTGTGTTCAACTCCTTCCAACAAATGGTGCCATTCTTCAAAAGCATCCACAATTGCTAATAATTCTTTGTCATGGATCTTGTAATTGATTTTTGCAACTGAAAATTTTGGAGAGTGGAATGCTACTGGATGTAATTGACTATCATGACTAGTTTGAGAGAGTATAGATCCAAGTGCAAAATCTGAGGCATTCGTGTCTGAAATGAATGGTTTTGTTGGATTTGCATGAACAAGTATAGGAGCAAAAGTGAAAGATTCTTTTAGCTTCTTGAATGCTTTTTCAACCTTATCATCCCAAATAAATTTGTCTTTGCTTATGAGTTGCATTAATAGAGCTGCAACATTGAAATAATCTTTGATGAAGATTCTATAGAAATTTATAAATCTCAAGAAACATTATACATCTCTAATTGATGACAGTTGTTTCCACTCTATAACAGTTTATAACTTCTTTGGATCTATAGAAATTGTATTTTTTGAAGCAATATATCCTAAAAATTTGACTAATGGTTAGTGGAAAGAGCATTTTTCTAATTTGGCATACATTCCACTTTCTTGTAGTTTCTCTAATACCTTTCATACATGATATTCATGCTCTTATTCATTCTTAGAAAAGATCAAGATATTGTCAAAATAAATGACTATAAAGTCATTTAAGTATTCTCGTAAGATATCATTCATCATATATTGGAAGACTGCAGGTGCATTTATAAGTCTAAAAAGCATAACATTGTACTCGAAATGTCCATACTTTGTACAGAATGCTGTCTTCTATTGATCACCTTCTTTAATCCTAACTAGGTTGTAGACACCTTTCAAATCAATCTTTGTAAAAATCTTTGTTTGTCCTAATTATTCCAATAATCTTGAGATTAATGATAATGGATAGCAATTTTTTATAGTTACCTTGTTCAGACCTTAATAGTCAACACACATACATAAGGAACCATCCTTCTTTTTCACAAATAATATAGGAGCTCCAGCAGGTGATTTTGAATGTTGAATAAAATTCTTGGCTAGGTTTTCATCAATATATTTTTGTAAGGCTGTAAGCTTTGTTTGTGACAAATTATAAATTGGACCAAATTGAAGTTGAGTTCCATCTTGTAATTCAATTGCACAATCATAAGGACAATATTCGGATAATATATCTATTTTTTTCTTTTCAAATACGTCTTCAAGGTTGCGATATTGACTTGGAATATCTTGCTTTAGTTGCTCCGTTGAATCTTTCATTAGGATAGCATACAATGCAAATGCATCTCTTTTTTTTGCTGCTTGTATAAATCCTTTAGCTTTAAGGAATAGAGTAGTACCTTCTTTCTTCTTTTGATGTGTGGATCTTGAAAAAATCTTTTGCATATTCCAATCAATATCAAGATTATGTAACTCAAACTAACGAAGTCCAATGATGATAGGATTTGTCGGACATCTAATGATGTTGAAAATAATTTATCATACTTGATCTCCTAGTATCACTTCCAACAATTGGGTTTCTTTGACAACATCTCTTAATGCAAGGTTTCGTCCATCAATGACTTCAATGGGTGCAGGATGGATCTTCTTTAGAAATAGTAGATTGTGCCTAGTTGCAAAATCCTTATCTATAAAGCATATTGAGGCTCCAATATCTAAAAGGACTTTAGCAAAAATTTCTTCTTTCAAGGTTTTTATATATACAGGAAGTATAAAATAAGATGTTGGATCTGGAGGTAAAAAGAGACCTTTTTCTAGTACTTTAGATTTGGATGTGTCCAACCGTAAGGTCTCTACTATAGCTAGACATTTTCATTTTTTGACCTTTCTAATTTGGATATTATACCTTGTGCCTTGAATTCTCTAGACTTATTTGGACAATATGCTGCCTTGTGATTGAATCTTCCACAATATAGGCATAAATTCTCTTACCGACATCTAGTCTTTTTCATTGGTGTTAATGGCTTGAATTAAGTCACATCAATCTACATAGGTTCAAGATATATTAATGGCTTTTCCAATATTCTTGAAGATATAGCAGTCGTACCTTGATAGATATTGCTAAAAATTGATCGCCTTTCTTGTCATAGTTCAAATAGGCGATTGTTACAAGTAATAATGTGAGCTATAAGTTCTTTTAAGCTTTCAACTCTTGCCATCATGATCAATAAATTCTTTATATCATCCTCTAGGCCATAACAAAATCGACTCATAAAAGCTTTATCATTTCAATCAAGATCATAAGTAAGTTGTTGAAATTTTGCAACATAAATTATAGCTGAACGTTGTCCTTGTCATAGATTTTGAATCTTCTTCTTTGCCACCCTTTCTTGATCACTGTCTCCAAATGTAGCAATAAATCTTTCTATAAAAGCTTTTAAATTGCATAGGATCAAAGAATTCTTTTCCAATAGTGGCGCAAATCATGATCAAGTATTTTTTGATAAAAAAGTGCCTACAAAAGCAACTTGAGTGAATCCATATAGATAACGAGAAGGATATAGTCATAAGTAAAGCCGCACTTATTATACAAACCTTCAAAAGTTGGATCTTGTTTCATCAAACTTATATTAGCTTTTGGCTCTATTATGACAACCCTTGGAACTTCTACAGAAGTTATATGTATAGCTTGTCTATTGCTTGCTTCTCTTAATCAAATAATCTCTTATTACAAGTTATGAATCTCTTGTTTAGTTTCTTCAAATACTTGCTCCATTTATAATTTTTTTTTTAAGTTGTGAAAGAATGCCATTTCTTCTCATACTATATCTAATAGGGCTCAAAGATCTAGAAGAGCTGCCACTCTATTCTCTATTTGTGAAGATGCACCTCCATTAACCTGATCTATTTCCATCTTAAAAAAGAAAAAATTGATAAGCCATTAATATTTTCTATACTAAAAGGAATACTTTTAGACAATTAATTTTGAAGAGGGTAATCCGCAACCTCTAAAATGTAGTGATATATCTTAAAAAAAAGATAATCCACTCTTTTTGAAGAAAAATCAATTACAGCAAGTAAGCATAATAATCTAGAGGGGAATGATACGCACTCCTCTAGAATGCAATAATATCTTGAAGAGGGATAATCCACTCTCTATTAAAAGATCTAAGCTCTGATATAATTATATAACACAGTTTTGCCAAACTATCAAGGATGCAAGATAGCAGGTTAGCCAAGACCTAAGGAAAAGAATTCAGAACCAGAATAACTTTAAGAATAAAGAACTGGATAGACAGGAATAAGAATTAGATCAAAAATAAGAAACTGGATTAATATCAAGAACAAGATAACACTCTAGATTGCTCCAAGACTTGTGTTGGCAAGATTGAAGGGCTCCTCAGTCTTGCCTCTTATTTATATTATGAGGCCTTATATCCTATTGGATTTTCTAAGAATATCTTAGAATATTCTAAAAGCTTGACGAAGATTTTGAAAGACTCTAAAAAATATACAGGAGGTCTTGGAAGGTTGAAGAAGATTCTAGACGGTCCTAAGAGTATCTTAGAATATTTTAGAAGCTTAAGAAAGAATCTAGAAGATTCTAAAAAATCTACAAGACATCTTGGAAGATTGAAGAAGATTCTAGAGGATTTTTAAAGAGTGTCACAAACATCAGATTTACTCCAATAAATTATCTAAGTAATGTAGACCAATAGAAGTAGATAAAATAAGTTGATTTGATAATATCTAATAGAGAAGCTTTCTAGAAGCTTTATAGACACGGAATCACCTTTATATATGTCTATAGGTCATTGGTAGGTTAAAAACTTTGTCAACAAGCTAGCGACATGGCGCACATGTATCACACATGTTAGTAGCTTACGAAACAAGCCAAGTACGTGGCGCACATATGAAAAACTTGTCGTGCAAGTTTGACACATTGTCATACTGCATTTATATGCAGTGTATAAAAATATTAAATATCTTGTATCTATTATTAATACATATATGAGTGCTAGAAGTTATTTTAGAAGATATTATAAGAAGAGGATTTATTATAGCTACTTAATTAGTGAATTAAGATGGCTATTTGTTTTGTTCCTACCTTATTTATATCTTAGAAAAGATTCTTTTGTAATTAGAAGAAAGATAAAGATTGTTTTACCTTTCTTGTTGACTTTTGAGGTAGAATGGATCTTGTGAGGGATAAAAAATAGAAGAGCATGGGATGAATAGGGCCTAATCAATAGGATTTGGCTGCCCGTGTGGGCGTGTCATAGTCTAATATGGAAGGAAAGGGAAATATACTCCTCTTGCTAGACTTAGGGAGGGGCAGTTTTGAGTGGTGAACTTTGGAGAGAGATAGCTCTGAGGAGATAGAAGCGTTTGTAATGAAAATTGGTAGGTGTGTTTTTCAAGTTCTAAAGATTCCAGAACCTACTCATTTTCTTGTATTAGAGTTGTGAGAAAAACGTTATGCTTGTTTTAGTAGAGTGAGATTTGCTACTATCAAAAAGTGATGGCAAAAACTTCAATCTGCCACTACAAGTTTGATTTCAAGTCTTTCTTAGTGAAAATTGTTGAGAGTGTGGAAAATTGTGCTAACTTTCTATCAAGATATCTTTTGTAGTATTTGGAGTTGGAGAAGAAAAGTTGTGAGCTTGAGAGTAGGAAAGGGTTTGCTACCACTCAATGAAGACGGGCAGAGACTTTTGTTCAACCACCCAAGTTAGAAAATATCTTCAATCTTTTTGATATTTTAGATACTTATAGTAGCTTATGTAAGCTTTCTATGAAATTAAAAATCAATACATTTGGAGCTTTTATGAAAGTTTTATGAGCCATGAAGTGTCAAGAAGGCAAATTGTTGCTAGGATTTAAAGAGTAGAATCAACTAGCTATAAAATCTGGAGTTTGAGAGGCATGTATGTAAAATTTTAGAAAAAATTAGATGATGGAGTGAGCTTTCTAAAAAGCTATTGCATGCCTAATTTGGAGAAGGAAGGTGATCACAACAAAGGTTGAAGTGAAGAAGAGCTTTGCTGCCTTTGCATTTGTTGGGAAATTTTGGTGCCTATTTGTTTTAGCCATAATTTTTAAACGGTAAGTCATCTATTTGTGAAATTTTGATATGTTTTACAATGGACCATTGGATTTCCATAGGCTATAAGCACGCTTGATTCAACCTTTGGATGAATTTTTAGTAATTTATTTAATTTCAGCTTGTTGTATAACTTGTATTCCTCATATGCGGTTGTAATTTGAGGTATATTTGAATACATACACACTTTGCTTATACCTTTTATACAAGTATAGATACTTATATTTATATCAAGTATTTATACAAGTATTTTATAAGTATTATATATAATATTTGTATAAGTATTTGTACTAGTATCATACCAAGGATTATACATTATTTTATATAAGTGTTTATACAAGTATTTATATAAGTATTATATAAATATTTATACTTTATATTTGTACAAGTCTTGTACAAATATAATATAAGTATAATTTGAAAGCTTGAGCAAATATAGTGCAAGTATAGAAGATACTTGCATGGCTTCTTCTTATGTTCCCTGCTAGTTCTAGTAGCAGCTAGGAACCTGGCGCTTTTCTAAAGCAAATTCTCTCTACCCGACATATTTGGTACTTCCACTCAGAGGTTCTTTGGGGCTACTAGTTTTTGGCTAAGGTAATATGGAGGATACTAGAGGGGCTTCCTTTGGAGCCGAATCAAACATGGACACCATTCTAGAAGCTTTGGCAATGTTTATGGATCAATATAAAACTCAAGCTGGAGGCTTTGAAGGGTGTTGTTGACAAGATTGGAAGATTTGACGGGAAGGATATTAAAAGATTTTTGAAGGTTTATGTTTGTCAAATGGAGATGCAACAGGTACCTGAGGCTCGAATGATACAAACTTTCACACTAGCTGTTGTGCCTGAGATTCGTGAGAAAGTGGAAGAAATTCAAAGGGATGGAAATGTTACTACTTGGATGACATTTGAAGAGAGATTATGTGATGAGTACTTTGAAGAAGATTCAAAGAGGATAATCAAGAGGTCTTTTATTGATTGGATTAAACAATAGCCTGGAAATACTATAGGTCCAAATGAATTGCTGCAAGATTTTGAAAAGAAATACAACCAATTGCCTTTAGCAGAAAGGCGTCTTTTTGATACTAGGAAGGTTGAATTGTTCTTGCAAACAGCAGATGATGCTTTGGAAGATAGACTCTTTTTACTTTTAGGTGATCGAACCAGCGAAGGAGGTTTTACAAATGATTCGAGGAGAGTGGAGGAAGCAGTCACTCTTGTGGCAAAGCAACGGAGAATAAAATCCAGAAGTGTAACAACTCAGATGGATGTAGCATCGAAGCCTGCTATAAAAGCTTTTAAGGTATCATTTGCTCCAACTTCTTCAACAACATCTCCTAAGATCGACAAGACAGTTGATGAAAAAACTTTAGATGAGCTTATAAAGGATATTAGGGATTTAAAGGTGGAAATGAGTGAATTGAAAAAGTCTCGAGACCCTCAATCATTTGAAGGTGCAAGATTAATTGTGAGGGGATGCATTTATTGTGATGGAGAAGATAGTCACAATCTTTGAAGTTGCAAATCATATGATGAAGCTATTAAAGCAGGCATTATTATCTTCAAAAATGATAAGATTCATGATGCATTTACTAACTTACCTTTGAATACCAACTTTGGCAAGGGAGGGATAAAAAAGCTTATGGAAGAGAAGATAGGAAGGTCTAATTGTTTGCACGGATAAGGTGCTGAGACATTCCATATAAGAGTGGAGCAACATACAATTAATACTTTAGAAGCTGTATCTGTTGAAATTTTGCGCAGAGGGACTCAAGCCATTCGAAATGTCATTGGTTGGAATGACCCTGTTGAAACAACTAGCATCAAAGTCTTTTTAGGTCAAGTTCAAGACAATACTAAAGATTATGATGTCTTTGTTGAAAAGAAAAGGGGGCAAACCTCTGAGAATGATGATACAGAGGAGCCAATATCTAAGAGAAAAATCCAGGAGCTCAAAAAAGGTGAAAAGGTAGAAGGTCCTGCTACTCATACATGGCAAAGACCTGGGAGGTCTTCTATCTTTGATCATCCAGGAGAAGGGCCACTTCTAAAGGAAAAATGGGAGGAGAGGAAAGACAATGCCAAGGAAAAGGAAAAAGAAGCTGATTCTAAAAGAAAAGGTAAGGGACCTACCTATAAGCTTCAATCTGACATTGAATCTTCCATTGACATGAAAGGGATATTGGAAGAAAGAATCTTGGATGCCAAGATTGAATTTACATTGAGAGAGGCTCTTGGCATTGCTAAAAAAGATTTTCATGAATTGATCATTGATGTCATTAAGAGGAAGAGACAGATGATAGCTAAAACAGTCATGATAAAGGCTCTGGACACGCATATGACCAAAGATGAGGAGTTTGAAATTGGACAAGTATTTGCTTTGATGTATGATCCAATAGCTATGGAAGAAAAAGCTAATAATGGTCAAATGGTTAAAGAATAAAATGACTATTTGACTAATGAGGAGGAAGATATGATCTTACAAATGTTTGCACAAACCTGTATGGTCAGCAACAAGAGTGATATAACCAAAGATAAAAGTTTTTTGGAATATGAGAAGATGGTGGAAAATAACAAAGAGGAGGTGAGAGGCTATGACATAAAGGTCCAGTCCTTGCAAACTCAAGAAGAGAAAGAAAAAGCAGTGGATGGAATAGTATCTGTGGCAGCACATGGAAGAAATACTGAGGTAGAAGTGAAGACCTTTGATTGTGCAATTGTGCATGGGATTGATAGAAAAGACAAGGAAGGAATAGATTATATTCCATCATTTTGGACTAGAGCTACCACAGAGACAAAGGTCAAACTTGGAAGATTAAATGAATCAATTTTGGCTCTTGTGGACCATGGCTCAGAGATAAACATTATATCTTGAAATATTTATGAAAAAAATAAATGGCCAATTGATATTAATTATGGATGGATTATGAGGGCTGCAAATTGTGGGCGAACACAGTTATTTGGAGCTTGTCTGGCAATTGCGACAAAGATTAGAGATGTGGAAGTAAAACAAATTTTTTTTATTGAAAATGATGGTGCTTATCCCGTGATATTAGGACAACCTTATATCACTGCATCAAGAATGGAAACTAAGGTATTGGATGATGGATCTCATTATGCACGGATTCGGAGTTGTGATGGCAAGAAATCTGTACAACTCTTGACAATGAAATCTGAGCATGAGAGGCATCGAGTTTGTCTTAGGGATGGGCCTCTGCCTAATTCTGTATACTTTTTGGATTTTTGAATTACACTCGTGGAGAATGGGGATCCACAGGTACTAAAGGACTGAATACTTTTGAGCTTCCTAACATACATAGCATTGAAAGTGGATTTGTTGGAATGACTAAGTGTGGATTTTTGAGTTTTACGGATGTGAAAGATCTAGGCCTTATAAATAAAAAGATCATTAAAAAGATGAAAAAGAATCTAAAAAATATGAAGGCTCTTTTAAATGGTGAGTATATTTCTGGAATATATGAAAAAAAAGGCATTGGAGATGATATATTGCAAGTTTTATACAACTTGCAGATTAAAGAAGAAGAAAGTAATGGTACAGATATTATGATTGAAATTCACTTGAGAGCATTGTATCAAGAAATAATAGATGCAATGGAGAGCAAGGATTTATGCCAAAGTTATAAGTTGGATCTTGAAGCCATAGTAAATACAAAATATAAAACAATAGCCAAAAAAGTGAAGCCTATAGCAACTCAACTTCCGTTGGATACTGATGAGCATGTCAGACAAGCAGAGAAGGAGCCAAGTTTAAGAGAAGCTAGGAAGATTGGGCACAAGTTTACTAAAAAAATATTATCAAACTTGAAGATTGGAGGGAGAGAATTCTTGTTAGATCAAGAAGAGAAGTTGTTTCAAGAGATGCTCTCAAAATATGGAAAGGCCTTTGCCTCTTCACCAGATGAAATTAGATGTGTACGACCAGGTTTAGTAGTATCTATGGTTATTTTTACAGTACCTCATGTGCCATGGGATTTGAAGCCAATATCAGTTCCACGAGCATTACTTCCCAAATTAGTTGACTTATTGAAGGAGAAAATGCATATGGGAATACTTGAGCCTTCAATGGCTCCATATTCTAATCGTTGGTTTACTGTTCCTAAGAAGTCTGGAGCATTACAATTCATCCAAGATATGCAACTAGCTAACTAGGTTACCATTAGGAATAAAGGATCAGGATCAATTGTAGATGAAGTAGCAAAAGCGTTTGCTGGACATGCCATATATTCCATTGGAGATCTATACTCTGGTTATGATCAATTTCAATTGGCCATTGAAAGCAGAGACTTGACAACCATGAAGACTCCGTTAGGATTGGTTCGAATGTGCACATTGCCTCAAAGTGCTACAAACTCAGTGGCACATATGCAAAATGCAATGAATCAAATCTTGAGAGAATTTGTACCAGAAAAGACTATATTCTTTGTGGATGACATTCCTATCAAAGGATATAAAGAAGAATATAAAGACTCTATTTTGGATGATAATGGTTACAAAGCATTTGTAAGAATGCACATTAAAGATGTTGATAAGATTTTATATAAGATTGAAGAAGCAAATTTGATCTTTTCAATTGAAAAGTCTAAATTTGATTTTGGAGAAATTTTGGTAGTTGGACATCTTTGTGGACGGTATGGAAGAAGGTTTAAACTTGAGAAAATTGATGCTATTGCAAAAATGATGGCTTGCAGTAACATTATTGAAGTGAGATGGTTTCTAGAAGCATGTGTCTTCTATCAAATATGGATACCTCATTTTACTCACATATCAGAGCCTCTTTACAAATTATTAAGGAAGGAAATTAAATTTCTTTGGAAACAAGAGCAAGATTTGGCGATGGAAGACTTGAAAAGAATTTTAAAGTCACCTCCAGTTTTAAAACAAGTTGAATATGAGAGTGGAAGACCGGTGATTGTTACAATTGACACAAGTCCAATAGCCATAGGATTGGCCAGGATGATGTAAAGGGAGATAGATTTGCTATTCATTTTGGAGCAAGGATTCTTATAGAACACTAGAGAGTATATCCTCAAGTAAAGAGAGAGCTTTGGGATGCACTTACTGCTCTAACAACTGAAAGAAATTACTTGATTGGAGCAAATGTTGTATTGGAAACTGATTGCTTACCTCTTCTTGGTATGATTGCCAATTATTCTTCACTAGACATTGTCATGCTTTGATGGATAGCATATATCAAGTCATTGAATCCAGTTTTGGTGTACATTGCTAGAAAAATAAATCCTATGGCAGATATATTATCAAAGACCAAATATTTTCATGAAGAAGAAATGATGGCTCATGAGGAGAGTGAAGACTTTTTAGAAGAAAGGTATGTATTGGCTGTTGATAGAAAAAATTCAACCAATGACATCTTGCCATTCAAAGCAGAGTTATATAAGGGAAGATTACAAGATATTGGACTCTATTTGAGCACTTTGAAGAAGCAAGAAGGGTAGATGGACAAGACTTTCAAAGATATTAGACATCAATCATACGGATATCTGTTGAGAGATGGACTTCTTTGGAAGAAGGCAAAAAGAGCTGATGAATTACCTTTGAGAATAGTGGATGATCTTGAAACCAAAATCCACATACTTAGAGAATTTTATGATGTACTTTGGGCTGGTCATAGAGGAATTTACGCCACTTATACAAAGATTAAAGAACGATATTGGTGGAAGGATTTATATAAGGATGTTGAAGAATTTGTAGCTTCATGTGTTATATGTCAGCTTCAATCTAAGGCCCGATACAGGGATGAACTACATCCCACTTATCCTCCTTCAATTCATTTCCAATAGATAATTGACTTGGTTGCAATGCCACCTGGAATTTGAGGAATGAAGTATCTTATTTTGACAAGGGAAGAGCTTTCAAACTTTGTTGAAGAAAGAGCTCTTTGAACTAAGACTACGGAAGAAATTTGTAGATTCATTCTTCAAGATATTTTTAGCAGATATGGAAGTATTGGAAGAATGAAAGCTGATAGGGATAAATTAGACGTAGTTGAAGTAAGATCGTTTTTCCAAAGATATGCTGTACAACTAAGGTTAACAACTGCTTACAATCCAAAAGCTAATGGCAAAATAGAGAGGGGCACCCTCCTATCATTCATGCCTTGGTTAAGGCTTATAAAGAGAAGCCTAATCTTTGGCCTAGGCTATTGCTATTTGCATTGTGGGCTGATAGAACCACCCATAGCATTGTCACTGGATATATGCCAGTAGAACTTATGCATGGATATAAGTCTGTTATGCGTGGAGAAGAATCAGTTCCAACTTGGGTATTTTAGTCTTGGGAAGATGATATTACAAGAGAAAGGCTATTAGAACTTTGCATTCAGCAGCTTAGAAGATTGCCTGAAGATATGCAAATAGCATTAAAAAGGCTTAAGGTTGTTAGATTGAGCAATAAAGAGAGATTTGACAAAACCCATAGAATGAGGTCTAAGAAAATTGAAGAAGGTAATTGGGTATTGGTGTTTGACAGTTCATTAGAACATCAGCATAGCACAATGAGGAAGTTTGCACGAAGATGGTTTGGACCATATGTGGTGGTTAAAGTGCATATTAATGCCACTTATTCGCTGCGAGAGTTGGATGGAACTTTATTGAAGATCCCAATAGCAGGCAAAAGAATTAAAACATATAGAAGAAGGGATAGAAAGTTTCACACCAATGATCTTGAAGAATTCTTAATTCCATCAGAAAATAAAGAAATACCAAAAAATGATGAAGAGATTGGAACAGAGGATGAAAAGGATTAAACTTGGCACATACCAGAGGATGTAAAGGTTTATAGGGGGAGCATATCATATTGCATTTACGTGCAGTGTATAAAAATATTAAATATCTTGTATCTATTGTTAATACATGTATGAGTGCTAGAGGTTATTTTAGAAGATATTATAAGGAGAGGATTTATTATAGCCACTTAATTAGTGAATTAAGATGGCTATTTGTTTTGTTCCTACCTTATTTATATCCTAGAATAGATTCTTTTGTAATTAGAAGAAAGGTAAAGATTGTTTTACCTTTCTTGTTGACTTTTGAGATAGAATGGACCTTGTGAGGGATAAAAGAAGAAGAGCGTGGGGTGAATAGGGCCTAACCAATAGGATTTGGCTGCCTATGTGGGCGTGTCATTGTCTAATATGGAAGGAAAGGGAGATATATTCTTCTTACTAGACCTAGGGAGGAGCAGTTTTGAGTGGTGAACTTTGGAGAGAGATAGCTCTGAGGAGATAGAAGCGTTTGTATTGAAAATTGGTAGGTGTATTCTTTGAGTTGTGAATATTTTAGAACTTGCTCATTTTCTTGTATTGGAGTTGTGAACAAAACGTTATGCTTGTTTTAGTAGAGTGAGATTTACTGCTATCGAAAAGTGACGGCAGAATCTTCGATCTGCCACTAAAATATTGATTTCAAGTCTTTCTTAGTGAAAATTGTTGAAAGTGTGGAAAATCGTGCTAGCTTTCTATCAAGATATCTCTTGTAGCATTTGGAGTTGGAAAGCAAAAGTTGTGAGCTTGAGAGTAGGAAAGGGTTTGTTGCCACCTGCTGAAGAAAGGTAGAGACTTTGTTCAACCACCTAAGTTGGAAAATCTCTTCAATCTTTTTGATAATTTAGGTGCTTATAGTAGCTTGTGTAATTTTTTTATGAAATTAAAAATCAATACATTTGGAGCTTTTATAAAAGTTTTTTGAGCCGTGAAGTGTCAAGAAGGCAAATTATTGCTAGGTTTTGAAGAGTAGAATCAACTAGCTATTAAATTTGAAGTTTAAGAGGCATGCATGCAAAATTTTAAAACAAATTAGATGATAGAGTGAGCTTTCTAAAAAGCTATTGTATGTCCAATTTAGAGAAGGGAAGTAATCACAACAAAGGTTGAAGTGAAGAAGAGCTTTGCTGCCTTTGCATTTGTTGGGAAATTTTGGTGCCTATTTGTTTTAGCCATAACTTTTAAATGGTAAGTCATCTATTTGTGAAATTTTGATATGTTTTACAATAGACCATTGGCTTTCCATAGGCCATAAGCACTCTTGATTCAACCTTTGGATGAATTTTTAGTGATTTATTTAGTTTCAGCTTGTTGTATAACTTGTATTCTTCATATGCGGTTGTAATTTGAGGTATACTTGAATACATACACACTTTGCTTATACCTTTTATACAAGTATATATACTTATATTTATATCAAGTATTTATATAAGTATTTTACAAGTATTATATATAATATTTGTACAAGTATTTTATAAGTATTATATATAATATTTGTACAATTATTTGTACAAGTATTATATCAAGGATTATATATTATTTTATACAAGTGTTTATATAAGTATTTATATAAGTATTATATAAGTTTTTATATAAGTATTATTCAAGGATTTATACTTTATATTTGTACAAGTCTTGTACAAGTATAATATAAGTATAATTTGAAAGCTTGAGCAAATATAGTGCAAGTATAGAAGATACTTGCACGGCTTCCTCTTATGTTCCCTGCTAGTTCTATAACAGCTAGGAATCCGGCATTTTTCTAAGGCAAATTCTCTCTATCCGACAATGTGTCTTGCAAATTAGACACGTTTATGAGATCCTATAGAATATCGCCATGTAGTTCTTTATTAAATAGTATCTATAGAGGCAAGAGTGAAGCCCTCTTCACTCTTGTCAATTCTTTTCCTAATCCTAGTTTAGTTTCAAGAGTCTTCATGTTTCTAGTCTTTGGCAATAGCCATTCCAATTTTTCTTTGAATATACATACTTTCTTATTCTTATTTTGTGACTTTACTTTGATACAAATTTCATTAGATTATACATCTTTTTCTTGTTCCTGTCCTTGACACATTGAGAAGAGTATACATACAATATCATAGCTTTGTCTCTTCTTGATTAAGAGTGGATTTTCCCTTTCTCTTGATAAGACATAAGCATTTTAGAAGTTATGGAGTATCCACTTCTAAACTGATATTGTTTCTAGAATTTTTTCTTTTGAGTGTGTTATTCTACATTTTTTGAAGTGAGAGGAGACATCTTCCTTCCTATTATATTATCATGGTAGAGTCTGTAGAAATGAAGAATGCATTGGCACAAATGCAAGAACAAATGAGAGAGCTAATGCTTGCAATGCATTAACTCAGTTTACCACCACAAGGAGCAACAAGATTAGCAGGAAGTGAAGATATAGAGATGGTTGGAGCTGCATCAATATCTGCACCAAATCATACTACCTCACCTATGATGGAGCACCGTTCAAGCATTAGAGAACCAAAAATTAGTTTATTTAAGAAGTTTGATGGCACAAGATCTAAATTTCAAGGATTTGTCAATCAGGTACAATTGGTGATTGAACTTCAATCTCAAAGTTATCCTACGCAAGGATCTCAAGTTAGGTTTATTGGAATATTACTTTTGGATTCTACTTTATCGTGGTTTTGATCTTTTCTTGACCGACGTGATCTAGTATTGGATAATTTGGAGGCATTCTTAGCGAAATTTTGATCTATGTATGGAAAACATGATACAATGTATGTTGTAACCAACAAGATTCGCATCCTACAACAAGGCAATCAATCAGTGTCGTTATATGCTTTTACAATTTCGACAACTAGCAACTGATATCAAGTGCGATGATGCTACACTTATCAGCCAATTTCTCTATGGATTACAATATGAGGTAAAAAAATTAATGCTCAATTTATCCATTCCTCAAACATTGAATTAAATAATTGATTTTGCTGTGAAGTGTGACAATTGATTTTTTGAGATCCAATCCAAGAGTGGTATAAGAGAGCCTCAATATTATTATTTAATGGCAACATCAACGTCCTCACAAGATGTACATTTGGAAATAGAAGACATGTAAATTGATGCGATATGTTTTAAACCTCTTATTGAACAAAAAAAGATTTAGCGTCGTCAAAGAAGATTATGTATATATTGTGGAGAACCTAAGCACACTGCTCAACATTGCCCGAAGAAAAGACACAACTACAAAATGAGGAGTACGGCTGTCAAAGAAGACAACATGTTAAAAAATATATCTGTCCAACTACAATAGAAATCGTACAGTTGGAACCTTGTACAATTCCTAGTGAAGGTCCTATTTTCTCCTCAAAACCCTCTCCTCCTTTTATAATAGATCTATATATAGGACCAAAAAACTATAGAGCCTCTGCCTTATTAGATTCAAGAGCCTTAGTATGCTTTTAAGATGAACAATTTATTAAGAATTATAAAATATTTTTAATACAAAAAACTAAACCCGTACATGTAAAAGTCATAGATGATCATCTATTGTCTTCTGGAGATGTCACTCATAAAACCTATCCCATCAAAGTAACAATAGATGGTCATAATAGCTACGTAGCCTTTAACATAATTAAATCCCCGTCTAATCTAATTATTTTAGATTTATCATGGCTAGAAAAATATAACCCTCAAATAGATTGAAATTCTTGTAGACTTGATTTTCCTCAGAATATCATTAAACATCGTGCCGACCAAATAAAAAGCTATAAGCCTAGTATAATAAAATCTGCACTTATAGATGCAAAAGCTTTTATACGCATAGTAAAAGAAAGATCAACTTTTACTATTTATGCCACACCCGTTTTTGATGGTGGGAAGACTTTAAGTGGCATTCCAAGCCTATATCTGGATTATCAGGACGTTTTTGAGAAAAAAAATGCAGATATTCTTCCGGAGCATCGTCCATATGATTGTTCAATCGACCTCAAGGAAGGAACTCAGCCACTATTTAGACCAATTTATAATTTATCATAAGATGAGTTGGCTGAACTCAAGACGTATATTGACGAAAATTTGGCTAAGAACTTCATACACCATTCTAAATCTCCAGTAGGAACTCCAATTCTATTTGTGAAGAAAAAAGATGGATCATTGTGGATATGTGTTGGCTATCAAGGATTCAACAAGATAACAATCAAGAACAAATATCCATTACCTTTGATATCAAGACTCCTTGATCAGTTGAATCAAGCTAAGATCTATACAAAAATAGATGTAAGAGGAGCATACAATCTAGTATGCATCAAAAAAGGAGATGAATGGAAAACTGTATTTCCAATCAGGTACGGACATTTTGAATATAATGTCATGCCTTTTGGACTTACGAATGCACCAGCTGCTTTTCAACATCTCATGAATAATATTTTTTGTGAGTTCGTAGATAATTTTGTCGTCTGCTACCTAGACAATATTTTGATCTATTCTAAGAATGTAGAAGAACATGAAGTACATATTTGTTAAGTATTACAAAAACTTAGAGAAGCAAGATTGTATGCCAAGATGGAAAAGTGTATTTCACACTACTCAAGTCGATTTCTTAGGATACATCATTTCAAATGATGGTCTTATGATGGATCCTAAGAAAGTCCAGATAATCATGAATTAGAAGATTCCAAAGACGATAAAAGATGTCCAATTTTTTTTGGGATTTGCCAATTATTATCGGATCTTCATCAAAGACTTCTCTCAAGTTGCATCTCCACTTACACGTTTGACTTGTAAAGACAAATTCCAATGGAATCAAGAAGCGGAAGCAATATTTGAAGCTCTGAAGACATTGTTTGTTTCTGCACTAATTTTGTATCGAGTTGACTTTTCCAAGGCATTTTTTATGGAAACAGACACATCAAACTTTGCCTTGGGTGCGGTTTTGTCACAAATGGGAATAGATGACAAACTTCATCTAGTAGCTTTTCATTCAAGAAAATTCTCAGTAGCCGAAATCAATTATAAGATCCATTACAAAGAACTTCTTGCAATCGTAGAATCTTTTCAAGAACGGCATCATTATCTAGAAGGCGCTTCCAATCCAATCACTGTATACACGAATCACAAGAACCTCAAGTATTTTATGTCAACACACATGTTGAATTATTGTCAAGCTCGTTGGAATATGTTTTTTATCAAGATTCAAGTTCATTATTATTTATTGGCTAAAAAAATAATAAGGTTTGTCTGATGCCCTTTCTAGACGTTCTTATTTTGCACCAAAAGAAGGAAATGCAACTTTTGAGCAATAAAGAACGGCCCTTTTGAAACTAGAGCAGTTTCATCTTCGAGCAATAAAATCAACATTGGCTGTTGATTCAACTTTTCTCAAGCAAATTCAATCAAGTATGTCCTCAGACCCTCTTGTTCATGATATCAAGAATAATTCTTCCAAGTCTCATGATGCTTCTAAATTCAAGTTCAAGAACAATCTACTATATTTTGAAGGATGCCTATATGTTCCAGAAGGAGAATCACGTTTAAGTGTTCTTCAAGCAAGTCATGATTTTCCAGCGGTAGGACATTATGGATACAACAAGACTTTGGAACTTATATTAAGAGATTTTTGGTGGCCTCAAATGTGGAAGGTAGTCAAAGACTTTGTACAATCATGTGATATCTGCTTAAGATCAAAGACTCCTCGTCATCAACTTTTTAGGCTTCTTCAACCATTACCTATTCCAAAACAACCATGGTCTTCTATTTCTATGGATTTCATTATAAATCTTCCAAGCTCAAGATCTTATGACTCTATATTTGTAATAGTAGATCGATTCATCTAGATGGCATATTTTGTGCCATCCACAAAATCTATCATAGGTGAAGAAATAGCTAAGCTTTTCATTGATAATATCTTTTGCTATCATGGATTATCTAAGGATATTATATCGGATAGGAGAACTCAATTTGCGTCAAGATTTTGGAGAATCGATTTCAAGATCTTAAAAATAAACGTAAAGTTATCTTTTACTTTTCATCCTCAAATTGATGGACAAATAGAGTGCGTGAACCAAGTCTTAGAGCAATACTTAAGGTATACCATCAACTACCAACAAGATGATTGGATAGCTCTTCTGCCATTGGCAGAATTTGCTTATAATAATACAATACATTCTTCTACACAACAAACACCTTTTTTTGTTAATTATAGTTACCATCCATGACTTGATGTTTTTGACTTTTCAAAAGTTGATAATCCAGCGACAGAAGATTTAGCAAATTATTTGTCAGAGCTACATGTAATAATGAAGGTGCAGTTAAAATAAGTTCAAGAACAATAAAAAATAAATGCAGATGCATATTGCAAGGAACAACCACAATTCAACATGGGGGACAAGATATGGTTACTTCGTCGCAATATCAAGACTACTTGTCCTTGTGATAAGTTGAACTATCATAGGCTTGGACTTTTTACTATTTTTGAACAAATCAATCTAGTTGTATATCGATTACACCTATCGGAGTCTATGAAGATCCATCTTGTATTCCACGTATCACTACTCGAGCCATACAAGACAATGGATATATAAGGAAGAAGACAAATGCCATCGCCTTTTGTAGAAGTGGACAACAATGAAGAATTCGAGATTGAAGAGATTTTAGATTCAAGGCGGCGCCAAAATTGATTGGAATATCTTGTGCATTGGCGCAGATATGATATTAGTGAACGCACATGGGAGTTGTCAAAGAATCTAATAATTGCATCAATAAAAGTCAATGTATTTCATTGACAACATTTGTCAAAACCAAGATAAAGAATCAAGAAAATCTTTGCTATAAAGCAAAACAGGTTCTATAGAGGTTTCATCCTACCTTGTATTATTGTTTGTCATTTCTTTAGATTTGTTTGTGCTAAAGAGATGGAGGATCAACAACCAGCAAATTCAGCTCAAGAGCCATTATTTTTTGATTTACCAAATGAGACATTACGACTATCACAACCTTCAAGACGATAGAATAGAGATATAGACTCTCAAGAATGACATGTCCTTCCTCGGATTGATGGTGAAATACAACGTGTTTGATATCACAACTTTAGAAGAGATTTTTGATGTTTGGTGATACTTTTTGAAGTAGGAATTATTCTTGATGGTGTTCCTAATATTTTCTTTGAAAGAAGTTATAAAGGCCTCAATAATGATCAAATAAAAGGGTGGTCCGCTCGCCCTAATATGGGACATTATCGATGGCTGAAAGGACCTATCAACTACCTTCAAAGGGAATAAAGATCAGAGTATGTGGCAAGCATAATTCGACGTATCCTAGACTTCCTCAACATATAATCACTGCTCCTCGTGGAACTCGTTCCTAGAAGGGGGAATAATGTCACGGACATAAGATTTACTCCAATAAATTATTTAAGTAATATAGACCAATAGAACTAGGTAAAATAAGTTGATTTGATAATATCTAATAGAAAAGCTTTTTAGAAGCTTTATAGACATGGAATCATCTTTATACATATCTATAGGTGTTACAGACATAAGATTTATTCCAATAAATGAACTAAGTAATGTAGACCAATAGAAGTAGGTAAAATAAGTTGATTTGATAATATCTGATAGAATAGCTTCCTAGAAGCTTCATAGATGTGGTGTCGTGTTGTAAATCAAAACATAGTGTGAAAAACATAAAAGAATGCATTAAAATAAAAAGATTAAGATTAGAAGAAAGGTTGATAGAAAATTTGTAGTAAGAAGATACAATAGAAATTTACCTTGAAAAGTGAAATTTCTTCAAATTAGTAAAAAGGAAAAGGTTGAGGAAGTGGAAAAGACATGGGCTAAGAGGTCTTTTTGACCAAGAGGATAAAGAAGACCAGGAGGGAGATGACAAGGAAGGGTCGTGAAGAAGAAGGAAGAGAGTTTTTTTGGAGAGATAGGGTTTCTTTTTGATAGGCAGTATACGTTTTTGTGTGTAGAAGAAGCTTAGAGAGGATTTTAGGTGCGAGTTTTTGTAGGTTTATAATAGACAAGATAAGGAACTCATAGAGACAATTCTCATGTCTTTTCATTAAGTACCAAGGGAGATATGAGTCGTGAAAGTTGTAGGTGTTTAAGACTAGGGCAGTGAGGGTTACAAAATTTCGGGCCTTGGTTCTTGGAAACCACTTGGACTTTAGCAACAAAATTTGTTGGGTTTTTGTTTCTTATAGAGTTAACTACTTTGTGTCAAAATCTCAAGTCAATATGACCTCTAAGCAAAGAGTTATGAGTGAAATTGTAACCGGTTTGAATGAAAAGAGAAATAGAGTGAAGGCAAGGTTGAGGGTTTGTATGGGCAGTGCATGTGTGTGGGTTTTTTTGGAATATAAAGAGATTTAGGAGACGAATTTGAGTGTGAAATTTGATAGACATGATCTATGTAAGTTAAGGAAGAGATGAGTGTAAGTTTGATACTCATTAGTCTTATAAATAAAATGTTATGCTCTTTCAAAGTGACAAGGGTCTATCTCCAAATCAGTGAAGTTTGAGGGAGCATATCTTTGTGATCAAAGTAGTATTTTGAGTAAAATTTGTTGGGGTTTGTAGATATATGAGTCTATTAAGTTGTGTAAAAAACTGATTGCTATTGGAATTATATTCGAGGAGTTATGAGGAAAATTGTGGTCAGATCCAGAGTTGTTAGAAGGCAAAATTAAAGAAGAAGGATGGAACCTATAACTCAAGTTTGGAGAAGGTTCTTGGAGCAATATTTGGAGGGTTTTTACAACATGAGAGAAGCTATAAGCCTACCAAATTTCAGCACTTAGGTCTTCTTTAATGAAGAGCAATAAAGGTGTGAAGCAAAGGAGGTCCAGAATCAAAGGCAGCATGGAGGGATTGACAACATGGTTCTCTCTAACCACATGAGCTATAACCAAAAGGTTTTTGGGGTTTGCTTTCTTACTCCCTTAAGTACCTTGTGTCCAAATTTTGCTTCAATTGATATGATATCCAGGATTTATGGACAAATTTGAGGGCAGGTTTCTAAAGGCAGAATATGTTAAGGTTAATAAAGTATGTTTTTATATAAATTCTTCAATTTTATGGACTTTATGAATCTCATCTTGCACTTGAGAAACTAGAGGCAAAAAAGACCCAGTGTTTCTTAGGGCTAAGACTCTCACGAGGACAGCGGAATCACCTTTATACATGTCTATAGGTGATTGGTAGGTTAAAAATTTGGTCAACAAACTAGCCACATGGTGCACATGTTGGTAGCTTGTGGAACAAGCCTAGTATGTGGCACACATGTGAAAAACTTTTTGTGCAAGTTTGACACGTATCTTGCAAATTAGACACGTGTATAAGGACTTCTAAAATATTGCTGTCACGTTGTAAATTAAAACATAGTGTGAATGATATAAAGGAATGTGTTAAAATAAAAAGATTAAGATTAGAAGAAGAAAGGATGAAAAAGAGAAAGGGTTGTGATTATAACCACATTATCTTGGAGGTTATAATGTTTATCACAAGCTCAGGGATGATAGGTAGGCCAAACTACTAATTTCTTGCTGAAATTCCCACTAGCAGTACCAAGTCATGAAGCCAAGGATTTCTATAGTGAAGTCAAGTGGATTCAAACCCACGTCAACTCCAAAGTAGCTAAGAACTTAACCACACAAGCTTCTTTGACTTGGTAGTGTAGGATGTAGTTCTTTCTTTTTTATCTCTAATCTAATCTTAATTGTTTCTTTCTATTTATTAGATTTTTTTCTATTTTATCTTAGATCTACTTTACCTTTATTCTCTTCTATTTTAGATCTAAACTTAAATGTTGTGGACTGAAATTAGAAGAGAAGTTGGTAGAAAAATGGTAGTAAGAAGGTAGAATAGAAATTTACCTCAAAAAGTGAGATTCCTTCAAATTAATCCAAAAGAAAGGATTGAAGAGGTGGAAAGACATGGCTGAGGTGTCTCTTTGACCAAGGGAAGAAGGAAGACCAAGCCGGGAGGACAAGAAGGGGGTCGTGAAGAAGAAGAGAGAGGTTCTTTTGGAGAGATAGGGTTTCCTTTTGATAGGCAGTATACGTTTTTGTGTGTAGAAGAAGCTTAGAGAGGATTTTAAGTGAAATTGTTTGTGGGTTTGTAGTAGACAAGATAAGGAACATATAGAAACTATTTTCATGTCTTTTGGTTAAGTATCAAGGGAGATATGAGTCGTCAAAGTTGCAGGTGTTTAAGACTAGGGCAGTGAGGTTTACTAAATTTCGGGCCTCGGCTCTTGAGAACCATTTGGACTTTAGAGGCAAATTTTGTTGGGGTTTTGTTTCTTATAGAATTTACTACTTTGAATCAAAATCTTAAGTCAATATGATCTTTGAGCAAAGATTTATGAGTGAAATTGTAACCGGATATAGGTGAAAAGAGAAATAGAGTGAAAGCAGAATTGGGGTTTGTATGGGCAGAGTGTGTGTGTGGGTTTTTTTGGGTATGAATGGAGTTAGGGGATGAATTTGAGTGTGAAAATTGATAGACGTGATCTAAGCAAGTTAAGAAAGAGATAAGAGTAAGTTTGATACTCATTTATCTTATAAAAAAAATGTTATGCTCTTTCAAAGTGATAGGGGTCTATCTCTAAGTCAGTGAAGTTTGAGGGAGTATATCTTTGTGATCAAAGTATCATTTTGAGTAAAATTTATTGGGGTTTTTAGATATATGAGTCTTTTAAGTTGTGTAAAAAATTGATTGCTATTGGAGTTATGGTTAAAGAATTATGAGGAAATTTGTAGTCGGATCCAGAGTTGGTAGAAGACAAAATTAAAGGAGAAGGGTAGAGTCTATAATTCTATTTTCAAAAAGAGTTTTGGAGCAAAAATTGGAGGATGTTTACAACATAAAGCAAGCAACAAGCCTACCAAATTTCAATACTTGGGGTTTTGATAATGAGGAGCAATGAAAGTGTGAAGCAAAGGGGGTCCAGAATCAAAGGCAGCATGGAGGGGTTTCTTTGACAACATGGTTCTCTCCAACCACAAGAGCTATAGTCAAAAGGATTATGGGGTTTGCTTCCTTACTTCCTTAAGTACTTTGTGTCCAAATTTTGCTTCAATTGATATGATATCCTAGGATTTATGGGCAAATTTGAGGGCGGGTTTCTAAAGGTAGAATATGGCAGGGTTAATAAAGTATGTTTTTATGTAAATTCTTCAATTTTATGAACTTTATGAATCTCATCTTGCACTTGAGAAACTAGAGGCACAAAAGACCCAGTGTTTCTTAGGGCTAAGACTCTCACCACGACACCGCCACGTAGCTCTTAGTTAGATAGTATTTGTAGAGGCAAGAGTGAAGCCTTCTTCACTCTTGTCAACTCCTTTCCTGGTTCTAGTGTAGTTTCAAGAATCTTCATGTTTCCAGTCTTTGGCAATAGCCATTCCAATTTTCTTTGAATATACATACTTTCTTATTCCCATTTTATGACTTTTATTTGATACAATTTTTATTAGATTATACATCTTTTTCTTGTTCATATCCTTGACAAAGACTGATGAAGATTTTAGAGATTCTAAAAGATTCTAGAAAGCTATAGAAGATTCTAAAAGACTACAAAAAGTTTTAGTAGTGGCTTAAAGTATGTCCAAGACACCTCCAAATTATAAGTGGAATGAAGACATATTGAGAGAGAATCTATTGCAAAAGATTGTTGAAGAATTAAGGATTTTTGGAGAGTACCACTATAAAGTGGGATTATAAAGAGATAAAAGAGGAGGTACTTTTGCAAGATATAGGTGCCTTTGATATAAGTCTTATTGATATTTTTGAAAATGAAAGTACTATGTATAAAAAAAATTACAAATTTTAAAAGAAAAGAAAGAAAAAGACTATGTAATATTGAAAAAGAATTATGTGAATTGAGGACATTAGACAATAATGAAAGGATTTTTGGTGTTTATGAAAAAAAAGTGACATTAATTGATAATTTGACAAGAATAAATAAAGCAAAAGAATTATCTAATTATCTTAATGATAATTGATGGTATACCTCAAATACTCAAAAATTTGATTTATCTATTGTATTTGTCTATCAATTTAAGGATAGAAGATTAAAGATAGTTTTATATCCACCTTCAATATCTTGAAAAGAATTCTCCAAAATTTTGATACAAATTGTGTCCCTTTATCTAATATAACATCTTTTAGCAATTTATGATAGTAATAGATATTGTCAAAGAAGAATTTAGTTATTTCTTCACTTGTGATAGATTTTGTATATGATACAAAATATACCATCTTGACGAAATAATCTACAATCACAAATATAAAATCATATGAATTTAAAATTGATAGATCTATGATAAAATCTATAAATACGGAAGACCATAGTTGTTTCGATATAGATATGGTTAAAAAAATCCATAAAATCAATAATGAAGAATTTTTGATTTAAAACAAACATCACATGACTGTATAAATTCTTTAATTAATTTTTATATTTGAGGCTATTAAAAATCTCTTGATATTAATTTCAAAATATTGTTGTATCCAAAATGTTCTACTATAGAAAAGTTGTGAGAAGCTTCAAGAATATGTAGTTGTACTTCACCTTTAGAAATATATAAGTATCTCTCAAAATAGAGTAGATTGTTCTTGAACTCAAACTTGGAAGTATCATAAGACTTAGATGAATTATTTGTATTATTATAAATAAGAAGATTTAAAGACATATTTGATTAGATAATATCATACCTTTTGAACTTATAAATATATTATAATATAATGAACTTTAAAATATCCAATAAGAGCTTCTATCTTATTTGTAAAAAAAAAAGATAGATTGTTGCAAATGTGCATAGATTATTGAGGGCTTTATAAGATTATCATAAAAAAATAAGTATCTTTTATCTTTGATTTCAAGACTTCTTGATCAATTTAGTCAAACAAAAATCTATACAAAAATAGATCTATAAAGAGTATATAACTTGATCCACATCAAAAAAGATAATAAATGGAAGATTGTATTTTGAACTAGATATAGGTATTTTGAAATCTTCATCTATGAAATAAGTTGAGACTTTTGAATCTAATAAGACAAAGACTTTGTCATTTTTAGATCCTAAAGACACATCTATTATAAAACAAGGTGAAAGATCTAAAGAGAGAATAAGACCTTTACTAGGTGTTGCACATGATTTCAGCCGTATGGTCCCTATTATAACTAGAGAAATTTATTTTCTAATACATTGTCTTCTCTAATAACCATGCTCTTCATTTTATAGTTGCATTGCTTCTTTAAACAATGTTGAAAAATGTGCTTATCTTCTCCATAATATATGCATAAATCCTCTTACTAATGTTGAGTCTTTTCTTATTTGGTGAGAGGTTTAAAACATACTATATCAATTTACATAAATTTTGGCTTAATTAAATAAGTTTATAAAAACTTAGGAATTATTATTATTAATTGACTTATTCTTTTTTAGCCAAATCTATATTCTTGATGCCTTTCAAATAATTGATTGTCAGATATAATGGCTTAAGCAATAAATTGATTCAAAGATTTTATTTTTGATATTATTAATAATAAATCTTTAATGCTATCATATTACATATTGTCTTATTTGAAAATACATCAAGCACTTGGCTGTAGAAGATACACTTATATATTGGAATTAATCAAAAATCTAATAATTTTAATATAATCCTAAATAAATTTCAATTGAATATTAATCAAATTTTAAGTAAATTCTAATAAAATCTTAATGAAATCCTAATCAAATCGTAATAAAATCTTAATACAATTATAAATCAAATCCTAGTAAAATCCTAAATTAAATCTTAAATCAAATCTTAATTCAAATCTTAATCAAATTCTAAATCAAATCCTAATCAAATCCTAATCAAATCTTAATATCCTAATAAAATCCTAACAAAATTTTTATACCTTGATAAAATCCTAATGAAATTCTAATATTCTTATGAAACCCTAATAAAATCCTAATGAAATTCTAATCAAATTCAATAGTAGATTCAAAAATTCAATAAGTATTAAATTAAATATTAATATTTATTCAAAATTTTCACACTTCATAATCTTCTAATTAAAAACAAGTATAGAAAATTTGAAAAGAATCAAACTTATTGATTGAGAAAAAAATTCCTAATTTTCTTAGGTATCAGCCACCTTCCTTTTTCAATCTTAATATGGATCTTTTAGTATAAATATCTCCTTTTTATACTATTCATATATTCTAAAATTTTATAAAAATACTAAAAATTAAGTTAAATACTATCTCAAAAAAGAAACATTCTAATCTAACTAGCAAATTGCTTAAAATCACAAAAATCTTCATTAATTATCAAAATCTAATTTTTAAGATCCTAGCTAACTTAAATTTCAATAATCTTTGATCTAACCATTGGATTAAGTTCAAATCTACAATAGATATTTAATACAATAATATGCACAAATCTACATCTTTTTATTTGTAGATCTAATTTGAAACTCTCAATATGCTCAAAAATATAAATCTATTTTATTTCTCAATATTCAAAGTCATCTAAATAGAACCTTAAATTTGCATAGCTTTCAAAAAGTTATTACAAATCCAAAAACCTTGAAATCAATGCTTAAAAAAGTCTTATTGAATCTACTCTCAAATTCCACTTTTCAATTAATAAAAAAATATTCTATCTATTATAGGCGCATAATTTTGTACTATGGAGTCTAGTTTCAACCCTGGTGTATAATTGGCCCTCTTTGAGTATCAATCTAAGATTTTCTTACATAATTTTTACTAAAAACTATTCTTTATTTTAATCTTAAAATGTCAATAATAATAAATTTACTAACTTATCTTATTTTGTCTTATTTATGGCTCTAGAAAATAAATAGAAGTTTTTTAATAAAAAAATAGCATTAATATTAAATATTTTTACTACTTTATTCTTTAATTTTTTGATATTTTTTAATTTTTATTTATATTTTCTAAAGTAATTTTAAAATTTAGTCTTGAATAAAAAATTTCTATAATAAACATCTTATTTTGTCTTTTCATCCTATATGTGTATTACAATATGACATCCATCTCTATCAAGGATATGAACTAGAAAAAGATGCATAATCTAATGGAGCTTTATCAAAGTAAAAATCACAAAATGGGAATAAGAAAGTATGTATATTCAAAGAAAACTAGAATAGCTATTGCCAAAGATTAGAAACAAGAAGACTCTTAAAACTAGACTATAACCAAGAAAGGAGTTGACAAGAGTGAAGAGGGCTTCACTCTTGCCTCTATAAATACTATCTAACTAAGAGCTACATGGCGGTATTCTATAGGACCTCATACACGTGTCTAATTTGCAAGACACGTGTCAAACTTGCACAACAAGTTTCTCACATGTGCGCTGTCGTGGTGAGAGTCTTAGCCCTAAGAAACACTGGGTCTTTTGTGCCTCTCGTTTCTTAAGTGCAAGAAGAGATTCATAAAGTTCATAAAACTAAAAATTTTACAAAAAAACATACTTTATTAATCTTGCCATATTCTGCCTTTAAAAACCCGCCTTCAAATTTGCCCATAAATCCTAGGATATCATATCAATTGAAGCAAAATTTGGATACAAAGTACTTAAGGAAGTAAGGAAGCAAACCCCATAATCCTTTTGATTATAGCTCATGTGGTTGGAGAGAACCATGTTGTCAAAGAAAC
Organism: Physcomitrellopsis africana; assembly: GCA_036785485.1. Taxonomy (NCBI): domain Eukaryota; kingdom Viridiplantae; phylum Streptophyta; class Bryopsida; order Funariales; family Funariaceae; genus Physcomitrellopsis; species Physcomitrellopsis africana. Next base: position 1,169,566 of record JAWRVF010000021.1, on the reverse strand, counting down.
CCCTCCATGCTGCCTTTGATTCTAGACCCCCTTTGCTTCACACCTTCATTGCTCCTCATTATCAAAACCCCAAGTATTGAAATTTGGTAGGCTTGTTGCTTGCTTTATGTTGTAAACATCCTCCAATTTTTGCTCCAAAACTCTTCTTGAAAATAGAGTTATAGACTCTACCCTTCTCCTTTAATTCTGTCTTCTACCAACTCTGGATCCGACTACAAATTTCCTCATAATTCTTTAACCATAACTCCAATAGCAATCAGTTTCTTATACAACTTAATAGACTCATATACCTAAAAACCCCAATAAATTTTACTCAAAATGATACTTTGATCACAAAGATATGCTCCCTCAAACTTCACTGACTTAGAGATAGACCCCTATCACTTTAAAAGAGCATAACATTTTTTTTATAAGATAAATGAGTATCAAACTTACTCTCATCTCTTTCTTAACTTGCTTAGATCACGTCTATCAAATTTCACACTCAAATTCACTCCCTAACTCCATTCATACCCACAAAACCCACACACACACTCTGCCCATACAAACCCCAATTCTGCTTTCACTCTATTTCTCTTTTCACCTACACCCAGTTACAATTTCACTCATAACTCTTTGCTCAGAGATCATATTAACTTAAGATTTTGATACAAAGTAGTAAATTCTATAAGGAACAAAAACCTAACAAATTTTTCTTCTAAAGTCCAAGTGGTTCTCAAGAGATGAGGCCCAAAATTTAGTAACCCTCACTGCCCTAGTCTTAAACACTTGCAACTTTGACGACTCATATCTCCCTTGATACTTAACCAAAAGACATGAAAATTATTTCTATATGTTCCTTATCTTGTCTACTACAAACCCACAAAAAATTTCACTTAAAATCCTCTCTAAGCTTCTTCTACACACAAAAACGTCTACTACCTATCAAAAGGAAACCCTCTCTCTCCAAAAAGAACCTCTTCTTCTTCTTCACGACCCCCTTCTTGTCCTCCCGGCTTGGTCTTCCTTCTTCCCTTGGTCAAAGAGACACCTCAGCCATGTCTTTCCACCTCTTCAATCCTTTCTTTTGGATTAATTTGAAGGAATCTCACTTTTTGAGATAAATTTCTATTCTACCTTCTTACTACCATTTATTTTACCAACTTCTCTTCTAGTCCGGCAATACTTATGACGATGGTGTTATAGGAGATAGTTACTTCGGCTGGGTAAAACAGATCAGTCAAAAGCTGGATGGCCAGTTAGAAAGAAACAATTAAGATTAGATTAGAGATAAAAGAGAAAGAACTACATCCTTCACTGCCAAGTCAAGGAAGCCTGTGTGGTTAAGTTCTTAGCTACTTTGGAGTTGACGTGGGTTTGAATCCACTTGACTTCACTCTAGAAATCCTTGGCTTCATGACTTGGTACTGCTAGTAGGAATTTCAGCAGGATATTAGTAGTTTGGCCTACCTATCATCCCTGAGCTTGTGATAAATATTATAACCTTCAAGATAATGTGATTATAACCACAACCCTTTCTCTTTTTCATCCTTTCTTCTTCTAATCTTAATCTTTTTATTTTAACACATTCCTTTATATCATTCACACTATGTTTTAATTTACAACATGACAGCGCCACACACTTGGCTTGTTCTGCAAGCTACCAACATGTGTGATACATGGCTAGCTTGTTCTACAAGCTACCAACATGTGCACCATGTGGCTACCTTGTTGATCAAGTTTCTAACCTACCAATCACCTATAGACATGTATAAAGGTGATTTCGTATCTATGAAGCTTCTAAGAAGCTTCTCTATCAGATATTATCAAATGAACTTATTTTATCTACTTCTATTGGTCTAATATTACTTAACTAATTTATTGGAGTAAATCTTATGTCCGTGACATTATCCCCCCTTCTAGGGACGAGTTCCACGAGGAGCGGTGATTACATATTGAAGAAGTCTAGGATACGTCAAATTGTGCTTGCCACATACTCTGATCTTTGTTCCCTTCAAAGGTAGTTGATAGGTCCTTTCAGCCATCGATAATGTCCCATACCAGGGCAAGAGGACCACCCTATTATTTGATCATTGTTGAGGCCTTCATAACTTCCTTCAAAGAAAACATTAGGAACACCATCAGGAGTAGTTCCTACCTCTAAAAGTATCATCAAACATCGAGAGTCTCTTCAAAGGTCGTGATATCAAACAAGTTGTATTTTGCCATCAATCCGAGGAAGAACATGTCATTCTTGAGGGTCTTCATCTCTATTCCGTCGTCTTGAAGGTTGTGATAGTCGTAATGTCTCGTCCAAAAAATCAGCAAATGATGGCTCTTGAGCTGAATTCGCTGATTGTTGATCTTCCATCTCTTTAGCACAAACAAAATCTAATGACAAACAATGATACAAGATAGGATGAAACCTCTATAGAACCTGCCTTGCTTTATAACAAAGATTTTCTTGAGTATTTATCTTGGTTTTGATGGATGTCATCAATGAAATGCATTAACTTTTATTGATGCATTTGTTAGATTCTTTGATGGCTCCCATGTGCATTCACTAATATCGTATCCGCGCCAATGTACAAGATATTCCAATCGATTTCGGTGCCGCCTTGAATCTAAAATCTCTTCAACCTCGAATTCTTCATTGTTGTCCACTTCTACAAGAGGCGGTGGCATTTGTCTTCTTCTTTGTATATCCATTGTCTTGTATGGCTCGAGTAGTGACACGTGGAATACAGGATGGATCTTCATGGACTCCGATAGGTGTAATCGATATGCAACTAAATTGATTTGTTCAGAAATAGGAAAAGGTCCAAGCCTACAATAGTCCAACTTATCACAAGGACGAGTGGTCTTGATATTGCGACGAAGTAACCATACCTTGTCCCCCACATTGAATTGTGGTTGTTCCTTGCGATATACATTTGCATTTATTTTTTGTCATTCTTGAGCTTCTTTTGATTGCACCTTCATTATTGCATGTAGCTCTGACAAACGATTTGTCAAATCTTCTGCTGCTAGATTATCAACTTTTGAAAAGTCAAAAGCATCAAGTCGTGGGTGATAACCATAATTGGCGAAGAAAGGTATTTCTTACATAGAAGAATGTATCGTATTATTATAAGCAAATTCTGCCAATGGTAGAAGAGCTATCCAATCATCTTGTTGGTAGTTGATGGTACACCTTAAATATTGCTCCAAGACTTGGTTCACACACTCTATTTGTCCATTAATTTGAGGATGAAAAGCTGAAGATAATTTTATGTCCACTTTTAAGATCTTGAAAAGGATTCTCCAAAATCTTGACACAAATTGAGTTCCCCTATCCAATATAATATCCTTAGATAATCCATAATAGCGATAGATATTATCAATGAAAAGCTTGGCTGTTTGTTCACTTGAGATAGATTTTGTGCATGGTACAAAATGTGCCATCTTGGTGAACCGATCTACTATCACAAATATAGAGTCATAAGATCTTGAGCTTGGAAGATTTGTGATGAAATCCATAGAAACAGAAGAAGACCATGGTTGTTCTGGAATAGGTAATGGCTGAAGAAGCCTAAAAGGTCGATGACGAGGAGTCTTTGATTTTGAGCAGATATCACATGATTGTACAAAGTCTTTGATTGCCTTCCACATTTGAGGCCACCAAAAATCTCTTGATATGAGTTCCAAAGTCTTATTGTATCCAAAATGTCCTGCCGCTGGAAAATCATGACGTGCTTGAAGAACACGTAAACGTGTTTCTGCTTCTGGAACATATAGACGTCCTTTGAAATATAGTAGATTGTTCTTGAACTCGAATTTAGAAGCATCATGAGACTTGGAAGAATTATTTTTTATATCATGAACAAGAGGGTTTGAGAACATACTTGACTGAATTTGCTTGAGAAAAGTTGAATCAACAGTCAATGTTGATTTTATTACTCGAAGATAAAATTGCTCTGGTTTCAAGAGAACTATTCTTTGTTGCTCAAAAGCTGCATCTCCTTCTTTTGGTGCAAAATAAGAACGTCTAGAAAGGGCATCGGACAAACCTTGTTGTTTTCTTGGCCGATAAGTGATAATGAATTTGAATCTTGACAAAGACATACTCCAACAAGCTTGACGATGATTCAACACGCGTGCCGACATGAAATATTCAAGGTTTTTGTGATCCGTATATATGGTGACTGGATTCAAAGCGCCTTCTAGATAATGATGTAATTCTTGAAAAGAATCCATGATTGCAAGAAGTTCTTTGTTGTGGATTTCATAATTGATCTCGACTATTGAGAATTTTCTTGAATGAAAAGCTACTGGATGAAGTTTGTCATCTGTTCCCATTTGTGACAAAATCGCACCCAAGGCAAAGTCTGATGCGTCTGTTTCCATAAAAAATGCCTTGGAAAAATCTACACGATACAGGATTGGTGCAAAAACAAACAATATCTTCAAAGCTTCAAATGCTGCTTCCGCTTCTTGATTCCATTGGAGTTTGTCTTTACAAGTCAAACGTATAAGTGGAGCCGCAACACGAGAGAAGTCTTTGATGAAGATCCGATAATAATTGGCGAATCTCAAAAAGCATTGGGCATCTCTTACCGTTTTTGGAATCTTCCAATTCATGATTGTTTTGACTTTCTTAGGATCCATCATGAGACCATCATTTGAAATGATGTATCCTAAGAAATCAACTTGAGTAGTGTGAAGTACACACTTTTCCATCTTGGCGTACAATCCCGCATCTCTAAGTTTTTGTAATACTTGACGAACATGTATTTCATGTTCTTCTATATTCTTAGAATAGATCAAAATATCATCTAGGTAGCAGACGACAAAATTGTCTAAGAACGCGCAAAAAACATCATTCATGAGATGTTGAAAAGTAGCTGGTGCATTCGTAAGTCCAAAAGGCGTGATATTATATTCAAAATGTCCATACCTGATTCGAAAAGCAGTTTTCCATTCATCTCTTTGTTTGATGCGTACTAGATTGTATGCTCCTCTTAGATCTATTTTTGTATAGATCCTAGCTTGATTCAATTGGTCAAGGAGTCCTGATATTAGAGATAATGGATATTTGTTCTTGATTGTGATCTTGTTGAGTCCTCGATAGTCAACACACATCCGCAATGATCCATCTTTTTTCTTCACAAATAAAATTAGAGCTCCTGTTGGAGATTTAGAATGGCGTATGAAATTCTTGGCCAAATTCTTGTCAATATATGCCTTGAATTCAACCAATTCATCTTGTGATAAACTGTAGATTGGTCTAAATGGTGGCTGAGTTCCTTCTTTAAGGTCGATTGAACAATCATATAGACGATGCTCTGGAAGAATATCTGTATTTTTTTCTCAAAAACGTCTTGATAATCTTGATACTGACTTGGAATGCTACTTGAAGTCTTTCCATTGTTAGAAATAGGTGTAGTATAAATGACAAAAGGTGATCCTTGTTCTGCAGCGTGCAAGAAAGCTCTTGCACCTACAAACACAGGTTTAATTCTACTAGACTTATGATTTCTTACTTGATTAATTATATTGTTAGCTATACTTTTAGAAAAGTTTAGAGTACGAGAAATCCAATCTATTCAAGGGTTGTGTTTTTCTAACCATGATAGACCTAGAATAACTGGAATAGAGGGAGATCTAATTAAGTTGAAAATTACGCAACTATTATGGCCATTTACTACTACATCTAGAAGAAGTGTTTTATGAATAACATCTCCAGAAGATAAAAGACGACCATCTATGACTTTTACATGTACGGGTTTAGATTTTTGTACTATATGTATTCTATGGCTTTTAGCAAATTCTTCATCTAAAAAACAAGCCGAGGCTCTCGAATCTATTAAAGCAGAGGCTTTGTAATTATTAGGTCCTAAATACACATCTATTATAAAACAAGAAGATGGTTGTGAGGAGATGATAGGACCTTCATTAGAAATTGTACAAGATCTCAGCCGTACGGTCCTTATTGTGGCTGGACAAATTTGTTTTCCGACATATTGTCTTCTTTGACAGTCGTATTCCTCATCTTGTGGTTGCGTCGTTTCTTTGAACAATTTTGAGTAGTGTGTTTAGGTTCTCCACAATACAAGCATAATCCTTCTTGACGACATCGAGTCTTTTCTTGTTCAATAAGCGGCTTGAAATGTATAGCATCAATTTGCATGTCCTCGACTTCTAAAGGTACATATTGAAAAGTCATTGATACTACCACTGTATTATAATGTTGTTGAGGTTCTCTTGTATGACTTTCAGATCTGAATTTGAAAAGCCGATTATCACACTTCACCGCAAAGTGTATTGCTTGATTCAATGTTTGAAGATCGGATAAGTTCAACATCAATTTCTTCACTTCATATTGTAATCCGTAGAGAAACTGACTGATGAGTGCAGCATCGTCCCACTTGATATCGATTGCTAGTTGTCAAAATTGTGAAGCATATAATGTCACTGATCGATTGTCTTGTCATAGGATACAAAGCTTGTTGGTTGCAACACGAGTTGCATCATGTTCTCCATACATAGATCAAAATTCTGCTAAAAAAGCTTCTAAATTATCCAATATTGAATCACGTCGTTCCAGAAAAGATGAAAACCAAGATAAGGCAGAACCTGAAAGTAGTGTACCAATAAATCTGACTTGTGATCCTGGAGTTGGTAAACTTTGCAATTGCAATTCAATCACCAGTTGGACTTGATTGATGAATCCTCGAAACTTGGATCTTGTGCCATCAAACTTCTCAGGTAGACCAATTTTTGGTTCTCTGATGCTTGGACGATGTTCCAATGTAGGAGGAATTATATGGCTTGGTATAGATGTTGAAGCAGCTCCAACCATATCTATATCTTTATTATTTGGTAACCTTGTTGCTCCTTGTGGAGGTACAGTGAGTTGATGCATTGCATGCATCAATTCTCTCATTTGCTCTTGCATTTGTGCCATTGCAATCTTCATTTCGGCAAGCTCGGCCATGATAACACTTCAAAAAATATCTAAAACCACTCGAGATAAGTATTAGGGAGAACAAAGAAAATACTAGGAATAATATCAATTTAGAAGAGGATAATCTGCAACTTTTAAAGTGCTTGTGTCTTATCAAGAAAAAGGGATAATCCACTCTTAAATCAAGATAAGACAAAGCTATGATATTATAAGTGTATTCTTGTCAATCTGTCAAGGACATGAACTGGAAAAAGATATATAATCTAATGGAGCTGTATCAAAGTAAAAATCACAAAATGGGAATAAGAAAGTATGTGTATTCAAAGAAAATTAGAATGGCTATTGCCAAAGATTAGAAACATGAAGACTCTTGAAACTAGACTATAATCAAGAAAGGAGTTGACAAGAGTGAAGAGGGCTTCACTCTTGCCTCTATAAATACTATCTAACTAAGAGCTATGTGGCGGTATTCTATAGGATCTCATACACGTATCTAATTTGCAAGACACATGTCAAACTTGCACGACAAGTTTCTTACATGTGCGCCACGTATTTGGCTTGTTCCGCAAGCTATCAACATGTGTGATACATGGCTAGCTTATTCTACAAGCTACCAACATGTGCGCCTTGTGGCTACCTTGTTGACCAAGTTTCTAACCTACCAATCACCTATAGACATGTATAAAGGTGATTTCGTATCTATGAAGCTTCTAGGAAGCTTCTCTATCAGATATTATCAAATGAACTTATTTTATCTACTTCTATTGGTCTATTATTACTTAGATAATTTATCGGAGTAAATCTTATGTCCATGACAATCTCTTCTAAACCTGTACATCCTCCAATATGTGCCAAATAAATCATATGCTATTATTAACTTCATACCATATTTTCAATGTCTTCATCAATTTTTTCTTTAATATTTTTGTTATTCAAATAAAAACCATCTTCTTGTCTTCGAAAGTTAAAGTCTTCAATAAGATCTTTTATGTTGGCTTCTAAATATCATGGTTTACATATCTTTACTCGCTTTTCAACAATTGGTATTTTTAACTTTCTTCCATCTAACTCTCTTAGCAAATAGGTTATATTATCATGAACCATTGTTATTATATATAGTCCAAATCAACATTTAAAAAAATTCTGTAAAGTATTATGTTAATTATCTAAACTATTATCATAGACCAAAATCCAATCACCTTTTTCAATTGCTTTAGGCTTTGATTGATGTTGTTTATTAAATTGAGCCTTATTTTGTATCCTTGTCCTTTTCAACCTTTCTAATGCTATTTGTACATCTTTTGATCTTTGTTCAAGTTGCCAAATCCTAATTGCTAAAATTTCTTCTCTTATCATAGTAGCACATTCTAAGTTAGTACTTTTTCTTCAATTGGTATAATAGATTTTTGACTTGTCATAAGTTTAATAGGCATGTATCCTATTACTGAACTATGAGTTATTCAAACAATTCACAATGCAAATAACAAAAGTGAAAGCTATTTTTTTATCTTTCTATTATAAGCTTTAATTAATACTTTTATAATTACTAGATAATCATATTTATTTTTTGCATTCTCTTCTAGATTATAAGCAATAGCCAATGATAATTTAACTCCATATCTTTCTATGAGTCCCACCAATGGATCTTAATTGGTGGATTGGTTAAAAATATAATCTTAAGTCATTTAATTATACAAATACAATGGTTAGAGAGTCTTTTTGACTATTTAAGTATTTATTAGAATTTAGAAGTATTTATAAATATAAAAGTCTTATTAGAAGAAAAGTTACAAAAATGGAGTCTTAGTAAGTCTTGGAGGCAATTATTTTAGTTGGTTTAGTATTTTTACTTATTATTAAGTATTAAGAGTTAGTTATTAAGACCAATGTCTATATTAGCCTTCTAATTACATGTATTACTTATTAAAAACCTATAAATGTTACTTAGTAGGTAGAAGAAGCATGAAGAAGAAATCTCATGTCTTTTTAATTATTTTTGTAGAAAATAGGATTTTGAATTGATTTTTATTGATTTTATTATTATAAAAAATTTCCAAGGTAGAATAAAATAGTCTCAAATTGATATTAGCATCTTAGAAATATTATAGAGACTTTTAGAATTTATTTAGAATTTATTAAGAATTTTTAGAGCAATTTTGAAGACTTTGGTAAAAATGAGTTTTACCACCTTGGGAGCCATTATGAAGAAATAGAGCAAGATTTGAAGCCCATACAAGGTTCCTAGGCTAACAGAGTGTTTTTGAACACCATGGTGAAGTCAAAAATACAAAATTATTAGTTCTACTAGTATAAAATAGGAGGACCAGCAGCTAGTGTAGTCCTTGTAGGAAGGAAGGTGCACAAGTCCCATATGGGTTGTGGCACCTTGGATGTAGATAGGAGGATAAGACTAAGGCCTCGTGGCCCCTCTAGAATACCCATATACACTACTTGTGAGCCTTGGTGAGGTTCAAACCCATGATCTTGTAATAAGTTATCCTTGAGGTAAAAATTTCTACTTAACTTTTTCCATTGTTTACCTTCTAACTTTGAATTATCATAACTTACTCATAGTAACTTAGATTTATATTTTTTTTACATCATTGGAAAATAAAAAAATTACCTACTTGAAAATATAATTTTTACTTTTTATTTTTATTTTTTACTAGGTGAAAATCTAGTAAACAGACTGTGACTAGTTTTGTAGTGTGCAATTATTTAATTGCATACATTTTACTTGTTTTGTGTTGTTCTTCTCCTTCATTGTTGTTTATTGTTCCTTATACTTCACACCACAAGTTGTAAGCAACTCTTAATTGAAGCCACCTTATAACTTGGGTTGAGGAGCGAATTTTACCCTCACACTTTTAAAGAATTCACAAGCTTCTCTTACATTTAATTCTCCACAATCTATAGTGACCTTTTCCACACATCCATAGTGACAAATAACATCTTCAAGAAAAAATCTACAAATTCCTTCAATAGATTTTATTTTTTAAGCTTTTATTTTAACTTGATTTGATAAATCTTTGCAAGTCAAGGCTAAATATTTTATTTGCCATAATCCAATTGATATTATAATCAAATCAACAATCCATTTAAAATGAATGACCAAAGGATATGCTGGATATAAATCATCTTGATGCCATATATTAGAATATGTTTGACAAGTTATACATGATTCTACAAATAAAAACACATCTTGATACATATTTTTCTATCAATATTGCTCTTTAAGTTTACTAAATGTGGCCCAAATTTCTCAATGTCATGCTTATAGACTGTTATAAAATTCTCTTAATAATTTTTATTGGTCTTTCTTATAGCCTATCATTTTTTGTGGCATCTCAATTCCTTTCTTTAGTCTCTTCTATAAAAATATTTCTTGAAGCAAAAATTTATATGCCTTTTTTTTAATTTTTTAAATTTTTTTTATAAACCAATTTGTTTGTCTAATCAAGGTATTTAAGTAATAACTAATATCCAACAATTCTCTTTCATAAAGCTCTTCAAATAATAACTTGTCCTCCTTATTATAATTTGAAATTAAATAAAATTTTATTCCAATATCATCAATGTCTTCAATCATCTCATCTATATTATCATATCTTATTCATGATAACATATTTGCTATTAAATTATCTTTTCCAATAATATGCATAAAGTATAGATTTAATGACTTGATATAAGCAATCCATATTAGCATTGTAATATTTGGTGTCATATAATTAATTATCATTCTAAGTAATGGCAAGCAATCTATTTCAATAACTACTATTATACCAATCAAATAATCTTTTTCAGCTTTTATTGCCAAAACAACTCTCTAAAATTTTCTTTTAAATTGTAAATATGTACATTGGTAAATATTCAAAACTTTAGCTCCAAATTGAAGTACAAATCTATTTCTACTTAAATTGTCATGACATACAATCCACCAAATAGTAGTAGGACTAGTATCTATAATAAGAATTATTTATCTATTATACTCTTAATCAATTTTTCTTCAAATTGGACGTAATAACAATAACGCTTTTAGTCTTTGTATTACTTTAGTATGCTTCTCTTCCCATTTAAATCAATAACCTTTTCATAATAATTTATATAATGGATCTATTATATGAGCGTAATGAAAATCCATATAATATGATTAGTAGGTTAGAAACTTGGTCAACAAGGTAGCCACATGGTGCACATGTTGGTAGCTTGTAGAACAAGCTAGCCATGTATCACACATGTTGGTAGCTTGCGGAACAAGCCAAGTACATGGCGCACATGTGAGAAACTTGTCGTGCAAGTTTGACACGTGTCTTGCAAATTAGACACGTGTATGAGGTCCTATAGAATACCGCCATGTAGCTCTTAGTTAGATAGTATTTATAGAGGCAAGAGTGAAGCCCTCTTCACTCTTGTTAACTCCTTTCTTGATTATAGTCTAGTTTCAAGAGTCTTCATGTTTTTAATCTTTGGCAATAGCTATTCTAGTTTTTTTTGAATATACATACTTTCTTATTTCCATTTTGTGATTTTTACTTTGATACAGCTCCATTAGATTATGCATCTTTTTCTAGTTCATGTCCTTGAGAAAAGTTGCCCAAAATAATCTTGACTTTGCAAAGCTCTTACAAAATTAGTTTTGATCCAAATCACTCCAAATTAATTTTTATGCAAAACCTCTCAAGTCTGCTTTTTTATTTCATTCTTTGATTTGCTAAAAAGCTTTTGATCCGCTATAGGCACGTGGTTTTGTGCCTTAGGGACTGATTTCAACCTCGGCTCATAACTGGTCCTCTTTGGGTATCCATTTTGAGATTTTTGTGGTAAATTTTTTTGAAACCTATTTTCAACTTTTTTTTAAAGATGCTTATATTTTTTATTTTTCTAATCTATTTTATTTTGCCTTATTTATGGCCATAAAAAACATTTAGAAGTTACTTCTATAAATGATAGTATTAATATCTTTTGATTTTGATTTTGATTTTGATTTTTTTTTTTTTCTACTTCTTTTTGTATTATTTATTTTTTTAAGATAATTTTTTCAAATATTCTCATTTGAGCTTTTCTATAATATAATCATATTATTATACAACAACATGTTAGAGGTCCTATAGAATGTTGCCATATAGCTCTTAGGTAGATAGCATATATAGAGATAAGAGTGAAGCCTTCTTCATTCTTGTTAATGACTTTTTTGTTCTTAGTCTTGTTTCAAGAGTCTTTACTCTTCTTATTTTTGGCAATAGCCATTCTAGTTTAATATTATACCATCTTTGAGTGATTCTTTACTCCTTGTCAGTGACACAAGAATATTTTGATAATTTAATTGTTTACATTTCATATCCTTGATAGTTTGATAAGAATACTAATTCATTATTTTTATTTTGTATTTTAGAAGTGAGTGGATCATTGCATTTTTATTGTTATGTTTGAAGGTTGTAGACTATCCACCTTTAAACTAACATTCTTTGCTTTCTAACCTTGATTTTTTTCTTAAAGAAAATGGATAATTCTTCTTTATAGAAATTTTTATTTGATATTAGAATTTATAGATTATTCTCTTCTAATTTGAATTATAGATTTGTTAAGTTGTTTAAGATGAAAGAAAAAATTTTAGATGCTATATTTAATAAAAGTAAAAATAAATTTGTAACTATTATAGATCTTCAAGAGCTTATCAAGATTCTTAGGGTCAAAATTTCATACATCACTAATGTCAACTATGGAAGTATTATTCCTACGTCTATGAAAGAAGTCTAAAGCTTATGCCAAAAAATTGTACAATTGAAGCAAGCAAATAAATTAGCCTCACAACTAAATCTAGGAAGTCTTATTTCTACAAGCATAAAAGAGACAAAGATTTATATACTTAAGAAGTTTGATGGAAGAAGATCAAAATTTCAAGGATTTTTGCAATAAGTCAAGCTTTATCTAAAATTGTATCTTTTCCAATATTCTAATGAATTTAGTCAAGTTGGATTTATAAGTACATTTTAATTTAGAAGTGCTCTTTTTTAGTTTATACCTTTGATGGAAAAGGATTCACAACTTTTTATGATTTGAATTCATTTCATGAAATATTTATAGCCATATTTGGAGAAAGTGATCAAAAAATAGTAATAAAAATTAAGCTCTTATCTTTACAACAACAATCACAATCAACCACAATCTATATTAGCAAATTCCAAAACCTTGCCTGTGATGTAGAGTAGAATGACAAAGCCCTTATTAATCAATTTTATTATAGGTGTGAATTCCACTAATAAATCTTAATTGGTAGATTAATTAAAATTATAGTTTTAAATTATTTAAATACCAAAATATTAATATTGGAGATTCTATTAGATGATTTAAGTATTTATTAGAATTTAGAAGACTTTATAAGTTACAAGAGTCTTATTAGAAAAAAGTCATAAAAATAGAGTCTTAATAAGTCTTGGAAGCAATTATCTTAGTTGATTTAGTATTTTTAAAAAATTTTAAGAATAAATTTTTTATTATTGAGAGTAATATTTGTATTGGCCTTCTATCTATATATATTACTATTTAGAAATATATAAATATTATTTATTAGGTAAAAAAGTATGAAAAAAAATCTCATATCTTTTTAGATATTTATATAAAAAATAAAATCCTATAGACATGTATAAAGGTGATTTCGTATCTATGAAGCTTCTAAGAAGCTTCTCTATCAGATATTATCAAATGAACTTATTTTACCTACTTCTATTGGTCTAATATTACTTAACTAATTTATTGGAGTAAATCTTATGTCCATGACATTATCCCCCCTTCTAGGGACGAGTTCCATGAAGAGCGGTGATTACATGTTGAGAAAGTCCAAAATATGTCAAATTGTGCTTGCCACATACTCTAATCTTTGTTCCCTTCAAAAGTAGTTGATAGGTCCTTTCAGCCATCGATAATATCCCATACCAGGGCAAGAGGACCACCCTATTATTTGATCATTGTTGAGGCCTTCATAACTTCCTTCAAAGAAAACATTAAGAAAACCATCTGGAGTAGTTTCTACCTCTAAAAGTATCACCAAACATCGGGAGTCTCTTCTAAGGTTGTGATACCAAACACGTTGTATTTCGCCATCAATCCAAGAAAGGACATGTTGTTCTTGAGGGTCTTCATCTCTATTCCGTCATCTTGAAGGTTGTGATAGTCATAATGTCTCATCCGGTAAATCAGCAAATGATGGCTTTTGAACTGAATTCGCTAGTTGTTGATCCTCCATCTCTTTAGCACAAATAAAATCTAATGACAAACAATGATATAAGGTAGGATGAAACCTCTATAGAATCTATCTTGCTTTATAGCAAAGATTTTTTTGAGTATTTATCTTGATTTTGATGGATGTCGTTAATGAAATGCATTAACTTTTATTGATGCATTTGTTAGATTCTTTGATGGCTGCCATGTGCATTCACTAATATCGTATCCACGCTAATGCACAAGATATTCCAGTCGATTTCGGCACCGCCTTGAATCCAAAATCTCTTCAACCTCAAATTCTTCATTGTTGTCCACTTCTACAGGAGGCGGTGGCATTTGTCTTCTTCCTTGTATATCCATTGTCTTGTATGGCTTGAGTAATGACACGTGGAATACAAGATGGATCTTCATGGACTCCGGTAGGTGTAATCGATATGCAACTAAATTGATTTGTTCAGAAATAGGAAAAGGTCCAAGCCTACAATAGTCCAACTTATCACAAAGACGAGTGGTCTTGATATTGCGACGAAATAACCATACCTTGTCCCCCACATTGAATTGTGGTTGTTCCTTGCGATACATATTTGCATTTATTTTTTGTCATTCTTGAGCTTCTTTTGATTGCACCTTCATTATTGCATGTAGCTCTGACAAACGATTTGTCAAATCTTTTGCTGCTAGATTATCAACTTTTGAAAAGTCAAAAGCATCAAGTCGTGGGTGATAACCATAATTGGCGAAGAAAGGTATTTCTTACATAGAAGAATGTATCGTATTATTATAAGCAAATTCTGCCAATGGTAGAAGAGCTATCCAATCATCTTGTTGGTAGTTGATGGTACACCTTAAATATTGCTCCAAGACTTGGTTCACACACTCTATTTGTCCATTAATTTGAGGATGAAAAGCTGAAGATAATTTTATGTCCACTTTTAAGATCTTGAAAAGGATTCTCCAAAATCTTGACACAAATTGAGTTCCCCTATCCGATATAATATCCTTAAATAATCCATAATAGCAATAGATATTATCAATGAAAAGCTTAGTTGTTTCTTTACTTGTGTTAGATTTTGTGTATGGTACAAAATGTGCCATCTTGGTGAACCGATTTACTATCACAAATATAGAGTCATAAGATCTTGAGCTTAAAAGATCTGTAATGGCGAAGCCATGGTTGTTTTGATTTTGAGCAGATATCACATGATTGTACAAAGTCTTTGACTGCCTTCTACATTTGAGGCCACCAAAAATCTCTTGATATAAGTTCCAAAGTCTTGTTGTATCCAAAATGTCTTGCCGCTGAAAAATCATGATGTGCTTGAAGAACACGTAAACGAGCTTCTCCTTTTGGAACATATAGACGTCCTTCGAAATATAGTAGATTGTTCTTGAACTTGAATTTAAAAGCATCATGAGACTTGGAAGAATTATTCTTGATATCATAAACAAGAGGGTCTCAGAACATACTTGACTGGATTTGCTTGAGAAAAGTTGAATCAACAGTCAATGTTGATTTTATTGTTCGAAGATTAAACTGCTCTAGTTTCAAGAGAACCATTTTTTGTTGTTCAAAAGCTGCATCTCCTTCTTTTGGTACAAAATAAGAATGTCTAGAAAGGGCGAATCTCAAAAAGCATTGGACATCTCTTATCGTCTTTGGAATCTTCCAATTCATGATTGTTTGAACTTTCTTAGGATCCATCATGAGACCGTCATTTGAAATGATGTATCCTAAGAAATCAACTTGAGTAGTGTGAAATACACACTTTTCCATCTTGGCGTACAATCCTGCATCTCTAAGTTTTTGTAATACTTGACGAACATGTATTTCATATTCTTCTATGTTCTTAGAATAGATCAAAATACTATTTAGGTAGCAGACGACAAAATTGTCTAAAAACTCACGAAAAACATCATTCATGAGATGTTGAAAAGTAGCTGGTGCATTCATAAGTCCAAAAGGCTTGACATTATATTCAAAATGTCCGTACCTAATTCGAAATATAATTTTCTATTTATCTCTTTTTTTGATGCGTACTAGATTGTATGCTCCTCTTAGATCTATTTTTGTATAGATCCTAGCTTGATTCAATTGATCAAGGAGTCCTGATATTAGAGGTAATGGATATCTGTTTTTGATTGTGATCTTGTTGAGTCCTCGATAGTCAATACACATCCACAATGATCCATCTTTTTTCTTCACAAATAGAATTGGAGCTCTTGTTGGAGATTTAGAATGGCGTATGAAATTCTTGGCCAAATTCTTGTCAATATATGCCTTGAATTCAACCAATTCATCTTGTGATAAACTGTAGATTGGTCTAAATGGTGGCTGAGTTCCTTCTTTAAGGTCGATTGAACAATCATATAGACGATGCTCTGGAAGAATATCTGTATTTTTTTCTCAAAAACGTCTTGATAATCTTGATACTGACTTGGAATGCTACTTGAAGTCTTTCCATTGTTAGAAATAGGTGTAGTATAAATGACAAAAGGTGATCCTTGTTCTGCAGCGTGCAAGAAAGCTCTTGCACCTACAAACACAGGTTTAATTCTACTAGACTTATGATTTCTTACTTGATTAATTATATTGTTAGCTATACTTTTAGAAAAGTTTAGAGTACGAGAAATCCAATCTATTCGAGGGTTGTGTTTTTCTAACCATGATAGACCTAGAATAACTGGAATAGAGGGAGATCTAATTAAGTTGAAAATTACGCAACTATTATGGCCATTTACTACTACATCTAGAAGAAGTGTTTCATGAATAACATCTCCAGAAGATAAAGGACGACCATCTATGACTTTTACATGTACGGGTTTAGATTTTTGTACTATATGTATTCTATGGCTTTTAGCAAATTCTTCATCAAAAAAACAAGCTGAGGCTCTTGAATCTATTAAAGCAGAGGCTTTGTAATTATTAGGTCTTAAATACACATCTATTATAAAATAAGAAGATGGTTGTGAAGAGAGGATAGGACCTTCATTAGAAATTATACAAGATCCCAGCCATACGGTGTCGTGTTGTGGTTCGGCTACTATGTGAAAAAATTGTACATGTATATTTAATGTACAATTTATTATTTAGCTAAATGAAAGTCATATCAGTGGATTTTATTAGTTATAGGATATGATTAGGTTGCTAGTTTAGAAAGGATCTATTAAAAGGATTATTATTAAGGTTTATACAACCTTATTTTTTTTCTAGTAGTAACTTTTGAAGTTAATTTTATATTGATAGTAACTTGTATATATCTTAAGTCACCTATGTTAGACATTGGTGATCCTTAAGATCTTATATACTTCTTTTATTTGGTGCTTAAAACACCAAGTATGTAAATCTTATAAGAAGAAAGGTTAGAAAAGGGATTTTAGTATAAAAAGGGTAGTTTGGCCATGAATAGAGGTAGATGATAGAAATCTCTATTCTAATTGGCCAAAAATCATGCCCAATGGGCTTTAAGGAGGCTGCCTGAGGGTTTATTAGGAGTTAGGGTTTGCTTTTGGAGAGGAGTCGAACATCAGAGGCTAGGATCACAAGGTTTAGGGTTTTGGATCTGGTTTAGGTGCAAATTTTGTGTGATTTGCACTTTTTATGAAGAAGTTATAGGCGCCCAAAATTAAGGTGTCAATTTTGGACCTACTGTCACTCTTTTGAGTATAACTTGCGCATATAGAGAGCAATCAAGAATCGGCGATAGGGATTGGAGAGAGCACTTTCATGGCTACACTTTTTTTGCACGGCTTGATAAAATCCAAGCTAAGGTGAAGGAGATATTGGGAGTTGAAGTCAGTGCTTACAGACTTAAGGGCAGTAAGTGACCCGCTTACATGGTGGTTACATTTTGAGCTATATCTTATGCAATTTGATAGATTTTTGGCTCAAAAATTTCAAGAGTGTATATGTTTATGTCACAAGACTATGTGCAAAAATTTTGTAGCATTAGGATTTTTGGTTTGTGAGATATAAGGAAAATAATTCTCAAGTGTCTCTGAGCTAGGGTTTTAAGCACTTGCTAGGGGTTTTAAGATTTCAGATGATCGGAAATGAATTTATGGTTGATTCTTTCTTATAGTAAAACTTAAGATTATTATCTACACTTTGAATTAAATATTATAGAAACTAAATAGTTGGATCAAGAGTTATTGGACTCTAAAGTTTAGCAAGAAATTAGTCCTTGCGGGTGAATAAAGTTTTGAAGGGTTTTTGAGGAAATTTGAACCTTTTTTGTACAAACTTAATTGAATACAAGAGGGTTTACATATATAACTTCTCTTTTGTGAGATTTTTGTATTATTTGTCCTTTTTATTGAAGACAAACGACCTGTTGGATTTTACCATCAAATTTCAAATAAACCCTCCATAGCTAGGTACCTAGTGTATTCCCAGACAGAAGGCCACATCATACGAAAACAGTCCTTATTGTGGCTGGACAAACTCGTTTTCTGACATATTGTCTTTTTTAATAGTCGTACTCCTCATCTTGTGGTTGCGTCATTTCTTTGGACAATTTTGAGCAATGTATTTAGGTTCTCCACAATACAAGCATAATCCTTCTTGACGACGTCGAGTCTTTTCTTGTTTAGTAAGCGGCTTGAAATGTATAGCATCAATTTGCATGTCCTCGACTTCTGAAGGTACATATTGAGAAGTCATTGATGCTGCCACTGAATTATAATGTCGCTGAGGTTCCCTTATACGACTTTCAGATCTAAATTTGAAAAGCCGATTATCACACTTCACTACAAAGTCTATTGCTTGACTCAATGTTTGAGGATCGGGTAAGTTCAACATCAATTTCTTCACTTCATATTGTAATCCGTAGAAAAATTGACTGATGAATGCAGCATCATCCCACTTCATATCGATTGCTAGTTGTCGCAAATATGAAGCATATAATGTCACTGATCGATTGTCTTGTCGTAGGATACAAAGCTTGTTGATTGCAACACGAGTTGCATCGTGTTCTCCATACATAGATCAAAATTTTACTAAAAAAGCTTCTAAATCATCCAATATTGGATCACGTCGTTCCAAAAAAGATGAAAACCAAGATAAGGCAGAACCTGAAAGTAGTGTACCAATAAATCTGACTTGTGATCCTGGAGTTGGTAAACTTTGCAATTGCAATTCAATCACCAGTTGGACTTGATTGATGAATCCTCGAAACTTGGATCTTGTGCCATCAAACTTCTCAGGTAGACCAATTTTTGGTTCTCTGATGCTTAGATGATGTTCCAATGTAGGAGGAATTATATGGCTTGGTGTAGATGTTGAAGCAGCTCCAACCATATCTATATCTTTATTATTTGGTAACCTTGTTGCTCCTTGTGGAGGTACAGTGAGTTGATGCATTGCATGCATCAATTCTCTCATTTGCTCTTGCATTTGTGCCATTGCAATCTTCATTTCGGCAAGCTCGGCCATGATAACACTTCAAAAAATATCTAAAACCACTCGAGATAAGTATTAAGGAGAACAAAGAAAATACTAGGAATAATATCAATTTAGAAGAGGATAATCTGCAACTTTTAAAGTGCTTGTGTCTTATCAAGAGAAAGGGGTAATCCACTCTTAAATCAAGATAAGACAAAGCTATGATATTATAAGTGTATTCTTGTCAATCTATCAAGGACATGAACTAGAAAAAGATGCATAATCTAATGGAACTGTATCAAAGTAAAAATCACAAAATGGGAATAAGAAAATATGTATATTCAAAAAAAACTAGAATGGCTATTGCCAAAGATTAGAAACATGAAGACTCTTGAAACTAGACTATAACCAAGAAAGGAGTTGACAAGAATGAAGAGGGCTTCACTCTTGCCTCTATAAATACTATCTAACTAAGAGCTATGTGGCGGTATTCTATAGGATCTCATACACGTATCTAATTTGCAAGACACGTATCAAACTTGCACGACAAGTTTCTCACATGTGCGCCACGTACTTGGCTTGTTCCGCAAGCTATCAACATGTGTGATACATGGCTAGCTTGTTCTACAAGCTACCAACATATGCGCCATGTAGCTACCTTGTTGACCAAGTTTCTAACCTACCAATCACCTATAGACATGTATAAAGGTGATTTCGCATCTATAAAGCTTCTAGGAAGCTTCTCTATCAGATATTATCAAATGAACTTATTTTACCTACTTCTATTGGTCTATTATTACTTAGGTAATTTATTGGAATAAATCTTATGTCTGTGACAACTTTGGATTTTGTAAAATAAAATAGGATTTATTTTTTTGGCAATTACAAAAGTTTTAAAGCAAATCCATGGCTAAAATTGTATAAATTAATTGGTATTATTATCAATTTGTGCTATAATTTTGAGCTTAATCTAATGGTTTAATTGTAAGTAATTGAAGTCTAAGTAGATTAAGATCTTGGAAATTGGATTTTTGAGGGTTAGTTAGAATTTCGCAGATTTTGAGTAATTTTCCAATTGGATTTGAGTAAAATTTGTATTTTCAAATAGAAGACTTAATTTCCTATGCATGTATGAAATTTGAAAGCAATTGAATAGTGAGAACAAGAGATTTAGGTATTGGAATTTTAGCATCAAGATTAGAAAAAGAGGCTAGCCAACACCCGAGTAAATTTATAGATTTTTTTCTGTTTAGTAAGTTCGATCTTCTTGAAATTTGATGTGTTTGTTTTTAACTTAGTTATTAAGGTGAATATAAATTTTTAATCAAAGTCAATAATTTATTTGGTAGTTATTGAAGTTTTAAAATTGCCTTAGAAATTACTTAGGACTTGATTAGGATTTGGTTAGGATTTAGGATTTGGATTTAGGATTTAATATTTGATTAGGATTTGTTAGGATTTGACAAGGATCAACTAGGATTTAATTAGGATTTGTTTTAGGATTTGTTAAGATTTGACCAAGGTTGACTAGAATTTAATTAGGGTTTGTTTTAGGATTTGTTAAGATTTGACGAAGATTGACTAAGGTTTAATTAGGATTTGGATTAGGATTAGAATTTAGGATTTAATATTTGATTATGATTTTATTAGGATTTAATTAGGATTAGAATTTGACTATGATTTGATTAGGATTAAGATTTGATTTAGGTTTTGCCTTAGGATTTGACCAAGGTTTGACTTAGGATTTGACCAAGGTTTGACTTAGGATTTAACCAAAGTTTTAAGATTTTTATTTTCAATATTTTGTAAAATTATTATTTTATATTTTATTTTTTTATGATTAATATATGATTCATTTACTCTTCTTTTTGTAATTTCTTTAAGAATGGGTCAAAGCTTGATTAATATTATTAAGGTTTAATAGAAATTATTTAGGATTCTATTAGAGTTGTTAGGATCTTATTGTTGCGTATTTCTTTTTTATCTTCCACAACCAAGTGTCTGAAGCATTCTCAAGCAAGACTTCACGTATTACAACAACGTGTCCAATTTGCAAGACACATGTCAAACTTATAAGACAAGTTTCATATATATGTGCCACATAATTACCATGTTCCAAAAGCTACTAATATATGCGACACATGGCTAATTTTTTGGCCAAGTTTCTAATCTATCAATCATCTGTAGATATGAATAAAGATGAAATCACATCTATAAAGCTTCTAGAAAGTTTTTTTAGTAGATATCATTAAATTAAATTATTTTTATCTACTTCTATCTATCCATGTTATCTAAATAACTATTAGAATAAATCTTATATCCATGACAAACATAATTATAAGTGTATAAGATTAAAAAAAAGTTACTTTAATAAATCATATCTATTACATTTAAAAATCTTATTATTGCATTATATTGTGACATCCTAAGATATATGATTTTTTTTAAAACAAGCTACAAATCACAATTATATGGATTTTATATTAAATACTTTTATTTTCTTGAGACAAGTTACACTATCTATATTAGATATGACAACATTTACAATAATCTTAAAAATCAAATATGTATTTTTTGATAGAATATTCAGATAAGAAGAAAAAAATAGATGGATTTTAATAAATTGCTTTCAAAATTATATTCTTTGCTAATTGTTACATATTGAAGATATTGTTAATTACATTTGACATAATTTTTAGAAGCTTGAGATACATGTTGTATAAAGAAGCATAAGAAATAGCAACAATAATGTTGTGTAAATCATGCTTAATTAAATGGTATACATAATTTTTGACAATACAAATAGAATATATTTTTGAAGATAAATTAACATGTTTATAATATAATAATTTTTCTATTTAATTTAATAAATATAACATATTCTAATTCATTTAAAAATATTCTTTAATATTATAATTAAATGAAATATATATAGATCATTATAACAAGGGCTTTATTGACAATTAAAAAAAATTAAATTTTTTTGTTGAAATCTTTTTATTATAAAATCTAAACTATTAAGATTTATTTTTATAAATATATTCAAAAAAAATACTAATAGAATTTATATTTCTTAAAGTGATATAAAATAGATTTATAATCAAGAATTGTAAAAATACCAATAATATTATAATCTTTGATATTATAATATTTGGATGATCTTTTAATATATATTTTAATATTAAATTTATCATAGATACTTTCAAATTTAAATAAATATATTATTTTTAAATAATATATTATATTTATTTATTATTATATATATAATTTTTTTATAGAATTATATGTTATTTAATTAATTAAATTAAATTATCATATCACAAAAAATAATATATATTTTAAATAATTATTAAATTATTATAAATAAATAAAAATTATTAAAGATATAAATATATATATATATATATATATATATATATATATATATATATATATATATATATATATATATATATCTTTATATTTTATAATTTTAATCTAATTTTATTTTTAAAAAAATATTTATTTATTCAATATAAATAATGAATAAAGTATATTCTTAATATATAGAAATTAAACTCAAATTTGAAAAAAATATTTTTAATTATATTATTATAATATTTATAAAATATTTTATTTTTCTTATTTAATTATAAATTATTTATGAATAATAAAAAAAATTATTTTAATAAATTAAAAAATCATTGTAATATACATAAAATATACTATCAACCATAATTTAAGCCAATCATATAATAACATTCTAAAAGATATATTATACCATTGTCTATCATTTATATCATATATCTATAAAATTTTTCTTAAAATATTTACTACTGTTAGGAACATATACTTTGGAAGTTCACAAAACCTTCTAAAACATTCTAGAAGCTTTTTGAGTTAATGAAAATTGATTGAAAAGCTTCTTAGCTAGTGAAAGTAGCTCGAGAAGCTTCCTAGTTATTAGAAAGAGCTTGAGAAGCTTCCTAGTTAGTAGAAGGAGCTCGAGAAGCTTCCAAGTTGATAGAAAGAGTTCAAGAAGCTTCCTAGTTGGTGAAAGTAGCTCAAGAAGCTTTCTAGTTAGTAGAAAGAACTTGAAAAGCTTCCAAGTTGGTAGAAAGAGGTCAAGCAGCTTCTTAATTGGTAGAAGCTCCTTGAGAAGCTTCTCAGTTTGATGGAAGCCACTCGAGAAGTATCCTAGATAGGAATATATATAAGAGTCAAGGCTGAAGAGTTCTTTAGTTTTGACAATGCATCTTTTAAAATTCTAGCTCACCTTTCTTGATATTGTTCATATATTCATCTGATTAATTCAAGTTCTTATTGATTTTTTTTTGAAATCTTATTCTAATTCAAGTCTCTTACTTTGTATTCTTGTATTCTTGACAGTTTGTCAAGACTAACTTCATCTTCAATAATAGAATTGGATCCTTCTTGTTAGAGAATGGATTATCCCTCTACTTAAAGATATATCAACGTTTTAGAGGTTGCGGATTACCCTCTTCTAAACTAATATTTTCTTCATCACAATATTAGAATTTTGTCTCTCTTGTGAGAAAGTAGATCACCTCACTTCTTGAGGATTTTAAAATATTTTTAGAAATTACAGATTATCCTCCTCTAAATCAATATTTTTTTCTTATAGATTCATTTTTTTTTTCTCTCTTTGAATGGCTAGAAGTCAAGACATTAGTATGACCAAATCTTCCAAGTCCAAGTTAGATACCATTATAAGTACTCTTATTACTTTATCTGCTAGAACTACAGGGATTGAAGGGATTGTTACAAAACTTCATAATGATGCAACATCCAGATACTATAATTTAGACTACATCCACCTCCAACTTTTATACTTGAAGATGGAGTACTACCTATGCTACACCAAAAAAATCCATTCATTGAACAACAGAAGGAATCTTGAGTTAATCTTCCAAAAATATATGATGGTATACATTCAAAGTTTTGGAGATTTATTAACCAAATTTGATTAATAACAACCCTACAACTTGATACTTATCTAACACAAAAATCATGGATTGGATTGATTGGCACCTTGCTTACAAGGCAAGTATTATCCTAGTTTGCTCTCTTATTTGAAATAAAATCACCAATTTTGAACAACTTTGAAGTTTTCATAGAAGCATTTACACAAGTATTTTAAAAATATAACAAGGCTCGTGGGACAACAACTAAGATCCAAGCATTGTACCAAGGGACATGCTCTACATCAATCTATGCCTCCAATTTTAGGCAACTAATATATGACATCAATTAGAATGAAGAAGCTATAATGAGCTAATTCTATTGGAGACTAAGAGATGATATGAAAGATTTGTTATTGTTACTTTCGGATCCACAATTGCTCAATAAAGCCATTAGCCAAGCCATAAAATGTGATAATTGATTATTTCAACATTGTCAAGATCAATGTTCATAGGCTTCAATAAGACAACATGCAATCTAATATACTCCTACTACATCAACAAGCATACTGAATTCACACTTAGTAGTAAAAGATATGCAACTTGATACAATATGTTTTAAATTTCTTAATCCACAAGAAAAAAAGTATTAGATGGAAGAAGATCTATGCTTGTATTGTTGCGAGGAAGGCTACAAGATTGGCAATTGTCTGAAAAAAAAAAATCAATATATTACCAAAATCAATAGTACAATTATTCAAGAAAACAATGATATTCAGCTACAATAGGAAGTATGTCATTGGACCATCTAACATTACAAAAATATTCAAGTTTCTCTCTTTCTGCTCAACCTACTTGTTGTTTTACAATCCCTTCATATTTTGGCCTTTAAAAGCTTCAAATGACCACTTTGTTAGACTTGAGGGCGTCCGCTTGTTTTGTAGATGATGTATTCACTAAGCTTCATAAAATTCTTTTAGTACAAAAATCCAAACCTATTCATGTAGAAGTAATAGATAGACAACTCTTATCTTCTAGTAGTATCACCTATGAAACCACATCTATAGAAGTGTCATTCAAAGATCATAGAAGCCAAATTGTGTTTAACATTATTATGACTTCTTCAAATCCTATTATTCTTGGGCTGTCTTAGTTGAAAAAGCATAATCCATTTATAAATTGGAGGTTACAAAGAATAATATTTTCAATAGAAATTCCTATAAAAATAAATTGTAAAAAGCCACAAATTGGCAAGTCTTTATTTATTGAAGCAAATACTTTTATAAGATTAGCTAAAAAAATATATTATTTATTTTTTATACAACTCCAATTAAAGAAGATATAACTTCATCAGCAATTATTTCAAAGTAATATAACAAATTTCAAGATATTTTTCAGAAGAAAATGGTGATATATTACTGAAGTACCAACCATACAACTGTATTATAGATCTTCAAGAAGGAACGCAATCACCTTTTGGCCCAATTTATAATCTTTTTCAAAATGAGCTTTTGATCTTAAAAGATTATATTGATGAAAACCTTGCAAAGAACTTCATTAAGTATTCAAAGTTTCCAATATAAGCACCTATACTTTTTGTAAAGAAGAAAGATGATTCCTTACGTATGTGCATTGATTATTGGAGATTGAATAAAAGAACAATGTAGAATCATTATCCACTATCATTAATCTTACAACTTTTAGAACAACTCGGCCAAATCAAGATCTATATTAAAATAGATCTTTGTAGAATATACAACTTGGTACAGATCAAGGAAAGAGATGAATGGAAGACCGCATTTTGAATAAGGTATGTATATTTTGAATATAATATCATATCGTTTGGACTAACAAATGCACCCGCTATCTTTTAGTATTTAATAAATGACATCTTTCAGGAGCACTTAGATAAATTTGTGGTGATCTATCTCAATGACATCTTGATTTATTCAAAAAATCTAAAAAAATACAAGGGGCATGTCAAGTTGGTATTACAAAAGCTACAGATAAAAGTTTATATGTCAAACCAAAGAAATATATATTTAACCAACTTGAGATGGAATTTTTGGGATATATTATATCTATTGAGGATTTGATGATAGATTTGAAGAAGGTAGAGGCAGTTATATAATGGGCCATTCCAAAGATTGTGAGAGATATACAATATTTTTTTGGATTTGCTAACTTCTATTGGATCTTTATTAAAAATTATTCTTAAGTTGCCACCCTTCTTACTCAATTCACATATAAAGATAAGTTAGAATAGAGGCTTTAAGTAGAGAAGGCATTTCAAGATGTGAAGATGGCATTTATTATAGCTCCAATCTTGGTGCATCCAGACTATACAAAAGCATTCTACATGGAGATTGATGCTTCGAATTTTGCACTAAGGGCCATACTTTTACAAATGGATATAGACAATAAACTCCATCTTGTTGTACTTTATTCTCAAAAAATTTCTACTGTCAAAATTAATTATGAAATCCATGATAAGGAGCTTTTTATTGATGTGGATTCTTTTCAAGAATAGCATAATTTTCTTCAAGGAGCAATACATCATGTGACTATATATACAAATCACAAGAATTTGGAATATTTTATGTCAGCTTGAATTCTTAATTGCTGCCAAGCTAAATGGAATATGTTATTATTTTAATTTAACTTTATTATCATTTATTGACTTGAGAAGCAACAAGGATTGTCTGATGCTTTATTGAAGAAATCATATCTTGTACCAAGGATAAGAGAGGCAACATTTGATCAGCAATATGCAACTTTGTTGAAATTAGAGCAACTTCATCTTTGTGCCACTATTACATCAGCACCTATCGATTCTAGTTTCCTCAATGAAGTGCGTATTGCAACCACTAATGATGTTTTAGTCCTTAATGTCAAGCATTACCTGAAAAAAAATGTTCACAAGTTCAAGCTTGAGGGAGACCTTCTATATTTTGAAGAATGTTTGCATATCTCAGAAGAACCATGAAGAATACAAGACTTTACTCAATGACTAAACCATCACTTATAAGCAAATCCTTACAACACAAGCTCTTCTAAAACACTCACAAAACTTAACTTGACAAGAATGTCAAGTCAAGGGATTCTCTCCATATATATATTCAAATTCTAAGTTGGATGAATTTTAAAATTTGGATGAAATTCATTCAAAATTAAAAATCTAATTTGATATAGAGTGGCCTTTAGTGCTACTTCACCTAATAGTCACCATCTAAAGTAATATAATAATAGATATAAAAAAATATTAGAAAAATAATCATATATATTATTTATATATTTATAATTAGATTTAGTATAATTTATATTTAACATAATAGAACTTACTTGATACTTCCAAAATTTTAAAATTATTAATATATTATTAATATAATTAAATCAATTACATATATATATATATATATATATATATATATATATATATATATATATATATATATATATAGTTTTATTTTAAATCCAATATAAATTAGAATTTATCTATATTAAAGCTATATTTATTTTATTTTATTTTATTTTATTTTATTTTATAAAATAATTTAATTAAATTGATTGATAAAGGATTTTTTAACTTACAATTATTATAGTTTTTAAATAAAAATAAAATTTTAATATTTTTTAATATTTTTCTATTTATAAAGAAATAACTAGTATAAAAAATAAATTTTATTATTAATATTAATTATAATAATTTTTAACTTATATAAAAATTATTTAATTAATAAAAAAATTAAAAGTTTTTTTTTAATTTAGTAATTATCTAAAAAATTAGAAAAAATAAAACTTATTATTAAATAAATTACTTTTGTTAACATATTGATATTTTTTAGTTTGAAGAATATTCTACTCAATTGTCAACTCATAATCAAGCTTATTTTTCAGGTTTATTTAGAATCAATCATAGTATTTTTTAAAAAATAATTTTATATTTATAATAATATAAATTTATATTTAATTTTTTTAGATTTATTATAAATTTATAATAAAAAAAAAATTAGACTCAAAATTATTAAAATTTATTAAATATTATTTTCTTATCTTTAAATATATTGCCTTAAAGATACAAGGAATCTATCTAAGAAAAATAGACTATTAATTAAAATAATCACAATTAACGATATCAAAAAAATAAGCATCAAGAATACTTCCAATAAATGATTTTGCTAAGATTTATTATATTAGAGTATTTAGATATTATAGATAAATTTTTATTTAATAGAATAATAATATAAAATAAAATACTAAGGGCCAATAAATTAGTTAAGAAAATTAGTTTAAAAATAAATAAATAAATAAAATTCCTAATAATAGGTCCTAATGATAGTAGATAATAGCTAATTTAAACAAAGAAGCTTCTATCTTAGCTCATTATCATAAATAGGATTAATTAATTTATTAATTATTTAATAAGAATAAATGAATATTTTTAAAAAATAATTAAAAAATAATTATAATTTTATATTACATGTGCTTTTATTTCAAGTATATATATAATTGATAGAATAAAAATTTGATATATCTTTAAATTAATTTTTTATATTAAATATATAAATAAATACTTCTAATTAATTTGAATTATAGTTAAAAATCTATTCATATCTATAAACCAAAAGGATTTTCGTGATATAAGTTAACATTTTTTAGGATAATATTAGAAAATTTTATATCATGTTTGGTTTATAAAAATTCTAAATTTAAATTGTGCTTACATAGTTGGGCATTAACAAATAACAATGGTTTGCTATTATGATGTTTTTCAAAGATCTATATACAAAAGTTACTATATCTTCTAATTATAAATTCAGATGAAATCAATATTTTGAGGGTTTATAAGCAAAAATGCTATTTTTCATTAGAATTGTTTATAAAATTTGTTTCTTTTTTTTTTTTTAAATTAATATTTTAAAATCTAGTAATCATGTAAAAAAAATATATTTAATGACCTGATTTTTATATCTCAATATATCTTTGATGTAGATCATAAAATGTTTAATTTTCGTATATAAAATATATCTTATAAAATAAACTTTATAATCCCGTTTTTTTATGTTTTTAGTTTCTTTAGAAATCTTTCTATATCTGATGTTTTAGAAATAAGTAAAAAAATTGATTATCCTTTAATCAATCATGTTTCTCTTACTAGTCCTTAAGATCCTATATTTCTTGAATTGAAAATTTAAATTATTTCCAAATGTCTTCATTTTATATTTTTATTTTTTTTAAATTTTAAAGTAATTTTTAGAGTATTAGATTAAAATTTTAAACTATTAATAATAAAGTACTAAATAATCACTTTTATATTAACAAACAAGAATAAAGATTCTTACAATATTAATTCCATTCACCTACATGATTAACTATGTAGTAAAAAAGTAAATTTCATATTTAAAATATTCTTTAAATATTTGGTGCAAGTGATCTTTTAATGCATATTACACAAATACTTTTTTCAAAATCACATTCTTACAATGAAATAATAATAATAATAAACTAAGAAGAATAGATTATTATCTATAAATATTATTATTAATATGTTTCTACTTAAAATATATTATAATATTAATATATTATATTTAAATCAAGATATAAAACCTCATATCTTAAGTTCTTTTTATAAATCTTAATAAGATTAAAAAAACCTTAAAAAATGAGTTTTTTAACTTTAATAAAAATCTTGCTCTAATATATATATATATATATATATATATATTAGAGCAAGATTTATATTTATATATAATTGTTTATATATAATTCATTTATATTTTTTATGATTATATATATAATTATATATAAAAAAAAATAAGAACATATATCAACTAAACAAAAGCAACAACTAAAATTTGATCCATTTTTTGATTTAAAGAATATTTTTATTTAATCTATAGTGTTTTTTAGAAAAATATAAGTTCTAATTGCTGGTGTTATTTCTGAAACAAACTTATCTCTAAGAAAAATCGTCATATTTTTAGATAAGGCATTATAATTTTAAAAACCAATTAAAGTTCTAAAAAGCATTAATGTGGCTTACTAGTTGGTACAAAGCTTATTTTTATAAAAAGAATTAATAACTGATTACATACTAGCAAAAATAAGGTTGATGTTTTTAATAGAAAATAATTCCTTAGAACAAAGCAATATGAAATTTTAATACTAAAATCTCTAATTTGAATTTTTAGTAATTTATTATTTAATATATACTTTTTAGTGATTAGTATCAATACTACTTGTTGAAAGCATCAAAATATTTGAAAAAACTATAGGATTATATTTCAAAAAGATAAATTTTTTAGAATTAATTAATTATATATATGTATATATATACAATTATATGGTGTTTATTATTTTTCTTAAGACAATGTTACTTGCAAATAGACATTGTTTAGAGCAAAAGTAATTTATTTCTAAAAGAATTTAGATAAAGATAGTATATATATATATATATATATATAGAAAATAATAAACTTTATAGGATCTTTTATAATAAAAATTATAATATTTTTTATAGAATTAATTTTATTTTTATGATTAATTTATATATATATATATATACAAAATTCGAGTTAATATTTAATTTGGATTGAAATTAGAAGATATTTTATGTTTTTTTATACTAAGATTTCTTTTAATCATTATATGGTGTTTTTTAAAATACAACAATTTATTTTCAATACAAATCTTTGTTTGTTTAGCAAAAAGAATAATTTTTTGGTTAGTATAAATATTTTGAAGCTAGACAATAATATTATTAATTAATAAAAGAAAAGATCTATAAAATATATTTTTTTATAGAAAATAAAACTTGTATTAGATAAAATATATTTATAATTTATTTTATAATTAGATTATTAGTTATAATAAAGAAAAAAAATTTAAAAATTTTTATAGTTGAATATTATTCAAATATAAAAATACAAGAGCTTAAAAAAATTGCTTGAATATTAAAAAGTTTATGTATAAAGAGAATTTATCTTTACTAAATTAACATAAATAAACTCTTAATTAAAAAAAATTACCAATAAAAATTAATATATATTTATATTTATATATATATATATATATATATATATATATATATAAGTTATTTTAAAGTATTTTAAATAAATTTCTTGAAATTAATCTTTCTATGATCTAATAAATTAATTTCATCTAATTAACTTTTATTATAGATTTTTTATTTTTTTAGGAAAGTTTTACAAAACATCATATTTAATAAAACTATTTTTCAAAATGCTCCAATTTTATTTTAAAATCTTTATCCCTTGTCCCCCTCTCTATCATTTCTCCTTATACTCATGTCCTTTTTCAAACAAAGAGTTTTAAGATGGACTTTTAGAATTTAAAATTTTAAGATCAATCCTTGTTGTAAAGCCAAGTCACTTCAAACCAATAATTAGGCTCCACATGCTCAACAAGAGAAATGAGACACCATGCAAGTAGGAGATTTTGGCAATAACTATTGCTATATAGGGCATTTTGGAGAACACTTTTATTAAGTAGGATATTTTATAAAATTTCTTTTTTTTCTATCTAATTTTATTTTTAAAAAACTATACTTGATTACACAATACTATCTTTTTTTAATTAAAAAAGATCAAAGACTAAAAAACTTAATTGCCAAATTAAATGAAAAAATAATCATACACCAATATTTTTTAAATTTTTTTTAAGAACTTATTTATGAATAAGTCTTTAATATAAATTACTACTATCAAATTATATTCTAAACTATTTTATATTTTAATTAAGTATTACAAATATAAGGTTTTAAGATGTTTATTAAATAATTTTTTTTTAAAATTAAAAATTAATTTTAATCAAATTATTTTTAAAAATTAAATTTTGACTTATAAAATCTAATTTTAGAATATATTTTAATAAATTCTAATATATCTTGGTTATTAAAGATTATGCTACTAAATAAATAGAACTAATAGAATAATACTATTTTATAACATTAAAATATTTAATTTTTATATATTAAAATATTTTGGTTAGATTTAAAATTTAAAATTTTATATCTTTTTATAATTAAATTATTTATTTATTTTATATTTTATAATATAAAAATTTAAAATATAATATAATTATTTTATTTTATAATATTTATAAAAAAAATTATTATACCAAGTCTAATAACAAAGTACTAATAAATATCTCATAATTGATGGTTTTTAGTATATAATCAAACAAAAATAGTATTTTTTTACTACCTTATTTGAACAAGTTTTGAAATCTTATCATTTTTTAAATTTAGCTAATATATAATTTTATATGCATCTTAACGGGGACTTTATATTTAAAAGACAAGGATAGAGACAAGTTGAGTTGGTAAGACTTTTGAACCATGGCCTTTCAAAGTGGGCTTCTAAGTAAAAAGACCCCCTAATAACACAATGCTCTGTGTCATCCAAGAGCAGTTCAACTCAAGTCCAATCATTAATAACAGTAACAAATGAAAGATATACTGATGTTTCGCCATTATCCAGACCGGGAAGCTTCAACACAAACGATTTCTACTGCGAGATTTTATAATGGTCAAATGATGGAGATATTTTTGTCATACAAAGATATTTGTCATTCAAGACTTTGCAGCCATGTTTACAACTCCAGGCATGGCCAGTTTGCAACCACATCATTGGCCACATCGAGCACTGCCATCCTGCACAATAATGACAATTATTATGTTGTCAAGGCTGCTATTTGGGGACTATTTAACCATCAAGGCAATTGCATGAATGCTGGCTTCTCCGTTGAGCAAAGCGTGCGAGTCCTCCAGCATGGGAGCTGTGCGGCTCAGAGCGCAGTTCGTTGCCGCAGTCTGTGCCGTTTGGTGGTTGCACGGCTTTTCGGTCGGAGTGGCTCCGAGAACCTGTTGTCGGAATCTACTTGTCAGCTGCCTCGGCGAGCTCCTCCGACGCCGGA
Source organism: Physcomitrellopsis africana (assembly GCA_036785485.1). Taxonomy (NCBI): domain Eukaryota; kingdom Viridiplantae; phylum Streptophyta; class Bryopsida; order Funariales; family Funariaceae; genus Physcomitrellopsis; species Physcomitrellopsis africana. The sequence goes on along the minus strand of JAWRVF010000021.1, from coordinate 1,136,202 downwards.
GAAACTGCGGAGCAGTGCTTGTGTCGGAATCACGAGCTGCGACAGTGGATCGGGCGGTGTGGTCGTATCAGGCTTTCAGCCGCACCCAGGCTGCAGCGTCCTTTTCAGTGCCTGTCCTGCAGCGTCCTTTTCACTGATCGGAGCGTCGAGATCCTGGGTCGAAAAAAAAACATCCGGGTGCGAGCTGAGCTGTGCGAAGGAGAGTGAGCAGTTGGCTTAACACCAGCCCTTGATTGTGACCAAAAGCCGTATCGTGGTGCTGCGTCGCATATGTACCGTTGTTGGTCGTGAATGATAGCACCGTAGAGCGAGGTGCTCCAGTTTTCCTACCAGTAACTGGGGTCGCAGCACCAATGTGTATGCGAGAAGTCTTCGCACAAGATATACAAACAGATCAATCGCCACCTGGGGGTTTTGTACTCTGATTCACAAGATTAAGAGCTTTGCGCTTCACCAACTGAACCAGGACGCTCATTATGATCCTCAGTCAGGCCTGCAGAGTGCCGGTACCATTAGTCTTCTTAAATCTCATACCGACACCAAATCTCCAACCTTCAGGCCTTACGCGTGCACGCTCGCGCGCAGACGCAACTGCAAGGTGCAACTAAACTGTGCAATCTTCCACTTCCGCACGACATCGAGTCCAGCATTTGCAGCAACGGGAGCTGACCTTCTCGAACTTGCTAGTGCCCACAGATCGCTAGGAACTTAACCAAGCCGCATCCTGAGTTTTCCCAAGTGCTCCACTACCTGTATCTGAAGGATCTTACTATTCCATTATATGTGCCCCACCTTCCTCTTGAAATTGCAACCACTGCTGCTGATGGCCGTACGCGTCCGGAACGAGGTGCGGACTGGGCTCTGAAGCAACCAAACCTATCAAGCGGACCCACCCCTGACTATCCAACCTGCAATTCTCGCTATACAGTCTTCACTGATCATCAACAGAAGTGGCCCCGTCCATATTCTCGAACTCTTCAAGGACCGGGGGGCTTCACTGGCTACATCTCCAACTTCCTCCACATGTCGCGCGGTCTAGCCTTCTCCTGAACAGCCGGCGTCTGCCTGCATGGGCACCGGATGCTGGTCTTGCGTTTCGAGTGGCTGCAGGACATGGCATCCGTGGCTTGCTTGGCTTCCCGTGCATAAAGGACCATTCACAGGATCTCGATCAACTTGAAACCAACTCACTTGTCAACTTTAGCTCAGAGACTTTGATCATTCCATCAGAGACTTGCTCATCGGAACATATTACACCGTCTTCGACATGATTGGCACAGGTCATGCGAATCTGTTCTTGTGTATGCTACGAGACTTAGTCTTCAAGGTTACCGAATCGAGTCGTTACCTACACAAGCATGCAATTCCCTTGAAACCGTCGACACCCCTGTAGCTTGCGACGCTAGTTTCGCTCTGTTGAAAATCTGTGGCGGCTCCATGCAGATTCCTTGGTAAGGAATCTTCATGTGTGTCGTGTGCCGTGTGTCGTGTGCACATCCGACTTTGTGAATCCCAACTTACATGCACCACTGGTTGGAATGATCACAATCACAAAATTGTATTTTGTTGAAAAGAACAAAAGTGTGAGAAATAAACAATTTTTTTGTATGTAAACAATTTTTACCAAGTAATGTATTCTTCCTTCTCTTCTTGCACTGGGAAGGAAGGATATATACCAAAGGTGTGACCTTTTGGTACTCATACTGACTAGTATGCTAAATACTATTAACACTCTTACTTGTGTATTAATTTAGATTTATCATTCATTGTTCTTGATCCATTTAGGTTTTGGTGTTTAAAAGTATTTTTGTTGTTGTTGTTAATTATTATTTTAATTATTAATTTTTAAAAATATTTATAGTATTATATAGGTACAACATTGCATTGATGTGTTATTATATTATAGTACAGTTATATTTCAAAGACATGAATTTTGATGTACTTGTAAGAAAATTATAAATATATTTTAATACAACTAAGAAAAATAAAATGTGTTAGCATAATTGTTATTAGATACAAAAGATTAGAGAATCTTAAATCAAGATTGGAATATAAAAAAGGGGTTGACAAGATTGATAATAGCCTTGGTTTTATCTTTATATATACTTGCTAATAAAAAAGCTACATAGAAGTTTTTTAAGAACTACAAGGTTTTAAAATCACATGTTTGAATTACAAAATGTTTTTATAGTAGCTTCTTTAGAAAAGTCTCCAAAATCATATAGCACATCTAAGAATATCTAAAACACTAATCTACATCTATTTTTTTTTTGATATTTCTAAAAAAAGATATCATCAATCTAACTTACTTCTTCTTACTTCTACTTACTTCTAATAATTTAAATAATCTAAATAATTATACTATTATAAAATATATAAAACTAGTAATATTATTATAATAAGATATATTATAACATTAGCTTATTATTATTTAAAATTATAATATTTGTTTTTTATTTTAATTTAATTTTAATTATATATTTATAATCTATAATAGTAGTGTTGTGATTTTGTGGTTTTGTAGTTTGTAGTATTAGATGGTGGAATATAAAGTGTAATTTTTTTTGTTGATATTAGTTTATGTTACTATTGGTATAGATATTAATGTGCAAGTTTAGTTTGATAATGATTTTTTTTGTGTTAATATTATTATAAGTTTTTTTTAGTATTTATTTATTTATTTATATTATTTATATTATTTTTTTTTAATATTGGCTCAATTATTATTGTAGCTATATAATATGATTTTGATGCATAATACAATACTTTGCTTGGTTGTAACTAATAAAATATTGGAAGATCTTTGTTTGATTTGTAGCCTTTAAATAATTAATATTGGTGGTTAATAAGAGTTTGATATTACAATGTGTTGCTATTGTGAAGGTATATATACAAAGTTTTTTTTAAAGTTGCTTTGTTATGTGAGATTTCAACAACACTATTATTGCATAAGATTTTAGCAACATTATTATAAAACATTTAGCATGTTTAATAGTCTTATCTTTATTTTTATATATTAGGTATAATATGCATTGTTTTGTTGTTTGTAATATTTGTTTAGAAAAAACAATTGCTCCTACAAATCTACTTATTTAATTTATTTTTTTAGTATTAAAAGAAATATTATAAAATATAACATTATTTAAATTATTTCTTCTTAAAGGTAGATTGAATAAAGAATAGAAAAAGTTTTAACATAAATAATACATATAAATAAAAAAAAGCTTCAATACAAGAAAGATAATCCAATAAAAAAAAGCTTCAATACTAAGTGTTTTGTTTCTAATCCAAAACAACTATGGAATCTAATTACATTGGCATTAACTTGGTATTAAATACCATAAGATAAATTTCTTTTTAAACATCCAAGTAGTTTTTTAATATTTTAATTTTTTTTAATATTTTCATTAGTATAGTCTTAGATTAGATTATCAACTAAGTAAGCAAAATTAAGCTTAGAATTAATAACAATATACATTAGGAATAAATGCTTGGATATAAAGATATCAGATAGTAGATTTATTAAAATTAATATTTATAATAATATAATATTATTTATTATTTATTTATTTATAAATAAATGATAAGTAATATTATATTATAATATTATATTATATTATAATTTATACATGTTTAAGAAAGTATTCTTAAATTCTTCTTATATTATAATATATCTATGAATTACAAATTTCTTCAAGAAAAGATATATTATGTCTTATAAATTATATTTATACATTGAATTAATAAATAAATTTAAATTCAAATTCTTCATATGTATAGATATAAGTATTTAAATATTACTAAGTTATATAACAAAAAATACGTGTATTATAGGTTTTAAAAGTAGAAATTTATAGAATTCTTTAAAAAATTAGTTGTGCTTTTCTAGATTTATCAAACTTAAGTTATGTTAACATAATTAAAATTTTCAGTACCAAAATTAAGTATGATTTAAATATCATATGTCCAATTTATTAATCCCTAATCAGCTTTTAAAATTTTATAAATTATAAATATAAAAATAAATAAATAAAACAAAAATTATTACTTTTATTTATTTTTAAATAAAATAAAAGATTCAATTTTAAAATAAAATTTATAAATTCAATTAAATAAAATATGATAATCTATCCATAAAAAAAATAGAAATCAATAGATTATAATTAAAAATAGATATTATTATAACATAAGAATAGTCAAATAAAAAAATAAGAAACAAAATCTTATATATATATATATATATATATATAATGTATTAAAAAAAAATAATCTTTTATCAAGTACCTATAGATTTACACTTTTTTCAATATAACTTCTAACTTTTTATATATAAACATATAAAATCAAATATAGATATATAAAATTTTGATTCTTTTAAGAATTATTTAGTGCAATATAAGAATAGTTTTTTGAACTTAGATATTTTGACTTTTTAAAAGAATAAACTTTTTTATATTTAAATAGCTACAAACATCTTATTCTAGTTTTAGTTATTACAAAATAATTATTATAAAAAAATAAATTTAAGAAGATATAGTAAGTTGAATTTTTAAAAATTTATAAAATTAAAAAATAAAATCACAATAAATATATATATTATCTTAAATTGTTTCTACAGTAAAAATTATTATCACAAGGTTTTAATGAGCCACCAAGTCAGTTAATAAGATTACATAAAATCTTTAGAAAGATTTCATCAAGTTCTAAGTTTTTAAAAAATAAGAATAAATAAGATAGATACTTAAAATTAACTCAAATAATTCAATAACTAAAGGAATATAATTAAATAACTAAATAAATTCTAGTCACTTTTTTTAATAAAATTCTTGGATTTTTTTATAGTATAATTTTTTAATTAATTAACTTTAATTAATAATTTTATCTAATTTAATTATTGGATTATATTTTTTTAGAAAATAAAAAAATTATTGACTTTGTAAAGTTTAAAGTATCTATATTTTACTCTTTTAATCTTTAAATAAGATATTACATCATTTTAAAATATTTATAGATTTTATCTAAATTATTATTAAGATATTTAATATTCTAATTATAATTATAAAATTTATTAATCTCAATTCCAACTTTTTCTATTTAAATTCCAATATGGTGTTTAGTTCATAATTGAAATTAAGCAATTCTTTTATTTATTGAGATAATTGTGGATAAAGTTTTAGATGTTCTTAATTCTTTTTATATACCAGATTTTAGCACTTTTAGTTTTAAATAGTAAATTTTAAAAATCCACACCTGAGATAAAAACTTCTTAACTTGTAGCTATCTAAAATCATAATAATATCTAATATCTTTTTTACTTTATTAGCTTAACTATTTTATTATTAAAAAAATCTATTATAAAAATATATCAAATCATAAGCAAAGACTTATAAGTAGAGTAACAAATAATAAGTTGTTTATTGATGTAATTTTAATGTTATAATTATAATGTTTTTAAAAACCATATTAAGCACTAAAATTATTACTAAATAATAATTTAGTTTTTATTTTAAAACTTAAAAATAATAAAAAAAAATATTAGATATTGTTGTGCATTTGTTTTGAAAAATACGTAGAATACCAAAAAAAAAAAAAAAAAAAAAAAAAAACAGAAGCTTAAAGTTACACCTAATACATACAATAATTTAATAGATAATACATAAGAAATTTTCTTTTTGTATAATTATATAATTAGAAAAAAATTATTAGCATATTATGAGTTTTTAATAATAAAAATAATTAGAAAAATAGAAAAAATCCTTTAAGAACATTATATTCTTATAAAAAAATTTGTTAGAAAAAGTAAAATAAGTAATAATTAAAAAAAAATTAAAATAAAAAAAAAATAAGTTTTTATTTTTTTCAGATTTTTTTTTATTTTAAAAGTTGATTTAACTATTTAGCTTTAATAAAACATAAAAAATTTCAAACAAATTAAAGTAGTATTTTATCGAATATAATATACTATGAAAATATTTATTTTATTTTATGTTATTTAAAGAAGTAAATTTTAAAATAAAAAATCTATCTAATTATATTTAAAAATAACATAAATTAAATTAATCTACTCTATAAATTATCATATTTTATTGTTATAGATGTATTTATAATATTATGGAGTAGGACTCCTATTAATAATAAATTTCCATTGTACAAAAAATTATACATGAAAGGAAATACAATAATAAAAATATATAAAGTCTTATTTAAATTCTGAATAAAAAATTAAAAGATGATATTTAAACTTTTATTTAATTTAGTATAATTATCATTTAAAAAATATTTATGGAATGTAATATATATAATATGTTTGTTGCATGTATATATATACTATGTTTGTAAGTATATATATAAATATAAATAAACAAACCTATAAAATAAAGTTTATTTATTTATTTATTATTAATATATTTTACAATTATTAATTGTGATGGTAAAACTAAAAATAATGGTTATATAAAATATATCTTTGTTAAAATAGTTTTTGATCAATATGTTTATTGAAAAATTAAAAAATTTTAAATACCAAAATTTTAAAATTTCAAAAACTAATTTCAGATTTTAAAATGTTTGACAAGTTCGAAAAAAAATATTTTATTTCATTATGCTGTTGATGTCATTTACAGTACAGGTTGGGTAACAACTAGTCCACAATCTTAAAAGGATATGAATGTGCAATAAAAGAAACTAAAAATCTACACTTGCTGTTCTCTGATTTTTATTATTTTCAGATAAAATAAGACCAACTAATAAAATTTCTACTGAAGGGAGAATCATAATTTTATATATATATATACACACACACATATGCATTGATATTTATCCATATGAAATAACATACAGTAGTTTTTCTATTCAAAATCATAATCATGAATATCCTGAAAACACAAATATTAGCAAAATGAACCAATCTGCATGTCCCATCTTATAAAAAACCCAATTCTAATAAACAACCAAAACACCCATTCGATTGATATTTTAACTACGTTACAAAACTTCGACAATGCGTTTCAAGTTTCCATGTGATAAGTCATGTAAGATATGATTTTTTTTCCCCACTTTTTTTCTTCTTTTAACCATAAATTAGATTTTGTTCGTATCTTTCAAAGGGTTTCTGCTGAACTTTTCGAGTTTTGACTTCCTTGGGCGCCATGGAAGCGCAAGTACACACCATTCGATACCTCCCGCCATAAATCCATGAAGCTAACTGTGCCATGCTAGTTGCACAAGACCGTGAACTCCAAGGATCAATTAAAACCAAGCTTTCATGGCAGCAGCTCTGAGCAAAAGACAGGTGCAGGAGTAAGAGACCATGTTCCAAGCTGGAGTGTTGTATGTGATTCTGCAGCTGGTAACCCCAGGTACCGTTATCTCTGGCATTAAATCCAAGACGTTATGAAATGGTGCGACCAACAGCTTCGACATCAGTGTTGCTTGTGCTCCAGTTGTAATTGGGAGTTAGCTAGTGATCGGACCTCATGAACCGGGATCTCTTTACTCACGAGATCAGATCACCAATCATAACACAGCGCAGTACGACTGGTAGCAAGGTACTGTAGTACTAGAACTGGTATGGCATTGTGACCACTTAATCTAGCAATCTTGTGTCACGAAACACCGGATTTAGCTATGAACAACGGTGTGGTTGTCTCAAGGAAACGGTGATAATGGGAACTTACAGTGACGTTCAAAACGTGGAATGAGTCAATGGGGAGTGACGAGAAGTTGCTAGCACATCATCCAACCTTGCCTTTGTAAAAAATATGTATTTTGATATGATGTTGAATTGTATCACATTAGCGATAGTACATTTGGACTGAAAATGATGAGAGCTTCAAACTCGTATGCGCTGATTACCACAAGGGGAAAACAACTGTTGAGTGATGGGTTCACAACTAGGCTGTGTATCAATCTGGTTCTTCCTCGCTAAAACTAGTTCTATTCACAAAATTGCAATCCTACACCGGTATAGAACCTGAATAATCTGCTCCATACGCTAGTAGTAAACTAGATCGGCAGTTCTATGGAAACTGCAACTCGACATTCGACTGGCAAAACTTGCTTCCAATTATGTGTTCAGGATTTCTGCTGTATGTGGATCCTGTGGCCAAGGTAGGGTCCGTTGAGACCCTGAAAATCGTGGAAAATGAACGATGGCATGCCGACCATATTATACGTCCTCAGTAGATTTTTTTTTTTTCTATTTTATATTAGCTTCGCAACATCGGGAGGATTGCAATTGAAATTGAAGGATCTAGGTTCAAAAGACCCAACCTGAACAAGCAAAAAAAGTGAAAAATCAGCCATACACGATGGGGTACATATCCAGAGCAGTGACGGACCAGAGGTCATGCAATCTGCGAGATGAATACGTATTAATAAGCGATACTGGTTCTTTCATCACAGTGCTCATGTACCGGCATGACTAATCAGTGCTGGTATGCTACCCTGCAAAGACCTAATTTCAGCAAGCACCACAACGGCATGACTGATCAGTGCTGGTATGCTACCCTGCAAAGACCTAATTTCAGCAAGCACCACAACGGCATGACTGATCAGTGCTGGTATGCTACCCTGCAAAGACCTAATTTCAGCAAGCACCACAACGGCATGACTGATCAGTGCTGGTATGCTACCCTGCAAAGACCTAATTTCAGCAAGCACCACAACGGCATTTGTGTAGATAGCTCACTGGAAAAAGATCAGCAAACGTATTCTGAATGTGACATGTCAACTCTTTCCCGGGGTGATAGCCAGTAACTCACATGAGCCTACACGATGGTCTGGGGCGCGGCGCTATCTCGGACATCCAAACTGGGCAACAGTCGGTCAGAGCTCAATGAAGCAAAGAACGACGTGGATTTCCGAACCAGGGGTGTGGAGTAGCACTGGTATAACGCTGCACGGCTTGGAACAGCATCCATTAGGGCCAGACTCAAACCTCGACGGGGCCTAAAACTTCTTCAGTCAATTTCACTACAAAACGTCGCCCCCTTTCGACTCCAGCCCCGAAACCCAGACGTCGTCGCCGTCGCCGTCGTCAAGGAGAATGAAAACTCGGCACTGCAGAGAGTAAAAGCCAAAATCAGAACAAGTCACCACTAACCGTGTGCCTGTCAAAACTATCAAGGCGGATCAGGCACAGACCTCGTCCAATCGAAAAGAGCGCAGCCGACCGGAACTATTGACTTCACGGCAGTAGTAACAAGTTATGGAGATAGATCGAGGCATAGAAGAGGAACTCGGGAAGAAGCGGCAGCCTGCTGCAAGCTCAACACAAAGATAGCAACAAGAGATCACAGAAGAGTGCTAGTGTGTGTGTAGGTGAGTGGCTGGGATAGCGAAGCGCAAGTGGGATGCAACGACTAGAATCCCAACCAATTTGGAGACACGAGAAACAAAGTTCAGGCGGCCTTTTATCAGTCTGGCCCTCAGCCTGGCTTCTGCTCCTGCTGTTGCTGCTTCTTTTTCTACTTCTTCTACTTCTTCTTCGTCTGGCCCACTTGGAGTTCAGACGCTGCCGATGCGCCCAGGGTTACACGAGGATGTTCTCCTAGTCTCGTTCCCCAAGCGGCTCTTGATGGATTCCTGTTTTGTTTTTTTTCCTGTTTGGTATCTCTGCTCATCAACTCTTTATGTTTCACAGTCTCTCTGTATTTGTGTATGAATGGGGTTTCTTCCTTCTTTGGATGTTTGAGGATGTACGATTTGCCTTTCTTGCAACTTCTGCTGTTCCTTCCTCCTCTCTTCTGCACCCAATTCTACATCCTTTCCTTATTGTCTTCAAAAGTGACTCCAGTGAATGTCTTTTGTTTCGTTTTTTACTTGTAAGGTTTGATAAGATGGTCGATAAAACTAGAGACAATCAAAACCATAGATGGATGAAAAGATGAAATTGAATTTCATTCAACAGCAATTGTGCTTTTGAAATGACAATTCAAGAAGTTTGTTATCAAGAACATCGCTTCTTAAAACCTTATTTTGAAAAAGATATATACGTACACGTATATTTTTAATAGTAATTTTGACTTTCTTCCCATTCTAGGTTCGTAGTGAAGACATTTTGAATTTTTTTTGTTTGGAATTTCCTTTCTGCCACACGACAAGGGAATGGGGTGCCTTTTTCCAATTGTGAAATGCATTTCAAGGTAATTCACTGTTGTAAATCAAGTTTTGTTGACCAATGGTGATATCATCCCTGCAGCTACAGTATGCTTTTTATGGCAACTATTGGCACCAGAGTCATACCATAAATGAAGCATCATGCTTACACTGAAGTACTTTCTGATGTACACAGACTTGTTGAGTAACTGGCTTGTTGAGGTAAGTTAGTTTACGTTGAAGGTTTCATTTCCTCAAAGTCCATACTAAAGATCAGCTGGTTTGAAACTCACCCCACATGAATAAGTATGCATCCGAGGGGTTGCTTAGAAAGGACACATCGCTTTTAGCTTTTCGTGAATTGTCATAATCTGATGTAATATTCCTTATTATCTTCAGTCCACTGTAGTTCGCAAGTCGAAGTCCCGCAATGTTTAAACAGAGCTAGTCTTGTCTGAGTTTCTGCGATTCCTGAATGATACATGATGAGAATTTAAGATTCTTGCCGGCGGCCATAGCCTTTTTTGTACCCCATGTCTTTTGATGCCTATTGCTAGACTGGTGACTAGTCTTGCAACTGTACTCTGCTGCGAAGCCTAGTAATTGATACATTCAGAGAACATGCGTTGAGAACAAAGTAAACGATATTTGGATATCTAGAAAAGTTTAGTTGTAGAGATTAGTAAAGAGATTTATGAGGTCACTGATATTCATGGAATCCATTACTTGCTTCTACATCAAACACGGTTGCCTTGTTGCACTTGTAGAAGCTTAGGGATGAATTCTTTCAAGGTGGTATTTCAGGTATAACTGATCTATTCACGGAATATCAGAACCTCCGATCACACTTTTGTGCAGCCAATGTTCTAATCGTCAGCGTCAGCGCCAAGTGCAGGAGAAACAATCCCCAAAAAACGACTTCAATGCAGAATTCGAAACAACTTTTCGTCATTTTGTGAGCTGAAATGGCTGCTACAATGAGCCATTAGACCATTCTTTAACCGTAACTTGCATTATTCCTTCGAGGCAGGTTCTCACGCCTTTAAGTATTGGTGAATGTCCTCAGCTGACACTGGTACCTCCGGCCAATTTAAGCCGGAATTCAAACATTTAGGCGCAGTACCTATCCCCTCCTCTCTCAAGCACACAAGCTCCAATTAGAAGACTTTCAGAATTGGTTGACTGGGAGTGCATCTGACATAAACAATCATCAAATCCACCTTGATCTCTTGATGTTGCAGTGACATAGTAACCCTTCGGGTACGCCCCTCCAGCATAGTACTGGTCCAGGTACATCGGCACGATGCTTTTCCACGTTGCGCGGGTTTGGGGAGAAATAAGTGTCTGTTCACAAGTCTGTAAGCCCAATTTGGTGCTTATAAATATATGTTTCTCAACTCAGGTCCTGCTTTGTCATGTGTTATTTAGTGACTCTTGCAGATGTTAGCCTTGCGAAGTACTTGTTAGATCATGGCTCTACTGCACCGCTCATAGTAAGTCCTTGGAGCTCTCCGCCCCATATTCGCAGCTTGAACAAAGATCACAAGAGACTTTTTCCTCACCGATGACTCTGGACTGCATATATGTCCTCCTTGTTCTAGTACTGGTATGTTCCGTCACGGCAGGTTGACCAAAGAATGAATATGAAGTGAAGCGTTAAAGCAGAGTGTAACGTCCTCTTGTCGGAGGTTCAGGATTATGAAATGAATGATTGAATGAAATGGAATGAATGACCAATGATTCCAAGCATCCTTATCCGCAATTTTTCATTGACTGATTGACTGAAGCATGAAGATTTGTCGAGGTGTGTAACACCGAGACTCGTTTCCTGCCTACTATTGAGTGTCTCGGAAAAGTACGGAAGATTCACATTGGTGCATGGTCGTCACCCAATGATGTAGAATCGTGTACGTTTTGTGGACTAAAAAGGATGTAAAATTGGGAGCTTATGAATGCAGGGCGTATTATCATAAGCAGACAGTCTTTAAAACAAAGATTTTGGTATTCGCAGGATTCGCTCCTCAAAATGCGAGAGGCTTGAGTTCACTGGTCTTCACCTCCTCCAGTGTCCGAAGTACACTTTCAAGTACAAGTAGGCTGCGTGAGGCTTATGCACTTTCTGTTCTGCCCTTTGAACTGAGAACAGGGGTTATGTAACAGACTTCCAAGCCTCCTGTCGAAGAGAGAAGTATGCTTTCAGATACACTTCCACCAGTTGTCCCTCGCTTTAACTTGATCACCCTGGATGTTTATGTGGTTTCCACTCATGACAAACACATTACTGGAAAGAATTTATCCAACCTGATGTTGATGAGAGGGTGCAACATACCAAAAAATGTTGGAGGTTAGGAGTTCATCCATATCCATCCTACTCTCATGCATTTATGGAATGGGTTATGATAGCCTTCAAACATAATATGATATTATTTTGCATGTACAGCCTGATTATTTAGAAGTACGCCACTGCGTAGAGCTCCGGAAAGCATTCACATGTATTCCAACCTGAGAACATCAGCACCCGTTATTTACTACTAAGGTTTTAGTAATCTAAGTTATATTTGGTGATTGCTTCAGCGCCCAAGACCCTGTTAATTTTTTCATGTTGTAGCCAGTGTGCCATATGATCACGTCTTCCGTGCGTGATATTCTGGACATTTGACGCTTCGATAACCTCCCCTGCGTAACGCCTCAATGGTGCCGACCTACTTCTGTGGCCTAGTGGAGGCTATCCAATTTCTAGAAACAGAAATTTCCTTGACCCTTCTGAAAAAAGATAAAAACGAGTGCCTTTTCCAGATGCAAACATTGTACAAGTGTATCCCTACGCGTACTTCAGCCTTAGATGATATTCCGGTACACTTACAAACTACTGAACAGGGCGTTTTGTTGCTGGGTTGGAACTGAAAGGTGACCCCACATTAAAAGCCCGACGCTCCAGAATCAACCCACTGCTGTTCAGTCTACGATCTGCGTGGAAGAACCTCAAGCTTCATTCAGGTCGGCGATCGATCCTAGCCCTAAAGCTCATGAAGATGGCTTGTGGATGGTCAGTGCCCAGTGCAGCTGTAAGACCGAAATCGTGTGATTTATTCCTCACGACATCAAGATGCGAGTAATCTAATGGTTGGATTCCTTTCTCAGTGGAACCGCACCAACTTCTGTGCATTAAGTTGTAAGCAAGCCGTTCAAACTGGAGCAGATTGGCACAAAGCGGCCCGAACAACGAGGCCTTGCGATACGATCAGAAACAGAGCTTTGGTTACTGCAGATTCCTGCGGCTTCCATGTAGATAATATATACTCGAGCTTCCTCCCTCGGGCCCCGCTGACTGATCGCTGCCAGTCCCCTGGCAGGTCACGGCAACCCACGGCAGGCGACGTCAGGCCACGGCAGGTGGAGGAGGCGATGATCAGCTGCGGGATGAACGTGTGATGAGAAACGTTCATCCACCCTGCTTTGTGAGTAGTTATGTGGTCTCGATTTGTGCCATTAAGAATGAAGATTCTCTTTAGTGGCATGTCAATAAGACATGGAGCCAGTTGTCTCAGCAACATGAGGCGGGGGGAACAGCCCCCAGTCCTACACCTTTGTGGATGTACGTATTCATCCATCCACCTAGGTGGGCAAGCCTTTGCCCCTGCCCGCCCAGCCGGGCCCAGCCTCCTCCCTCGACGGTTAGGATTGCAATGAAAATTTTCAAAAATGAAATTATGTAAATCATAAAAGTAATCAAAAACTAATACCTCTAATTATAAAAATAAAACATAAATACGTCAAAAAAAAATTATAGATTTTAAAATTTAAGAAAATAATATTGAATTTTCAAATCAGTTTGAAAGTTTCAATAAATCAAAAAATAAAAAACTTGGAAGAAGAATAATTAAATAAAAATTTCATGCATTCATGATAAATATATATCTAAAAAAATTATTTTTCAATTATACGTTTTAAAATTTTAAAATGTTGTAGAAGTGTTGTTAATTAGATCTAAATAATTTTTTTTATTTTTATTTAATATATAATTTATTCTTTATACAATTATTTTTTAAATATTAATAATATAATTGAAATAATTTAGTTTTATATATGATTATAATAATTAATAATAATTTTAATATCATATTATATTAAAAAACTTTTAAAATATGTATAATTTTTGTATTATTGCAAATTAATAATATTACTCAACAGTACAATTTCTATTGTAATAAAATTTCATGAATATTAAATATAATTATAATAAATCATTATTATTATGAATAATTTATTAGATTAATGATTAATAATCTATTAATTTAAAATATATATATATATATATATATATATATAATAAATAGAATTAATACCATTTTTAAATTTTAGTTTTAAATACATCACTATGTATTTTTGTTAAACTATATTAAAATATTATATTGAGACTAGACCTCTACTTTAAAATATATAGAAAATTATTTTTGTAATATTTTTATTTTTTTTATTTTGTAAAATTTCTATTGTGGATATTTCTAGTATGTTTTGAACCATATGTTTTTTTTTTTCTTCTTCTTTTGCTTTTTGACCTTGTATATCACTCTCACCATCTTTAAAATCACTAATATTATTTAAAATAGAGTATACAATAAAAATAATAACTAAACCTCTACAATTATTATTATAATAATACTCTATTATAATAATTTTACAACAATCAAATAAAAAATAAAAGAGATTGATACTTTGATGCTTTGATACTTATATAAATTGTTATTTATGGCATGTAACTAAGAACAACACCCATAATTTATAAAAAAGTTAGAAATTACATCCTAAAATTTTATCTTCTAAGATTTATGCAATGAAATTGGCTCTAAAATATCTTATTATTAAATACACTTGATTATTAAAAGACTTTCTTAGATAGTTACTTTTGTCTTTTTATTTTTTTAAAAAAATCATTATAATCTTGATCTTTTGTATACACATTATGAGTGATAATGGAAATTGTTAAGTATGACAATAACCAATCAAAAAATTTAAATTAACACTACTATTCAATAATTAAACAAAAATAATAACAACATCTAATAAAAATTTAAACAATCTTTATTTTAATTATGCTATATAGTTTATAATAAAAATAATATATAATTTATAAATAATTCAAATTTTAGTTTTTTATAGAAAGATTATATTTTTTTAATTCAAAAAGTATCTAAACATTAGTAAAATTTAATAGTAATAGTATAAGATATTATTAAATTATTTTTATATGTAAAATTTTAAATGTGTATACTTTAAGCAAATATATTTACAATTTCAAGTTCTTAAAAGACACTTAAAATATCATAAATATCTTCTTTTATATATATATATATATATATATATATATATATATATTTAAATTATAGAATTAATTGGATATTATATCTATATATGATGTTTAGATAAATAATTTTAAAGTGATAAAGCAATAATCTATTTAAATCTTATTTTAGATGTTTATATCATAATTAAAAAAAAGGTACCTTTAAAAATAAAAATCAAAGATTTTTTTGCTCTTCTATTATCTTAGTATTTTATTCCAAGCAAAAGACATTTCTTTACAAGGATTTTATAAAATCATAAAATAATAAATAATCAAACCATCAAATTAGCCTTTGAATAAGAAAATAGAAATAACCTAGCTATTTACAAAACCAATTTGTAAAGTTAAAAGTAAATATTATTTCTTGAGTTTATATATTATATTACTATTAATATTATTCTTTAATTATCATATTATAATATTTTTTACAATCAAGGCCATATAAATTGATGCTTTGTTTGTCAATTAAATAAATATTTATAGTTATGAAAATAAAAAATAAGTATAAAATAAACCTTCAATTTATAAAGTTAAATTTAATATTGGCTTTATTTTATAGTATTACTTTTAATAAAAAATAATTCATAATTTATTCTCTATTCTATTATCTTAAAATATATATAAAAATAAAAATAAAAATAAAATAAAAAATAAAAAATAAGGTAGTTTACAATAAAAAATAAGATAGTTTACAATAAAAAATAAGGTAGTTTACAATAAAAAATAAGGTAGTTGATTTCAATTATTGTTCCTTGCCACAATAATCTTGCCTTATAGCAATTACTAACCTTGGTTCAAGTTTTGAGGTTCTTACTTAAAGCATAAAATTTTTTGTAGCAATTAAGACATTCTAAGTCAAGATTCTAATTATTAATCAAATAAAGAAGTTCTAAATATTAAAAAGTTATCTCTACAAAGTTAATATTAATAGATTTCTAATTGAATCTTTATTTTATTACATTGGCAACTCCTAGTTTTGGCATGAATTTCAAAAACCTTGCTATAAAAACCTTCCAACTTTCTTTTCCAACCATTGTGATCTGTTATATACAAATTATATAAATCCTAATATACAAATAAAAGAAACACACTTAGATATGTCAATATAATATATTGAATACAAGATATAAAAAACAACCCAAATATAGTCTAAGATAGAAAACCTACCTTGGATTATGTAATAAATAAATATTAAATAATATATATACTTAGAATATTATTTAATTTTTTACTATAAAAATTAAGAATTTTGTACCAAGATTCTAAAAAAAATGAATAAAGACTGGTTACAAAGAAATACTATATTAATTTGTAAAAAATTAAGTCACATATTAAAAAAGTCTTTAAAAAATTATTTAAAATTAGCATAACCTTATTCTTTCTTTTATTAATACTTCTACTTTTTAGGCTAGAATGTTCAATCAAATATTTGATATATAGATAGTGCCAAATTTAAAAGAAAATTTTATTTTTTATAACTGTATTTATTTATTAATAATGTTAAAATTTCATACTAAAAAACTTTTATTAGTAAAATGGTTATATATCTAATTTAAAACCAATTTATTTTAGATATGTCCTTAAAATAATTTGATTGATTTTTTAGACGAATAAAGTTTTTTAATATAAAATCACTTGTACCTGCAAATAATACTAATAGTTAGATATTAAAATAGAAGTTGATAAGAACATGGTTTTATTTTTAAAACTAATATCATTTAAATTTTAAAATTTTAATATATATGTATATACCAAATTTGGCTTTGATGAAATTTTTAGGAGTTGATTAAATTTTAAAATTCAAAAAACTAAAATTATATTATAAAATAGTTATAATCTATTTTGATATATATACATATATTAAATTTTATTTTAAAAAACTTTATTAATTATTTTACAATAATAAATAAATAAATAAAAATAAAACTAGTAAAGTTTATTAAATTTTTGTTTAAAATCTAAGAATGGTAAAATTATAATTTTTAAAAATTAGTTATTTATTTTTATAAAAATATGTTTGTAATTTAGTTTTATAAAAATAATTAATAAATTGAGGATATCATATACACACACACACACACACACACATATATATATATATATATATATATATATATTTACACACATACACACACACATATTCTTTAATAAACTTGTAAATTTTAACCTCTCTATATCAAAAAAGACACATTTAAAAAATTACAAAAAATACATACATAAAACCAACAAGAATAGATATGACAATACATTGTTTATAAAAAGCAAGAGAATAGCATTTTATAACATGCTGTTTTTTCATTTTTTAAACAAATAATCCTTTCTCAAATATTTTACGTAAATGCATACATTCATGAATATTATAAAAAAAAAAATTTAAATTTATTAAAATAACAAAGGTTGAATAAATTTGTAGTTGAAATTGAATGCCAGGTCCAAATTAATTTTTATTAATTTTTTAAGACTTTCACACCTAAAAACAGATTCACTTAATCATAATTTATACATATTGTTCACAACTAAAATATGTATGTGTAAATATAAAAATGGATATGTATATATACATAAAATTCTTTTAATCTATTATAATTTGTATTGTAGAATAACAAATCATTTGGATAAACATGGCAGTATAAGTCTTTGATTTTTAATAAGAAATTTACTATAGAAGGAAAACACACGTTTTTCAAAAAACACGCATCTGAAAAAGAAATCAAACACAACAAGATTGGATTTATTTAAAATTTAAATGTAATCCAATATGTATTTGCTAAAAAGTTTACAGTAATTTCACCATGCGCATAAAATTTCAATTATTATGAACACATAGAATGAATTTAATTAGGATGGTAGTAGCCATGGTGTAATTGATATTTACACGCTACATGTCTGTCAAGAATGAATAAAAAAGAAAAAAGAAAAAGAAAGGAAGGAAGAAAGAAAGACACACAGAGAAGAAGAAGAGGAAAAAAAGATAAGGAAAAACAAGAAGAGAAAAAGGAAAGAGAGAAAGAGACGATGAGAAAGGAAAAGAAAACGATGACGTAAAAAGATGTAATGAAAAAGAAATGAATAAAAGAAAAAGGAAAAAGGTAGGGTAACGAATAAAGTAAAAAAGTGTACATGATGCCCATGAAAGTACGGCGTGGGCAGAGGTTGCGGCTGTCGATCGACCCAGGATCAGAGTTTCCTGCTGCCCGTCTCTCGCCGCAACCTAGAAATGGCTCCCTTATGTGAAATGAAGAGAGCGTGAAATGAAGAGAGCAGTGGTGACAATGCCATCTACGGCGGAGACCTTGCTGTCTTGTCGGCTGCTGAGATAATGGCATCCGACATGGAGATGGAGATGGAGCTCCAAAAGCCTGTCTGCGGTTCGACGAGGCAGACGCTGCAGCGTCGGGTGGAAATGCGCGGACACGACGAGAAAATTCACGGCCGTCAACTGGGGCATGGTGCCAGATTTGAACTCGAAACGTAGTCTGATGCCGAGTAAGGAAGTGTGAGGACCTGTAAGTGCCTTTCAAGTACGAGTATGTGATGGACGCCCTCATGAACATCTTTGTGAAAATATGTAGTGCAGTTCTTCAAGATCAGATCAAGTTTTGAAAACGAAAAACGTCAGGATGGAGATATGCATAAAATAGCAATTGCTGTGACTCTTTTTAATTTGCTGAATTTCAACCGACACATCAACTTCGAATAAAACGAAGCGTAATTGGCAGTTACAGAGAGAAAACATTCCATGCTCAAAGAATAAGCAACCAACCGAGACGAATGAAAGAACTTCATGAAATGACATTGAAAACATCAAGTATACAATGCTTTACTGAGTGCCCCTATATACTGTTCTTCCCATGATTTTTCCCCCTTTCTGATTCTACAGTCTGAAACATCATCAACAAATGCTGCTATTTGTGCCTTTCAACCTTGTAGCAAAGGGCTCCTCTGGATGGGCACGAATTCGAAAGGCTTGATGCCTGTTCAAAGCAAGGTGGTGAATGGCAGACGCTGATACGACATTGGGAAGGGCCAGGAGGATCCATATGACTGGGAAACTTAAGAAGTAACAGTATGCTTAGATATGTGCACCAGCTTCTGCTCTTAATTGGTGGTTGTAATATGGCAGAATAATGGTGCACTGTAAGACTCCACCAGATTTCCATAAAAACCATTTCTTTCAAATCATCTTCGGACTTGATTACATATGGAGAACAAGACACTCAGAGGCATACTGTGCTATCTTTGAATGATTCCATTCTAAAAGTATTATCACCAACCTTATTCAAATTCTTGAATATTTCATTACAACTAACTGTCAGAATGTTCATTCTTTTATAAAATTATAAAGCTGAGCTCTGATTCCCCACACCCAACTGAGCAATCTGTTTATCTCTCAATGTACAAAAAGAGCGCATGTTGTAAGCTTGGTAAATAGCATCAGGCAAAGGGCTGATTGAAGAAAGATTCAGAGTGGTGGCCACAACTAAGATTCAAGTGCATCAGCTAAGAGAAACTATATTGTAATCTTGTACAATTTGTACAAGACATGGTCTAGTGAAGGGCTTAAGATATGACTCACCTATTTTTACATAATTTTGGTACAACCTTGACAGGCCCGTTCTGACGGCATTGCATCTCAAATTGCCTTGGGGACCTGATGTCATCTACCTTTCCTTGCTCTAACTGATATTACTGACTAGCTACACGGATCAATATACAAGTGGCAATTATATCTAGCTGAGAATCAATGTAAGATTTGGCACTTGCAATAGTATAAACATAGTATAAGCTCTATTAAAATGATTTTGAATCGCAGGTGAAAAGAAAGCATGAACATGAAATTAGAAATTTGCACCTGGTGGGGCTGGATAAGACGGAACAGTCTGAATGCGTTTGTCCTCTACGGGAACTCCAACAGTAAAATGATAAAGACTCTGGAACTTGTTGTCCTTCAAGCCAAGCACCGTATGCACTGTGTTCACATTCCCCTTGACACTGTCAGTCTCTTGTGTTCCAATATATACTCCCGATTCATAAACCTGTTCATTAGTGCAAGATATATTTGAGCATGAGACTAAGCTATAAACTCACCAGGATCATCAAAAAAGCATCCGATTCCTGTCGCTGAAACACCAAAAGCATGTGCTTCCAGGTACAACATTTGACCGATTAAGCCTGTCTCCCAAAACAGGCGAGGATACATCGAGGGACCAAAGTCCTTCATCGCAGACTCGAACCTTGCCAACATGCCCAAGCTAAAGAAGCCATCTCCGGCTATCTCCTGAAAAATGAAGTAACTAAACAGAATGAAATTTATGAAATTTGCACGTGGGTGTTTGGCCAACACTACCAGTCCTCCCTTAACAAAGAGGATTTTATCAAATATTTCCAAGTTGCTTTTTCCAGTTTAGAGCTGTTTCTCTTGCAGTAAGTGTGATATGTCAACTGGAGTAACCCACCTGGTCACAAGAAAGCCGCTGTGACAAGCCTGTGACGTCTCCATACTGAAGTGCGTAGAGAGGTAAGCTGGGAGGACATATCTCAGGCTTCTCCCACAAAAATTCCAGTTTCATTAATTTTGCGAGTTCTTTAGTATATGCCTCATTTCTCACCAATATATATACTCCTGGTTGCAATCCAACCACACGATGTGCAAATATAACCAAGTGAACTTCAGCATTCCAGGGCAACGCTCCAAAGGGAAGCTGTCGTGGAGCACCTTGAGTTTCTCCGCCTCCAGTTGGCAATGTCTTAGCAAGAATTTGGAAGAACACCTCTGCAAGCATGGCATATGTGCCGTCCATGCTCACAGCACTCCTTCGCTTACGAACAACCTGCGGATAGGTAGCTCAATTAAAATCCTCGACTCTCAACATGTAGGATAAGTGTTACGATGTCCAAAGCAAGGGGCTGTGAGCAACAGAAGTTAGAATGACAATGATAATCAACGCAAAATCGACTCTACCACACGATTCATGAGTTGTCTGATGAGTCGCAATAGGGCCATAAAAGGCATGGCATTTCTATCAATGGATACACGCCACAAAGAAAGAAATATTGGAACTATGAAAATCTATGCGCCTTGAGGAGCAAGAGGTATGCTGTGCAAACTGGAAGTGAAGGAAACCAAAACAACCTGTCGTGCAGTCAAAGGTTCGTATTCTGCGGATGTAATTATCGAATCAGGCAGAGGAAGAGATCTTGTAATTGCAGCACTAGTCACAGCATTCTTCGCTGAGGCCTGAGCTGCCTCGTAGATTATGCCCCATCTCATGTGCTCCTTGCTCAAAGCGCTCATTTGGCCTTGCCACTTCACATCGCCCATTAGTTTTGCGACGTGGTAATTTGGCTGCTCGGAGATTGTTAGGCCTGACAACACACGATTCAGACCAGTTTCCATCAAATTATCAAATATCTTACGCAAGTCCTAACATTATTGAAACTTGGAACACCCAGAGAGGCCGAATTTCATCAAGAACGGGAAATGGTAAACCCTATTTAGACATATAGGTTGCCTCCAATACTCTACAGTATAACCACAAACTCACCAGAAGGGAATATTGCGAGGATACAATCTGCGTGCTCTGTCTCAAGCTCCCGCATTACACCCCTGGCAGGACCTCGATCTGTGCTCACCCTGACTTGAGGCAATCCAAGAAGACATCCAATTTCATGCACGCTGTACCCGTCCAGCATGCAAGCATTCCAACCCAAAAACGCGGAAGCAATCGCCACTGCTCCAATTGCATGCCCTACATCGTGATTGCAATACCTGCATCGCGAATGAAAGCATTCCAGGCGCAAGCTGTCAAATAGAGGCTATGGAGAGTGAACCAAATAGGGTTCTGCAATCTGAAGAATTTTCAAGTTGAAAAACGAAAACAGTGAGGCTTACCTGAATGCTCGTTCGCCATACTTCCAAGACTCTCTCCAGAAGATGGAGGAAAATCCGAAAAGCAAAGACCCGGGAGGCAAGCCGCTAGACAAGCGCCTCCACTTCTCCACGGAGATCTCCGCTCGAATCTCCAGAACATGCTCATTGGGTGCATAATGCGCAACAAATGGGGTCGTCGAAACCCCCTCAATCGCATCACAAATTACATACCCCTCCGTGGGGTGCAAATTCCCGCTGCTGGGATTCACCCGCAGCGACCAAGTGGATCGCCCCGCGGCTTTCCAAGCCGACAATGCCAAACTATCATAAAGCAGCTGGGAGAGACTGCTCTTGTCCAGTGGCTTCGGGGCCAAGCTCTCCTCAAAAATCACTGGCCACAGCGGGTCGCTGCTCCGCGCGGGAGACTCTGGCAAGTGATCCAGAGGCACCACCCGGGCACCGTCGTAACGCCGAAACGGATTCGGCTGGTTGGCCCAGTCCAACCCATATGGCCCTCGCGCATACTTCCGCAACCCATGCTTCGTCTCCTCGTGATAATTCACCAAAACCGACATCGACAAGTCCGCGGGGCCACCATCTTGCGTTTGACCACTCCGCCCTTCGGCCATTCCAGTCCCCGCAGAAGCACACGGCCTCGCCGAAGAAGAGCTCGAGAAGCTTGGCGATAACCGCTTCAAACCCCAACCGGGATCCTGGATTCGCAAACCATGTTTCACAGCCCTCATGACTCCAAAACCTGCAAATGCTGATTTTGTCACGGAATCGAATGCAACTGGAAAGCGTCACCACATGCACGCCTCGCCACTATCCTGGAATCCTGACACTGGGCGGGGCTCGCCATGGTGGTGTCGCCTTTCTACCTCGTGGCACGTGGAGACCCCACCCTAAACACATTTCTTCGCGCAATATCCCGTCTTCCCATGTCTGAATGAGCCACCTCGCAAGCAACATTTCTTAGTCATCTTTGTCTGGATTCTCCGTTCTTTGTCAAGTTTCTTCAGTTGTAGTTGCTGTTGCTGCTGTTACATGCGATTGAAGACGTATTGTGTGGTTTCAGAGAGGGTGAGCGTTGGTGAGAGTTGGTTGTCAGTTTGTTGTTGTTTTTTGTAAACAGCCTGAGTTGTGTAATCTGTAGGAAAACAGTGCGGCTTCTGGGACTTATGGAGCCTTGGAGGTGTTGACATGGAGCAATAAGCTGGAGGAAGTCAAATGAACAAATGCACATCTTGCAGATTCCCTTTCATTTTTCCTTGCATTGATATTTTGCGAGGGCATTGATACATATGCTCAATTTGCAGGGCATGGGTTGTTACACTAGACTAGTTGAAAGCTAGTGATAGACTGAAATGTTTTGTTGGTGAGTGCACCTTTGCCAATCTCTGACCCTGAATCGTGGTTCTAGTAGGTTTTGAGTTTGAGCAAGTGCATGTACAATCCAAGTGCAACCACTAGAGTTAGTTGGTTGTGCCACATATACTTGTGTTCTTGCTCACATGAGTTCTTTGTGATTGTAACAAATGAAAAATCATGTCTTTTAAGAGACAAATACTTTGAATCCAAGTACAAAGTCAGTCTGTGAATTGTGATTCAATAAGAACAACAAATGCCTTGCTCCTTGTTTGTTGGATTCTTTTTCTACCCAACATCAGATGTGCAACCTCCACTAAGCTCTATCACCAAATTTGTTTAGGTCTCAGGTGGAAAGGTAGATCATGTTTATAAATAGAGAGTTTTATTTATTTTTATTTGTTTTTATTATTTTTATTATTTTTTTGTTACTTGTATGTTTTGTTTAATTTAAAAGATACAATCTTTGTAAAAGAATTAAATGATATTCAAGTTTATTAAAAAAAACTATATATACACTTATGCAAAAAAAAAAAAAAAAAAAAAAAAAAAAAAAACTTATTAATACTTTGGTTGAATTAAGTTAAATATAGAATATAATAGATTAGTTATAGGAATTTGAGACACAACTTCAAATGGTTTTGTAGTTGTGTTTTACAAAATGGATAAAGTGCAAGTAAGAGTATGACAATATTGGTACCTCTAGAATTCTTCCTTCAAATAATAAAGCTATTCTAGTTTTGTTTTAGTACATTTTCATGTAAATATATGATATAGGCAACTTTATAACTACCTTGACTATTAAATGTTTATAAGAAAACTTGATACTATATATAATATAAACTTGAAATATCTATTTTTAATTCAACAATGTTACTTGATACAATCTTTTTTAGATTTGTTATGTTATAATACAATACAAAGCAATAGTATGTTGAGAAGCAAAAAATAACTAAGGATTTTATCTCTCTAGTATTATAATCCTACTTGAATAATATATGCAAGTCAAAGTACTATCTAGTTTTGTGATTGTGTTCATGTAATATAAATATACTATTTATGGACTTTAAAAAAATTAATATAGCTATTATGATAGTTGCATTACTTGCATCTAAAGCACTTTTGACAATTTTTTAATCTTTTACAATTTTTGATTTCTAAAGAATTAGATTAATATATTTAATCTTGCAAAATAAAAATAATAAAAATAATGAATAAAAATAATAAAAATAATGAATATATTTTATTTTATTTTGATTTTTGATTATTCATTTATTTGTTTTTAAATAAATCTTAATCTTGCAAGATAAAAGAGATACTTTGTTGGTTTTAATATGAGTGATATGTTGGTAAAGTTAGTCTTCAAGGATTTTGATATTTTCACAACATATTAGTCAAGCAAGCCTCCAAGGATTCTAATGTTCTTACTATAGTTATGATTATTTGTTATATTTTTTATATCTTATATAATAAATAGCATAGCTAAAAAAAATTGACTTAGTATTATAATTTGTATTGGTGCATTGATGTTTTTTATTTTTTTATTTATTATTAATAAAGCAATTGATTTTTTAATATAAATTTTAATGAATTAAATATTAATTTAGTATTTAATTATATTTTTTAGATAAATTTGATTTTAGATTTTATATCAAGTATGAAGAAGTATACAAATAATTAGATGCAATAATTATTATTTCTTAGAATTTTGATTCTTTTAAAAGTTAAGTGATAGATTTTGAAGCCAAATACAAAAACTATACAACAAATTTTAATAATAATTTTTGGCTTTTAGATGTAAAAGAAAAGTTCAATACATTAAAGTTTTTTAGTATTTAGATGTAAAAAAAATTTCATTCTAAAAATTAATATTATTAAATTTCTTCTTAGTATAAATTAAAGCAATAAAGAAAATAAATATTATGCTTATGTGAATGATGAAGTTGATTCAAAAACTTTTTATGCATATACAATTATTTTAATTTAAAAATATCTAAATAATATTGATATTATGCATATTATTATGTCTTATGATATTTCTATTATTTTTATTTTCTTAAAATACTTATTTTAAAATAGATAGAATCTTTTTAGTTATATCTTGCTTATAAAGTGAGTTACTTTCTACATCAGAAGGAATTTACAAAGTCAATTTAAATTTTTATTCACTTAAAACACATTACAAATGTTTTGTAGATATATATATATATATATATATATATATATATATATTTTGGTATTATAAGGTAATAGTAAAATCTCTAGAAAAAGTGACACTAGTTTAATAAGATAATTTAATCAATTTATTTTTCTTCTTGATGAAAAATGTTGACTTATTCTTACAATTAAGAAATGATATACAATTTTAGAATCATTTTAGAATTAAATATTTAGATTCTAAATATATATTTGATGCAATTTATTAGAATTATAGCTTAGACATGAAGACAAGAAGAATGTACACAAATTATACACAAGATTGCATAAAATTTTATAATATTTGTTTCAATATCTAATATTAGAATGATATGATAAGAATTAATTTTTAATATCTTGATATGACTTTAGATGGAATATATACTAAATATATTGTATTGCAAAAGTGCATTGCACTTTGATGTTTTAAAGAATATATTCTGATGGATTTTTGTTATAAAAACTATACTTCTAAAATAAATAATAATATTAGAATTTTAATTAGAAATCAATATCAAAGAAATTATAAACTTACAAATCTTTTATAACTATAATAAAACCAAATATTATTTTTTGAATTAAAATACCAATATATATATATATATATATATCCACATCAAATAATTTGGCATACACCATACCTTGATAGTAATGGTTTTTTTTACCAATACATCCTATTGTTATTATTTGGATAAAGCAACATTTGAAATACATGTTTTTTACAAAATGTATGACATTTTTATTTTTACATTAATAAAATATAAATTAAAATAAAATTAAGAATTTGAGCGAATAATAAACCAATTCTACATTCTTTTCAAAAAACAGAAAAATTATTATATTTATTGAAATTGATCAGTATGTATTATATATAAATTTTTATAAATATTTAAGAAGTGAGACTGGAAACGACGAACATCCAAAGAAGCTGAACTGTGTTCAACTGTGCAAGTTTGACCGGTCTATCGATCCGAAAGCACAAACTATTCTGCTTCACCTACACAAAATCAATATGATCTGCACAAGAGAAAAAAACGTGACACAGTACTATGGGTCACTGGGTCAATACCTCAGCAAGCGGCTCGCATCGCTAATAATTGACATTTTTCTACATAGATGGTATATAACTGACAGTGTGTGTAAGTTTGTCTTGAAATAATGGATGATCAGCTGGCCGCCTTGTGGGTGATAGTTTCTTAGAGTATGATTCTGAAGATCATCAGAGATGGGATCCGGAATTCTGACGCTGCTTCTGATCGCAGCTTTGCCAAATCAGGCCACACCTCAACCGAACGTGTCTTTTGGGGATTTATACACACCCGTGTCAGATTCTGCCCACACGCGTGTCCTTGGCGGAGGATCGACCGTGGAACTCCTCCTAGATCGTGCATCATGTACTGATAGAATCATTATTCCTATACTGCTCTTGAGTATGCTTGGATTACCAGAATGATCACATCTCCGCTTGATTCGTAGAAATTCTAAAATTTTACCACTGACGCAGCGGGAATATGCGGCTCCTGGGGTACATACTTGTTTGGCACCTTCTCAATTGGCGTTAGAGCAGTGCCTGGAAACTCCGCTGGCACTGTAACAGCATTCTACGTAAGCACACTATGCCAATTTTACATCTTCTGCAATGCAACTATTCAATCTAAATCTCCTCTACGAAAGATTTCATGTATTTTCACTCGTGTTTTGAAATTACGTTATAACTCAGTTGCAATCGCCTACGGCGTCGGACATTGATCAACACGACGAAATAGATTTTGAATTGCTGGGCCGCATCAGTCCACACGATCCCTACATTCTCCAAACAAACATCTACGTCAACGGCACTGGCGGGCGCGAGCAGCGAATGGCACTTTGGTTTGATCCCAGCACAGAATATCACTACTACTCTTTACAGTGGAGCAGAGATTTGATTGTGTGCGTTACTAACCCATTCATCATCATTTTACTCTTACAAGTACTCCTTCAGATCGATTACATTAAAAAACGAAAATAAATAGTATGATTTCAATGCAATTACTTGTTATGATCCCCTGAGTACAATGTTCAGATTCTACGTGGATTACGTGCCAATCCGAGTGTTTCTAAACAACGAGGCTTTGGGCGTCCCCTACCCCGATTCCAACCCCATGAGATCATACGCAAGCTTGTGGGACGGCAGCGTCTGGGCCACGGTGGATGGCAACATGCGTGTTCATCCCGTCAACTGGGCTGATGCACCATTTGTAACATCTTTCGCAGACTTTGACCTTCACAATGCTTGCAATGCCACCACTAGCACTCAGCAAGCAGCTTGCGAGCGTGATGGGGGAGGAGACCGCACCAAACAAAGTCTAGATTTAAATGATATTTCAAATCTCAGAAATATCCACAGCAGGTACATTGCCTATGACTACTGCAGCGATACCATGAGGCCCGACTACCCAGCTATCGAATGTGCAAGCAACCGATACGACTAGCTGCAATAAAACCAAACACAATCTGACAAAAATGAAACTTATAGGTCAAAATAGGATTTATCAGAGCAAAGCAATAGGGGCAGAAGAAATCTAACACTACACTAACAGTTAAATTAAGGTAATCAAAGGACCGGTCGGACATAATAATAAAAGGTAACCAGAAAGAGTTCGAAAGAACCAGAAGAGCTCATGTTCCAAAAGAACTCACCTGCAGTAGGTAATACCGCCTTGTATACAAAAGAAAGACGAAGGATTATAATAAACATACAAAATCAATACAAGTTGTGAAATCATTACCTATGAAAAATAGAAATACAATTTAAAAAGTCAACGACAAAAACCCTAAAACGGAATAATGATTCCATCTCAACAAGTCTACAAGGGATAACTGTCCAGCCTCACTATGAACTGTTTCTCTATCCACAAAAAGACCAACCTTCAAAAATTAATCTACTCCCTGCTCCTACCCACATTCAGGGCAGAAGAGCCACCAATTGCACCCTAAATAGCTCCCCCAATGCCTTCCTCACGTCCATCTGCACAAATGCCGTCAACTATATCAGGCAACTGCCACCACAAGCTCATCAACAACCTGTAAGAAGCAATAAACCAGAATAAATCAAACAAGTGTACGCAAACCCGAACACCACACTACAACCAAACGGATATATTTCCGGGTGTCGTTGCTAACAAAACCTTAGAGCGGATAAAACCCTAGAATAATGGCGACTCATAGAGCAACCGAGGGAACCAACGTTGGGAAAACACCACATGTCCATCCCAACATTCAAATCAACCATAGCCAGAAGCTCAAACCTGGTCACTACAGATAAGCTTCGTGAAATAAGGGTAAAATTCTGGTAAGTTCTTTTTGAACAGGAGCGTATCCATGTCTCTCATCGCCTCCAACACCTGCAAAAAACAACGCTCCCACCCTCAGCCTCCTCAAATGCAACTCAAACTCTCTACTACACCTCACTACCCTTGCATTTCATACACAACTCTAACATATGACAACGCCAACATAGCGTGTCTCGCACACAGCGCCTGCACAAACTCCAGGAATTCAACGCCCACATCTTCCAACTACGATCTTCCCAATCCCGCCACATCAAACAACCTCAACGCCACTCAGGCACATCAACCTACCTCAGCAGTCACTGCTGCCCGCGGATCAAGCACTCGGTGGAAACCACTCTGCACAGCCTCGTCTGGAACCGGTTGCAATGCGGCAACTTCTTTCAAAACGTGCCCACAAAATGACACCAACTGCCTCTCAGCCTCCTCTCTCAGCTTTAGCCTCCCACCTTTCCATGATATCTCACCAATTTCGAGATCTCCACTTCCCTGCTCCACATTCTCATGACTTCTCACTTCATCAACACTCTCAGCCGCAATTTTGTTCAGCACTGCAAGATAAATCTTCGTACCTTCCGTCTCCTGACGCAGCAGATTTGGAGGAGGCCTGTACCACAAATCCAACCGCATTGCTACCATCAACACAACCTCCCATCACCCCGTCACACGCACTCCCAAACCTCCCACCAACTTCACGCGCTAAAATATTATCCTTCCACATTCACCGGAAACTCACCTATCACCATACACGTGCTGCATCCTACTTCGAAGGTTCGAGTCGCTGTTGTATGAAGCAGCAAAATCCACCATTGACAACAGAGTATCCATAACCAGTCGCTTGTGTGACGGTTGAAATCTCTGCCAGTGATTCCTCTGTCCAACCCAATGCAAACGCATGTTAACAATATCACTACAACCACCAGGCCCTCTCCACTGCAAAACCAACTCATCAAACCCCAATGCAACGAAAGCACCCTCCACTATTCAGTTTATTTAAGGAATCCATACTTGGAGACTATCCAGTGCACCCAACAGCAACAGCTGTATCACACATTTCGTCCTCACATCCTGCAGCAAAGGCCCTTCCACTTGGCTGCCGTCCGGACCTTGCTCGCCCATATCCACATCCTGCACATTCCACTCGTTTAACACATCGCCTAGCATTCTGTTTAACATCTGCATTCATCATGCACATCCAACGTAACGTCCTCTCAAACATGCACAACCTGAACAACGGATCCTGCATCTACCAAGCCGCCTTTAACATTCCTAACCACGCTCCGCCATGCCCCCAGCGCTTTGCATGATACCCATCTCGACACCACGGTCCCCAACAGCTTCAGTGCAGTCACCAACCTCCATTTATTACACCACCAAATATGCTTCTCGAAAAGTACCTCCACAACCATTCTGTCCTAAACAAAGTGAACCATGTTCTGCTCGAAAACCCACAATACCTGCAAAGAACTATGTACACCACCATCCGCAGGTTTGCCTCTAACACTCCTGAATGTCGTGTTCTTCAACAACAGTGTATCCATCACGTTGCTCATGAAAGACCGTCCACTTGCCTTGCCAACCCTCGGAGAAGCAACTGATGCTGCTGCTTCGGAACCTAAAAAAACAAACACCACGCTTCCAGTTCAAACCACAGCTAACAAACAACCAACAAACCATTCCAAAAAGCCCGCCTTGAACCTATCCCTCTCCTCCGCACCATCTCTGATTGTAACCTCCATGCACTGCTATGTCGTCACCACGATCACTACCTTCAGACTCTGCGCTGCTCAGTCTTTCAAGTCGATCATCGGCCACAGCGTCATAACCTGGCGCTCGATTCGTCTTCGATGTGTCACAGTTGCTCACACTCTTCGGCATTCCTTCCACTGCGCCGTTGTCGCGAGCGTCCGAATGCCCCCTATCCCCCTCAGATTGACCGTATGAGCTATGACCTCCTCGCATACTCGATGGAGGGGATGCAATCGACAGCGCCCTTTGTCCTGAAACATTATCTGACCCAAACATCAACATGCTCTCCGGGTTCAACAGTTCCACTGGTTGCGTGGTGTAACACGCATCCCTGTACGACGACCACACCGATCATCAGCAAACTCTATCTCCGGCCCATCCGTTCAACGCACCCATGTATTCCGGCTCAGTTCCCACCCTCGAATCTAATTATCATCACATTCACAACACACCTCCGGCCGCCTACCAACTCCTTCCCAGGGGCAGATATCGCCAGGATGAAAAGGGCATGGATCACTTGCACATCGGCCCAATAAATGTGCAGCACAAGACCCACTTATCTGCATATCCCTCATCAACGCCTGCACTTCTGCGTAGCAAAACTTACCGAATACTGTCCAGTAAAATCGTCCAATCCTTATCGTTGAATTGGTGTCCGCCAACTTCAGCGAGTCGAACCACAGCACCCATCGAAATTGCTGCCAAGGTTTGATCTAGCCGGGTACCGCAGTCCAGCAATAACCCTAACAATGCCGGTAGCAAAAAAGAAACCTCCTGCAACCACGGAATAACACCCTGTAAGAACCACGCCACCAATGTTTTTCCACTGCCTCCAACAACTCGCTTCAAAACTGTCCAATTTCTACAACCACGACGCCACCAGCACCGCCCAGCATAAGCTGCTGTACGACAGCACCTTGTAGAAACTGCTGAACAGGTCGCATAAAAGCTGCAGCGAGTGTATGCAAGTTTCCCGAAGCCACTGATCTGCAGACGCCGGCTTCTCCCCATCTTTACCAGCATGGCGAACGTAGTCGAAAATGGGAAACAATACACGATGGAACACAATCTCCCAGAAAGCTCCAGAAAAGTTCTTCCCCCGCTCCTTCAGCAGGTCAAATAGAACTTCCAAAGCACAGTTCCTAACTTCTGTTCGCGGATCCGACGTCAGATCCGACAGTCCAGCCAGCATTGGAAACAAGTAGTACTCCGCCGCCTCGAGATACGGTTGATCTTCGCTCCCTCCTAGTTTCCAAACACCACCGCCTATCTGGCCCTACAACACCCACCAACACCTTGTCGTTGTGAATTTGAAACTAACTTCACCACAGCATTCTGCTTTGCGGCAACATCCGCTCAAATAAAAACTGCAACACCATACATTTCCTGGACAAACACACATCCTTCGCGTGAACCAACGTATAAACACATTTACGCTCATCAGGCAGCTGTTCATATCCCTGATCGCTTGGACCAGCCAACTTACATCTGCCAGCCGATCCTCACAGATTCGAAGAAGAGCGATCGCTTTCAGACTAGTCTGTGAACTGACCCTATTGTTTGCAAATGCAACCAGACAATGCACGCAGTCCATAAAGCAATCTCCAACCACCTGATCGAAATGCTCCAGCACAACTGCACCACAAGCCACCAAGTTAACCACTACGAGGCCACCACCGCGTACTTCACATGTGGCATTTTCACCATTGAATCATCCAAGTCCAACGACTTTGACATTATCGTAATAATAAAAGTAGCATCAGCACACTACCTTGCTCCACGTGCTCAAAAGCAATGTTGGATATGGATGCCACGCTATCATACGCAGCTATGGAGAAGATCATGAACACACTTCGCCACCCAGATTTAATCCTCCCAATCTTCGATTTGATCATCTGAAAACATCATACTGCTCGGCATCAGATATCTCCCCAAGTGCTCTCGCGTTCTTTCATCACAGAATATTCACACAGCATCTCACATCCGGACCGTCCAGGTCGATACCTCCACGAACCTCATAAACTCGCTCAGACAACACATCAAATACGGCCAATTTTGATGTGCACATCAACTACCGCGTAATTGCAGGAGCAGGGGCCACACAAATGCACCCCACCGCATACCACATTACCTGTACCATGCAGTCCACGATGAGAGCTCTGATCGTCGGGTTCTTGCTGTTCCGCATAGTCACAACAAAAGGCTTCAGAATATCATTCTGGAACGTGAAGTTCGCCAATTCCACCCTCTCAAGATACTTCACCGCAAGTTGCCGAAGAGAATCGATTGTATACATTGCAATCTTCTCCTCCGAATGGCTTCCAGCTGCAGCGAAGTGAACAGATAGAACTGCCCATATCCTGGCCCAAACCTGAACCACCAATCCAAGCGCTCTGTCAGCGCTGTCTA
This sequence comes from Physcomitrellopsis africana, assembly GCA_036785485.1. Lineage (NCBI taxonomy): Eukaryota > Viridiplantae > Streptophyta > Bryopsida > Funariales > Funariaceae > Physcomitrellopsis > Physcomitrellopsis africana. The sequence continues at coordinate 1,102,838 of JAWRVF010000021.1, read as the reverse complement.
GCCTTACCGTCACATACATGCACGCAATAATCATCACAACCACCACCTCCGACACATCCACCGCCCTACCGCCAAAGCTACTTCCTCACACTGGACATCCAGTATCTAACCTTCGCACACCACCCCTACCCAGTCAACCTACTGTCCACGATTCTACCACACTCAATCCCACCACCCTCACATCACCCACTTTACCATTCGAATCCGTGTCATGTTGTAGGAGCTGATCTCCACTAGCTTCGTCAAACTGAACACGCGTGGTGGAGACTGCCTCAACTCTTCGGCTGAAACGCTACACAAAGCTGCAAAGAACTCCACTATCACATCGCTTGGTAGCTGAACACTGTTCACAAACACTTGTTCCGTCGCCTTCCCAGTCAGCTCCGTCAACGACAGCACCAAAGAGTCCCGAGATATCTGGTTGCTACCCTGCATCAGGGTCGATGCAATGCCCGGAGTTGTGACTATGAACTCCAGCCTTGATACGCACTCCAAAACAGCATTCCACGTGTCTTGCAACGCTTCTGGCTCGTTCTGGCACATTGATAGCAGTGTCTTCAAAGCCTCCACATTCTTCGACCGCATTTCCATTGGTGCGTGCAAAAACGTGGACCTGCAAGAGTAAAGCAAACAACCGAATGCAACTATTAGCCTCGCCCGCATGCTGCAACATTATAGCTTCAAAACCCTCACGTACCCACCAATTTGCGCTATTCACAATGCCACGAGACCTCCAACAATAGACACCAACCTCACCAACGACGTCAGAAATGCATAACGCATGGTCTCCATTCCCAGGGCCTTCGTCAAGTGTATTCCCAGTCGAACCCCTTCCATGCACAGTAGAACTCCAGACTTGCTGTTGCTGTCCTCCATAGTCACAGAGAACGCTGCAAGCAATGGCCACCCAACAGCTTCCAGCATTGGACGAGCCAGGTCTTCATGCTCTGCTTTGTGAAACACCCCTCTCTTGAACCCTACTTTCTTGAATATCGTCTGCATCACGTCGATTATCTCGTCGCTCTCTTTCTTTGCATCCGCTGCATTTCTTCCTCTAAATCCACCCAGATTCAAGATACTCACCAGCGACCTTCTCGTTTCGCGCCTCTCCCGCTTAGAATCCTCGTCCTTCAGTTTTATCTCCTCTCCAACTATAGACTCATATATTTCTTCCAACAGTTCCTGAAGATGGAAAATTACACAAATCAGCTGTATTGCGCTTGTCGCAATACTTGTCAATGTTCAATCCAACGGGTCGCAACACACCCTTATGGGCCGCGCCGCCACACTGAACCGAAAAACACATGATCTTCTATCTGCATACCAAGCCTCAACAGCCTCGCCAGTCCCTAGCCAAATCTCACACGTTCTAAAACCACGTCCAACAACTCACGATTCTAGACCAAGGATCGTCAACAAAAACTGTGTTCTCAATCAATGCCTGTGTGTCCACTGGCCATGGGCGGTGCTATACCGGGGCAGCATGCTCATCCACGTCGCTGGACGAATTCATGAGAACAAAGTCAGACTTGGTCATCTTCTTGGTCACCATAGGATTGTGGGCGTCGGTATTTAGCATGATCACTGCATACGCCAGTACGTACGCAGTGTCCGCGTTCTTAAACAGACTTGGGTTATCACGGCAATAGCTGCACGGCAATATAGGCATATCAGTCACCCATCGTCCAAACAACAGCAAGCTCACCTCAACCCGAAATTTCAGATCGAGACCGTTCCTGTCGTCAACTATAAATCATGAATACTCAGCCTCTCTGCGAAACTACCTCTCTGCAAACTTCTCCATGATACGATCAATCATCTGCGCTTCACCAGGAAGACGAAACCCGTTCAGAAACATCCGAATGGCTTTGTCAAACTTCATGCCACTAAAATTCAGCGCATCAACATACGCGTGCATTACTGCCAGCGAAAGCTCGTCGTGCTGCCCCAAATAGTCCCCAATCATCGTCTGCAGCAGTAAGATCCAAACACGTCACATCCATACCTACTGGAACACTGCACTACTCAAAGGCTCAAGTTCACAGTAACAATGCTGAGGCATGGAACATACAACCTTTCCACTCTACCACCATACATAACCAGGATCTTACGGACGTACTTGGACCTTATTAATAACACAAACCCAACTCTTGCCAGAAACACTACCAGCCAGTCCTCATAGCGTAGAGTACATACCCTCTCATCAAATATGACCACCTCCACCACCACCACTACAACAAGAACAACAAGAGCAACAAGAGCAACATCAACAATTACAATCAAGACTCTCTTCACCTCGTGCTGCCCTCAGGTTACAGCCTACTCTAACCTGAGGCGCTACGTGCCGTACACACACAAAACGAGAATCTGAAGGATAGGCAGGACCATGTAAAAATTTGGAATAATCCATACTCCAACTGCCCAAAAACAAGTACCTTATCCAACCCTGGCGACTCCCTCAGAAACCGAGCAACTGCTTTCGGTTCCTTGGCTACCAGATTATGCTCGAAAAGGAACTTTATCCCGCTCGACGGCTTTAAATTGAACTGTGCAACCAAATCACTTGTCAAAACCACCACAGATACCCTGCTCGAACCCTGCATGTCATGTTTGAAAGATACAGCAAAAACGCCACGTCTGCCTTTTATAAATAGCCCCTCACTAACAACCAGCCTAACTATCCACCAAAAAAATATCATTCCTAACTTAACAACAGCATCACCACTGTCAGCCATTGCGTTACTACCAGTACCACCGCATTCAAGAATTCTACTTTCATTTTGCAAGTCTGATGTCATCCACGTGATCAATGTCTTTAACCCATGACTACCTTGGCAACACCACTCTCCAGAGTGACCTTCAGAGCTTTTGCTTTTTCAAATTCATCTGCTTGGGTCACAGACTTGGTGGCATCCTTCACTTCCACATCACTGCCGTCACCATTCATCCCATCGCCATCGACCTCAACCTCAGCAACAGAAAGGTCAGGAAACACAGGCCTGTTCCCTCTCTGTTTTGATGTCCACGTTCCGAGTGACCTTAGAACGCTCACCAGGCACTGTGAATCAACACAAAAACCAATGCTACACATCAGGCACCCAACAACGCCATCGAGGAAAAAGTACACATGACCTACATACATGAACGAATGATTCACCTGAAGGGCCGAGGCTTTCAATGCAATGCTTTGCGAGGCATTCGCAACATTGGGATCTCCACTGACCGTTGCTTGGGCGAGTCGTGATAGGGAATTAACCTTCATCACACGCATACATCGCATACCCCAATCGCACAAGTCAGATTTGCTGCAACATCGACAAGCTCAAAAAGGCACAATGGAGCACGAAAACTGGCCGACACACTTTTCTGCTGAACCAACAATGACCACAATCTCCCTGCTACCACTCATCAATGACAACATCATCATGCGTTGCTCTCCTTAACCGCTGACGGCCTCCGTACTAACAAATATGCACTTGTAACATCTTTTCATTTCGTACCATGCGTTCAAATAAGTTCGTGGCATCCAGATCGCAATCATAGTTCACAAAAATGTCTGTCAGCATCTGCGGATCATCGCAAGCCTTCCCCACCATTCTGCAGTGTCACAGAGTACACTCCATCAGCTTGTACCGCAAACGTGGGGGCATTCTCATCATTGTTCTATCACTCAAGCCGTCCTCATGTTTGTGCCATACACACCACATCACCAAACTTTTCATCGCGGCATCACAATCAATCAACGTATTAGCGTATCCCCTAAACAAAGGTCCGTTCCCAAACTATCTCATTCAATAGATCGAACCGTACTTCAGGACTGCTGTCTTCTGATGAAGAGGACAGTCGATGTCTAAGGACCGCAAAACAATCAAGTTGAAAAGTATTCCCAACTCCGCCTGCACAACAACCCCAACTAGTCAGAAACAGTGATACGGATGACAAGTTTTGCAGCGACGCTTCCAAACACCTGATAAGGACCAATACGGGTTCGCGAACGGCTCAAGAATACCCAGTAATGTGCCAACATGTTCATCTTTATCGCTCATTCAAAACATGAAATTGACATGCATAGGCACATTGCTGATGCTATTTCAACGGATCCAAAAACCTTCGCATCAACTGACGACCACTACGAGGGTGATGTGCCGCAACTTCACCTTGACGCTATTTCTGTAGCGTTGCATCATTATCAAAAAGATGTTCACTGCGAGCTATCAACACAAAAACTCACAGAATTAGCAACTTTGAAGCCTCAATAACAATGCATATCTAAAACTAGTGTGGACGCATGCATATCATATCACATCGTCCTAGCCGAACACATTAAACATCCAAACAAGATGCCTCCGACTCACGTCTACAAACTACTCCCAAATTATCAACATCTGACCGACGAACGAATGTCTTCGACAAAATCAGCACACTACCAACGCACTCTACTCACCACTTAATCCAGCTACTCCAGCCCATCAGTTATACTTTCGTCAAGAAGCCAACGACGAAGCAAGTTTCAAGCACCAACCTGGAAAACTGCTGCAGTTGGCGAAACACTCGATCTCAACAATGCATAGCATATGTACGCTTTCACGAGCTCGATGAAAGCGAAGTTCGTCGTGAAAGCATGACTTACACTTTCCAGGCATCCCTACACAACAGACCAGCGTCCATCACACAACAGACCAAACAAAATCTGAATCCTATTACCGGAAACGAACAAGACCTCCCCATTGATAACACTTCCAACAAGACCACACAGCTCAACCGTACATGACCACATGGCGACAATGCATCAAAAACATACAGCGGAATGATAACGTTGCATATACATATACATATTTCGAGAACCTTCATATGCCCTCAACCTACAATACAAATGTAAAGAGGCTTTTACACCACAGCTTCATCTTGGAAACAACCGCACACGATCAAATTGCACAACAAAAGTAGACCTGGAGCAGCTCAAGAGAAAGTAGCTTGGTTCTATTCAGCAGATCATCACTTCCATCCTTCATGGCCATCTGCACGCGCGCAATCCTGCACGCTTAGATTATCAATGACATCACCATGAACCACTTCCAGCATTGCGAGAGACCAAACAAAAAGACAGACATGAGAATGGACGGAAGTGTCTTACTTTGCAGATGGTGCGGAGGACAAGAAGAGCATCCTTCTGGCCCAAGGTCAAAAGATCCAGGTCCTTCCCACTGTCACGGTTCAAAAAATGCACACCAAGTCAACACCTCGATGACGCAACATCAGGGAAGGTTTCAACAGCACGACCACAGAATTTTACGACACCACCACAACCAATTTCTACTACCCTGTTCTACACCATTTCAGCCCTTCACAAGGTGACCCAGAAGTACGCACTCAAGATTCTTGATCGCTCCTTCGGGAGTTACAGCTTGGTCCAAAGCAGCTTCAATACCCTGCAAAAGCACACCACAACAAACCCACGTGAGTCCTCGGACAAAAAAAGCATGACGTATTCTGTACTGCAGCAACAGCTGAGCTGCATATCCTACACAGGCACTTCTACAACGCGACATGCGCTTTGCACCTTCACCCAAAACTACGTGCACAGAGCACATGCACCCTTCGTATGCACCTGTACAGCACCTAAACCGATTCAAGGAGTAAACAACCTGCTTAGGAACACAACATCGACAATGACAAACGATGAAAACAAAGACACGAGAGCGACGCAGGAAAGAAAGAGCACTGATACACCAACATACTGGAACTTGTTGAAAACCATCAAGAACACTTAAAAGCAGCAGCGCAGTGCTGTCATCGTAAGCAGAGTCAAAGGTGTGGTTGTTTCTGGCCTCCAATAATTCCTTAAAAAGCACCGTTGCTACTCACAAACCTTGAGATCGGATTCGGTAGCCAGATGTTGAAACTCCGCAATTAGCACTGGTGGAGGGGTGCTTGGCAGTGGTCGAGGTGATTGAATAGACATTTCCATCGTCTCCCCTGTGCTCGCATTCCTTGCTTCCCCAGTCTCTGGGTCTATATGAATTGTGGTCGTCCTGCTGTACACCAATGCTGGCTCAGCTGCGCTCTGCCCATCGTCTTTGTGGGGGACATTCCCATTCAAAGATGCAACTGGGTTTTCGTCGTTGGAGCTGCTAGTATGTGCATCGTCAGGTGCTTGTGCTGATGGTGATGACACAATCTTAGCAGCCTGCACAATGTAAGGATTCTTAGCAAAAAAAAGCAGACCGGGAAGTACTCGTTGAACTGCAGACATAGATCTGGTGTGCATGGTATAATGCCAATCAACGCTAGATTGAGCAACACCGTGAAAAACCACAACATCTCTGAGTTCGCCAACACCAATCACACGACTCCGAGAAATAACTAGACACCACGATCTCCTCTGTTCGATAACCTGACCGACTGACAAACTCCATGTACATCCACACAATCACCTCTATGTCAGACTTCATGCGCCTCAAAACAATGTTGATCATCTGTGTCAAAGTTGCCCTGGCAGTCGCCTGGTTCACAGGATTCTTGCTGCATTCCACACACCGCATGACACACATCACTAAACGTAATCACAACGAAGAAATCGAAATCACGTGCATGAATATTTGAATCTCACGGTAACGTAACCCGGGCAACAACGCTGATATCCATGGACCACTTCTTACCAGCCAGTCCTGGTTACCACGACTTCCGATGGTTAATACCTTACTCCTGTACCGTACCTGTTCAAAACGATGTTGTAGCACGTTCGAATAGCAGTCAAGAAACATTCTCCACGCACTGCAGTTTCGCGACAAACAGAACCAAGTTAGACCCACACCAGCTTCAAGAGACATCTATTGTTCATTCCCGTCTAGGAACTGCAGAAATCCTCAATATAAAATGCCTGCCATACCTCAGTCGAACAGTAGCTAGTGAGCAAGTACCTTGAAAAGTTGGTGAAGCTACGGCTGTCAGAAGCACCTTAATGACCTGAAGAACCAAACTGCACCCCAAAGCGGACCATACAAGCGAACATATTGTAAATACCCTTCACGAGATGCATCTTTCACGGTATGCAAATTCAACCAAGCAATATCAAGCTTCGGCACATACTCTCACGCAGCTAAAACCGAAACCTGAATTGTAAACCAGGTCGGAGTGATCTGCACAGCAGACCTGTAAATTTCCAACTGGAACAGCAGCCACTGACCATAAAATGGAGCTAATGATTTGCAACTTAGACAAACTTCGTGCACACACCCGAAAGCGTGCCCCAGGTTACACACAAAGACAGATTATTCATTATTGCGGGCCTCCTTCCCAAGCACCTATCACGAACATCACAAACGGCTCAAGGCAGATCTTACCTGTCAGGTGCGGTAGTGTCAGCAGACGCACAGACCATGTTCAGAATTTCAGTTGCCAACTGCGTGTTCCTTCCTCCATCCACACCAGCTTCTCCCACCAGATGGCCGTATGATATCAGTTTCTACACACATTGTGCTAACTAGACGTTCAGTTCAAGCTGAAACACTTCTCATTTGAAGCTGCCCACTGTTACCCATCGCTAGTAGTGTTCGGCTTTTTGGATACTCTCGCACAGTTAGATAAACTGCCCGCACAATATATGTCCCTTCATGATCGGCTCATCCGCTGGTATACAACTTAATCCATGGAAATAAGAAAAGAACAAAACAAAACTTTGACCACAATATCACGTCTTAGCGGTATCGTTTCCGATCCACATTGTCCTTGTGATGTTCGTGATAGGTGTATAATCTTACATACATTGTGCCCGCACAATATTTGTGGAGCAGGTGTATAATCTTACATGCAGGCAGTCCAGAGCTGGTTCCATGAGCTTGGACTGCTTCGTCTCACAGGCCAGACGCAAGGGCGAGATCACCAGGTCTGCTTCCGAACCTTCCAGCATATGTCCGGCCTCAGATAAGGCTGCCGCAGCCGCCTGTCCGGTACTTGGCTTGGCGGGCGATACGACAAGGCTGGTCTGCGTAGACTTCTGGTCGCCTTGTTCAGGGCTTGACGCATCACCTTCAGATACATTGTCTTGAACAACGGATCTGCATCCAACCCTCACACATCACCAGAAGCACAAGGAAAGTGCCGGTTTGCCGATCCAAAAGGAAGGGCTGAAGACTGGAACGATCCTCCACTAGAGACAAGCACCATTATATACAGTCCGCATCAGCTTAGGAACATAGACTTCCTCAGAAAGAACAAGACTCAACCGATGGACTCTCCTGGACGATTGATCACTTCATCTTATTCTACAGAAAATGCCCCATGTACATAATAGAAAAAACCGTCGTGACGTATGGAGACTACTCCACCTCCCCATGACGCTCGATTTCCCTTTCTGTTCGGCGCTCTCTTGTGACAAGCACGGAGATGCCTATCACTTTCACTTTCCAACTTTGCCGAACAGCAACTCTGATCAAACCAAACGCAACTCCACATTCGTATTCTGTACCACTTTCAGCTACCACCTGATGTAATTGAGAAACGGAAGTAATGTGGATACAAGAAGAAAAAGGTATAAGAGGGTCCCGGGGGCTCACATTACATCTCGAAAGATTGGCACGGGCTCTTCTTGGAGCTCAGACGGTGGTGACACAGGTTTCCTGTCTGCAATCATACGAGGAAAAACCCCAAATTAGTGACGTGCCCCTAAGGCCACAACTGTTATGTCCGGGACATTTATGAAATATGGCTAGAGGATCCTTCAATAAGCTACAATCTCCGATGCTTGGAACATTCTTTCCTCCAACTTCTTGAAAATTAGCCGTCATCCATGAATCAAACGAATTCCCTTATCCATTTCACGAAGTCAATCGCCGAGATTTAACAGTGATCATTGCTCATGCATCTATCTGTTTTATTTCCTCTAGAAAAGAAATGTGTTAATAACATTTGCTTTTGTAATTATGATACACGGGAAAGTGGTAGGGTTTAGAGGAAATAGTAAGAAAGAGACCGAGCATCCCTTTACTGAATCTATATCACCATATCTCCGTTGGTATGAAAATGTACGACCTTTTTCGAATTTGTCACATATGAGACCAATGCTTCCTAATCGAACTGGCGCAATGCAGGTAGACTCCAACCGAATGCGATGCCAGAAAAGTATCTACTATGAAACTCTGGAACTTCGCTATAGTGAAACTAACAATACTCGTCGCTGCGTTAGGGTATGTTTCTTGATAAACTTCTTAAAGGGCCAAATCAAACCACTCGGATCGCCAGAAAGTAGAGAAATCACCTAAATATGCCTTAAGAGCAGTCTGCAAACTGGGAAACCTGCGAGCCGCTGAATCCTTGAGCATACATTCGAACGCGCGCGTCACGAAGGCGCCCCCAGCCTCCGCCATGGTTGCAATTTGGCGCTAATTCAAACCTTCTCTCTCATAACCCCAGATTCAAACCTCACAGGCAGACGAGCTCCACAGCCTCCTTAAATGCGAAAAAAAAAAAAAAAAAAAAAAAACTAATACTTATATATACACACAACAGAAACCTACGCTCGAATCAATTTTTTAAGAGGCCGTTGAGTCCGCTCTTCTGCTCACTAAGAGGTGACAATCGATCAATCAGCCTGCTACCCACTTCGGAAGCTCGTCGCAAGGACAGTCCAGACACTGTTGTCTCGCCATGGAGCACATGTTTCGCTTTTCCCATCCACATCCTGAACCAGGTCGTTTTTCTAGGTACCCAAACCTTTTGTCTCCTCAACTGCTTCCCGACTCAATGCTTTAAACTCGTGCGAGGTGTTAACCGAGGCGCTCAAGGTGCACGATTTGTCTACACAGGGTTCTAAGAAGGGTACATCACCATTTATTGAAATCAATACTAGGAAAAATCAGGGAAAATATTAAGTCTATCGGTGATACAGCTCAAGATGTTACAATTCGTGAAATATAGTTGGATATCATCACAATTTTGACTTTTTTTTTAATAGAGTGTAAATCTCAAAATATAATGCAGACAGTCTTCAACAATATTAATATATCAAGAAGATTTTGTGGTGTCCTGGTAATATTCTTTATGTTGAAATAAAATGTAAGATTTTATTTTGAAATGTGATGTGTGTATATATGTGTGTGTGTGTGTGTGTGTGTGTGTGTATATATCTGAATTTGCATTTTACAGCATCACTCACATATCTAAAAGCTCCCACACTCAGCTTATTTGTGCTATGGTTGCGCAGGCATGAACCCTAGCGGTGTCTCCGATCTGCGGTAGACTTCGTAATTCCAGCACTCATTGCAGTGTGTCGGTCTCTGATTTTGGAGGTTCTGCTCTCGAATGCGTCTTGGATGTCAGGGCAGGTTATTCTTCTACATGTTGGTGAAGGTTTTGTGCCTCATGGAGATCAGGTGCTAGGCGAGGTTTTTACTGGCACTGTATTAGCTTTCGGTGATTGCCTCTGTCTTTCTCTGAATGTCGCAAGCGTGAAGGGAGATTTGAGTGGGGTATTGACATTGCTGAAGTATCACGTTGTTGTTTCTTTTTATTGAATGCTCACAGCTAAGCTTCAGGTTGAGCAGAACAGGGGATTCAAGCTGTGCTTTAGAGTAGCAATTGTGTGTCTGTGTCACTTCTGACACTGGGGAACCGTAAATTACAGTTTATTGAATCAAAGAGATTGGCAAAAATCATCTATTCGAGATTTTGGCGTTGTAAGGTGGGCGTTATATCGGGGATTCTTTAGAGGAGGCTTCAACTGTGCGTATGAAGTGAAGATTATTTGAAAGCCCTAATTGAATGAGCCACGCTACTTAGACGGACACAGAATATAATAGCTACTTGATAGTTTTAACGATGATACGAGCCTATACTATCTGCGGAAGGATCGAACTTTGATGTAGTTATTAGGATAAAGTAGAAAAAAATTGTTTTACGCGAAGCTGAAATTGAGAGGAGAAGGAGCTGTTCCGTTGTAGAGAATAGAGATGGTGGGCAGCAAAAGTGAGGACGCTGAGGGGGAGGATGAAATCAAACCCGGAGCGAAGGAAGGATCGCTCCTCTTCCACACCTTCATGCATCTCATGGGTCAGCGTTCTTTCCCATTCAATTGAGTGTTGTGAGGCTCTTAGAGTGCTTGTAAATTTACTGAAAGGTTCAGTTGTGTCGTGTTCAGATTGTTCTCATCAGAATGAAAATCGGTATGTCTATTATTGCATCATTTATGCTTTCTGGGTCCCTTGTGGTGAAAAATAGAGCTCTCTTTCTGTGTTAGTTTTGTTTTATCTTTCTATGACAATATGGTATGGTGGCTACAAGGCCAGTGTCTCAGGTTTCTTCTCGTCTGCTATCGTTTTTCCTCAACGTATTAGTGGCACGCCGACTCACTCGTGAACAATTCGGAGTATGTGTTAGAACTTTCTTCCCTCTTCACCATGTGCTCCTTATGCTGCTTTTATAAGTGATTGCCTAAGTGCCATTTGTGACATGGTTGATTTAGCGAATCTCTTGAGCATTGAACAGCGCTGGAATTCTTCAAGTTGCCGAGGTGCAAGCTGGTTCTAATTGATTATCTCGGTGCTCAACCTTCCGAATCTTTCTGCCTAGTTCTTACTATATGCACAATTGGATAGTCGGCCTGAGCAAATCGTTCTATTGCAGTTGCAAGCTGTGCAGTTCCACCTTTTCACAACGACTGTGCTGTTCATCAGTCGGGAAGGATTCCGTCGGGGTTGTCTCCGCGGAAATGTTGGGTGAGTACTGCAGCATATGAGTATTTAATCTGTTACTAATATGTTGTTTCAGGTGAAGGCAGGACTCTCTTTATTTTGTGGTTGTATCTTGCTGAGCATTTTGAATGCTGCTCTTTAATATAAGCTTTGGCTCTCGCCTCTTTCTCTCCGTCCTCCTAAAGTGTAATGCTGTATCTACTTCCAGAGGAAAAGCTGCACAAGAATATTGAAAGTGCAATATGGCAACGTCTTCCTAGATTTAGTGTCGATATCAAGTTTTTAGAACCTGTAACTTTTTGTTGAGATTAATTTTTGGATGTAACTTTTTGTTTCAGACGGAATGATTCAGAGTCTGAAAGCAACGCTAGGGTTTTGGCAGTGGCATGGCTTACATTGCCATGGGGCGTTATTGCATCAGTTGGTGTATATAAAATTGTAATGTGGTGGCAAGGCATCAGTATTTCTCAGGATTATGCTTCCTCTATGGTTGTGCTAGGTAAGGTCTTGAACCACATCACAGTTCTTGGTGAATTGAAGAAACCATTATATGATTCTGGATTCTCTCTACTTGTGAACAAAGCTGCTAAGAGATCTTAACACAGGTTTTTATCTTAATCTACGCAGTGCAGTTGGGTTGTGATGTACTTGTTGGACCAACAGGCTCATGTTCAAAATCTGGTGGCTTATACTTAAGCAATTTCTCAAAGAGACTACTGAGCAGTTTTTGTTTTGGAGGATAGAACAGGAGCAGCAGCACTACTGGAGTTAGGTTCTGAACCTCTATATATTTTAGCACAGCATTTGTTGCTTCTACGCGTACGCATGATCATTGAAGGGGTGGCTAATTTCACTCGATGTGTTGTCACTTACGTCCTTCTTATCCAAGGCATTGGAGTGGTAGTTTTCCGATCCCACTTGTCTTTGTACACTTGAAGTCCTTATGATCTACTTGTGACTGTTTCATGCGTTGTGCAGTGTTGTTCACTGCTCGTATTATCACGTATTGTATTTTTGTTCTTTTTTCTCTTACATAATGCTAGGCGGGTGCTTGTTGCGATTTTTCACACGAGTACTATGACTTGGCAGGGCGGTGGACTTGTATTTGCATATGCACAACTCGCATATGGCGTTTTCTTGCTTTTAGGCTACTGGTTTTACTTCCTGTGCAATTACAAAGGAACTTTGTTTCCCTTCAGGTATTATTGCTGTAGTTTTGTATGGTCTTCTTGCAAAGCAGTTTGGCGCTGCAATTTCATATGTTTATCTGTTCATTGTTGTTGCAATTCCTAAGCAGCAAACAGTTTCTTTGCATCTTTGAAGACGTTCATGCAAATCCTTTGGTGTCTGAAGCAAGGGTTTGAATACAGGAACAAAGGGAAGCCGTTACTTGACTTTGCCCTCATTTATTTATGTGCCACATTCACATTTCAGTCGGTTCAAAAGTTGGTGCTACAAGAAGGCGAGAAGTTGGTGCTTGTGCTCTTCGACACAGCCTACAATCAGGGTGTTTATGGCCTTGTGGATAAACTAGGTGTGTGTTCATTCCTTTTATTCACATCCAAACGCTTTTCACCTCTGCTTTTCATACAAAATGTTGCAATATATGTTCATGTTTTTGGCTTTGCTGACTTGTCATTAGTGTCTGCATGGAAGCAAGTCTATATCTTATCTGAGCACTTGTTTCTTGGTATAGATGTTTAAGGATGTGCAGATGATTAGAATGTTTGTTAGAGCTATGTATAATGCGACTGGATAAATTGTAACAGTTTTGAACCTGTAGTAATTATTTCTTGGAAGTGCAGGGAGTCTGGTTGTGCGATCTATATTTCAACCCTTCGAGGAAAGTGCATTTACGATGTTTGCTAAGGCTGGATCAACTATTGGTACGGAAGGTTAGTATGTTTCTCAGATTCCATCAATGTATCATGGGATTAATCTAATGTTATGACAAGCACTTACACTACTACTCTGGTCCCTGGTCTGCTGGCAGACAGAACGAGGAACTCAAAAAGTGGTGTGGAGCGCGTACTGATACTAGCATTGAAACTCGCGAATCTAGTTGGTGAGGACCTATTGACCTGCTTGCATCTCATGTTTTGAAACCGGGCACAGTAATTATGCCCTACGTCAAAAAAATTGGATATCTCAGTTCGCTTCTTTGAGTTGTACACACAGTTCCCTTCACTTTTGACGAGTTCATAGTGTTAACTGTCTTTCCATCAGATTAGAGAAGGTCTTCACGATGTCTCTTTCCTAAAATAACTCTTTCAGAACAACGTCTGGAAGGTGATTTACCGATGTTCTTGTTTAGAAGGTCATCACTGTTTTTTGAGACTATCTGTCTTACTCTGTTTCTTTTTCATCTTTATATCATTTCCAGGGTCAGTGTTTGTTGCGTTTGGCCCAAATTTTGCGTATGTGCTACTCCGCTTGTTGTATACAAGGGATTGGAGTGATGGAGATGCCACCGTTGCATTAGGATACTACTGCATTTACATTCTGGCTCTTGCACTTAATGGTACGTAAATTTCACAACTACGATGAGGTATCAAGTCTTTTAGCGATTTTGTTAGGAAGTCGATTCCCTATCTTACTGTCCATTTAGTACTTTTGAACGGTACCACTAGAGTAGCACAAAGATGCCAAGAATTATGTTGTTGTAGGTCGATTGGTATCCAAATCCATGATCTCAAATCTTCATATCTATCATGTCTTTCTCATGAACTTGAAGACAATAGATATCTGTAATGTATCCACTCGTTGCTGGATAAAATGCCTTTCTAGAATATTGTCGTTTTCCTTTGGATGCAAGTCCATTCATTTTGTTGATTGTGGGGCTTTCAGGCATAAGTGAATCATTTCTGCATGCAGTGGTGACAAAAGGAGAGTTACTGCAATCCAACGTGTGGCTTTTTGTGTTTTCTATCGTGTACATGTGTCTAAGTGTGGTACTTATACGGGCTGCTCCATCAACTGGCCTAATCTTGGCTAATTCTATCAGTATCCTTTATTTAAGAACCTATTCTTGAAGCGAATTTCTCGCACAAGTATGGATATTAGGCACTTCATGTCCTTTTATTTAATTTCACCTTCACCTTCCGTTACACCTTGACAATCCTAGATATGGGGATGCGGATTGTCTACTCACTCACTTTCATCCAACGCTTTTTCAGCGTAAGATTTAGATGTACCTTTCACATTCTTTGGTGATGCATAATCTTCCCTCATCGTGACCGTAGGAACACTCTCCATCGTGTATTAGCTTAGTTTCGCTGAGATTGAGTCTAATCCTTATTGATGTTATGGTTGTTGTCGTCGGCAGGATTCCCAAACATTCTCATTATGGCAGGCGGTCCCAAACTGGAAAGTCGTGGGAGCTTTAGTAAGCTCTGCCATGATAACCCACTTGTCCAAGAAGTTCGTGCTGGACTACGACAATTTTTTCCCATCTGCAGTCTTGCATGTGGGGATTGGTGTTGCTTGCTTGAGCGTAGTTCTTTCGACTGTGCACAAATACGAGAGACCATTCCTTCAGGAGCTTTCTACTTTCAGAGGTTTTGGAAGACACAAGCCGAAGAATAATTGATTTGTGTGATCACACATTGGTCATAAAATTACGATTCAGCTTTTCATTTTGTATTCATGGATCACAAGAGGGACTTCTCCTTTGTTCTTTTGACCGGAACGCGATGAAGTTCACTAACCGGTTTGTTTTGTAGCCTCCTTCAACAGATTCAACTCTCTCATCACAATTTTCTAGTGGCTTATCCAAGGCCTCAGCCATCTGTGATAGAAGTGTAGTGGGGGAAGTAGCCTAGAGACTTGCAATTTCATCTTTTTCCTCGTCAATCACACCTTGCTGATCTATCCACCTAAATTGAATTCGGTAGACTACCCATTTGTATTTTCTATTCAAGATTTATGAATGATGCAGGTTTACAAGATTTATATAATTGAAAAGAACGGCTGAAGTGTTTAAAAAGCTTTGAGGCACAATTGGCTATTTCAATCATTTTTTTGCAAACCAAGGTTATTTGATGAGAAATAAATGAATATGATGGAATTTCTCTCGTGAAGGTGAGTCTTTTTCTTTATTATTGTGGTTTTAGAAACCTATAATTTTCAAGCTTTTTGGACACTGGTGTAAAGGCCAAGGTGAATGTATTCCAAGAGGATGATGGGATCTCTATTTGAGTATACAATCCAATTTTGGCTATTGGCTGTTGAAATCTACTAGAACAATTTTTCATTAATGATTCAATTCACTAATAGATTACAACTTTAAGTAATGATTTTACCTTTTCAAATAGGAAATTTGATGTTGTCTGTTTGTAATAGAACTTGTAAAAGAAACACAGAAGCCACCCCAACGTCTTAAAATCTTCTTATCATATTCAATCACTGCTTGTTATATTTCAATTCATGTACAATTGATTCTTAATTTGTGTGCTGAACAACATGCATGCTAGCCATATATCACAGACGTTACCATTAGGCAAGTTGTAAACAAAGGAGAATAGTTCCTTGAAAAATCAAATATGGAAACATGTGATGCTTTATCTAACCCTTTCGAACAACGAAAACATGGGTCAAAAAAGATCATCAGATAAGACCAAAACCATAGTCTCAACGCGGCTAAATTTGACCTTGATGCTGCAAAGGCTGCCAATCTGGTGCAGAAACTGCAACGACTGCTCGCATGTCACTTCTCGTGAACCTTGGAAGCATTTCACATGCTAAGCGACCTGTGAACCCCATTGGAAGTGGTAGCAGGAAGAGGAAATTAATGCGAATGGGTTTTCAGATGGACAGACGATGCTGAGAGAAAATTTGGATGTTAGTAGCCTCTGTCGGAGGCGGACTGTGGCCTCGACTGTTACCAACAGATGTTTGCGGAGACTCGTCATGAGATTTACTGCAACGATGGACTACGAACCCCTGGAAGATCGTAGCCTCTCACAATAGAATAATGCTAACTCCATTCCCAATGCCAAAAATAATTCATGCAGTGATTTGATCTGTGCTGCCGCTGCTGCTTTGTTCTTCGGTGCGTTCATTCAAATGTCGGGAATTATCGGAAGCCTTCATCCTGAGTTCGAGCCCTCAACGTCTCCCACCATCCGCCATATAAACCCTCCCTGTTGACATTGTCCTCGTTACCATCGTACCTTTGCCCTCATCGATCGGTTGCTGCGGGTGTGGAGCGCGGACTTGGTGTCTGGTCATGTCACTTGGCCTATTGGTTCGTGTCAGAGGTATGTTTGGCTTTGTGCGTTGAACCCAGTTTTTGTGTTTTCTAGAGTAGGTGATGAGCCAACTTCAGGCTCGTTCGACAAAAATCCGTAGTAGCCACTGAAAGCCTTTGTCGTAGCGGGCTCTAGGGCTAACGCAGATCCGGAATCTTCTAGTTCTTGTGAGAATGTTTAAAGGCTTTAGTTCTTGTGAGAATGTCCGGGTATTCTGTCTCCAGATGATCGACGTGGATTTCGCAGTACTGAATACACCGATGGGTCTAAACCAGAAACTAATCTATGCAGATCTTACTTTCTAGCGAAGAGTTATGCATTTGTGACCTCCAGATTTTACATCGCACACAAATGTATCCTATTCGTTCGTAACCAAGTACCACTATGAGGATTCATTGCGCCCTCTGTTGAATGACTGTGGGGACAACACCGGATCTGAATAGAATCTGGTAAGCTAGCTCACCGAATCCTCACACGAGTATCTCCAGCCTTGTTTCCAATGTGGGGAATTACGTCACGTAATATCCCTCGTGTCAGATCCCGGGGAACCCGACCCGAGGATGGATACATTCCATGATCTTATAATGTTCTCAGCCTGGCAAAACAGTCTGATCTGGATACGCGGATTTCCTATTCTCGCATATATAGATGAGCCATTAAGCTCACACAATTGTGACAGATATGTGTCATCAGTGAAATGTACATTCTGAATGTGATTATCTTATTGCATCCAAACGTGGTAATTACACCAAGTTACAGGCCTAGTATCATATAATACTTGTGAGTATATTATTTAGATTCCATCTGCATGTGTACATGTGCAATACAAGCTATTTTGGGATTAAACGTGTGCTGCATGTATCAAAATATGCAAATGAAGTTCCAACTACTAATTAGAAAGTTACAATGATAAGAATGAGCTCCAACCCAATCGTACAACGTCACTCGCCTTGTCAACAAACATTTTCTCAGATTTGAGCAAATTACATTTACGTTAGCCTTCCAAAAAAAGATCTATTAATTAAAGTCACACAAGCTGCCAAAGACTGTCCATTAACATCATTTGCAAAACCACAACACAGAATCGTGAAAAACTCAAGACATTTGAATCCAGTCCACACGTTACATCAAGTCGCACCAGTTCGATATACAGTAGCTTGAATTGCTCTACGGTGGTATTGCAAAATTGTTGATGACAGTGTCTTCATACAAGAAATACTATGCTTCATCATCCTCAACTTCACCCCCACTGCGTGAGACGCTCTGAGTTGCAAATAATTAGCAACTTCAAGAGCACATCTGTCTAGTGTGTAAATTGAACCAAAAAAATATTAATTAAAAGCCTAAAGAAGAATAACAACACACAAGACGCTATAACGTGCGAGTTCAAAGCAACTTCAGTCGAGGGATGTAATGCTGCCAATTTCTATAGTTGACCATTGCTCCATCGATCAATTTCAGAAGCACTAAAACTGAATTCACAGGAAACTTCAGGGCTTCAGGAAGTTCTGGCTTTTCGAATGGTCATGTCCCTACGGGAAACTGAAAAGGGTCTGAAATGAATAACCCGCCGCCGATGAGGTGATGTGTGCATCGAAACATAAGCTCCAAACTTTTTCCTTAAGAAAATTCAAAATTCTGGGAGCGCAGGTCACAATTGGCCATCTGATGATAAGAGGACCTTGTAAAGCTCAGGACGCCGGTCCCTAAAGATACCCCAGCTATGGCGCTTGACCTTGATCTTATTCAAATCAAACTTGGCCACTATCACTTTCTCGCTCTTGTTGTCGGCAGACGCAACAATCTCCCCTGTTGGCCCTGCAATGAAAGATGTCCCATAAAACGTAATTTTGCTTGGCCCTCGCTCAGTTTCGATAATTTCCTGCCCAATCCGATTAGAAGCTACCAGAGGTACAAGGTTTGCGCCAGCATGCCCCTGCATCACCCTCCGCCAGTGCTCGCTCGAATCCAGGTCTCCATCCTGCGGCTCTGACCCAATTGCCGTTGGATAAAACAACACTTCCGCACCCATGAGGGCCATAGCTCTGGCAGCCTCTGGAAACCACTGGTCCCAACAAATTCCAACACCAATGGTTGCACATTTCGTCTTGAAAACCTTGAACCCCGTATCACCAGGATTGAAGTAGAACTTCTCTTGGTACCCTGGTCCATCCGGGATGTGCGACTTGCGGTAAATACCAAGGTCTGTACCGTCAGCATCAATAACCACAATCGAATTATAGTGGGCATTGTTCGCCTCTTCAAAGAAACTCACAGGAATTACCACTCCAAGCTCCTTCGCCAGCCTTTGCATTCGCTCAATTGTGGGGTGACCTGCCCGGGGGTGTGACCTAGCAAAGTAATCCTCTCGCTGAGCTTGGCAGAAGTAGTAACCCTCAAAGAGCTCCTGGATGAGGACTATGTTAGCACCTTGCGCGTGCGCCTCGCGCACCATCGTCTCCGCCTTAGTGACATTGGACTCCACATCGTCGGAGCAAGAAAACTGAAGAGCCGCCACACCCACGACACGGTCAGCCCCCATCGCCTCGCCCCACTTGAGCAAGCGCAGCACTCCGCCTCCGAGCGAGAAACACAAAACTCAGACTCCGACGCCACCTGCCAATGGCATGGGCTACAACGGCAGAGCAGAATGCAGAGCAATTAGCTTTGCGCGCTGGGCTTACGAGAGGAGCTGAGCTTGAGGCCCGCTTGGGCGAGGGGAAGGGCCGGCCGGCCTGCTGGGCGGCGAGGTGCCTGCACTCGCTGTTTCGCAGCCAGAGGTGACCGCCTTGACGTTATCTCCCTGGGTGCCGTTCCCACCGCAGCGCCCCCTTTCCATGCCCCTCTCTTCCTTGCAGGCTCGGAAATTCTTTGGACCAAGTTGACAGTCAAATCTCGTGGGCTTCTCACAATCAAATTAGCTCTTGCTGGCGTCATGTTTTACTTTTGGTTTAAACTTTCTTACTTTTCCGGCGGCAAGAGAGTCGGAATTGCCAAACGAGACTTTGCAGGGGCGTGAATAATAAAAGGGGAGACATAATCCAACCGATTCATCTCATTCGACGGACGATTCCGTGAACCTCAACAGTACAGCATTGCTAAAATCGTCGCAATCGAGTTTGAACGGTGGGCCTGGATTGTGGGATTCGGAGAGTTATCGTCGCATGGCGGAATCAGCCCAGGGGCTTAATAATGAACCCAGCCCTCGTTGAAGCCAGAGCGCCACCTCAAGCTCGTGAGCTCTGACCACTCTTTTGCGAAGGTACGGAGTCGTCGTCGACGAGGAAGAGGAGAAGGAGAATGAGGAGGAGGATTGGACGAATGAGGAGATCGCATTCGTTGGGCGGTCTCGATATCGGGCAAGGTCCACAACATCCGGATCCGTCACCAATCCTGGTCTCGGTTCTTAACACTTCAAGGGCTTCTTCATTCACCGATGCTACGCGCTCTCCAATGCTGGTATCCGATTGTCGACGTCGACGAACAGTTTCGAGGACTTTCACACGCTATTCTCTTTGATTTTGTGGATTTCACTCGACAACTGTTTTTTTTTTGCTTTATTTGTTTATTCATTTTCGATTCTTCAATTTGAAATTGTTGTTTCAGAAAATGTTGGAGTTACTTTCCACAAATGGCAACTTCTCCACCTACTGTTTCTTTTTTTTTAATCTTGTACAATTTGACCTTGTAGATAGTAAATTTGCTTATGAGTAATCTGTAGGAATCATGAGTTTTCTTCACTTTTGAAGGTGGAGGAACCTTGAGTGACGTATACATTGAGTGACGACTCTAACAGCAACATGCCATTAGAAGAAGAGCATTCCTTCAATCCACGGCCGCTGTAGTCATCGGCAGGATCGAGATCATTTCTCAAGTAAAATTTCTCACCCTGGGTGTGATTATGTAATTTACATGGTCTAAGTTCTTATTTGCCTTGAAGCTGGTTTTCGCAACTGGGAGTAGTACCAGACGTTAATCCTTTTCTGTTTGTCGTGTCGTCTCTTTATGAATCGAAGTCGATGATGGAGGTTCGATATATTTGGTTGCGCTTTTCATCTCAGGTTTTGGCATTTTGTGCAAGAAAAAGGGATACCTAGCTGACCTGTTGAAGATGCTGTTTCTTCGTTCTCTCTGCACTTCTTTTCCTTCGGTCATTCAGTTATTTTCGTGTGTTTCGGGATCGTCATTGCAATTGTGGGCTGGAGAAAGATAGCGCTATGTTGCTCACCATAAAGGTGAATGTTGCGCTGCTATTTTTACTGGACAAGCTGGTTGATGAGCATTGGTGTCTCGTTTGAAACTCTGGTGCCGAACAGAATGCACCAGAGTTTGGAGAACGCGTATGAAAACAGACATCAAGGGCTCTCTTGGAGCATGCAGATGTAGTCACCATCTTGGCACCTGTAGTCTCATAAAGCTGTTGTCTTCGGTGATCGAGCCATCATTGTCCATTGGAATTCGCTTTAGCTACAAGCGCTTTTCGACCTCCCTAGTATTGAATACTCCAACTCTAATTCTCCTCTTCTTCACTGACTCCACATTGCACCATAGCTTAATTGAACCACGGTGATGGAATGCAAACTCTTCTTATATTTGATTAATATTACGCGGGGTACTGGATAACTAATGTTGCTGAAGAAGGTATACAGACTGTAATACAGTGACATTTGTCCCCAAAATGTAAGCCTAGTAGCATGGTAGTGTTCCATATAGTCCATAGGTTCATTATTCTCTTGTCCGTGTATCTATATCTTTACTGTCGAATGCAGGGGGAAATGTATCGAATTTTGATTATAAGAAACTCACCAAATGAGTATCCGCAGGTGTTGAGGATGCTTGAACTAGAGTACTAGTTCCAGAGGTCTAATCGTAACCTTCCATGTTTTGGTGCATGGTTAGATAATTTAGATATGATTCATATGCTAATGCTATTTTCACAGGATTGCAACACCTTTTCAACTGGGAAACACAAATTCTAGCCTAGAAGATCTGTGCAGGAGTAGCGGTGCATCTAGTTCAGGGATAAAGGAGGTCCTCAGTGGTTCAGGTGCTTCAAAACCGTGTGCGGTGAAGAATTCTTCGGATGCTTTTGTCAGACTCCCCCTTCCCAACCCAGTTGCGAGTTAGTTTCTTTTAGTATTTGAGGGATAGATCTGTTAGGAAAACCAGATATCATAACTTCGAAATTTCGAGATGGAGGAATGTTTTTATTTTCAAAAATCGGTGCAGTTCGATGCAACGTGTCCAAATTTTGCATTTCACCTTCTCATATTGATCGGTTCAGATGAAGTCATTGCATGTATCTGTTGATTCACACACCACAGCACCTGCGTCAATTGGGTCAGGCAACTGATAGTCGAACCTGTCGAGCATGTGCTAAGGACGGGGATGTCACAAACAAAGCAATATTTTCGTTGATCAGTACAAACCACAAATGTAGTATTAAATAACACTGGAAGATGCAAGTGCATGTATGCTTCGGTTGTGACGACGGAGGAAAGAGAAGGGTCCACCTGAAAGAAAGGGTGTATCCTCAGCTTTCCATCTGATTTGAACAGAAATTATCTTCGACTCATATGGTTTTTCATCTATTTCCTCGCTGCTACGGACTGCTAAGTCACTTTCTGGGAAATCAGTGGACTACATGCATTCATACGGATGAGATAATAAAGTTCACAAAGCTGTGCACAGGATCCTGATACTTTTGAGGGTTTTAAGATTTGCTATTCCACTTTTATCTACTTTTGAGAATGCAACTCATGCGCCAATCCACCCCTTCTTTCAACCCACAAGTGGGTTTCCAATCAGTGGTGTGTGCCATCACGTTGTTCGGATTAATCGCGGCATCGTTCAACTACAGATTTAGAACCAATCCATTCAATGTTCTATACAACAGATGTCCAGCAATGAAGGAAATAAGTGGCCATATGAATCAGGCTATTCTTAAATTACCGAGAATTCAGTTAACTCAGTAACTGAAATGTGCAACAAACTTTGGAAGTTAATCCAGCGGGCTACGCCCCAAAGGAGTAGAACTGATCTTTTATACAAATGAGATACCAGTACGTATGAGAAGTGTAGATTATCGGCAAGAACCATTCGTAAAGGCGATTGTGCACTTTACACTTAAATAACTCGACCTTGGATACTCTTCTGGATTTTCTAAAATACGACAGCCAATGCACATCTGATGTGTCTGGATGCTTCTGCAGTCCCCTATGTCAGAGAGAAGCTGCTCATATGCGAGACGAAATCAACGGAGTCTTCTTTGCAAGGTGAGCCTGGGCTGCAGCTACACCACTTCCTAGAGTAACTGGGTATCCTACCTCCATCAAACATAACTCAACTCCTGCCAGAGCTCCTAGCATTTGCAACTGCGCACGGACCAAATATGTGATGTCATCAGTAATTGATGCACGAAAGAAGAGAGAGAGAGAGAGAGAGAGAGAGAGAGAGAGAGAGAAAAAAAAACAAAAAAAACAATAAAAACTGGGCATTAGGTACATAAAAACATACCAGGGGAACGGAGAGCAAGACTCATTCATTGGAGGCTGTGCATAGACACTACCAGTACAAGATACTAGGGTTTTGTGAAAACGTACCTCGTTCACGTTTCCGAGGTGTCCAATGCGGAAGACTTTCCCTGCAATTTTGTTGAGGCCAATTCCAAGACTCAAATTGTACTTCTTGTAAGCTATCTTCACAATATCATTACTGTTGATCCATGAAGGCACAACCACTGCGGTAACAGTGTCACTCTTCCACTTGGGGTCCTGTGTACACAGAGTGAGGCCCCAGGCTTTAACAGCTTGCCTGCACAACACAATGACCACCAATGAGTATGTGTGAATTGGAGAACCGCTGCACTGCAGTTTCCATAGCTGGTGTGTCAGGTGACTCTCACACTCAATCAACACTTCCTTTTACATGATTCTGATCTCGTGTGTAGAAGTACCTGGTTGCTTCACCAAGGCGACAGTGCCTAGCTATTACATTATCAAGCCCTTCTTCGTTGAGAATCAGGTCCAGGGAAGCCCTGAGTCCGTATAGCATCTGGCTTGATGGAGTGTAAGGCCAATAGGTTCCCGCTTCGTAAAATTTAAGGTAATCACCCCAATCGAAGAACACGCGGGTTGACTTGGATTGCTTTGCAGCTGCAAGAGCCTTGGGGCTGGCACACACAATTCCAAGGCCGGTGGGAAGTGACAGAGCTTTCTGAGATCCAGTAAGAGCGACATCCACTTTCCAATCGTCCATGCGGAAATCAATGGCACCAATGGAGGAGACGCCATCCACCAGTAATAATGCGGGGTGTCTTGCCTCATCTATGACCATCACACATCACGTTAAGAAGGACCTCTCTCAAATCTCTAAGCTGATGCAATCTAAGCGAACCCTGAGTTCTAACTTCTAGAATCAGCTGAATACATTGATTTCGTGAGTTCATATCCTGTGATACACAATGTCTCGTTCATACAACTTCTACACTATCCTAACCTTAGATGCGACATGATCATGCCTAGAGGTTTTAGATACAAGAGACTTCGTAAACAATGCAACAAAGGGGAAATGTGTTTACCAATAACTCTGCGAATAGCGCCAATATCATTCGTGACACCGGTGGAGGTTTCGTTGTGCACCACACAGACAGCCTTGACGGAGTGAGACCAATCGGACTGCAGCTTCTGCTTCAAGTTGTCCAAATCGACACCCGTACCCCATTCACAATCAACTACGTCCACATCGAAGTTGTATCGCTGCATCTGGTCAATCCAGAGGAGACTAAATTGTCCCAGACGGAAGGAGATAATTTTGTCCCCAGGTGACAATGTATTCGTCAAGGCACTCTCCCATGCTCCAGTGCCTGAGGCAAAATTCAAACAACCCACGTCTGTCAAAGGCAAAGCAGGAAGACAGCCAAATTTACCACCTTGTCTTCGAGCTAGCATGACAAAATAAGCCTGTATCAACGCAAATTTGCAACAAAGTAAGGGTTAATTCCTGTAACATGTATGTTAACCACCTAGATACATCGACTTGACAGGTGCTACAGTAGTCGATATTATGATCCCACTATGTCACAGACTAAATTGACTCCAGTTATCACGACGCTCACTACAGCGTAGCGAGAACAGCAATGTTTGCGGGAAGCGAGTAGCAGAACTGAAGAATTAAACCGTGCATACCAAACAAACAGCCTATTGAGTACCTGTAGTGGGGAAGATGAAGGAGGTAGCAGTCGTGGTACGAAAGATCTGCTTCACGTCGTCAATGACAGATTTCGAGAGTTTGGGGAAGGCAGGGGAACGGTGATCCTCGTTGCTGCGGTTCATAGCCCGCAGGATGGGCTCTGGAACATTGGTCGGACCTGGCACAAACAAGTGGTTTCTTCCGGGTGCAGGGTAGTACTCCATGGCTGCTCAAAAACCACCACCTGGTGCGGAATCTGTCAACTGCACGTCTGATCGAAATGAAGCTGGGGAGAGGAATTGTGAGGTAGATGGGAAGACTGCACCTGATCAGGGCCAGGCGGATGTCAAGTAAGAAGCCCAAAGCAAGGTTGGAAATGTGGGGTGGCGGGGAGTCCTAAATGGTGGGATGAGGGCTTTTTTGGTAGCACTGATGAAAGTTTCAGGGGCTCGGAGCACTTGGTTCATCCAGGATGTGAGGCCTCTATCAATTCAGTAAACCAGGACCAGAAAAAGAACATATTGTCATCGCAGTAACACTCTCCTTCCATGCACTTGAATTCAAGGAAATATTTGAAGCTCCGACAACTGTAGCAAGACAATTTAGACTGCTGTCACTTTGAAGATGAGAACTTGGATTCAAGGATACATTTTGAGGAAAGTCTGTATCAGCTCCACTCCCGTATTATCGAGATATTATTTAGAAAAAAATTGGGTCGCTCATTTCCTAGCTGGAATGCGCTCGTGGCTGTGCAACAAGGTGGAGAAATCGGATATGGCAGATGTGGAAGGAGGCCCTGATTTCATGCCCAGATGAAAGTAGTTCAAAAACATTACGAAGCCGATGGACCCTTGATTTGTGCTGTTTATGGATAACATGATTTCAATCTCATTTCCCATATCCCAAATCGAATTGAGGGTGTCATCGAATTAAATTATACATGTAATAAATGAGTTGGTTGCGTAAGATGTGATGGATTTACTTCAGTGGTTCAGAAAGTAGTCAAGTTAATCAAAACCGCAGCTGATTGATATACATTGGTTAACTGCTGAGAGCGCTGCAGCTCTTCCTAAACAGCGAATAAATCTACGAGACTATTGACGCAGTTTATCCATAGTAATTAGCTTGGAAGTGTCAACTTTCTTTAGTATACTTCACGACAAGCACCGAAATGAACGTCGTGTTCACCGACGAATGGCGAAATGGGGTGGTCCCTTCTGTTTAAGTAGAAGCAAAATGTAAAAGACCACCTACGCATTGGATATTGAGGAAGAGAAGAAATTGGGTTTCCTGTTATTGTTAATAAAATTCCATCTGGCACTGAAGTAAGGCAAGCTTTGATCAGCCGCATACGATCTTGAGTCACCAGATTTATTGATGATGCACACGAGATCAATCACTAATTACCCACTGATGCACGATTGGAACATTTCGAAATTGATAAGCAGGGACAACGAGGATTGAATACAAAGGCTTACCACTGGCTAAGATTGAAATCATGCATGAACAGGGTCATGGCATACACCCTAGATTAAGATGATGGAGGCAGCAGCAAATGACTAGGATCCCCGAGGGTAGATCAAAGTTCACTCATAACTACAGCGTCTCTACTAGACCAGCTGCATGTCATAGAAATACTGAAGCAATCGAGCGTGCTAAGGCTTTTTGCAAGGACAACTTTCATCCTAAATAATATAGACAAGGACCACCAACTCAGGCCCACTAAAATATACAAGAGAAGATCAATTGTTGGTTAAGCAGACAACTCGAAGGTCCAAGATGTGGCTTGCGTCATCACAAGCAAGCACTAGATCTGGAGAAACTCTACGTCATGCAGAGAAGACATCAGACTAACCTGAGATTGGATTTGCATACTGGTCCTGTACGACTGATCTAAGGTGAGGGTATTATTTAACATGTAAATGACCTTAGCGGCGGTCAGTTGTGGCGCCTCTTTTTCTGATTAAGAGCAGCAAAGAAGTCGTGGATATCTGCACTCGTAACCGTCCTTCCGCTTTCACCGAAAGGAGCCTGTTTGGTTATAACAAAAATCATCCACGATTAGCCAGTATGCGCATATTCAGCAAAATAGAGATCATACACAGAAGTTATTATTAAGCGCACCAGTAAGGGGGGAGCTGATGAAAGACTAAAAAGAATTTTCTTTGCAAAAAGAACAGGGGAAATACCAGAAAGGTCTTCAGTTGAGACGTCATGTCATTAAAACCATGTAGCAGCTCAATTTGTTGCACATGACCCAAGCCCTTCATCAAATCTGATCCATCAACTTGTGCACGAGTCTCATCTCTTTTCCGTTTTGCTGAAGCTTCATAGGCCTGCAGTGCATATAGCAAGTACAAATGTCGCCAAAGCTCCACGGTTGAGAAGAGTTTATAGAATGACCAAATTGAAGTTATGGTGTTCGCTAGACACAACAGAGCATTACTGAACCCATGGCAACTTACATCAAGAAGAAACACACCTAGTCAACTGACTCAGCGGACCATGTAAAAATTCAATAAAAGTGTATCTAGAGGCAATACCTGCAACGTATCATCTGAGTCCAAAAGGAAGTCAACCGCCCTTTCTGAATACATTCTCAAGCAAGTTGGGCACCGACAAAGCTGTGTCCGCCAACTCCTCAACAGAAAGAGTGGCTGCCCTAGTTGTATAATTGCAGTTGAACCTTCATGTTTCATCCCAAAAGGATGCCCATTGACAGCATCCTCATTTGCAACAAGTTCATTTTTTGTTGACTGATTCTCTTGCTTTACCACATTATCCTCTTTAATTTCATTTGAGAGCTCTTGCGATGCAGAATCCACTTGAAGAACAGTCGCAATCCCGTTCTCCTCTGTAACCTCACGCTTTCCATTCTCGATGCCTGTCCACAAGCACAAATGATAATGTTGAATGATAATGTAGTTGTACAATGATACATTATGTGGATGAATTGGTGAAAAGGAGTTGTTGCAATAAATCCGTGGCCGCAATGTTGTTGGTGATCGCATACCTGATCCATTCGTCTGCTCAGCAATCTCCACATGGTCGGCAGATGCATCTGGTACTGCTGAGGGTGCTACCACAAAATTTGGGTACTTAAAGAGAAATGGGCATTGGGGCACACAAGACTTGCATACGAGCTCATCAAAGGTGGGTTCTCCTTCCTCATCTCTTGGAAACTGCAACAACCATGCAAGTTTTCAGACAATTGATAGCTGAATGAAGCATAAATTAGCAAGATGATGACGCAACAGTATTACACTATCCAGTTGGCTAATGCAGATGCATATGGGTTGCAACAAATCACATCACAAAATATTTCCAGGATTAGGTTTTGACGATGAAACCGATGCTCAATCTTAACACTTCCATGTCACGAAAAATGTAACAGCCTAAAGCTGGAGACCACCTTCATCATCCTGGTTCAAATTTTTACACAATGCGAGTAGAACATTCTCTTCTCTTGTTTCTAATGACACAAGAAGAATCTAAAATTATCGGAAAATTACGATTTCAAATACTGTGACTGGATTCGAATAATGTACATGAGATTATGTACTGATCTCGTCCGAACATTTCTGCGGAAGGAAATATCATCAACGTTATAAATGTATCACAAAAATAACCAAATCGATAAAGGTCATGCGGACCTGAAGAGTAGGTGGAAGTCCAAGATGCAATTCGTGAAACCAATCCTCACAAATGCAACATTGCAGCATCTCGCCTAGGGCTTCTCCTTCAGGATCTGGATGAACACGATGGCATGTACAATAAACCCCCTTAAAATTCTGGTTGTACACGTTTTCTGAGTTAACAGTCTCTTTGTCCGCCTGCAGCTTGCAAATGCCCTGCCCATACTTCGAGTTTCCACAATCGCACCGAAAATGTCTTCTAGTCCAGAGCTCTACTACCTGCAATAAAAACACCATTCCAATGAAGGATCGTATAGTTAAATTATTCCATTAATCGGCACAAATGTCCAGGTTAGATTGCATACAGACATGGAGCATATACAACACAAAGAATTCATAACTTCATTAGAGTGGACTGTAGGCGAGAAAATATCAGTACGATGACATAACATTACGAGTAGTGAACTAATCTACATCAGGAATTGATTCTTGCAACTTGACAGAGAACTGTGCTGAAACTGAGGCATTTGCTAAATAGGAGCGGTGAAACGACCCAAAGCATCAATGAGGGGCACTGGAGGTGGTACAGAACATACTTCGTGACCATCGTGGCAAGCTAAGGAGCACGCAGTGCAGAAACCTGCGTCTCCATTGGGTGTACACGTGAGGCAAGAAAAGACTGCCTGCCGTTTCATATAACCCTGGTTGTAAGTGCACACTTCTCCTTCATCTCCACCTAGAACCAGGTCTGCTTCCTGCAATGAGTCCAGACTGATCATCAGATTACAAAAGGAAATATCTTGCCTCAATACATGCTGATATATGATAAAGCATGCTCATGATGCTCCTGCTTAATCTAGGATGAGTCTGCAGGACTTGATTTAAGCACGCTTGCGTAGGAATTTCACAATCTGAGTTTGGTCCTAGAGTAACGAGTTGCAGGGGCTAATTGCCAAGGGTGGGTACCAGATGAGTACCGTGTACAGCGCTTTCAAGCCAACTTTTTTAAGCAAAATAGCTATTTACTATCTGGGCATCTGACATTTGTGCTAAGGACGACCACTCCTGCATTTTCCGACAGTCATCCAACCCTTGAGGAAGACATAACACGAAGGTATCCCCAAACCCCAAACGGTTCAGAGAAATATAATCGAACAAAGAAACCAAATATTCACATGAATAATTCACACAATTGCCAATCGCACCGAATGCATCCCTTCCCGAGACAGAGACAGGGGAAATAATTTGGACACACATGGAGATAACCCACCATATATGCAACAACTCTAGCACATTATCTCCAAGTGAATTGCCAAGATGAGAGAGCATGAAACCCTAGTTAGTGTCGTGCCCATGACCCTACCTTGCCGTCAAGATTCTCAATGTTCGAGAAGAACGCTCAATCTCTTCGACACAACAACTATTTTCCAGCATTATCAATTTTGCTATCTGACACATAGCGCGGCACTGAAAAGCGAATTACCACGCTTGAAGAAAAAAAAAAAAAAAAAAAAAAAAAAAAAATTGACATGCAAGCGGAAGCTATACCTTCCTAAAAGACACCCAGTACAGAAAACTCACCAGCACGAAAGCCCATACAAGAAAATCTGAGAGAAACACAGAACATACCAGTTCCACCTCCTCCACTCTTGCCATGTACTCATCCAAAGTACTGACATACTCTTCACCGTTCTCTTCATCGTCAATTTCAACCATCTCCAGACCGTGACTTTGCCAACAAATTCAGCACTGCGACGAAATCTTACCGCACGTACTAATTTAAGTTGATCCCGCTGATCGAGTGCAAGACAGGAAATGGATACGAGAAGGAGAGCGCGGCAGAGTAAAGACAGAGCAGTTTAGTTTGCTACTCCCGCCAATATTGTTTCTCTTTCGGGATACGGATACGAATATTGTACGTATAAAAATACATGCAGAGACATACATCGAACATGCTGGGTTCGGGGGTTAGGATGTTGTGATTCTTTGAAGTGTGATCCCCTGTTTTTATACACTGTTTGTACACGTTGTCTTGTAGAGGTCTCAAATTTCACAGCTAAGACTACTGCAGGAATTCTGAAAATATTGTCATGGTGTGCAGTCAATAACAGAAAATATTTACTTCTGGGATCATTCTAGGATTCATGAATAAAACGTTATATTGAATTACGGCATTGTTGACTTCCTTGTGATGAATAAGAGAAATAGATCAAGGTAGGAAAGTAGGGCCTTAGATAGTGTATCGAGGTTTACCACATTTTTGCAAGTGTCGGTTATTGAATTTCTTCGTGCTAAAGATGTGCTGCCGATGTCTATGCAAAAGAAATGCGATCCGACATTGATTGAAGTCTGCGGTTCAAGACAGTGAGAGCGGTGGTTTTGGAAATGGAGGTAGAGAAGCCGTGGAGAGAATTCTCAAAAGAAGAACTGCGTAGACAGCTTTACACTTCTTTGCGATCCGCTGGCGTTCTGGACTCTATGAAGGTATGTTGTCTCCTTTTCATGTTTTGGACTCACCAACCAAGAAGTGCAGCGACCTAGTACTAGCAAACAGCAGGGCCATGAAGTAGCCCTAACACAAGCTTCCGAAGTAATGCAAACCTATACACGTTTCTTTTCTTCTTTTTTTATATATCTTTATGCCCTTGGTGAACGGTCCTGGATTTGTATCCACTCGAAATGAAAACCCGATGTCTTAATTGTAGCTTTTTTATCTCTTCACTGAAGTGGTTAGATTGTTCAAATTCTCTGGAGGAAATTCTATGGTCGTCTTAATGCACTGCGGAGTCAAAGCAGGAGCTGAAAAGCATCATGTCGTCAAAATTAATTTTCGTTTTATGCATGGGCATAGTCCTGGTTCTTGAACAAATGTTGATAACTGGTGCGTAGGGCCAGCTGAGAGCTCGCCTGCTTGAACACATGAGGCACAGCAACGGAGTCTCTATTGAGCCAAAGAAGCAGTTGAAACCTTCCTTAACAGATAGACTGCTAAGCAGCTTGTTTCTTGATTATCTGGAATCGAATAGGTTCACCTTCACCATCTCTGTGTTCATGCCTGAAAGTCAAATGGCCTCATGGCCGCCATTCTCTTACGAAGAGATGCTGGAGCAATTACACTTGGATCCCTCCTCCGACCTACACATTCGTCTGAAACTTGTATAGTCTTTCTGGCCTTGCATCATCGAAATCCTCACACATGTCTCCATGGTTGTGATTTTGTGCTCTGCAGAACACATTTTTGCTGTCATTCTGAATCTTCTTCATATGTAATGAATTGCAACCCTATTCTAAAAATGTGGAATGATTAGATCTTGACGGAACAGCGAATACGTGGATCAGCAGGGCGGAGAGGAGAGAGAGTGTCTAGTGCGCCAAGTTGTGACGGTGTTACAGCAATTGGCCCAGCGTAGTTGCATTCAGGATGTTTCGACGCAAACTTCCCCAGCCGAAGTTTCCAATCAAGCTACACGAACCTTCACGAGTCCTAAAGAACTTGGTAGAATTTTTTGGGACTCATTCCCAGTTGTTACTCGTATTGCTAGTAGTATACAATTTCATTTCTCGCCCAGTACGTCTGAGAAATTATTTTGTGCTCATTGCCTGTAGTTCCTTTATATCGAACTTTACTTGATTGCACAAGTCTGCATACTTTTTATATGAATGATTTTTGAGAAAGTGCAAATACATCGCTTGGACAAATCAGCCTGTAGTAATGTTTCAACAATTTAATCAGCTTTATTATTGATACTCATAGATTCTTGAGAAGCATCCGTGAGAAGGAGTCTCAAGTCGAACCTCCAACGTCCATAGATCTCATCAGGAGTAGTAGAATGAAGTTATGATTCTGTTACCCCTATGATTTCATATGGAGTGCCCCGAAAGTAATAGATTCTTCCTAGTTCGATTGATAGCCGTACGAATAGCTTCATAATCAATGATCTTTTCACAATCTCCATCGTCTGACACAGAGAGGTCGATAAAGGAAGTTGAAGACACATACACTAGAAAGAGGGAAGCGCTTGAAGATCAGAGAATGTTACCATACCGTTCTCTTGAGGCCAAGATAAATGTTCTACATCAAGAGTTTGATGCCCGAGTGAATGCAGAGGTGATATTGCAGGTTCAAGACCTTCTTCCAGTATTCATAGTCGTGAAATTTGATCATGAACAAGAACTATTTAATTGCTAACTGCACAGCACAGGTCTAAAAACCAAAAGAAGTAATTATGATTAGATAAGTGCCTCATCGGTATTCATGAATCGCACCTTCGTGTCAAACTATACAAACTATTTTAAATAAAAGTACATACAGCTACTTCTCACAGTCCTTCGACGATCTTCAGGTAAGTCGTATTCGAGATTATGA
Organism: Physcomitrellopsis africana; assembly: GCA_036785485.1. Taxonomy (NCBI): domain Eukaryota; kingdom Viridiplantae; phylum Streptophyta; class Bryopsida; order Funariales; family Funariaceae; genus Physcomitrellopsis; species Physcomitrellopsis africana. The sequence goes on along the minus strand of JAWRVF010000021.1, from coordinate 1,069,711 downwards.
GATAAATGCTGCAAGAATGGATGAGGCTGCACGTTACCGCAGGTTTATGCTCTCCATTTGAATTAACATGTTGCTAGTTTAGAACCCACGCCATCATTGATATGTTTCCATCTGGTTGACCCTCTTGAAGGGTACCAACTGCACTAATAGTTGAGAAATGTGAAAGATTCTATCTTTGAAGGAACAGGGTACTCCTTCGTGTTTATACCTGACTCCTCTGAGTACAGGCAATTGGCTAGAGATCGAGAGGAGTTGGAAGATATTCACAAGTCCCGTATGGACCGCGTAAAGGCTCGTGAAGAATCTCTGCTTGGGCGTGTGCTGTCCAAAGAAAAGGTTGTACTTTGTAATTCCTCTTTCTAAAATGCTCGGTCAGATGCATTTATCCATCCTTGTTGTATGCTTACATGATTGATGATTGTCTACCTTTGAAAAGTCATCTGACACGAATCTAATGAACAATACAGGCTATTGAAGCATCAGCTTATGAGCAACGTCAAAAAATACTGACCGAGATTACCAGTCTCCGGGAACGCGAGAACAAGCTTAGACAGTTTAAGGAGTCGCAGGTTGAGCCTACAAATTCGAAAGATTAAATCATGTAGAACTCCATCGTGCTATCTTGCATTTCCAACTGAGCATGATGGTTGAGTATTGTTAATTTTTGTAAATTCCAAGTATTATTGTGATTGTATGGACATGTAAGCAGGAGAGACGCGAGGAAAAGTTGGACGAACGGGAACTGTTGCTAAAGGCTAAAGAAGAGGAGGTGTCGTGTGTGCGCAAAAGTCTTAACGACCAAGCTGACAAATTAGCAACTTCGTTTGTCTCTTTTCCTTTCACAATGGCCATAGGAGCTTTTGATGCATGTATATAACTTTGCGTTGTGTTCGAAGTGGTCAGTGACACATATCAATCCAAGGAGTATCAAGTATTATAGAGAAAGATCACTTTTGAAGTAACTAGTAGTGTACGATATTTCACTTAATTTTGGTGAAATAAGGTTCTGGATGGCGAATGACGTGCGAGTTCTTTTCGCGCTGAAGGTCAATCATGATTTGGAAGAGAAATTGAGCATAAAAGAAAAACAATATATCTAGACTTAATTGTGTAGATTTTCAGCATGAATGTTACATTGTAGTAAAAAGGGTATCAACTGAAAAATATCTTTTTTGTTGTAAACCGTTCTTGTAATATAGGAGGAGCAAAGAGCTGGAAGAGCAGTTTAGGGAACTCTGTGATCGTCTCCACCATGATCGAACTGTTTTTGAAGGTACCTGATCCTTAACCTAATAAAACTCTGCCTGGCTCGCTCTGAAAGTTATACTCTTAGAGTTTCTTGGCACAGTTTTTAATCTTGCAAAGTGGAAGGAGGATCCACAACCTTACATTGTTCATAGTGAACTGGTTTGTTGTTAGCTCTGGATTACATTACGTGTTGATCGCGTATGTCTGACGTATGAACAGCTGAACGAGAGCAGATGAAAGAGGAAAAGGTGGCCATGGCTATTGAGCTTGCGGCGACAAAGAGTGATAAGGAACTTATACAAGCGCTTCACCGTCGCTTGAGTATAGAAGAGGATCAGAGGTTGAATAAAATCAAGATCATTAGAGAGGTTTCCCAAACTCATACTTTGATCGTCTAATCCTTGCTCAGCATCCATCATTGTTGTAGTATAAATTCACGTAATCACACCACCTGCAGTTGGAGGAGAAAGTGAAGCATTTAGAGGAGATAACAACGCAGAAAATTTCTGTGGTCAACATTCCAGATCAGCGGTTTGTGCGGTTGCACCTTCCAAAATAATATGTGTTTTTCAATTGTTCATTGAATTCTGGTATAAATTGATGGTGGCTGAAGTAGCACAATGTCATTCAATATGTATTGAAAATCAGGGTCCCCATCTTGATAATTAGGGACCCCGTAACTCTTGAGATGTTAAATTATCTGTGTACTTGCAATGTGATCATGACTTACTGAAGCTTTGATTTTGTTCCTTGGGGCCTAGTTTCAGCTTGGAGGAGCGATTGCAGGAAATGCAGGCTAAGCTTGAGCAAGAACAACTACAACGACAACTGAGCGACAAAGAAAACAAGACACTTGAGCACAAATTACAGCAAAAGGTCAAACTCGTTTGAAATAGTCGTTATATTAGTTGGTTAGAAATTTAGATGTCAACATGAAATTTTAGTCCATTAAATAGCTAGATAGCTGTATCATTGTTTCATTGTCCTGCATATTAAGTCACAGCTTCAGAGGATAGGGTAATAGAATTTGAAGGGCTTTAATTAACTGCATCTTGTTATCTACATGTTAGATGAGAGCCTTCATCCTTTTTACTAGGCACAAGGGTCTGAAAATGGCTTTTAAATGGACTGTGACCTTTTTTTTCGCTACCCTCAAAAAAGTATACTCTTCAGTTGTTGGTAACCCTCGCAGAAGCTGGAGTTGACGGCAGCACGCAACCCGCAAGGAGAATGGATCACAGAGCACAAGAACCTTATGGCTACCATCCATCAGCAAGATTTAGAGCTCCAGAAAAAGGTGTTAGATTTCTTCTGCTCTTAACCTTGACAGAGGGGGATGCATATATTTAACCCTCAATGATATTACCTGACTCACTAGTAGCTATTTCTTATGTCTTGGAGTTTCTGCGCAAAGAGATTTCTCACCTACCAAGGAATGTTAACTTGTTCATGTTAAATGAGGATTTTCAGGTCATTAATCTCAGAAATGGAAATCTTCTGAAATTTGCGCAGACCGTAATGCTAATCTTGGTCAGCGTTTTATTTGCTCTTGCTCGCAACAGGAAATGAAGCTACAGCTCTTAGAGGCTGAAAAAGAAAAGTTGACAACTAGGCACAAGAAGCTTCTCCTGAAGATTGATCAACTTGAGACACTCATTAAGAAAGCTGTATTCTCTACATAAACATCGTCCTTTTCAACAATTCTTACACCACACATTCAAGATGCTTGTTTTATGAATAAACTCAAATTAGAGTCAAACAGAATAATTTTGATACTCAAGATGCATTTAGCTTCAGCTGGTATTGGTGGTGAATGTAGCAAGAGGAGAAAGACCACGCAATCCATGATTTAGAGGTACTTGGAAAGCAGCAAACGACCCACCACAGAGAGGTTCTTGAAACCACCACGCTCTTGAGAAAGGCTCAACAAGGTACGAAATGTAGTTGCAAGTCTTCAAGTATCCTTTGCCTGATAATCTGTGCAAAAATTGAATGTGCATTGCATAAACGTCCTCATTCTGGGATAGGTTTTAGATAAGAGTTATGCTCATAAAGCTCACATTTCTCTTATGCATTTCTAGTATAAGGTGACTCATCTTTGTTTTTCTATAGCTCTGGAGGCTGAGCGATTGGAACATTGTGCATTGCGGTCCCATGTGAACGCGGGTATTCCTTCTATCAGGTCTGTTCAGTTTTTGATTCCAGCAGAAAGTTTATTAAAAAAGATCCTCAACCCTGTTTCTATTCACCTAGAATCTATGTAGCACACTTACCACGTTAACCTATATGAATCGCATAACCATCAACAAACAGTAATAATAACAGCTCATGCCTGAAGTAAAATAGATTTCAGCATGTGAATGCTGATCAAATCATGCACGATAGGTCATCACTTGAATTTTGTTATGAAATAATTTATGTGGAAACCACTGTGTTAGTTCCTGTTGTATTCAATGTCACAGCTGGTCACATGTAAAATTTTCGTTTTACTGCTTCTTGTTAATTGTTTGATGAACACAATTCATCTTTGCAGTGCGGCTCCTGAAAGACAATTTGCCTCTGAAACCAAAATTGAGCATAACAATTATTCATTCAACCAAAATTTAAGTGCCGATGATGACTATAAAAAGAAATGGGTATCCTCTAGAAAGGTATTGTTCGTGACACAGGCACTTGAAATTTTTCGGACTAGACTGATGATATTTTCTTTTTCTATTGCTTGTAAGTGAAGGTGCCGTGATAATCTTTCATTTCTATTCAGTATCCATTGAATGTGAAGTCTACTTATCGAACATTTTGAACGCTGATTCTCACGGTTTCGCAAACAGAAGCCGGACAGAGAATCACATGATTTGTGGACACAATTGCTCTCAGAAAATGCAGCCAAGCAAGCTGCTCTTGATCAGGATCTTGATGCCATGCCAGCCAATCATGTCCCAACATCCACAATGTCAAAATCGTTCTCTTCAGGTAAAATTCCTTCCTCAGTTCATGTGTAGTAGATTACTTTCTCTTTTATATATATCTATATATATCTATATATATATATATATATATATCTTCTCAAATGAACACGCTTTGTTACAAACACAACAGTAACTCTTTCATGGTCTTTTAATAATTCGCTAAAAAGCACATTGGACATTTTATGACAGTCAAGTGTTTTAGATGCTGTGAAGTGACATTCATAACATGCCAAAATACTCCTTCAGGGTTTAATTACCATATTTTGGAGTTTCATGATCACGGCTTACTGAAAGAACCAAACTATGGAGGGCATAAGGATGTCACACTGAGTCAGACTGTTGAGACAAGAAATCAATCAGACCATGACACTAGGAAACTAAGCAGAACTAGGACTAGGTTTTCACCAGAACCAAGCACTCTGAGCACTGAGGAATCGCGGTGGAAAATGAACGATGGAGCCAGAATCTTTGTTCCAAATGACATGAATGGCTGCAAATCTATTACTGTTAAGAAAATGAACGCTGAGAAAGGAGGCATCACATCAGCTACCAAAGCGGAAGTGCTTATGGAACCCGGCATCCTTGACGACTTGTATACAAGATCTTGGGATCGAGAAAAGTACGATGAGAACAGCTACGAGGATGCAGTTCCTAGTTGGAGGAAGACATACCGCTCAGACTATAAAAGGCTTGCTGGCTGGAACAGCGGCTACGAGGAATCGGTGGGCAATCTGCGGAGCGTGGTCACAAACCTCGGGAATGATACAAGTGAAACCGACATTGGTGTTCGTAACTCCAGTAAAGCTCTAGAAAACGCATGGAACCTAGGACATTACGACAGCCTCAGGTGCACAGATAGCATTCTTCATTGGGAAATGGCGTGCAACCAAGGGAAAGAGGATTCGCCAGCAATTTGTGATTATCAAGAGTTGTTGAGCGGTGTGGATGGCTTTCAAATCACCGCCGGAAATCAATGTATAGGTATTCTAGAAAAGAAATCCCCTAACATGCAGAATATGGAAAGTACGAAATTTTGTTTAGAATCAGAACAAGAGACCGGTAACACTACAAGCCATGATTTTGTCAACCGTGATTGCGTTGGTGACGAAGACACGTTGATCGTACGTAGTATCACGGTTGTTACTCATACAAAAGAAGAAAATGAGCACATAAAAAGTCAAGGGAGAGGAAGTTCACGGAGTCTATATTTGGGTGAAAAGGAGGAAAACACAAGGGATAACCTAGAAGAAGAGGAAGACTCGAGTCGAGATACGCTTTCGTGTAAATGTATGTCTAGTTTGAAACATGACTTAGAATCATTAAAGGGAATTTCCATGAGCGATGATTGTAGACCACAAATAGGTTCTCATTTCAGATGTGACCAGCAGGAACCTCCTGATTACGCCTTTAAGGGGCTCCCTAAAAAGTTGATAATGATGCCTGGGATGAATAGCGTGCTACCCCTGAGCCGGTCAGGTGAGATTGTTGGCAACATTAGTGAGATCAAAATTTTTGAAGAGGACAAAACAAGTCAAGAAAACCGATCAACTGAGGAAGATCAAGGAGAAATGGATACAACAGATAAAGTTCAGCTACTCCTAAATCAATCAGTGTTGTGGGATTCGCGTGGATACGATGAGCTCATGAAGCTGTCGAAACTACCCGTTCATGACACGCGCACAATTGAAAACTTAAGAACCTCTATCGTAATGAGAAAGCAGGAAGTGCTGGTTGACAAAGAGGTTGACAAAGAGGTTGACAAAGAAAGTGCGAGACTTACGGATCGGATGAGTAGCCCCAAAAATCATCCAATTCTTGCGCTAGCCATAAGGAACAATCAAATAGTGAAACTTGGACCGCAAAATGAGTTGCAGAATGGAGAAAAGGCCAACTCGATCATCGGCCAAAATGATGCAGAAGAAGTAATGAGCAGCAATTCAACTACTGATGAAAAGGAGCGCTGCTATGTAGTAGGACCAGGAGTTGACGAAAAGACTTTCATACCGGATGCACCAGACTCTACTAACACTCCATCTTCACTGAGAGAGCCCCAAACAAGCAGTGCAGAGTCGACCTACAAAGGTGACAGCTTTGAGGATGAAGAGAGCGAAGTTGATCAAGAACAGGCTTACTCTGAAGAAAGCTGTACAAATAAGAGTATTAGGATGTCGAGTGTACAAGCCCCAGATTTACTTGCTCTAGAAACGAATCAGCAAGCCTCCCTCAGAACCAAAACCAAGGTTGAAGGCAATGAAGGGTCTTCAGATAACTGGGAGGGCGAGTCGAGACAAAGTTCATACAGCATAGATGAGGACGACACGATAACGGATTCAGTCGAGTGGCTTGATACACACGTGACACAAGAAACAACCCAATTGATAATCCACCAAGTGACAAACAAATAGACAGCGTTTCTCTGAAGTACATTTTCCTACATTAAAAGAAAGTAGCTTTACAAAAACAACAGCAACATAACCTGTTTCAATGACTAGGAAAAACCGTCCTGATCTTTCCAACGAGTTAAGTTTTTCGCCTCCACGACAAAAAGTGGAAAGAACAAAGTGAGTCGAAAGAGGCAGAGCTGTTGCTCAATACATGACTGATGCAGCAAAACCTTCGGGCGAAAGAATTACGCAGAATGTGAATCGAAGCAGCATCACAAGCATCACTCCACAATTGTTTCTCACTTCGACAGAAACCACTCCTAAAAAACAGGCGCGAAGAAACTGCACCCAAGCAGATAATGCAGCTGTTTCACAGTGTGATGTGGGATTTCAAAACACGAGTGTAAAAATTTGAATTTAAAGTAAACAGGCAGAACCGCCAAACATGATACAATAATGTTGAGCATGACTAATCATGCTCCACATTGAAAAACCGAAACCAAACGATTCAGCATAAGCCATCATATAGTAGAGGCCATACGTTGATTGATCAGTCAGGTAGAGCAGTCCCACGCTCCAGGTTGTTCTTAATTTCCACAGTGTATTTTCCAAATGCTCTTTCGATCTTGCGATTGAAATGCTCATTCCGATCATTAATAGAGTCGATGTCCCGTTCATCATGAAATTTACGACGCCGACTGAACTCCTTCCGAGCTGTCCCTCTATCTTCCAGTTCTTTCACCATCCTATCAATGTTCTCTTCAGGTACCTCAACTTGCTGAACAGAAAAAAAGTCACAAATTAAATGTCAGTTTTGACTCGCAAAATACTCCGACATGCTCACCATCAAGGAACTTCACATGTAGGCATCATTGTCATCAATATTGATTCAATGCAAATTAAAAAAAAGACTGGAGTATGAGAGAGTGCGACGTTTTCACTCATGGAAAAGTTGACATAACATTAAAGACCTAAACACAACACAAAATGTTACTTGAAGTAACAAAAATAGTCATGACGGTGTTATACGGCGGTAATTCAGTACCTTTCCATACTGAAGACTAGCCCCATCACGGTAAAAGTCGGGATCTGCTTCACGTGCCTTAGCGTATTCCTCAGGATTCACTTCGATGTTTTTCGTCCGTTTTTTATATCCATTGTACAAGGATTTTTGATTGAACACTGCCAGAAGAAAGCAAATCGGTTCAGTCACACTGAAAATTCATGCTATTCCACTAAAAGTGTTTCAAAGACTAGCTCGATGATACCTTAAATAACAATACTCGCAATAAGAACAGAATGCATGAAGCTTACCGTCCCATCCAAATGGTGCAGGTTTCTTTTCCCACTTCTTGTACTTGCCCTCTGCATCTTCCTGAGTGTCCAGCATGTAAGCCTTGGACATATCGAGACCATTAGCTTCTAGTTGCTTTCCCACCTTTCTCTTCTTCTCCTCAAACCACTTCTGCTTAGAAACACCTCTAGTCTCTTCGGGGGCATCCTCACGTTTCTTCTCGGCTATTATCGCAAGCTGATTATCTTTCCGTGCCTGGTTCTGTGCCAAGAAACAGTAGTCAGCATTAGCAAAGCGAGGATAAACGCGACGGCTCCAAATCATGAAAAGATATACACAGTTGTAAAAACTGGACTGGTAGAAGATATTGAAAGTGACTGAGTCTCACAAACAATCTGGTGATGTGGTACACTGAAGAGACAGATTCTTATTTAACATGATAACTACGTCATCCTAAATGCTCTGCATTCGCACCTCTAAAAGAAATGAAATATTTCTGAATCGTCGAGAACTAAAATCGACCTGAAAAAGATGTTTCTTTCCTATGTAGAGCATGTGAGTATCTTAAAACCTCGCTGAAACAGCAGAAACATACTAACCAGCTTCAAACGCAAGTCAAAGAGCTTTTTTTGGGTGGGAGTCATTGCGGCATAGGCTGCCGGGTCGATTCCTGAATCCTCTGGCTCATTGACTGCAGCGGTAGTATTCTGTTCTGAGACCTCCGACTCAACGTTGACCGCGTCATTCGCTGCATGTCGACCTCTAAGAATTATCCTAGGTTCGGCTTCCTTTCCAAATGATGTTGGTAATTCCGCATCTAACAGTTTCACTGCAACAGCAGAACTCAGTAACCTTCATTGTCATACATTAAAAACCCTAACTACGACAAACGAAGAAACTTACAAGGCTTCAAACTATGCTAAAGCGGCAAAAAAACACTCAGACTGAGAAAAATACGCAGACACACACCTGAGCAACCCATGCAACAAAACCATTTTTTTTACATATATATACATAAACAGAGCAATTTACTAAAGCGAAAACCCTAACATGAAAAAATTCCGGCTAGGGCTCAGTCAGATACGCGAAAACCAACTCTACTCAATCCACTTCAAAGAATTACCATCAGCTGCAGCAACAGCACTGTTAGATGTGCGCCCTTCTGCGATCCTCCGATAGCAGTATTCGCTGCACTCATGAAATGGATTCCCTGAGTTTATGCAAGTCGGGTGCGCCTTGGGAGCCACGGCTGTCGCCATGTCCACTTCCGAAGCGGCAGCAGCACGACACTCAACCGTCCAGTCCACTAAAAACGTAACAGGAGGCACAGAAAACCTTCAAGAGCCAACCATAATCACCCTCTCTCCCCTTTTCTCTGGCCCCTTGATCCTCACGACAAATACCAACGTAGTGAGCCTATTTGCAAGTCACGCTCCCAAACTAAATCCACCAAAGTAAAATGCTCATCGTCATGAAGTGCACCGCGCTTGATGCAGGGCACGAAGTGTACCATACGATCCTCCGAAGAGAGCTTAATTGAAGCTCCAGCGAGTGACGTTGAGAGGTGTTGCCCTGTGCTACAAACGCTCGGCGCAATGCTCCAGCCTTCTTTCCTGCGGTCACGGGCTTCCGCTCTTGGACGAGCTGGAGACCGTGCGTGGAAGGAACCTGGGAGCTAGAGACCGTGCGTGGAAAGAATGAGGACCGCGCTCTTAGTCCACTCTATGACCGCAACGCCCTCTACAAAGATACCCAACAAGCTCCGTTAATGTAGTACACATTCGTTCTCAAATTCCATACTGGTTTATATATTTAGAGATACAACACCATATCATCGTATTATGTTGGTTAATAAGACTTATACCAACACAAATTTATTGTTTTGAAAATACATGAAAAAATAAATAAATAAATAAACAAAACAAAACACTCTCCATTGATAAGTAGTAGTATTTTTTAATATTAATTATGATGAATTATGATGATTAATATTAATTATGATGAATTCGAAAAAAATAGAAATATATATATATATATATATATATATATATTATTAGAATTTTAGGAGTCTATTTTATGTTTGTTTGCATATTTAAATCAAAGTTTTAAATTTTCATTTGATTCAAAAATATTTAAAAATAAATATTTTGGATAAGTTATAAATTATAAATGCTGGACTAAAAACTCACACATAAATGTAGAATAATTAAGACATAATTTAGATATTAATAATAATCTCTTAAATTAATTTATAATTTACCATCATTCTATCAATTAAACTAAAATTAAAGAAAATTCAAGCCTAAAATCAGAGAAATGTTTTTAAGTGTATTTTAAAAAATAAAATAAAAAATAAAATAAATACTCTCTATGAATAGAAATAATATATACTTTTAATAAGAATTTATATCTAAGTGATTTATCTCGTATTTTTAAAAAATATATCATCATAAACATATAAATATTGAATGAAATCATTAAACATAGATTAGTTTTAATTTTTTGATTTTTACAATAATAATAATAATAAGACATGAATCTTCATGTTTCAAGTATTGAGTTTTAGAATTTAGATAAAATATATATATATATATATATATATAAGTAAACATGAGTCTAAAATGCCAACAAATATTTCATTCAGGATATTTATGAACTACAATAGATTACAACAAATTAGTAGCAAGTTAAAACTCAATAGCAGAATAGCTATTAAATATAATTTAAAAAATTGATTATAACATTTGATAGAAAAGTCACTTGTTTAACTTAATATTTAAAGATCAAAATTATTTAATAATTTTAAATTTTTTTATAACAATCCATAAATAATATAATATTAACAACTTGTAATTAATGTTAAAAAGATAATTTTGAAACAAATTGTAAAACATATATGGATACAATTTTTTTGTTTTTTTTAATTTTATTTTTTGGTCTTAATATCTAAATTATATCGGTTGCTATAAAATTACGTCATGTTTTTTATACATAGATAAAGATTTTATCCAAAATACATATGAGTTATTCAATATTGAATTTTATTGCTTAAATAAGTATAAACATTAAGACATAGTTGGTCTACCCAGTAATGTTCTAATAAACTTGACTTGAAATAATAAGATTGGATAATTCTTTGGTTGGAGTTAAAAAAGAGGTTATACTTAATTAATAAATTTATAAGATTATGACTTAATTCTATCAAACTTCTTAAGAAGCTGTGTAAATATATATATATATATATATATATATGTATTTTTTAATAGATGTTATTATATTTATATAATGATTTGTAATTCAAAAAATTATTTAAGATGGAATAGTTAATAAAGAAACTTTTGCAATTTTCGTATCTTAAATATTTTCGTATCTTTTCACATGATGGTTGTAGTAATAAACAAAAATGATGTATTGCAAGTGTTAGTTTTATTATTAGTTCATGCATTTGATGTATAATATTTTTATTTCTCTAAATTTTATTATTAATAGATGAATTATTAAATACCAAAGACTTTTGTAATAAACAAGAATTTTAAAAAAAAAAATTGTGAAATTTTTAAAATGTCAATTTAGAAGAAATTAATCTATAATTTCTAAAATCTCTTGATGCTTTGAAAAATAACAAGCAATCTATTTTTAATTAAAAAAAAAAAAAAAAAAAACCAAGTTTTGATATTACAATTATTAATCTTATTAAATTGTCAAAAGCAAGAATCTAATCAAACTTATTTTGAAATAATGCTCTTGTATAATATTAAAATGAAAAACCAAAAATAAAATAAAAATAAAAAAATATTTATTTATTGTTAAAAAATAATAAAACAACTATTATCAAATTTAAAATTATTGACAAATCTAGAATTAAGACTAGAATATAAGAAAAGTGTTGATTTAATTAAAAATGACCTCAATCTTGCTTCTAAAATTATGAAAAAGTATTCTAAAATTTGTAAGACTTGTAAGATATGTTACAAAACACTTTTGAATGACTTCTTAGAAATAAGAAACATTTAAGATATATATATATATATATATATATATATATATTAGTTACATGATATACATGGCATACATAAAAATCTAATTTTTTATTTGACCTTTCAATATTTCTTGAAAAAAAATATTGTCTACCCAATACATTTCTATATATTTCTGTTTATTTAAATAGGATAACAATTAAGGTATCAATAGAACAGTTCAACATCTTTTTTGAAATTATACATAACCAAACACATTACACTCAAATCATGTCATACTAGACTTGATACCACAGTATTCTAAAAAAATAAATGCAAATACCAAATCATGGAGCAGATTCCGAGAGAGTAACTTTATTCACAACATGCGCCCCTCTTGCCTTAGCAAAATAGAGACCCATGTAGTGTGTTAAGCCCTGCATACAAAGGACAAAATAAAAATAAAAATCAGAAACTGAATTGTATAACGTTCATCAGTGCAAAGAACGGAGCATGAAATTATGCTTAGTAGATATCTGTTTTTCTTCTTAGTCATCATTCTTGAAAGACTAAGATGAAATCAATAGAAAGGTGTTACCTGAGGATGAGGAATAGTAGGGATGTTTTTGGCAGCGTCATTTGGCAGGTCATAGGTTGCACACCCCTCCGAGTACACAAAAACATCCTCCAAGGGCTTCAAAATACCATGGTTGCGGGCTGACAAGGTTGTCACCACGAGATCCATCACACAGATGTCGGTGCAAATCCCCACCACAAGTATCTGCATGGTGACAGATCAACAATACTGACTCAGAATGAAGTGTGTGCAGAAAAAATGTTCATGCAATGCACCTCATGTTCAAAATGCCAAACATGCTCAGCATGTGAAGAAAATAGAGAAGGATGGAATAGGACACTAACCTGCTGAACTTTGTTGTCCCTGATCCAGTCAATGAAAATGTTTGAACCGTCATATCGAATGGCACCCACGAAAGCATTAATGCAGTCTTTCCGCATTAGGGTTGTGTTTGGATCGCTTTCTAACCACGCCAGCTCTGCGATAGGGAAAAAGAAAATGAGAGCATTAGGGAAAACAATTACACCTGATGAAGAATACAAAAGCCCAGTACTGAGGTTAATGTGTTAATAGAAGCATCAGCTTGCGTATTAAGACCAGACCTGGAACAAGGTTTTCTTCTCCAGTCCCTACTATGCAATGTGGTGGAAATGGATGCTCGGGTTTATCGATTTCATGAGTGTCTAGGGTGGCAAGAATCGGCCAACCACGTGCACTGAATTGCTTAGCCAGATGATCTGTCTGCTTAACCATTTCAGTGATCGCTTTCGCTGATTCTTTTGGTGCCTGCAAAACCAATATATCTGCAATGAGATAATGCCTGTTTTGTATACAAGACCTGCGATTTGATGGATAAAGTATTCAGAGAGCTTACCAAGTTACCAGCTCCCACCGTACAGAAACCATTTACTTCATCCACAATTACAAGGCCGACCCGTTTTTCCTGACAAGGCAGTTCCAGAGACTCTAATCCCAGAGGAAGCTCCACCTGCAGATAAGTCATGAAAGGATCCGCTATCTCCTCCATTTCGCTCTAAATCTGCCCACTGATCTGTCAACAACATTAGAAACAAGTGAGAATTTTTTTCTGATTCCACTGCATAGATTTATTGATGTTTGCCTAGAACAGTTATATGAAAGAGAGACGAGGAATCCAAGAGAACACATCTTGCGCCAGTTTCGCACACAAGGATAACCTAGTTTCAAGCCAAGGCTCCTTTTGCAACGTTGTGCACCCCCTTAAAGCACTTATAAGATTTGCACAGTTGGTTCTCAGTAAACTAATTGCGTGAATCAGTGTGCTGAATCTCTTTGTAAAATGTAACGACCCATTAACCATCAAGGTAACAATGATTCCCGAAGCGCACAATCAAGAAACGACGATTGTTTGGAAATCCAACGTGCTGTTTCCTCGACACGATTCACGAAGGTAGAGAACCACGAAACCCGACTGTGAACCTCGTAACCTCGAAGTGCCCCATTGCACATGACGAGCTCACGCACAGGATATCCACACAGAAAAAGAAAAAAAGAAAAAGAAAAAAGAAAAAATCTAGGAGCAAACTGCTGGCGAGGACGAGCAACAGTTTTTAATAGGGTTTGCAGATATCCCACAAACTGAAAATTGAAAAGATTTCTTATCAATTATCATTCTATCAAGAAATAAACCAATATTGATATTGAGTAAAGACAAGCAGATGGCTGTAACATTGAGCTCCCCGAACAACTATACAAGGAGAGGGTGACCAAACAGTTTACCAAAACCAAAGATCGAATGGTGATGGCGAAGATCTAGGTGCTGATGCTCGGGGAGTTGATGGAAATGCGTGACTGGATTCGCTGCGGGAGTTAGCATCTCCCGATTCAAGATCAAAATCGCAACAACTGCCTCAGGGAATTTCCATCAAAGAACATATCTCTGTTGTGTATACCAGCTTTCATGGAAGTGCCGACGTTTTCGGAAATTCCAGTGCGATACTCACTGCGATACTTGCACACCTCATCTTCGTAGACCATTCTCCTCGGGTAGACTTCAATCTCTTGTCCATTCCGCTGTCTGAGATCAGACGGCGAATATCGCTGTTTCAAAAGCATTTTTGGGTCTCCATTTCGGAACCCACAACAAGTGAATGCTCGCTTCCAATAAATTGTAACAAATTTGCTCACTGCAATGTACAATTTTGCACTTTTAAAAAATTTACTAATAATTTTCTTCCATCCGAGTCAAAAATTGTTCTACCTAGAAGATAGATAAAATTTCTATTAATAAACTTTTAAATATTATTATTATCATTATATCAAGGAATTAACCAATATTGTCTTGACATTCTGAATCGTTTGTTTGCATCGATGATGAGAAACATACCCGCCCAACTTCTTGGCGGTCCTCAATGGAAAGAGGGCTTGATGGGTTCCCTCTGGGTTTAGGGCTTTGGAGAAACTCCACAGCGCTCAGTTTTCGAGCTTTGAGATTGGTTTTCGAGCATTGTCGTTGTTGCAGACTGTTAGATTCATGGCGATGGCATCCCGATCCATGCGGAATATCCTCGTGCAGTACAAGGTGAGGTTGTGGCGTTTGTTGTTGATCTCTTCACGAATCAATGGATACGTTTGTGATCGAGCAACTGCAATTTGGCAGGTGGTCTTCTTAATGCAGAGTTCTAGAAAGCAATCTGATCTCTTGTTGATGTGACAGGGTTTCTGGGATCGCAATGGTCGACAGCTACTTTCGAGCAACACGGGGAACCAGAAGCGAGGGCCTGTTATGAGTAAACCCATGGTAATTGGGGTGGAAAACATTATTGCTATTTCCTCAGGGAAAGGGGGAGTTGGCAAATCAACCACCGCAGGTACGCGCCAAGGAAGGATTGCGTGGTATTGTGGTTTCCCAATTTGAGCAGCTGGTTTTAAATTGATGACTGCTCCTATAGATTTCCATGTCAAGTTGGTTGAATGCCCGGCATATGCATTTGTTTCGTTTCTTGCTGAGTGATTTTTTTACTTTGATTTGGAGTTTGATTTTAATTCAATAAACCTAAAATGTATAATTTGGTCTTACATCATTTTTAAAAAAAATTTGAAGTGCGTAACGTTAAGGATATACTTCATATTATCAGATTGCCTGAGCAGTAATGATCGTTGTTCTAATTTAAGTTTTTGTATATTTTCTCGACAGTGAATTTGGCAGTAGCGCTGGCTATGGAGTGTAGACTGCGAGTCGGCTTGCTCGATGCGGATGTATATGGTCCTTCTATCCCCACTCTAATGAAGCTTGATGGACGCCCCCAGCTTGATTCAGGCACTTAAAATTTTCTTCCCAGCTTCGGACTTGTACAGTTTAATTTTTCAGTTTTTGTTTATTGATTATTTTTATTATCCCGCATTCTCGAAACCCGTAGTCGGTCCCTATCTTCGTGAAATGTCTGCAATTGGTTGCAGAATTTAGTGATTATCACTGTGTCTTTTTATTTGCCGTCGTCTATCGCCTCTGACCATGACTTTTTGGAAACGCTTAGAGTGGACGAGTGTAATCTAGAGATTGATGTAAACTGTTGTACCTTGTGAGTTTCATTTTTCCATGCCTTAGGAGATGTTGTTGAGATTTCTTTTACTTTTCTGCAGAGTCAAAGATGATACCAATGGAAAACTTCGGTGTGCGCTGCATGTCGATGGGGTTGCTTATGGATAAAGATTCTCCAGCTGTCTGGAGAGGGCCTATGGTAATTATGTTTTGTTTCTGCCTGCTCTGATTCCTTTTCAATATTTCATTTAAGTGCTCTGTCGAAATTTAATCTGGCATAAACCTAATTGTGTCGTATGAATGCACGATGAATAGTGATTGCATGGTTGCAATTAGAATAACTGTCAGTGGAGAGGAGAGGTGTCTCCTAAACGTGTTGAGAGTTTCTGTCTCAGTGGAAACTTGACAGGTAATGAGTGCATTGGAGAAGCTTGTTCGGGGTACCGCTTGGGGAAAACTTGATATATTAGTAATTGACATGCCTCCTGGTACCGGCGATGCTCAAATTTCTATCTCTCAACGTCTTCCATTAGCTGGTACCTCAAGATCATCTGATTGTGTTACATTTCTGGCTCCTTTGTTTTTTGTTCAGAGGATAGCATTTCGTGCTTTATCTATACTGGATACGGCTGTGGTATATAATGGTTAATGTTCATCAGTCATGCTTAATTCACATGCTTTCAGAAAGAAAATTTCTCTTTGCTTAGTCTATGTTCAGTCGTTGGTCCTTTGACTTAGTAACTTGTGGCTGAAATTAGTGTGGTCCCGTCTCATGAGCAGGGGCAGTGATAGTCTCAACACCACAAGATATTGCACTGATAGATGCCCGAAGGGGAGCAAATATGTTCCGTAAAGTGGACGTTCCTGTAAGTGATCTTGCTTATTCTTCTGAGTTATGGCTTCAACAGCACCGCAAAAGTAGACTTATGTCCCATCAAGGCTTAATCAAATGCTTGTGTGGTCTAAACGCATTCAGTTGTCTAGGTTATGTTATAGTGGAAATCCATCGTGTTGACTGGATGGAGGGTGTACGCAGATACTGGGTCTCATTGAAAATATGAGTTATTTCAAATGCCCAAATTGTGGTGAGCGGAGTCACGTATTTGGTCATGGAGGAGCTCGTGCAACTGCGGAGGAAATGGACATGAACTTTCTCGGAGAGGTTGATCTGCAACCTTCTGGTTTTATTTATGCAAGTCGTTTTTATCACAATGTAACATAAAGATACTGTATTGCTGGCTACACATCGTGATTCGACACTCGTGATACTGTTGCAGGTACCCTTGAATGTTGAGATTCGACAGACTTCAGACGCTGGCAGCCCCATAGTAGCATCAGCACCAAGTAGTGAAGCATCCAAAGTCTACAGGGGTATAGCAGTGGAAATAGCTGCAAAGTTGAAGGACTGGGAATCCTCAGGTGTGGGTGCAGGACCCCGCATAACAGTAGAGTAAGCTGGTCTTGCTTATGGAAGGCACATTTGGAATCTGTAACTAGCATGTGTTTTTTTTTGGTGTTAGACATAATCTGCCAAGGAACTATCATTTATTCAGTGAGAGGAAATAAAAGTTAAAAGGAACCACTACTTCGAATTGTGCAAAGATATGGTGATTAGAGATGACAAGACAGCATGACTTTTTTTGGAGTGTCAAATGTTCATAGAAACAGTAATCTTTTATGAATTATTCGGACAGATTATGAAAATATCACATCAACACTTGTGCAACAAGTACATGATAATAGAGTGTTTCCTTGAATCAATTGAAACAATAATAAGGAAGATATGGCTGTAAAAAGCTTGAGAGGGCTGTAAGATTGCAAGGGAGGTTTTTAAAAAAAATTTGTGTTTTCAAAGTTTTGGAGAAAGAAAAATATGTCAAATCCTACTGAGGAGAAACTTGTTTTGTTTGCTCCCATGGTGAAAACCATCAAGCAAAAAACTCATGGTGCATTAAGGAAGATTTGTAAGTATAACCGTTGTATTGATTTTAATAAATACATCTTTATTAACTATCTTGTAAGATAAATCTTAACATTCTCCAAAGTGATAATTTAAGGATTTCTGAAAGCATTTTGGAACATTTTTCAAAATTCATCAAAAATATAGAACAATTAATGAGATGAAATAAAAGAAAAGTTTTTATGAATAATTTTAAAATCCAAAATTTAGAGTTCAAAATGTAAATTGAACGATTTTATTCTAATAAAGGTAGAAATAATATTTTGAATTATAGAGTTATAATATTGTAGTGATATTATATTACTTTAAATAATTATAAAGTATATTTCTAGCCTTCAATAAATTAGTTTTAATTCTAAGATAAAACAAAATGAAAATGGTTAAAAGATTAAAATGAGATTCTTATAAATGTGTAGATAATATGAATAATTTGGCATAAGTAGTTCTTGTTATGTTTTAGAAGTATCAAAATAAATATTGGAACATAAAAATAATAACATTGATTTTTTCAAAAATATGAGTAAAAATATTTAAGCATTAGATATTTATTATATAATTAGTTTTATTGAGGATATAAATACAAAAAAAAAGTTGGTAAAACCACTTAATGCAATCAAATCTAAAACAAAGTATTATCTTTATATATTCTAGAATAAAAGTAAAAATCTTATACTTAACTTTGAACATATTAATTAATAAATTTTAAAATTTATTAATTCAAAAGTAATTTGAATGTAAAAAAATATAATACTTTGATAGAACATAAATTCCAAAATTTGTGGTATATGTAGGATTAATAATAAGTCACAATTATTAAAATTATAATAATATTATTTGTAAAAAGATGTAATATAATTATATAATGCCAAGGACATAAATCACAATAAAACCTTGAAAGTATACAACACTCTTATGTCACTCAATGAGAGAAAGTAGACAAATCAAAGACAAGTATGAGATAGAAACTAAAATGACTATTGCTAATAAATGACTATGAGATAGAAACTAATATAAAGAGACTAGAGTCTCTTGAAGTAAAATTAGAATACAAAAAAGGTGTTGACAAGAATGAAGAAGGCTTCATTCTTGCCTTTATATATGCTATCTACTAAAGACCTATGTATCAATGTCCTATGGGCCATATGACACTTGTTCAATTTACAATACACATGTCTAACTTGTAAGACAAGTTTTTGATATATGTATCACATGGCCAACTTGTAATACAAGTGGTTAACATGTGCAATATGTGTCACGGAAATAAGATTTACTCTAATAATTATCTAAGTAATATAGACCAATAAAAGTAGGTAAAATAAGTTGATTTGATAATATGTGATAGACAAGCTTCTTAGAAGCTTCATAGACGCGGAATCACCTTTATACATGTCTATAGGTGATTGGTAGGTTAGAAACTTGGTCAACAAGCTAGCCACATGGCGCACATGTTGGTAGCTTGTGGAATAAGCTAGCCATGTGTCACAAATGTTGGTAACTTGTGGAACAAGCCAAATATGTGGCGTACATGTGAAAAACTTATCATACAAATTTGACACATGTCTTGCAAATTAGACACATGTATGAGGTCTTATAGAATACTGCTGTCATATTGCATTTATGTGCAATGTATAAAAATATTAAATATCTTGTATCTATTGTTAATACATGTGTGAGTGCTAGAGATTATTTTAGAAGATATTATAAGGAGAGGATTTATTATGGCCACTTAGTTAGTGAATTAAGATGGCTATTTGTTTTATTCCTACCTTATTTATATCCTAGAATAGACTCTTTTGTAATTAGAAGAAAGGTAAAGGTTATTTTACCTTTTTTGTTGACTTTTGAGGTAGAATGGACCTTGTGACGGATAAAAGAAGAAGAGCATGGGGTGAATAGGGCCTAACCAATAGGATTTGGCTGCCCATGTGGACGTGTCATAGTCTAATATGGAAGGAAAGGGAGATATACTCCTCTTGCAAGACCTAAGGTTTGGGGGCAATTTTGAGTGGTGAACTTTGGAGAGAGATAGCTCCGAGGAGATATAAGCATTTATAATAAAAATTAATAAGTGTATTCTTCAAGTTGTGAGGATTTTAGAACCCACTCACTTTCTTGTATTGGATTTGTGAGCAAAACGTTATGCTTGTTTTAGTAGAATGAGGTCTGCTGCTATAAAAAAGTGATGGCAAAAACTTTGATCTGCCACTTCAAGTTTGATTTCGAGTCTTTCTTAGTGAAACTCATTGAAAGTGTGGAAAATCGTGCTAGCTATCTATCAAGACATCTCTTGTAGCATTTGGAGTTGGAGAGGAAAAGTTGTGAGCTTGTAAGTGGGAAAGGGTTTGCTGCCACCTGATGAAGAGGAGCAAAGATTTTGTTCAACCACCCAAGTCGGACAATCTCTTCAATCTTTTTGATATTTTAGATGCTTATAGTAGCTTGTGTAAGATTTTCATGAAAACAAAAATCAATACATTTGGACCTTTTATGAAAGTTTTATGAGCCGTGAAGTGTCAAGAAGGCAAATTATTGTTAGGGTTTGAAGAGTAGAATCAACTAGTTATAAAATCTGGAGTTTGAGAGGCATGCATGCGAAATTTTAGAAAAAAATAGATGATGGAGTGAGATTTCTAAAAAGCTATTGCATGCCCAATTTGGAGAAGGGAAGTAATCACAACAAAGGCTGAAGTGAAGAGGAGCTTTGCTGCCTTTGCATTTGTTGGGAAATTTTGGTGCCTATTTCTTTTAGCCATAACTTTTAAACGGTAAGTCATCTATTTGTGAAATTTTGATATATTTTACAATGGATCAATGGCTTTCCATAGGCTTTAAGCACGCTTGATTCGACCTTTGGATAGATTTTTAGTGATTTATTTAGTTTCAGCTTGTTGTATAACTTGTATTCCTCATATGCGGTTGTATTTTGAGGTATATTTGAATATATACACACTTTATTTATACCTTTTATACAAGTATATATTCTTGTATTTATATCAAGTATTTATATAAGTATTTTATAAGTATTATATAATAAAATATTTATATAAGTATTATACCAAGGATTATATATTATTTTATATAAGTATTTGTAGAAGTATTTATATAAGTATTATATAAGTATTTATATAAGTATTATATAAGTATTTATATAAGTATTATACAAGTATTTATATAAGTATTATTCAAGGATTTATACTTTATATTTGTACAAGTTTTGTACAAGTATAATATAAGTATAATTTGAAAGCTTGAACAAATATAGTACAAGTATAGAAGATACTTGCACGGCTTCCTCTTATGTTCCTTACTAGTTCTAGTAGCAGCTAGAAACCCGGCATTTTTCCAAGACAAATTCTCTCTACCTAACACCGCCACGTTGTTATACTGCATTTACGTGCAATATATAAAAATATTAAATATCTTGTATCTATTGTTAATATATGTGTGAGTGCTAGATGTTATTTTAGAAGATATTATAAAGAGAGGATTTATTATAGCCACTTAGTTAGTGAATTAAGATGGCTATTTGTTTTGTTCCTACCTTATTTATATCCTAGAATAGACTTTTTTATAATTAGAAGAAAAGTAAAGGTTGTTTTACCTTTTTTGTTGACTTTTGAGGTAGAATGGACCTTATGAGGGATAAGAAAGAAGAGCATGGGGTGAATAAGGCCCATCCAATAGGATTTGGCTGCCCATGTGAGCGTCTCATAGTCTAATATAGATAGAAAGGGAGATATACTCCTCTTGCAAGACCGAGAGAGAGGCAGTTTTGAGTGGTGAACTTTGGAGAGAAATAGCTCCGAGGAGATAAAAGCGTTTGTAATGAAAATTGGTGGGTGTGTTTTTCAAGTTGTGAGAATTCTAGAACCTACTTATTTGCTTGTTTTGGAGTTGTGAGCAAAAAATTATGCTTTTTTTAGTAGAGTAGGGTTTGCTACTACCTGATGAAGAGAGGCATAAACTTTGAACTCCTACTGCAAATTTGATTTTGACTCTTTCTTAGTGAAATTTATAGAAAGTGTAGAAAATTGTGCTAGCTTTCTATGAAGACATCTATTGTAGCATTTGGAATTGGAGAGCAAAAGTTGTGAGCTTGAGAGTGGGAAAGAGTTTGCTGCCACCCGATGAAGAGGGGCAGAGAATTTGTTCAACTACCTAAGTCGGAAAGTCCTTTCAATCTTTTTGATATTTTAGGTGCTTATAGTAGCTTGTATAAGATTTCTACAAAAACAAAAATCAATACATTTAGAGCTTTGGTGAAAGTTTTATGAGCCGTGAAGTAACAAAGAGGGCAAATTATTGCTAGGGTTTGAAGAGTAGAATCAACTAGCTACAAAATCTGGAGTTTGAGAGGCATGCATGCAAAATTTTAGAACAAATTAGATGATGGAGTGAGCTTTCCAAAAAGCTATTGCATGTCCAATTTGAAGAAGGGAAGTGATCACAACAAAGGCTGAAGTAAAGAGAAGCTTTGCTGCCTTTGCATTTGCTTGGAAATTTTAGCGCCTATTTCTTTTAGCCATAACTTTTAAACGGTAAGTCATCTATTTGTGAAATTTTGATATATTTTACAATGGATTATTGGCTTTCCATAGGCTATAAGCACGCTTGATTCAACCTTTGGATGAATTTTTAGTGGTTTATTTAATTTCAGCTTGTTGTATAACTTATATTCTTCATATGCGGTTGTATTTTGAGGTATACTTGAATACATACACACTTTGCTTATACCTTTTATACAAATATATATACTTATATTTATATCAAGTATTTATATCAAGTATTTATATCAAGTATTTATATAAGTATTTTGCAAGTATTATATATAATATTTGTAAAAATATTTATACAAGTATTATATATAATATTTATACAAGTATTTATATAAGTATTATACTAAGGATTATATAAGTATTATACAAGTATTTATATAAGTATTATTCAAGTGTTTATACTTTATATTTGTACAAAACTTGCACAAGTATAATACAAGTATAATTTGAAAGCTTGAACAAATATTGTGCAAGTATAGAAGATACTTGCACGGCTTCCTCTCATGTTCCCTATTAGTTCTAGTAGCAGCTAGGAACCCAACGTTTTCCCAAGGCGAATTCTCTCTACCCAAGAACATAGCTCTTAGTTAGATTGTATTTATAGAGGCAAGAGTGAAGCCCTCTTCATTCTTGTCAACTCCTTTTCTGATCTTAGTCTAGTTTCAAGAGCCTTCATATTTCTATTCTTTGGCAATAGCCATTCCAATTTTCCTTTGAATATACATACTTTCTTATTCATAATTTGTGACTTTTCTTTAATATAATTTTTATTAGATTATACATCTTTTTTTGGTTCATGTCCTTGACAGATTGACAAGAGTACACATATAGTATCAGAGCTTTGTCTTTTCTTGATTAAGAGTGGATTATCTCTTTTTCTTGATAAGACATAAGCATTTTAGAAGTTGTGGAGTACCCACTTCTAAATTGATATTGTTTCTAGAATTTTTTTTTTTAGTGTTATTCTGCATTTCTAAAAGTGAGAGTAGACACCTTCCTTCCTATTGTATTATCATGGCAAAGCTTGTGGAAATGAAGAATACAATGGCACAAATGTAAGAACAAATGAGAGAGCTAATGCTTACAATGCATCAATTCAGTTTACCACCACAAGGAACAACAAAATTAGCAGAAAGTGAAGATATAGAGATGCTTGGAGCTGTGTCAATATCTACACCAAACCATACTACCTCACCTATGATGGAGCACCGTTCAAACATTAGAGAACCAAAAATTAGTTTGCCTAAAAAGTTTGATGGCACAAGATTTAAGTTTCAAAGATTGGTGATTGAACTTCAACCTCAAAGTTATCCTATACAAGGATCTCAAGTTAGGTTTATTAGAATATTATTTTTAGGATCTGCTTTATCATAGTTTTCATCTTTTTTTAAATGACGTGATCTAATATTGGATAATTTGGAGGCATTCTTAGCGGAATTTTGATCTACGTATAAAAAACATGATACAATCTGTGTTGCTACCAACAAGATTTGCATCCTACGATAAGGCAATCGATCAGTGTCATTATATGCTTTACAATTTTGACAACTAGCGACTTATATCAAGTGGGATGATGTTGCATTCATCAGCCAATTTCTCTATAGATTATAGTATGAGATAAAAAAATTAATGCTCAATTTATCCGATCCTCAAACATTGAGTCAAGCAATTGATTTTGCTAAGAAGTATGACAATTGACTTTTTGAATTTTGATCCGAGAGTCATACAAGAGAGCTTCAATGTTATTCAATGGCAACATCAATGTCCTCATAAAACGTACATTTAGAAGTAGAAGACATGCAAATTGATGCGGTACATTTTAAACTTCTTATTGAACAAGAAAAGATTCGGCGTCGTCAAGGAGGACTATATTTATATTGTGGAAAATTTAAGCACACTGCTTAACATTGTTTGAAGAAATGACACAACTACAAAATAAGGAATACGACTGTCAAAGAAGATAACATGTTGGAAAACAAATTTGTCCAGCTACAATAGGGACCATACAGTTGAAACCTTGTACAATTCCTTGTGAAGGTCCTATTCTCTCCTCAAAACCCTTTCCTTATATCTCACAAACCCAAAATCCTAATGCCACAAATTTTTTGCACATACTCTTGTGACGTAAATATATAAACTCTTGAAAATTTTAAGCCAAAAATCTATGAAATTGCCTAAGTTATAGCTCAAAATGTAACCACTATGTAAGCGGAACACTTACTGCCCTTAAATTTGTAAGCATTGACTTCAACTCCTAATATCTCCTTCACCCTAGCTTGGATTTTATCAAGCTGTACATAAAAATTGTAGTTGTGAAAGTGCTCTCTCCAACCTCAGTTGTCGATTCTTGATTACTCTCTGTATGCGTGAATTATATCCAAAAAAGTGACAGTAGATCCTAAATCAATAGCTTAACTTTGAGCGCCTATAACTTCTTCATAAAAAGTGCAAATTACACAAAATTTGCACCTAAACCAGATCCAAAAACCTAAACCTTATGATTCTAGCCTCTGATGTTCGACTCGCTTCAAAAAAAAAATCCTAACTCCTAATAAACCCTCGGGCAGCCTCCTTAAGCCCATTGGGCATGATTTTTGACCAATTAGAATAGAGATTTCTATCATCCATCTCTATTCATCCACATGGATGGCCAAACTATCCTTTTTACACTAAAATCTCTTTTCTAACCCTTCTTCTTATAAGATTTACATACTTTGTGCTTTAAGCACCAAATAAAAGAAGTAAATAAGATCTTAAGGATCACCAATGTCTAACATAGGTGACTTAAGATATATACAAGTTATTATCAATATAAAATTAACTTCAAAAGTCACTACTAAAAAGAAAATAAGATTGTATAAATCTTAATAATAATCTTTTTAATAGATTGCTTCTAAACTAGCAACCTAACTACATCCTATAACCAATAAAAGTCCACTAATATGGCTTTCTTTTAGCTATATAGTAAATTGTACATTAAATATACATGTACAATTTATTCACATAGTAGCCAAACCACAACACGACAACATGTCTTGCAAATTAGACACGTGTATGAGATCCTATAGAATACCATCATATAGCTCTTAGTTAGATAGTATTTATAGAGGTGAGAGTGAAGCCTTCTTCACTCTTATTAACTCCTTTCTTGATCCTAATCTAGTTTCAAGAGTCTTCATATTTCTAGTCTTTGGCAATAGCCGTTCCAGTTTTACTTTGAATATACATACTTTCTTATTCCTATTTTGTGACTTTTCTTTGATATAATTTTCATTAGATTGTATATTTTTTTCTAATTCATGTCCTTGACAATATGCAGCCAACTTATTGGCCAAATTATCAACCTACCAAGTATTTATAAACACATATGAAGTCTACAAAGCTTCTAAGAAGCTATTCAGTAAGATATAAGTAATTTAATCTATTTTTACTTATTTCTATCTAATTCTATTTATCTAAATAAATATACTAACAAATATGAATATCTGTTATATTATCTTCTTTTTTAGGCAACAAGTTCCACAAGGAGCTATATAATTGCTTCAAAAATTGATGAAGTTCAAAATTCATCAAATGGTCTTTACAACAAACTTTGATCTTTGTTTCACATGAAGGTGGTTGATAGGTCCTTTCAACCATTAATAATATCTCATAGTAGGACAAAAAGACCATCTAATTATTTAATTATTATTAAAACTTTCATAATTACCTTCAAATAATACAATCCACATTCTATCAAGTATAATATCTACCTCCAATAGTATCACTAGGCATCAATAATCACTTTGAAGATTGTGGTACTAAACATTTTATATCTTGCTATCTATTTGAAGAAGAATATGTTTCTTTTGAAGATCTTTATTATAATTATAATATTATCAAAGTTGAGACAATTTAAGTATTTTATTTGATAATTTTACAAATGACAGCACTTGAAATGAATTTACTAGCTATTGATTTTTTATATTTGTAAAGAAATTCTATAAATTGATTCTTGAACTTATTTCTTCTTGATTATATCATCTTATTGTCAATGATTAGTCTTTAGTTTTGATTGATATTATTAATGAAAAAAAAAATTTAAAAATTTAAAAAAAACAAAAAACAAAATGACACATTTGTTAAACTTTCACATGGCTTCCATATGTATTTTTTTTTAGTATCATATCTATGCCAATGTACAAGACATTTCAATTTATTTTGGCATTACCTTGAATCTAAGACTTCTTCTACTTCAAATTCTTATTTATTATCTATTGAATAAGAGGTGGTGGTGACTGCTTTCTTTTTAATATATTGATTGTCATATAAGACTCAATAAAAGACATGTAAAATACATAATAGATCTTTATTGACAAAAATATTTATAATTGATATATTATTAGATTAATTTATTTTTGAATAATATATAGACCAAGCTTTCAATAATCCAACTTGTCACAAAGTCAATTAATCTTAATATTACAACAAAGTAGCTATATCTTTTCACCCAACTTTGAATTAAGGTTGTTCTTTTCAAAGAATATCCACTTTAGTTTTTGTCATTCTTGAGCCTCTTTTAATTATATTTTCATTGTTGTATGAAGATCTTTCATTCTACTTGTAAAATCTTCTACTGCTAGATTTTTAATTTTTAAAAAATCAAAAGTATCAAATTATAAATGATAACCATAATTGGCAAAAAATAAAATTTATTGTGTAGATAAATATATCATATTATTATATAAAATTCTACTAATAGCAATAAAAGTTGTTCAATTGTTTTAGAAATAGTTGATGGTATATTATAAATACTCATCCAATACTTAATTCACTTATTTTTTTTGTTGATTAATTTGAGAATAAAGAATTAATGATAATTTAATATCAACCTTTAATATATTAAAAAATATCCTTAAAAATCTTGATATGAATTGAAGCCTATAATCAAATATAATATTACTTAAAATTCCATGATATTGATAAATATTATCCAAAAAAAATTTAATTATTTTTTATTAATAATTATTTTTATATATGGTATAAAATATGCCATTTTGATAAGACGATCCACCATTACAAAAATAGAGCTATAAAAATTTGAAATTGAAAGATCCATAATGAAGTCTATTAAAATAATTGATTGCAGCCTTAATTGGCAAAGTATGGGCCCAAGTTAAGGCTGATTTGGAATAGATAGTATCACAGGCAAGGTCAAAGAATTATACAAGATTATAACAAAATAATAGAATACATGAATCTTATTACAAGGCAATACAATATAAGAACAAAAATAAGACTAAAAGGTCCAAACTAGACCATAAGACATACATTCTTAAGACTAAGAAGCCTCTCAATCTTAACACCTATATATATATTAAGAATTAGGAAGCTTCAAAATAACTTTTGGTAGAAGACTTTACCCTTAAGTCATCCTAGAATGCTTCTTGAGTGGCTTTTTATTACTTCAATGTGAAGCAACCTTAAGAATCTTTATACATAAATCTATATACTTTTTATTTTATTATCTTTTTATTATAATTATTTATATTATATTATATTTTTATTTTGATCTTATTTTTTAAGTTATTTTATTTTTATTTTATTTATATTT
Source organism: Physcomitrellopsis africana (assembly GCA_036785485.1). Classification (NCBI taxonomy): domain Eukaryota; kingdom Viridiplantae; phylum Streptophyta; class Bryopsida; order Funariales; family Funariaceae; genus Physcomitrellopsis; species Physcomitrellopsis africana. The sequence continues at coordinate 1,041,657 of JAWRVF010000021.1, read as the reverse complement.
CTATTTTTTATTTATACTATATTATATTATTTTTATTTTTATTTTTTTGAGAGTTGATTTTATTCAATTAATTACTTAATTTTTTGATATATGTACATATATATATATATATTTAAAAAATTAAGATCAAAGATAAAAGTTCAAATTAATTAAAGTAATTATTATAAAAATAAATTAAGAAAATTATGATTATAAAAATTAATTACGTAGATAGAAGTAAAAGAGTAAAGAGTAACAAGTAAACAATTGAATTTAAACTAAAAGATAAAGGTAACAAATTACACCAAGCCTTGCCCAATCTAAGGGTAGCAAATCTACTTCTACTCCAAAAATCACAAAAAAATCATCAACACTTCAATGCATGTGAAATTTAAAATACTAATACAAGACTTTATGCCACTCTTATTTCTCAAATCTTGTAACAATCCAATATGTGGGGCATGAGATATGAAGTTTCAAAGTTGCTCTATCTAAACTACCGGGGCAGCAGACCCTCTTGTACTTAATAATCCACTAAAAATTGAATAATAGTTGGAAATACATGAGTCAAATTTTATAACAAATAAAAATCAATAAGGCTTCCTATGCAATAAGTCACAAGAAAAAAAAAAAAAAAAACCAAAAACCAAAAACCAAAAACTGCCAAGATACAATTTTTCAAAGTTAACTTATCTAGACTGCCAAGGCAGCCAAATCCTTAGTACTTAATAAATCATCAAAAATTCATTAATAGTTGGAAATCCACAAATAAATTTTTTTAATAAACAAGATTTAATAAGGCATTCTATACATTAACCATAAGAGAAAGAAATCATCAACCACCGAGATACAATTTTTTGAAGTTGACCTTCTCGGCCTCTAGGGGCAGTAGACCCTTCTTCTTTTGAAAATTTGTCAAAAATGCATTCAAGCTTCAAATTGAGCGTGTCTTATGCCATTGAAAAGAAATTTAGTTACTAAATTTTGCTATCAATCCTAAGTATTGATAAATTGAGAGGAAGAAAACCGAGATACACAAGGGAAATTTTTGGTATAGCTTCATTAAATAAAAATAAAAGAAAGGGAGAGAGAAGTTGCTTAAGACCCTCTTATATGAGTGCAAAGGGTGGCAGCCTCACATCCACTCTTGAATCTAAAAATCCCTAATTTAGATCAATTGCCCAAAAGCAATCCAAGCTAAAATCCAATTTTAGGACTAGAAATACCTATAATTAAAAATAAAATAATTTTTTGATAAAAATAACACCATTAGTGTGTTCAAAATATAATTTTATTCTAAGATCAATTATTTATACATCCAAATCCAAATTCAAACATATAAATTTTAATCATTTTATTAATTATAATTTTTTGACTATTATAATTTTATTAATATATTTCAAGAAAATTTTACTATTACTTTCTAATCTAAATTTAGATTACTACTGCAATTCTAATATAAACTCAAATAATGTTTTAGACTTTACCCATTTGAATATAATGATTATTATCACCAAATGCCAAAAAATTTTGATTCATAATAATTTAAAGTTGAAAATTTTTAAAAATTATGAAAATTCATAGAATTCTAATTTTAGGATTTTTCTATTTTTTAATAATAGATTAATCTAATATAGTTAATTTTAGCTTCTTTGATAATAATTTTAATTCTAAAATTGGAAGATTTATTAATTTTTAAATTTTTTTTTATTAATTAATTGAACTTATTTAAATTACTTTTTAAAATAAAAATAATACTTATTAAATCTAACTAATCTATTTTATAAGAATTTAGATTACAATAACTATTGATTAATTTAATTTTATTCTAATTACTACTAATTGATTATTATTTCAAAAAAATTAATAAATATGCTATTTTGAAGGCTCACAAGATGCATTGATTAAGTTATGAGCTAGCTTTGATACACAATTTCTAATGGTATAGCCATGCCAATGCACAAAATATTCTAGCTATTTTTATCTTATCTTTAAATCAATCACTTCTTCCACCTCAAATTCTTCATAATTATCTACTTTAATATAAGGCAATAGCACTTATATTATTTATAATATACTTAATTTTCAATAAGGTGTCAAAAGAAAAGCATAAAAAATAGAATATATCTTCATAGATGTTGGTAATTTTAAATGATAAGCAATGAGATTAATTTTTTTTAAATAAAAAATAATCCTAACTTTTGATAGTTTAATTTGTTGCAAGGTCAATTGATTTTAATATTGCATTAAAAAAACTATACCTTGTCACCTATATTAAAAAAATATCATTTTTTTAGAGCCTATCTACTATTGTCTTATATTGTTCTTAAATTCTTTCCAAGTAGAGTTTCATAATTAAACATACTACTGTCAATCAAGTATCAAATTCCTCAATTGCTGGATTGTGTTAGAGACATACACTTCAAAAGTTCACAAAATCTTTTAGAACATTCTAGAGATTTATTATCTAGTGAAAGTTAGTTGAGAAGCTTTTTAATTGATGAAAGTAGCTCAAGAAGCTTCATAGTTAGTGGAAAGAGCTTAAGAAGCTTCCAAGTTAATAGAAAGAATTTGAATAGCTTCCTAGTTTGATGAAAGCTATTCAAAAAGCTCCCTAGACAAGAATATATATTGGAGTCAAGACTAAAGAGTTCTAGTTCACCTTTCTTCTTGTTGTTCATGTATTCATTTAGATAATTCATGTTCTTGTCAATTTAACTTTGAGTGCCTATATTTACTTCATAAAAAACTCCAAATCATTCAATTTTTGTACTAAAATCATAGTCAAAAATCTAAACTTGTTGACTCTAATCTTTGATATTCAAATGCTTTTTAAAAAAAATCCTAATATCTAATAAGTCCTAAAATAACTTCCTTAAAGTCTATTGGATATGATTTTTAACCAATAGGAATAAAAGTTTCTATCATCCATCTCCATTCATCCACATAAATGGCCTAATTATTCTTTTTGATACAAAACATTTCTTTCCAATCTTTTTTAAATAAGATTTATATAATATGTGTTCTAAATATCAAATAAAAAAAATAAAAAAGATTTCAAGAATCACTAATATCTAAAAAAAGTGATTCAAAATATATAAAATTTATTATTAATATAAAATCAATCTCAAAAGTCACTATAAAAAAAAAATGACATTGTAAAAACCTCAATAGTAGTCATTTTAAACAAATTTTTTCTATAATAGTAATCTAACTATATTTTATAATCAATTAAAATCCATTACTATGGCTCACATTTAGCTGTATAGTTAATTATGTATATACATAACAATGTCTTTGATTTAACTTGCATAATTAGATATAGATAGTTAAGACGATAATACTATGCTAATTAGGCCATTTCAACTAAGTATTTTATATTATCAACTTTAGAATAAAAAATTTCTTGATCCAAAAAGACAGTGTAGAATATCCAACAGTTGGTCTATAGCAATTATCATCAAAATAGAATCTATTCCATAAAAGACACATTGAAGCAATTTTTAAAGGACATTTTTGCAATAAAGACATGAAAGTTCAAGCTTGGTTTATGATAAAAGATGTGGATTACTATTTTTGATTGTAAGCACTGATGAATCTTTTAATTTACAAAAAATAGCTTGAGTATGTAGCAAATATCATGCAACATATCTTTGACTTCTTTTGCCTTTGACCAACTTTAATTCTATCCCTTCTTATAGAACTTGGAGCTAAGAGAAAAATTGATCTCATGAATATATAATAGAAGAAGATTTTAGGAGATTTTGCTTAGTCTTAGAAGGTTCTAGAAGATTCTATTTGATCTTAGAAGATTTTAGAAGATTTTCAATGATTCTATGAAGGCCCTAGTAGGTCCTAGCAAGTTCTAAGAAGGTTTTGAAAGATCCTAGAAGGTTCTAAAAAATCTTAGATGGTCATAGAAGAATCTTAGGCTTGCTTTATCTCCAAGTATTAGGAAAACTTCTTAAAGAACTTTCTTATATCTAGTATATATAATAATCAAGGCTGAGAGAATCTTCAATTTTAACAATTCAATTTTTGTGGTGCAGTTTAAATCTTTTGATCTTCTTTTTATATCTTATCATAGCTCCTTACTTGTGATATAAAATAAATCTTTTTTATTTTAGTTCTTCAAACTTTTATAGTCTTGTTCTACTTGAGTAGTATGTCTATAACAACAAGACTAATTGCTTCAAACAAACAAAAGACAAAGTAGAAAGTTTAACTAATATGGAGATTACATTTAGATTGAAGATAATTCAAATAATTATGTTTGAGGTATTTAAATTTAAATTCTAAAAAAATAAATATAAATTAATAGTTCTTATGAAAGTTATACAATATTTGAAATTCTTTATAAGAATGTATCATAAAAAAAGAAAGATTTGTTATTACAAAAGATTATGTGCTAATAAACCTAGGTAGAAGATTAGCATAAACAACATATAAATTAGTGGTGGTCGAAAAATATATAAGATTAATAGGTCCTTTGTAAAAGAAGAAAGATTTATAAATATAATTGTCAATTAATTATTAAACAAAATAGATATAAAGTTTATGTAATCCGCATCTATATAATTAAAAATAAAAACCATTTTAACATTTTATGTAAAGAATTGATCATCTAATTCTTTTTTATCATTAAATATATTACTATGAAGGTCAATTTTTATACATTAAATATCCTACATTTTAAAAGCAATTATATCAATATCTTAGAAAGTGTATGATTTAAGGTAGTAAAAATTATACATGATTAGAAATAAAAGAGATTAAAGATTAATTTGTATTAAAATTAAATTTATATGCAAGTGAACTTATAAGTATACTTTGAATCATCCAAGTTAAACAAAGAATCAATGATTAATTTATTGATAAATCAAAAATAAAACTTTACATTGTGACATGGAATTTTCTTATTTTTTAAATAAATGTTTTAGTAAGAGCAAGATAAAGATACATTTTCTTGAAATAGATTAAGATCTTTAGAAGTGGATTGAATAGATTGTTAGAAAAGGATTTATTACACTTGTAACAAACTCAAAGTGTTTGTTGTTGTAATTCTATCTATAAAAAAATAATAAGTAGATTAATTTCATTAATTATTAGTCTCTAAACAAAATTACTAAGAAAAACAAAAAGCTATTGCTATCAATTAATTAGTTGTTGAATAGAGTGGCAAACAATGTTTATTCAAAGGATATAATATATACCACCAAATTTGAATCTTTAAAGATAATATAGATATTAAAAGTAGCTATTTAAAAAATTATTATTATTTTACTTGTATTTAAAATATTATAATATATTCAAGAATCAAATCAAATAATTAGTAGATAATAATTATTATTGACTTAGTTTTATAAAAATTAGATCAATCTAAGAAAAAAAAATATTCACTTATAGAAAAGACTTGCATAAGGAGTTGAATAAAAATATTAGAAAAAAAATTTAATTTAATATTAAGTTATAACAGAAAAGAGATAAAAATAAAAATAAAAATAAAATAATTATAGTTAATTAAGCATCATTTAGAGACTTATTCTATTATTCATAGAAGATTAATGATTAGATGAGATTTTTTTATAGGATTTTGACAAATTTAGAAGGCTAGAAAATAATTCTAATCATATATTTAAATTTATATAAACTAAAATTTGCTTATAAAATAATTAAATTTGAGATTTTAAAGAAAATAATTTTTTATGATTAAAATAGATAAATAGAATGAAAAAAAGGCCAAATATAAGATAATTATGTGTAATAGATAAAAAAAGTCAAAGGATAATTTTATTTAATTTTAGAAATATATAATAAATAAAAGACAAATAAAATCAATAAAGTGAATAATATAGATAGGAAAAAAGATGGTGAATAAAAAAATTCAAAGGAATAAGAAGTGTACTATTAATTATAGCAAATGGATGCAACCATGTAGATTATTGTAAATTATTACACTATAAGCAAAAGAATACCAAAACAAGTCAAAAAAAAGGTGGCAATAGAAAAAATTGTAGTAGCAAAATACGGTGGTCCGGTAGTATTAAGTAAGAGGAACCATAAGGAAAACATAAGGAAATACTTGTGTATAGAGAAACCATAAGGAAAACAATGACCAAGAAGAAAATAAAATAAAATAACAAAAAGAAAGATAGAATTTTGAGCAAAAATAAAAACTGCACTTGATAATAATTATTTCACAAAGCAATAAAATCAATTGTTACAATTTTCTTTGTCCTTACAAGGCTTTTTTAAAGCATTATATAAAGAACATCTTAGTCAAGCAATAAAATCTGTAAAAAAATAAAACCTACAATATCCTTCAACATGTTTTTGATACTACTTCTATAATGTTGATCTAATATATCAATGTTGTAAATTTGTACTTGTCACTCTACCAATATTCTTTCTCTTTAAGTATGCAACTGCAGTTGCATTGTAAGAATCAAGCTTGTGAAGAAACAAAATCCATTATGACTTATTTATTACAAGACATTAATTTTTTAGAGTTGTAATTTAGATAACATTAATATTTATAATAAATATATTTAAAAACAGATTTCAATTAAATATCATCATATCAAAAAAATAAATAATAAGAATAATAATGAAGGATACTTTAAAATTAATAAAATATAAAATTATACTAAAAATATATTAAATTTAACATGCAAGCATCTTATTAAGATATTTTCTATTATATAATATATTTTTTCATAATTTAAAAATTATATCTTATCTTTATTTAAAATTAATTTTATATTCAAAATATTAAATTTTTTAATCTAAATATTCTTTATTCAATTTTATCTTTTAGATCATTTCTTAAAAATAATTTAAAATATTAAAGCATATAATTATAATATAAAAATTTTATAAATAATTATTAATTAAATATTAATTAAAATTCAAAATTTTAATTTATTTAAATAAGCATTAAAGCACGTGCTTTTATGTTTTTAAGTAATTTTTTGAAGTACATAGTTGAACTAAAGATATCAATTTTTTAAATTTCTATTTTTATAAAATTGCATAACTTGTAAAATAAAATAAAAAAATCTTTTATTTTTTAATTTTTGTGAATTTTAAAACTTTACAATTTTATTACCAGTAAATAAACTTTTTTCAAACAAAAATCTAGATTTCACTACCATATCCATGCATGTGAGAACTATTCAATTATAGTTTTTAAAATATAATATGTAATTAAAAAATCAAATTATATATTTATAAATATTAATTTTTATATTAGAATTTTTTTATAATTTATAAAAATCATAGTATTAATAGATATACATATATGATATATAAATTTATGTATATATATATATATATATATATATATATATTAATTTTAAATTTTTAATACAACATGTATCTAATGTACAACTAATATGAATATAAAATAATAATGAAAGTAATATGTTAATGTGCAACTAACTTAACTAATACAAATTACATTAAAACTTGCTAAAATTTTATTAATGTAATGTTTTGATATATCTACACATACATGTACACATGTAATTCATTTGATTATGATATGAAATGTAAAATTTAAGAAAAAATAAAAAATTTAAAATTATTAAAAAATAAAAATAAAAAATTATCATTTATATTATCTTTTAAAGAAATACATTATTTTTAAAAAATCATTTATAGAAATCTCTTTTTAATTATTATATATTTTCTTTTAGACCAAAATTAATATATTTTTTTAAAAGCCTTGATTGTAACTTCTCATGATTAAAATTCTAGATTTAAGAATACATTATAGTATATATATGTTACAAAGCATAAGTTGTCAAATAGACCTTGAATTGTTTAATTTTATGAAATCTATATTAAACATAGTTAATAATATAATATTATTACTATAATATTTTTTCATATCTTTGAATGTATTATTTGATACTTAATAAAGATTTTCATCTCTTCAAATCTCCCATTCTCAAAAAAAAATTATTTGTATTATTTAAGTTCATTGTACCTAATCTATGTAGAAATGCTATTGTTTCCAAAAAATATATTAAAAAGTTATTACAATCCAACTCAATCATAATGTAATATTTCATAATATATTTTATAATGTATACTTTTTCAACCCTTAAAAAAAATTATTATTTATATTGTACATATACAAAAATTAGACATATGTATTATAAATCATTTTAAATTTTTACATTTCATATCATAATTAAATTGATTACATACCGCCCACCATGTTCACAGCAGAAGCATCGGTGCAAGAACTATCTTGTGAAAGCGACGGTTGTAACTTTTTTACAACCGGATTCAGCACGTCCCAAGCACTACAAAGAAGACAATAATCCATTCGGAATGTCATCGAACTGTTGCGTTCTAAAGACTAATGCACGAATCCTTTTTTGTAGATTTCATGACATCCTGTAGCTTACACTATGGCAAGATGGATCTTCGCCAGCAAATGAGTCCAAATCAATCCCAGTCTCTCTATGAATTGAGTTTTGATTGGAATCTCGGCAAGCACACACTTGCTTGGAATCCGAAGAGCTTCCAATGCGTCCAATAGTTTAATATCCTCCAGAGTTCGAAGAATCAGACTGTCTGCGCAGGAGGCAGGGCCCACTTAAATGTTTGAGGTGATCTTAGAAAACCATCCACCTCGGATGCGATGACTTAACTACGGTAGATACACCACCTAAACCTGTGGACGATTACAGACTTTCGGTACAGACCCTCCATGGTGCTGTTCATGGAATGCAGACGTTTTGGAATCAGAACTTTGGCCTGCGGTAGCTACGAGAGCTGACCCAATGGAGACGTCGGAGGCGATGAATAAGACCAGCGATAAGCCTAATTGAAGGCAGAAACAGGATCTGCTCATGAGTATGGTTCTAGCATATTACACTTTCTGTGGGTCTAGGATTCAGCATTTTGGCATTAATTTTTGTCTCTGCTTATATTGAAAATCTTGTCGGAGCCGACCACTTTGGGCTCACTAACTTTATTCAGAAATAACAACACAAATTCTTTGTTTGCGCATATCAAGTGACGCTGTAGAGCCTCAACTTCAAAGCTTGTTGATTAATCCATCGAAGAGTAATCATCGTGAGAAACCACCACACGGATATGCTAGAAACTGTGTATGCTTTCTAGTGATAAATAACTGTGTGATAACAATGGATGAGCAGATTTTAGGTGATATTTGATTGCTTTGTGGGGGTTAGGTCATGGGTGTAGGGGTTCAAAGTCTAATCGGAACATTCAAGGGGTTCAAGGAAAGAAAGATTGGGTATAATTCTAAGAAAGGCAAAAGATCGTTCTATGTTTGCACAACAAGCAGGAATACTCAATAATGTGTGATTACATTTATGTTGTATTGTATTCAATGGAGAGTGAAAATCTTTCAGCAATCATGCTTTGACCCTTAAAATGCTGAGGACTATTATTATGAGGTGAATTATTTTGGAAAAGATGTAGAAATGTTTTTAAGGCAGTCAATCAAATTGAAATCCTCTTAGATTTCAAAGATTGAGATATCAAGAATAACTAAGGCAAAAACTTCAATGTTGTGTGAAAACGTAATCAAAAAAATTGAAAAATTAAAAAGGAAACAGGATATAGATATTTTTTGTCTTAGTAAAAAAATACTGAATTTGAAGATCTAGTTTGTTTGTGGATTACACAAACAAACCCTCAAATTGTTCAAAATCTCACTTCCAGTATATCAACCAAAATATTAACCCAAGTACACAAAAGTGATCACAAAAGATGTCTCCAAAGAAGAAGGAAAAGTGGAATTCATACAGAGCAAGGGCACAGATTCCCACACTTGAAGTAGTATATAGTTGGGCATCACCAGGACGGAATGGAGAGGTGCTTAGAAATGAGCAACTAGTGAAATGGGTGCTCTGTTTTTGTCACCATCCCGGAGCACGTTCCTGCCAAGCTTTCATGGAAATGGATCTTGGTCCCTTCCTCTAGCTTCAAAGCCCATAGTGCCGTTCATGCTGAATTGGCTCTGTTCGGCGTCTGACGACCATTTTCGTTCAGTATCACTAGTGCAGATTGCAGGTTGCAGTTCTAGGATTAGAAAACCGGACTGGAATACTCAGCCGCTTAGTGTCCAGGTGGGTGGAGCTTTTGCTGTGGATGTTGGTCACGTCTTCGGCATTCTGCAGCATTATATCGACTGAGTTTCAGGTTGTGAAAGGGGTGGGCTCATCAGGAGCATGAGTTCCATCGTTGTGATCCTGCGCAGATCCTGCAAGCTTTTGAGCGTAGGCTCCGTCACGTTACACAGCTTATTCTTTTTATTGTTGTTGTTGTGTTTGTTTTTTTTGTTTTTTGTTTGTTTGTTTTGGTCTTCCTAGCAAGAGATGATGCAGGCAGTGTGGGGGCTGTCAAGTCCTAGCGGTATTCTCTGGTTTGAAGTTTGTCTCTTAAGTTGTATCGCTGTTGGAAATGCTCATTGCTAACTTGAGTTTTTCATGGGATGCCCATGATAAGGATCTTGCGAGTGGTGAAAACCCCGTGATGAACTGTAGATTAGTTTTAGGTCCTGTATCACGGACCAGAATTCCTGCACCTTCGAGCTCTTCAATTGTTGCTGTCTGTGCTTCGAAATCATCTCATACAGCTTCCAATTAGGATAGGATACCTATTTCTTGTAATGGCTCCTGGATGTTGCGATGATACGTGTCTCATGCCATCACTGCTTTCAACTAGGATCGGACTGCATCCTTTATTTCCTTCTCCAAGTCCGATATGATACCTTCCAAACAACCTGAAATTGCTCCATTCTCCCAACAAATTAAGGTTGGGACATCCTTCAGTTTAAAGCGGTCGGAGGTGGATGGTCGGAGGTACATCTTGTCGCCCCCAGAAACACGCACCAGAATCACGATGATAATGCTCTCATTTACCAGTTGTTGAAAACTGGGACTTTGATTTCTACCTCGACAAGGCCACTGACAAGCAATTCAATCCAGGGCTGCTCACTCCAGCCGCTCACTGTCAGATCAAATGCGAATTCTCAGAACCGTTTGAGTTTCTGCATTCGGTGACGTGAGTAGCATTCCTGGTGACTTGACCTCATTACTGTAATCTGGTTTCAATGATTTGGTTCCATTGTGAAGGTTACAGTGCCGCTTTGCATCTGGTTTTCATGAACTAATATCACGCATAGCTCTCACAGTAATTCCATCCAGGGCAAAGTAATCTGAAACGATCTTCGAGGATGACATTTTGATAAGATCATCTTTAAATCTTCAAAGCTCTTACGCTAAATTTTACACCTCTCTCATTCTTTAGCATTCGTAAAACTGCTCCAATTCTTTTGCATTCAGAAACTGCTTAGATTTATAGAGCTTCGATCTGCCGGCACAGGAAAAGCCCCTGGCCTGGACTGGAGTATCGTTATTGAGAACCGGAAGATATCCGAGGTAAACCCTGGTATATGTGGCCAACTTGGCACCGTTGTTGCGTGGTCTCTTCAGGAATGGCGGCTTCAAGTGGGATGGAAAACCGTGGGGCAGGTCCTAAACCCGTTGAAGAATAAAAGGATTTACTTGTGTCAAAATCAAATACATAAATAAATACTTCTCAAGAGTGGGATTGCAAGATGAGATTAAAGATACCTTGCTCCATGGATCTTCCATGTATATGCATTGAATTGTCAGGTGGAATTGAACTTGGTGCTCGTTGCATGTTTGGTTTTCTATTTTCGGTTAGATATTTTTGTGGACTATTTTCATGTTTAAGGCACAGATTTCCTTCGATTCATATATCTATAAATAATCATATTCCAAGTAGCTATATTCAAAAACAACTTGTTCACTACACTTTCTTATTTAATTTATTTAATTTGGAATTTTTTTAAAACTAATATTGTCTCAAACAAATAAATATGCTATGTTTCATGTTAATTTACACCAAAATTACCTAGAATAAGAAGTCTTAAGTTGAAAAAAAAATTATATAAAATTAATTTTTATTACCTGGAATAAGAAGTCTTAAGTTGAAGTCTTATATAAAATTAATTTTTAAGGATAACAACATTTTTAAGCAGAATGTGTGTGTAATCAGATATTTTATAATAATAAAATAAAAATTGTATCTATATAAAGTTCAATTGGATTGGTGCAATATTAATTCTTATATATACATAATGAGTTAGTATCAATGAATGATTCCATCTAATAACATTTAAATTTTGCACCACAAATTACAAAGAACAAAAAAAATTACACTTACAATTTTTGATTAATAATCAATTACAATTCAAAGTAAAAGGTGTTGCTACATGAAAATCAATTCCCCCTTACGAATTGTTTATAAAATAAAATACCAAAAAAAATCCAAATTGTTTTAGAAATGAGCTAAACTAAGATGACATACTCATTTATTTAGAGAAAAAAATAATAAGTACAAATTTATATTTCCAAAACAAATGTATTATTAAAATTTTACTGGACTTGTTGTAAGTAAGTATGACTCTAAAGCATCAATGACTCAACAATCAAAGCCAATACAAAAACTAAACGCATGCAAAACATATCAAAAAATAGTTCCAGTTGAGCAAAACAAAATTTCAATAATGCCTCTTAAACCTCAAATCAATCTCATTAATATTAATTAATAAACACAATGCTACTACTCCACTTCAATGAAACAATACTGTCACCTATGACCACACAGCAGAAAAGAGGTTGAATCCTTGTTAAGAACATGCTTTTCAACATGCAACTATATCTAACCTTAAATCCAGCTTTACAATCATCGATGCCAAAACCAGAGGCATATTATACAACTATCGACTAATGTTCATCATTCCCTAGACATAGAAATAGTTCCCTAGACATTGACAAATTGGATTCTCCCTCACCTTTGAGTAGTGGCATCAATTGATCAACATACTTGGCGCTTGTGATTTGCATGTATTTTAACGGAAAGGAAGACAGAATCTCAGCGAACAGAAGAATGAAGTGATGTCGGCACAAGAGCACATGTGCAAGCAGTCAAGTAGTGATAGTCAAATGCACAGAAACGAAAATCTCAACCATTAAAAATGAAGGAGCTAATTCAACACTTGGATCGCTACTATAAGATTGTAGTTACGGTTGTAGAGAGGAAGGAGAAATCAGACTTCGTGGTGACCTATGGTGCTGGGCGTTCCGCAGGGTCCTCCACCTCCTCCATCTCCGATCTTTGGCCTTCTCTGAATCAGGTTGAGGCGCTGCCGAGCCGGTGGAATATTGGTCGGCACCAAAGCCTCCAACACTAGAACTTCCCATCGTCCGCCAGAGAATCCAGGGAAGTAGGGCGTCAACCATTTGTACTTCTCTGCCACACAATGGAAGGATAATCTGATGAGCATTCATCACCCAGTTATGGCAAGGAATGAAGTTCAAGGCCACCTCAGGCAGAGAAGGAAGTTTTTCTCTTGCTCTCAACTTCAAATTGCTGTTCGCTAGCATTGGTCATATAATCAAATGGTCTTCAGATGATACGTTCTGTTTTAGGAGGAAGGGAAGCAGTTCCCTCTACTTTAATTGGAATAGAACTGGTCTGTCAAGATACGAAAACGCCAGGACAGAAAACAGTATGTTCAAAAGCTATAACCCAAACTTTAATAAGCTGAAGTTCGTGACATAAGGAGGGTCTAACCTTCATACCGGACTGCTCGAAGATGGAGGTTTCCACTGTCCAAGCTACCCGTTACAGGAAAACTACACTGAGCGGAGTTACCCTCACGGTCTAATCCCATGGTGGCAGCATACAAAGGTCCCTGCGCAATATTTTCTCCCAAAATTGTTTTCAGCTCAGAATCGGAGTTTGCAATATCCAAAGCGCTCCTGGTCAATCAACCCCTCTGTATTCAGAACTAGTGGATGCAAAATAAGGCATTTGAAGTTCTAGCAGTTTTCGTAAACAGCATAAGCTAGGCGAAATTTTCAATTCACTAGGTTGCAACTTCCAAGTTACGGACATTTCAAGTTCCAAATCGAAGATGCAATTTACCCTTTTCTCCTGGTGGAATCAGTCAAGAGCTTCTAAGATTGAAGTAATAAATCCAACGTCTTAAAAATTGCATACATCATAATCAATACGTGTAATTACGCCAAAGTGTGAAAAGTCTTTCTTCCTGTCCTTGCAAATTCATTGAAACTCAAAAATCTGACTAGACAGGAATTATAGAAAGAGTGGAATAAATACTTACTTGCTGCATTGGTGGAAGATGAGATAGTCATCCCAAATGCTCAACGCTCCAACTCCAGTAACTCCAAGCACTAGCATCGACGTAAACTTCCTACGAAAACTCATTTTCCTATTTGGTTCAAAGCACAATAATTAGGGCACATTCAGCGCATTTCACCTGCAAGAGCAAACCCACAAAATTTTCAGTTTCTTTTCCCCGGTCATCTGCAGCGCACAAACTCAAACACCATAAACTTGTCACCGCTCGAAACCGTGACCTCCCCTAACCCTAAACTGGGTCGATTCATCCTGGAATGAGACCAACACACACACGCATTTTACGTACGCAGCTATTCCACATTGCCTGTAAATGAAACCCATATGCTTCAAGGGGTGCCTTGCAAGCTGGGCAATGAAACCCACCTCCCAATGTCAACAATTACGAGAGAGATTGCACCAATTCTGGCGAGGTCTTCGCAGTACCCACCTGATTCCGAAGGATCAGCCTCGAGGGACATGAAGCACTCCGCTGCAGAGGGACCGAGGCTCTCCTGGACAGAAACCGCTCCGTGATTAATGTCGTCCTTGAGATGATTTTCATCCTTACCGGCACAGGTCACCGATAAAAATATGGTCAATTTTAGTTGTTAATAAATATTAAAGCATCAGTGGAGAGTCCTAAATTCGCTTTTGGCTTAATATCATATGGTTGATATGGTTAAATACCACATATGTATAATGTATAAATCTATGTGGTATTTAACCATATAAGTACATGTATATATATATATATATATATATAAGATTTAATATTAGAAACATCAAACGTTTTTAGACAAATTTGAATTTTGGACATAGTGAAAGTTCCAAAACTCATGATTGTTACTTTTGTATCTTAAATCGTGTTCTTCAAATTGTATAACTTCAAATGTTGTAATTTTTAAAATTCTTCTGGACTTGTCAATTTACATGATTTGTAATCTGTTTCAAACTAGCCAATTAAAAATATGAACTTTTGTGCATTATGATTAAAAAAACTAATTTTACTACTATCTGTATCATAAATTTAATGTATAATACGAAATATTATAGTTATAGTTAAAAAAAGTATCAACTTGTGGAATTAATACAAAAAAAAATGAGGTGCTTAGTTTGCTATATAGAATTAAACAAAGTTTTCAAAAATACAATTTTTAAAACACATGTATACACATTCTAAGTTATTTATAAAAACGTGACTGCAATTTTGTCACACGATTTGATAAGATTGAAACTCGTATATAGTTTTAATGTATTAACTATTTTCAAAGATAGAAAAACTTTAATATATAGATGTATATAATGATTTATAATGTATAAATTTTGTGTAAAATTAGTGCAGGTTGAACTAATTTATATCACAAATGATCCTAAAATTTAATATATACAGGCCTGATTTCAAGTTTGAACTTAGATCCTTGAACAATTTCAAGAGCAAAAAAACATTACAAGGTTATATATATATATATATATATATATATAACTATGATTTCCAGTAATTTGCTAACTTCATTGAGAGAATTTAACATTAGTTGTGTGTTTGTGTATTTATATACATATATGGAAGTCCATTGCTTTGGAGGTAACATGTTACAGCAATGGTCCTCTAAACGCTTATGGTGAGGTAGAAATCAACTGTTATTTGTTCTTTACAATTGCATCATAATAAAACTAAAAACATATATTTTTAGAAAATATTAAAATAGATTGACGGATATATAATTAATCAAAACTTCAAAGTACTTTTTAAGTGATAGCCTGAACATGTTTTCAAAAAATAACTTGGCCATAAACATACTTAAAATGAATCAAACATTGCATGATTTTTTTCTCGATGCATATATATTTTTATTTTGACAAAATTTCTCATGAGTTTTCAAGAAATACATAAATATACATTTCTTCATGAGAAAAAATATATGTATGCAAAACCTGCAGTGAAAAAGATGAATTTTAGGAGCTAAAACCTTGATTTGTTAGCATGAATGAATTATCTAAGCAGATTCTACTTCTCAAAATGCCTAATTTTTTTTAACATTAAAATAAATCTCACTTCCCCTATGTATATACACATACATACCAATTAATTGACTAACTAGAATTCAAAAGCCATCGATGTATTTTGATTCAGAATTAGCATTCCAATTACACATCTATATATGTTTTACCTTACCGAAAACTGTCCACGTTTTTTTAGAAAAACATTACAATGATGTTAAAGACTCTCTTGATTCCCAGGACAAGATTTTAAAAAAATGATCTTTCAAATATTTATTTGTTCTTTTGCTTATACAAAGAGTTATCAACGAACCCAGATGAGCCACGAAATATCCGAAGGTTGAACCAAAATCCAAAGCATTTCATATCCTAATTATCTCAAAGCACAGACCCCGAGAAACAGATGAATGAAAACATGACGAATGACGTCACATTCCATCCATAAATCCATCCATCCATTCGGAACAGAGGAAGCAAGTCGCGGTGTCGGGGGAGGCGCAGGGAGTATGGCGTGATGGTTGTCAAGCACTCGGACACCTCCAGGCCGGTGTTGCCGATCGGATTGAAGTATCGCGGAGGTGCGATCAAATTGGAATCCATTCCGGCGCAGCCACAGATTGATTTCGTCACAAATCAGGACTCGGACGGAGCCTTTCCGAATGCGAGAGAGCACGTGGATGGCGACGTTGTAAGTCCGTTGTGGCACAGCTGAGGAGACGAGGAGGAGGGACCGGCGGGGGTTTGGGGGGGGGAGTGGGAGAACCGGGAGGAGGATGGTGCGATCGGCTGCTGGAGGGCACTCCGCATTGGCGCATGGCTACGATCTTGAGTTGTATCCTTCCTCCCACACAGCTTCGGATGCATTGGAGCGGTTGTCGTCGTCGGTAAAACCTCATTCGACGATTCGTCTGCCCGCGGTGACCAGCTTCCGGGTTATTTTGTTCATTCTCGTGGCGTTGGTGTCGCTTGGGGTCTTGCTCCCAATCTTGACGCGCTCCAACCATGACCTGGTGGCTGCGCACTCGTTGCAGTCCGTGCCAAGAACGCCATGGACGGCCAACTTCCACTTAGGCCAACCGAACTGGAAGAGCTACACGTTGCGTCAGGCTGCGCAGGTAATCTACCTAATTGATTTTGAAATGCGATAAGTAGATGAACTCATTGTATTTTTTTGAACAATTGCAGTGCTGCTGATATCCACCTTCCAGCTTCGTAAAGGTTTTGTTTTCTTACAAATATAGCACAAATATGTGGAGACAGGCGCTGGCAATTGATGGGATACTCATTGTGTGCACGGTGAGTCATCCGTATATGGAGTTTCTTAACAATTGGCTTATAAGCCTGGCGAAATACAATCGTCACCAGGCAGTGGTCATCATTGCGGAGGATTATACAACTCTTGATTTTGTGAACTCGAGATGGCCGGGCCATGCTGTTCTTATACCACCAGCTTCTTCAGCGACGACTAGTCTTCGGTTTGGCTCTCAGGTGAGCAGGTATGTGTGTGCTAATTCAAATAAAGAAAAATGTAAGCATTTCAATGATATCCTGGTTATAGCAGCTTACTTATGAAGCATTTCTATGCCCTAAGTAGCAGCTTGTGATTAGTTTAGGAACCTTTAGCATATGCTCTGTGATTAAATGAGCCACTTTTTCTTTTTCTTCTACCTTTTCCTTCTTTTTATTTTCATTTTATTTTTTACATAATTACTATCTAACTTAAAAACGAGATTTAACATGTTTGGCAAGGCGTTATTTTTTGGTTGCATTCTGATTCCATTTCTTCCTGCTGCTTGTCTGGGATTTCGAACTAATGAGCGTAGTTTGATGTACAGGGTTTTTTCAATCTGACTTCGCGAAGGCCCAAATACCTACTGGAAATTTTGGAGCTAGGTTACAGCGTCCTGTACAATGACGTCGATATGGTGTGGCTTGCTGATCCTTTCAGCTATTTCAAGAATAACCGTGAAGTCTACATCATAGATGACATGGCAATGGTACTCTTCGGCCTCGTCATTTTGTTGTAATTTAGTAGCTCAGATGTCTGCAGCGATACCTCGTAGTTTCTTGTTGGACTTCTTTACTTTCGATAGGAAAAATTATAGTACATTGAAAAACACATAACATGTTCATCGCCGCTTCTCTTCCAGTTATTTAGATTGGTTGTTGGCATTGGCAGTTGAAAACAGAGTACCATTCACATGCTTTACCGCCACCAGGGAAGAAGGGGCGCACGTATATCTGCAGCTGCATGCTTTTTCTGAGGCCTACAGAAGGTGCGAAGCTGCTGATGCGAACTTGGATCGAAGAGCTTAAAGAGCGGCAATGGTCACCGAGTGTGAAGGCCAACGATCAACCTGCATTCAATTGGGCTCTCAACAAAACAGCAGGCCAGGTGGGTGCACGCTACAATATTTACCTCATGTTTGAAATTGTACTTTAGGGTACAGTGTCTCTTTGTCGGTGACAATTAGTGTTCGTTTTGAAAGAATCTAGTTCTATGACGTAGGTAGTAACTGCATATTGTCTCTGATAAATATATCGATTCATGTTGTTCTAAATGTCTAACGAACTGCAGATGTTGTCATGTTTTTTTTCTTTTTTTCTTTTTTTCTTTTTTTGGAAAAGGTTGATGTTTATTTGTTACCCCAAGTGGCGTTTCCGTCTGGGGGATTGTACTTTAAGAACGACAGCTGGCGTAAAGAGACTGCAAACAAACATGTTATAGTGCACAACAACTACGTGGTTGGCTTCGACCAGAAGATCAAACGCTTTCGTGCGCATAACTTGTGGTTCGTGGAGTTAGATGCCGGTCTATCTCCCTTGGCCGAGAAAGGAGGCTGATACTATCCTATATTTCTAAAGCGTATTTGGTAAGAGCTGGCGGATTATTTCTCTTGTATTGAGTTTTTTTCTACTTTCATCGCATTTTTTCTTTGACTTTTCTGGTCTAGCTGCGGGGGACATTTTCTATTTGTGTTAATTAACCTCAGGCTGGACTTGGTTCTATGGAGGGGTCATGCACAAGGAAGTTTGCCAAGGATAGGGTTTGAAAGCAACGGATGATGGCGTCCGTCTCAGACGAAAATGCTCACAACTGCACCCCAAATATTTGAATTGCCTAGATGGCTGCTTCGTTGCTTGGTTGGAGTATCTACTGTGGAATTTGGAGGTGAAAATACCCGCCGTAGCACCAGCATTGAATTTCTAACTCCCTTGTTAATTATTGTGATTTAATCCTCTGAAAGGATCTTCTTTCAGTTTTGGGGTTCTAGTGATAGGTCAATGATTGGAGTCTCATCTTTAGTAGGAAGCAAACTTGTTTAGGGATGAAGGAAATGTGCAGATCCTTGCATGTATAATTTGGACGATAGATTTTTCTGTTAACTTAGCAACCTGAAATTGATTGCCAAAAGAATCTTAGTTGATGTAGAGGTACTCAAATTGTCAAAGGAATCACCAATGTGACTAGTCTGCGACTTGAGTTTTTCTACTCCTTGATGAAATTTAAAACTTTCAAAATTTTCACTTAAATAAGGGCTAGTGTGGGAAAATACAATTTTAACTTGCACAGTGCACTCCAGCTAACTATTTAAGTTTGCCAGAAACTATAGCTTATACATATCTAGAATAGGACAAATGCACAATGTGAAGTTAGCAATGTAGAATTTCATCAGTAGTATAGATTTCCTATATTGAGGTTAAAAAATGTGCTAAATGGCCTGAACGTTGAATCCGAAATTAGGATGTGTATTTGCCTCATGTGCCTATATGGGTCAAGTCCGCCCTTCAATACAGCTTTGTTCACAGTTTCGAGAGGAAGTATCCGTAT
The DNA here is from genome assembly GCA_036785485.1 of Physcomitrellopsis africana. NCBI lineage: Eukaryota > Viridiplantae > Streptophyta > Bryopsida > Funariales > Funariaceae > Physcomitrellopsis > Physcomitrellopsis africana. Next base: position 1,021,628 of record JAWRVF010000021.1, on the reverse strand, counting down.
TGACAGATGGTAAGTGCTACTTGAAAGCATGGAGACAATTGACATCCATGTCAATTTGATAATTTCGTGAAGAGAAGAGTGTGAGCGCCAAGGGACCTAGTGCGCCGATATGCCTTGCAAAGTCATAATCTTGCAGTAACAGCCTGGGGGTTGTTTTATTCTTCTTTGCTATTCTATTTCTGGAGGAACGCGTTCAGGTTGTTGCTCAAAGAAACTGCAGCGCTGTTTTCTTAGATATGCAGCATATGGTCATGTACTAATCAGATACTTTGGAACTTTACTAACAGGAATGGGTTCGTGCCTTATTGAAGTGCTGAATAATTGGTTAATCAAGAAGCTAGTTCAAACCTGGAATCAGAGAAACAACTAATCTTGTTGCTCAACCCTATAAGTTTTTGTAACGCTGAAGCGCTTGGGGTTGAATGTAGAGTGGGTGGTAGTTCCTGGACTGAATCATATAGCTGTGAATTGAATTCATCAAACTAACTTGGTGGTTGAAGCTGACTGTTATGTTGGGGAGTATCACAACACCCCCTCATCTAGGTCACATGAATAATGACCTGGTTGAATTGGTAGTTTCTTTGATACGCACACTACGCTGTCATTTTCTGACGACAGGGTGCATACCGCTGACTGTGTAGCGGCATGTAACTCTTTGCTAACTACGATGAATCATTATTTTATTTACCAATCCTTTCTTATCTTGGTTCATTTGCACCAGTTCTAGTACAATATTAGAGCATTGCCCTCTATCTAGGATTTGGAGGAGCATTGATTTCGTGTATATTAATGCCCCAGCTTCTGAAGCGTGGAGACTTGCTGTTCGATAAAAACTGTGATTCTAGATGCTATGCGGGGACTCCTACAAGTAATTTGCTCTATATGGTGTTAGAATGATTCTTGTTCGTTTCATATGTCAGGAACACGCACTTCTTCATCGTAATGTACTAAGCATCATTTAGAGCTAGGCTGATTCTACCTCGAATAGTACTTAATATTGTAACTCGAAGTCCATTGAGGTCCATTATTTAAGTCCTGATTCGACAGCTGAGTTAACTACGATATATCAGTGAGCTAGATGTTTCCGACCTTTTAGGTTCGTGTATCCTGCTTCAAACCACGCAAATCCAAGCCCTAGGAGTGCTTATCATACTCAAGGCTTCCATAATTGCATGTGTGCATGCACGAATATATTCCCATGTGTTCTCAACGTTAAGAATCTGAAGTTCCAACTGTTCACAAAACGAGGATGCAATTGATTCTGTGTAGTGCACGTGATTTGTGAGTTTCAGTTTGCTGAAATAGAGACAAAATAAACTTGGTTATCTGCATCATTGTGGTGGAATTGGGAACAGGTAAACAGAAACCTCCGAAGAATACGAGACAAAACAAAGTAATCTCGCTGACTTTCCTGAGTAAGGGACCTGCAAGTGTCTAGGTGAGCAAATCCATAATCGTCCTACTGTTTTCTTTTCGATTTCTTTCATGTTACAATCTCATTTGTATGAAAATTGCCACTGTTTATGACGCGCGTCAGGCTGTGTGGTGGACTCCCACGTTGAGGAGTGAAGTGGTTATTTTCTGTCCGGAGTTGCAAGGTGTAGAACTTTTCAATATTTAATAAGAAGCGTAAAAGCACATCTGCTTCTCACCTTCCTTGAACGTAACAGGTTGCTTTCTGTTTTTCTACAGGTGGCTCATTATGTCACCTCAGGTCTAGACTTCCATTTTACCAGCAAGTGTGACAACTGGTACGAGAGACTAAGAACAAAGCAGGCAGTTTTGAATAGCAATCCTAAATCAACGTACATATTATATATTCAAGGTTGCATTATGATGTTCAGATCATTTTCTAATTTTGGGGCTCCGTATGGCCGATATTTGTTCACTTCCAACTTTCTGTTTTAAAATTCAGTGTTTTTGTCGACTACTTAACTTCCGAGAACGCAACATTTTTTAACCCGTACAGGAGCATGTGATCTCGTTTTGTTGCAGGATGAATACTTGTCGGAGTTTGATGAATCCAGAGGAATGGTTCAGAATTCAGTGGATTAGTATAATCCATGTGAAAATTGCTGATGACGTCTAATGAGGGAATTGGGATGGGTCGTTTTTCTCTTTCCATCACGGAATATGAAGTCTACAGTGAAAATATCATCTTCTTAGTTGTAGGTGAGCAGGACTGAAAAAAGCTGGCACGTGGTGAATGCAATAAAAGTGGCATTGTGGGCCCAAGAATAGCCACATTTAGAGTCATGCTTTTAATTTAATTTAGTAACATACCGAACAAGTATGCAGTGAAAAAGAATAGGTTCTTTGAGAGATTGTTTTTAGAACTCTGGATTTGGATACTGTGCGTGTTGGTAATATCATCACAAGACCTCATCAATCATTTGTCACCTTGGTAGAATAGCATATCTAATAGCTGTATATTTTTAGTTAACAGGTAAGTAACTAACCATGTATATGATTATAATCAGGGATGAATTGTGCTTACAAAGATCAGTATAAGTTGGATTTTGTTTAATCCTTGGAATCATTTCTTGACAAAAATAAGCATTGTTTATGCTGACCTAAAATTATAGTACTTTCAAACATTGTATAGATTCTTCTATTCCAATTGAAAAATAATAATCTATATTTAAGCATCAAGAATTATAATGTTGAAGATTAGTTATGGATATCATGATAAAGAAAATACATAAATTTGTTATGCTTTCAAGAGTGTCAAAACACACAATCTTGTCATTTTAAATTATATAAACTGATTTTACAAAAAAAAAAAAAAAAAAAAAAATTTGGAAGTTTATTTAAAGAGAAATTTCAAACTTTTCTAGAGCAAGTGACTTAATTAACAAAGTAAAGTCAAAACTCAAATTAATATTGATAAAACAACTAATGACAAACAATTCAATAAGATAGCCATCTTAACAATCTTGACAATGATTTTAGTTGCATAAGTCTAAAAAAAAAAATTATTTTAGACCAAAGTCTTATCAGATATAATCTTATCTTAAAAGATATTAATTGTTATTAAAATAATAAGCATCAATGACCTTTTTGTTATATAGAATACATCAAAATATTTAATTATTCATGATAGTTTTATTTCTTTTTGAAATATCTATTAAGAATTTATATGACAAAAAGAGAGTTTAAAATATCATTTGAAGTAATGTATATATATATATATATATATATATATATATAATTTAAATTTTATAAAATTATTTAATTCTATAGATAAGAATTTAATCCTATTATTTAAAGATAAAAAATTATATATTTATCAATTTAATAAGTATTTTTATTGTAATAATTTTAAAAAGAATATTTCTTAAGGATTATAACAAATTAATATGTAGAAGATATGTACTAAGTAGACCAGCTGTCTAATAGGCATTAATAGCTTATAAAAAAGCAATGATTACTTAGAAAGTAATAGAAGAATTACATCTTTTATAAGATACATAATAGGCATGTTTGTGTGGCTTTAATTGTTGATCCATTAACATTATATAAAGCCATGTGCTTTACAAATGTAAGCAACTTAAAAAAGATAATAAATTAAAAAATACAAATCTTTTTTAAAATATAAAATATAATTATTATCTTATCTACTTCTAAATTATACAAGTATTTGTTACAAGTATATGTCAAGATATAAAGACAAGGAATCAAATTTTTTTTAAATATAATAAAATAACATATAGGATTGAAAACAAGCCTAGATATAGGATTAGAAAAAAAACATCACTGAAAGTGTTTGTAAGACTAAAATGTCTCTTGGCTTATTTCATTTTTTATAGTTTGGAAATTAATTCCTATAGAAGTTTCTAAGACATAGAATAGCTAAGAAGTGTCAAGGACATACTTATCAGAATCTTCTAGAACATTCTAGAAGGTTTGTAGAACTCTCTAAAATCTTCCAGAGCCTTCTAATATCTTCCTAGTTGGTGAAAATTGCTTGAGAAGCTCCATAGTTGGTGGAAGCTGCTTGAGAAGCTTCCTAGGTAGGAGTATATATTGGAGTCGAGGTTGAAGAGTTCTTCAGTCTCGACAACACATCTCTTAGAGCTCTAGCTCACCTCTCTGGTGTTATTTTTGTGCTCATCTGATTAATCTAGTTTTTGCCACTTCTTCTTGAACTTCTTGTTTAGATTTTCAGTCTATATTCTGCGTTCGTGACAATTTGTCGAGACAACTCTCATCTTAGATATCAGAGCTAGTTCTTTCTTGTTGGAGTGTGGATTATCTCTCTTCTTAAAGGTCTTAAGGCGTTTTAGAGGTTGCGGAGTACCTTCTTCTAAACCAATATTTCCTCCTTGTAGAAATAATTACTTTCTTTTTTTTAGAATGGCCAGAGGTCAAGACATTAATATGAGTGAAAGTTTGGAGTCCAAGTTGGACGCCATTATGAATGCTCTTGCCACATTATCACAAAAAACTACGGTGATTGAAGGAGTCTTTGCAAGACTTTATAACGATGGAGCATTCGGAATAGCACAATTTGGGCTTTGTCAGCCTCAAGCTTCTGCACTAGAAGAAGCAACTTTATCTGTGGTTCTACAAGAACCATTGCTTCCACAACAAAAAGAGCCTTGTATTAGCCTTCCAAACAAGTTTGATGGTACACGCTCCAAGTTTCGAGGTTTCGTCAATCAAATCAAGTTCATAACAACTCTACAATCCGAACGTTATTCAACAGAGGAATCACGCATTGGATTGGTTGGAACTTTGCTTACGAGATAAGCTCTATCGTGATTTGCTCCTCTATTCAAAAAAAGATCACCAATTTTGAACAACTTTGAAACTTTTTTGAAGGCATTTGCAGAAGCATTTGGCGAGCATGATAAGGCTCGATGGACTACAACAAAAATTTGGTCGCTACGACAAGGGACTTGCTCTGCATCAGTCTATGCATCAGATTTAAGGCAATTAGCATACAACATCAATTGGGACAAAGAAGCATTGATGAGTCAATTCTATTGGGATCTAAGAGACAACATGAAGGATTTGTTGTTATCTCTTCCTGATCCACAAACGCTCAACGAAGCCATTAGCTAAGTTGTGAAGTGCGATAACCGCCTATTTCAACGTCGCCAAGATTAACGCTCCAGACAATATACAAGTCGTGACGATGCAACTATATCGATAAGTAGCTTAAATTCACAATCGGAGGCGAAGGACATCTAGATTGATGCGATATGTGTCAAATCCCTTACTCTAGAAGAAAAGAAGCAGCGTATGGAAGAAGGTTTGTGTTTATATTGCGATGGAGAAGGCCATAGAGTTGGAAATTGTTCTAAGAAGCAAAATAGACACAACATCAAGACTAGAGAAGCATTTGTTCAAGAAAATGAGGATGCCCGCCTACAATAGGAACCATGCGGTTGGACAAATCAATACTAGGTTCCTCTCTTTCTACTCAACTCGCCCATTGATTTACAATTCTTTTGTCTTTTGGCCCTCAAAAACTAAAAACCTTAGCCTTATTAGATTCATGAGTATCTGCTTGTTTCTTACACTAAGAATTTGCTAAGCGTCACAAAATTCCCCTAGTACAGAAATTCAAGCCTATTCACATAGAAATAATAGATAGACGACGTTTATTATTTGGTAGTGTCACCCATGAATCAAAACCTATAGACGTGACGTTTAAAGACCATAGTAGTTATATTATTTTCAACATTATTAGCACCCCGTCAAATCCTATTATTCTTGGTCTTTCTTGGTTGGAAAAATATAATCCATCCATGGATTGGAGGCTACGGAGGATAACATTTCCCATTGAACAACATAAGGACAAACCTTGAAGAAGATTCCAAATCAAAAAGTCCATGTTTATTGTAAATCAAAACATAGTGTGAAAAACATAAAAGAATGCATTAAAATAAAAAGATTAAGATTAGAAGAAAGGTTGATAGAAAATTAGTAGTAAGAAGATACAATGGAAATTTACCTTGAAAAGTGAAATTTCTTTAGGTTAGTAAAAAGGAAAAGGTTGAGGAAGTGGAAAAGACATGGACTAAGAGGTCTTTTTGACTAAGAGGATAAAGAAGACCAGGAGGGAGATGACAAGGAAGGGTCGTGAAGAAGAAGGAGGGAGAGTTTTTTTGGAGAGATAGGATTTCTTTTTGATAGGCAGTATACATTTTTGTGTGTAGCAGAAGCTTAGAGAGGATTTTAGGTGCGAGTTTTTATGGGTTTGTAGTAGACAAGATAAGAAACTCATAGAAACAATTCTCATGTCTTTTGATTAAGTATCAAGGGAGATATGAGTTGTGAATGTTGCAAGTGTTTAAGACTAGGGCAGAGAGGGTTACTAAATTTCGGGCCTTGGTTCTTGGAAACCACTTACACTTTAGTAGTGAAATTTGTTGGGTTTTTGTTCCTTATAGATTTAACTACTTTGTGTCAAAATCTCAAGTCAATATGACCTTTGAGCAAAGAGTTATGAGTGAAATTGTAACCGGTTTGAATGAAAAAAGAAATAGAGTGAAGGTAGGGTTGAGGGTTTGTATAGGCAGTGCATGTATGTGGATTTTTTTGGGTATAAAGGGAGTTAAGAGACGAATTTGAGTGTAAAATTTAATAGACATGATCTATGTAAGTTAAGAAAGAGATAAGTGTAAGTTTGATACTCATTAGTCTTATAAATAAAATGTTATGCTCTTTCAAAGTGACAGGGGTCTATCTCCAAATTAGTGAAGTTTGAGGGAGCATAACTTTGTGATCAGAGTAGTATTTTGAGTAAAATTTGTTGAAATTTGTAGATATATGAGTCTATTAAGTTGTGTAAAAAACTGATTGCTATTGGAGTTATATTCGAGGAATTATGGGGAAAGTTGTGGGCAGATCTAGAGTTGTTAGAAGGCAAAATTAAAGAAGAAGGATGGAACCTATAACTCAAGTTTGGAGAAGGCTCTTGGAGCAATATTTGGAGGGTGTTTACAAAATAATACAAGCTATAAGCCTACCAAATTTCAGTACTTAGGTCTTCTTTAATGAAGAGCAATGAAGGTATGAAATAAAGGGGGTCCAAAATCAAAGGCAGTATGGAGGGATTATTTTGACAACATGGTTCTCTCTAACCACATGAGCTATAATCAAAAAGTTTTTGGGGTTTTCTTCTTTACTCTTTTAAGTACCTTGTGTCAAAATTTTGCTTCAATTGATATGATATCCTAGGATTTATGAGCAAAATTGAAGGCGGGTTTCTAAAGGCAGAATATGTTAGGGTTAATAAAGTATGTTTTTATATAAATTCTTCAATTTTATGAACTTTATGAATCTCATCTTGCACTTAAGAAACGAAAGGCACAAAAGACCCAGTGTTTCTTAGGGCTAAGACTCTCATCACGACAGCGTATGGAAAAAGGTTTGTGCTTTTATTGCGGTGGAGAAGGCCATAGAGTTGAAAACTATCCGAAGAAGCATAATGGACGTAACATCAAGAATAGAAGTACATTTGTTCAGGAAAACGCGAATGCCCAGCCACAATAGGAATTGTGGGGGGTGGACAAATCAAAACCAGGTTTCTCTCTTTCTACTCAACCTGCCCATTGTTTTATAATTCTTTTGTCTTTTGGTCCTGAAAAACTAAAAACCTCAGCCTTATTAGGTTCAGGAGCATCTGCTTGTTTCTTAGACAAAGAATTTGCTAAGTGTCACAAAATTCTCCTAGTATAAGAAAATTCAAACCTGTTCACATAGAAGTAATAGATGGACGACCTTTATTATCTGGTAGTGTCACCCATGAATTAGAACCTATAGACGTGACGTTTAAAGACCATAGTAGTTATATTATTTTCAATATTATTAGCACCACGTCAAATCCTATTATTCTTGGTCTTTCTATGTTGGAAAAATATAATCCATCCATAGATTGGAGGTTACAGAGGATAATATTGCCCATAGAACAACCTGAAGACAAGCCTGGAGGAAGACCCCAAATCAAAAAATCCTTGTTCATTGGAGCAAGAACGTTTGAAAGATCATGCAAGGAAGGCACACCATTGGTCATTTATGCGGCTCTAACTAGTGGAGAGCAGATTTCAACAGCAGGAATATCGGAACAATATAAGGATTTTCAAGACGTTGTCGGGGTAGAGAGAATCTGCCTCAAGAAAGCGTTGGGCTTCTGGCTGCCACTAATTACTCAAGCAAGATTCAAGTATAATAAAAACCCCCAATTTTATATAAAAGAGATCTCCATAGGGCTATTACACCCAATACACAAGCCTAATTTCCTCAAACCACTCAAAACATAACAAAATACTCTAAACCCTCATTCTCCCGTAGGAAGGGAATTTTTCCCGAACTTCAATAACCCATAACTTTTAATCCAACCGTCCAAAACTACTCCAAATTTACATGAAGTACTGATATATTCTTCACAACTACCACCACAAATTTCAACCTTCGATTCATTATCGATCTTTAGATATCGCCAAAACCCTAGCAGTAGCTTTAAACCCTTGTTTACAAACACCCGTGTACTAAATTCTTTATATCTCACAATCTAAGAGTCCAAATGCTATGAAACTTTGATGTGTAGCTTTTTAGCACAATAATACACCTTCTTGGAAATTTTGAGACAAAAATTCGTCCAAAAACTTAAGATATGGCAAACCCCATCACCATCAACAAAACGGTCTACTTACTGCCTTGGAATTGGATGCGCTGTCTTCAACTCTTCATATCTCCTTCGTCTAAACTCAAAACTTAAGAATTCCTTCGTAACAGACGTAGATCTTGAAATCACCTTTCCAACCGCACCGTCCGATCTCCAAAAGCCTCCGTACAACTCCGCGAAATCCCAAAAGAGTGACAGTATGTATGAAATCCACTCTTTAACTTTGAACAAGTATAACTTCTTCACCCTAACTCCAAATCGCCTAAAATTTCCTCTCAAACTGTACCCAAAATCCTAAAATTTACAACCCTACCTCTGAAATTGCAAATCCCCCTTTTGAAGTCGCCGAAACCCTTGTTAAGGTCGCGGGCAGCCTCCTCAAAGCCCATTGGGCATGGTATTCGACCAATAGGGATGAAGTTCCCTATTCCTTGCCTTCATCCGACCATGGCTTGATTTCATCCCTCCCAATTAGCCTCTTACTAGCTTGAATTTTCATCCTTAAGTCCCAACCTTCTCTCAAGGCTTCATACTAAACATTTAGATCTTATAATTTTAAAATACCATAACTAAAATAAGTAAAATAAAATAAAATAAAGTTTCTTCTATCAACCATTTTTAATTTAACTTACTAACCATTCTAACACATATCTAAATCTATAAACATATTAGGCATTTTGAGTGGATTTTACATACTGTAAGCAATTACAGTACAACAACGTGTTCCAAAAAAAGAATGCTGACATGCTACCAGAACATCGACTATATGATTGTGCCATAGAATTGCAAGAAGGAGCACAACCACCTTTTGGCCCAATCTACAACCTATCGCAGACGGAGTTAGCTGAGTTGCAGAAATACATTGACAAGAACCTAGCGAAGAACTTCATTTGTCATTCAAAATCGCCAACTGGGGCACCAATCTTATTTGTGATGAAGAAGGATGGCTCACTATGGATGTGCATGGACTATCGAGGTCTCAACAAGGTGACAAAGAAGAATCGCTATCCATTACCTTTGATCTCTAGTCTTCTGGAACAACTTGGACGTGCAAAGATCTTTACAAAGATTGATCTAAGGGGAGCTTACAACCTTGTGCAAATCAAAGAAGGAGACGAATAGAAGACAGCTTTTCGTATAAGGTATGGTCATTTTGAATATAATGTCATGCCATTTGGTCTTACCAATGCTACGGCAGTTTTTCAACACATGATGAACGATATTTTTTGAGAATATCTAAATGATTTTGTTGTCATTTATCTGGATGATATCTTGATATTTTCTGAGAATGAAGAAAAGTATGAGAAGCACGTTCATTTGGTACTCGAAAAACTACGCGAGCGAGGACTCTATGCCAAGTTGGAAAAGTGCTTATTTCACCAAACTGAGATGGAGTTTTTAGGATTTGTTGCGACTACGGAAGGCTTGAAGATGGATCCCAAGAAGGTGGAAGCAATTGTGTCCTGGGAAGTTCCAAAGACGATTAGAGACGTACAATATTTTCTCGGCTTTGCTAACTTTTATCGGATCTTCATCAAGAACTATTCTAAAGTTGCTACTCCACTCACTTGATTAACATGTAAGGATAAGCTAGAATGGAGATCTCTAGCGGAAAAATCATTTCAAAACCTTAAAACGGCATTTATTACGGCTCCAATCTTGGTACACCCAAACTTTGCAAAAGCTTTCTATTTGAAAATCGATGCTTCGGATTTTGCTTTAGGAGCCGTACTTTCACAGATGGACATTGACAATAAGCTTCATCCGGTTGTATTCTATTCACAGAAGTTTTCTGCGGCTGAGATCAACTACGAGATTCATGATAAAGAACTCCTTGCTATAGTGGATTCTTTCCAAGAGTGGCGTCACTTCCTCGAAGGAGCTGCGCATCCGATGACCGTATATATGGATCACAAGAATTTGAAATATTTCATGTCTGCTCGAGTTCTAAACCATCATCAAGCTCGATGGAATATGTCGCTATCTAGATTTGACTTCGTTATTACTTATCGGCCTGGAAAGCAGCAAGGACTATCCGATGCCTTATCAAGAAGATCATATCTTGCGCCGAAGATTGGAAAAGTAGCGCTTGATCAACAGTGTACGACATTATTAAAGCCAGAGTAATTCAGATTTGTACTGCTGTGGTGCCAATTGATGCTGACTTCCTCAATCAGGTACGTGCTGCAATTATTGAAGATTCAATAGTCCTTGATATTAAGTAACGTATCAATGATGACAAGTTCAAGGTTGAAGGAGATCTCTTATACTTTGAGGAGCGGCTATATATCTCAAAAAGGCCAGTACGACTTCGAGTCTTTCAATCTCGTCATGACTTTTCAGTTGCGGGACATTTCAGATTCAACAAGACCTTGGAACTCATTTCCCGCGATTTTTGGTGGTCCCAATTGTGGAAGAATGTGAAGGATTTCGTCTTGTCTTGTGACATTTGTTCAAGATCCAAGAACCCTCAACATCGCCCTTATGGACTTCTACAGCCATTTTCCATTCCGTGTCGTCCATGGTCTTCAATTTCCATGGACTTTATTACAGATCTGCTGCCATCAAATTCATTTGACAGCATCTTTGTTGTGGTGGATCGACTTACGAAGATGGCACATTTTATCCCTTGTAAGAAGACATCGTCAAGCAAAGACACAATAAGGCTCTTCCTTGATAATGTATATCGATATCATGGTCTACCAGATGATATCATGTCGGATCGAAGAACCCAATTTGTATCAAAGTTTTGGAGATCTTTTTTTAAAATATTAAAGGTGGACATCAAGCTTTCTTCGGCATTCCATCCTCAAACGGACGGCCAAACGGAATGAGTGAATCAAGTTTTGGAATAGTATTTACGATGCAGCATCAACTATGAACAAGATGATTGGACTGCATATCTATCGCTAGCCAAGTTTGCATATAACAACACCCTTCATGGATCGACTCAGAAAATACCATTTTTTTCCAACTATGGGTACCATCTGAAGCTTGATCTATTGAGTCCGTCAGCGAATAACAATCCAGCAGTTGAAGGATTGGTGCAACAGCTATTCGTGCTTCAAACCACATTGAAACTTCAATTGCAAATTGCCTAAGAGTCTTACAAAGCATCCGCGGATAAATTTCAAAATTAGGCACCTAATTTCAAGATTGGAGATAAAATATGGATACTTCGACGGAATATCAAGACTAAGTAGCCATGTGATAAGTTGGACTACCAGAGATTGGGACCATTTGTTATCCAGAAGCAGATCAATCTTGTGGCGTACCGCTTAGAGTTATCAGCTGCTATGAAGGTACATCCTGTCTTTCATGTTTCTCTGTTAGAACCTTATCGAGAATCGTCTTTTCCTGGAAGAGTGCAATGTCCGCCACCTAGTATAGAAATTGAAAACAACAAAGGATATGAGGTAGAAAGGATACTAGATTTACGGCGAAGATGGAATAAATTAGAGTACTTTGTGCATTGGAGCGGCTACGATATTAATGAAAGAACATGGGAACCGGCCAAAAATCTTGCCAATGCATCTCAAAAGGTACGGGAATTCCATCAACGATATCCTAATAAACCAAAAGCTGGTCATTAATGAAGCGTGAAGATGAAGCCTTCTCTGGAGAAATGAATAAAAAAAAGATCCATGAATCATCTGCCTTGTGAATGATAACTGGAGTATATTACAGAGACTATGCAACAAATTTTTAATTTCTTACGTTTGTGAGTATACATCTCAAATGGCTTCTCGGAGACCTCAAAGCTAAAGGAGGAGGTGATGTCAAGGACATACTTGTTAGAACCTTCTAGAACATTCTAGAAGTTTCCTAGAACTTTCTAGAATCTTCTAATATCTTCCTAGTGTCAAGGACATACTTGTTAGAACCTTCTAGAATATTCTAGAAGTTTCCTAGAACTCTCTAGAACCTTCCAGAGCCTTCTAATATCTTCCTAGTTAATAGAAGTTGCTTGAGAAGCTCTCTAGTTGGAGGAAGCTGCTTGAGAAGCTTCCTAAGTAGGAGTATATATTGGAATCGAGGCTGAAGAGTTCTTCAGTCTCGACAACACATCTCTTGGAGCTCTAGCTCACCTCTCTGGTGTTGTTTTTGTACTCATCTGATTAATCCAGTTCCTGCCAGTTCTTCTTGAATTTCTTGTTTAGACTTCAAGTCTATAATTTGTATCCGTGACATGGCCTCAAATGTGGAAGGCAGTCAAAGACTTTGTACAATCATGTGAAATCTGCTCAAGATCAAAGACTCCTTGTTATCAACCTTTTGGGCTTCTTCAGCCATTACCTATTTTAAAATAACCATGTTTTTTTATTTCGATGGATTTTATTATAGACCTTCCAAGCTCAAGATCTTATGACTCTATATTTGTGATAGTAGATTGGTTCACCAAGATGGCACATTTTATGCCATGTACAAAATCTATCATAGGTGAAGAAATAGCTAGGCTTTTCATTGATAATATCTATCGCTATCATGGATTACCTAAAGATATTATATCGGATAGGGCAACTCAATTTGTGTCAATATTTTGGAGAACCTTTTTCAAGATCTTAAAAGTGGATATAAACTCATCTTCAGCTTTTCATCCTCAAACTGATGGTCAAACAGAGTGCGTTAACCAAGTCTTAGAGCAGTACTTAAGGTGTACCATCAACTACCAACAAGTTGATTGGATAGCTCTTCTGTCATTGGTAAAATTTACTTAAAATAATATGATACATTCTTCTACGCAACAAATATCTTTCTTTGCCAATTATGGTTATCACCCATGACTTGATGCTTTTGACTTTTCAAAAATTGATAATCCAGCATCAGAAGATTTGATAAATTGTTTGTCAAAGCTACATGCAATAATGAAGGTGCAATTAAAAGAAGCTCAAGAACGACAAAAAAAAAATACAAATGTGTATCGCAAGGAACAACCACAATTCAACGTAGGGGACAAGGTATGGTTACTTTGTCGCAATATCAAGACTACTCGTCATTGTGTTAAGTTGGATTATCGTAGGCTTGGACCTTTTTTTATTTCTAAACAAATCAATCTAGTTGCATATCGATTACACTTATCGAAGTCCATAAAGATCCATCTTGTATTTCACGTGTCACTACTCAAGCCATACAAGATAGTGGATATACAAAGAAGAAGACAAATGCCACCGCCTCCTGTAGGAATGGACAACAATCAAAAGTTTGAGGTTGAAGAGATTCTAGATTCAAGGCGGCACTGAAATTGACTGGAATATCTTATGCATTGGCACGGATACAATATTAGTGAATGCACAAGAGAGCCATCAAAGAATCTAACAAATGCACTAATAAAAGTCAATACATTTCATTGACGATATCCATCAAAATCAAGATAAATATTCAAAAAAAATCTTTGCCATAAAGCAAAGCAAGTTCTATAAAGGTCTCATCCTACCTTGTATCATTGTTTATCATTTCTTTAGATTTATTTGTGCTAAAGAGATGGAAGATCAACAACCAGTAAATTCAGGTCAAGAGCCATTATTTGCTGATTTAATAGGCGAGACATCACGACTATCACAACCTTCAGGACGACGAAATAGAAATAAAGACCCTCAAGAATGACATATCCTTCTTCGGATTGATGGCAAAATACAACATGTTTGGTATCACGACCTTAGAAGAGACTCTCAATGTTTGGTGATATTTTTAGAGGTAGGAACTACTCCTGATGGTATTTCTAATATTTTCTTTGAAGAAAGTTATGAAGGCCTCAACAATAATCAAATAACAGGGTGGTCCTATCGCCCTCGTATGGAACATTATTGATGGTTGAAATGACCTATCAACTATCTTCAAAGGGAACAAAGATCAGAGTATGTGGGAAGCATAATTGGACGTATCCTCGACTTCCTCAACATATAATAACCACTCCTCATGAAACTTGTCCCTAGAAGGGCGGATAATGTCACAAACATAAGATTTATTCTAATAAATTATCTAAATAATATAGACCAATAGAAATAAGTAAAATAAGTTGATTTGATAATATCTGATAGAAAAGCTTCTTAGAAGCTTCATAGATGCGGAATCACCTTTATACATATCTATAGGTGATTCATAGGTTAGAAACTTGGTCAACAAGCTAGCCACATGGTGCACATGTTGGTAGCTTGTGGAACAAGCCAAATACGTGGCGCACATGTGAAAAACTTGTCGTGCAAGTTTGACACATGTCTTGTAAATTAGACATGTGTATGAGGTCCTATAGAACACCGCCACGTAGCTCTTAATTAGATAATATTTATAGAGGCAAGAGTGAAGCCCTCTTCATTCTTGTCAATTTCTTTTGTGATTCTAGTCTAGTTTTAAGAGTCTTCATGTTTCCAGTCTTTGACAATAGCCATTCTAGTTTTCCTTTGAATATACATACTTTCTTATTCTTATTTTGTGACTTTATTTTGATATAGTTTTCATTAGATTATACATCTTTTTCTAATTCATGTCTTTGACAACTATGCGCCAAATCTTTGATTTTTTATATTTGTGAGTATATATCTCAAATGGCTTCTCAGAGACCTCAAAGCTAGAGGACGAGGTGATGTCAAGGACATACTTGTCAAAACCTTCTAGAATATTTTAGAAGATTATTAAAACTCTCTAGAACCTTCCAGAGCCTTCTAGCATCTTTCTTATTGGTAGAAGTTGCTTGAGAAGCTTCTTAGGTGGTAGTATATATTACAGTCGAGGCTGAAGAGTTCTTCAGTCTCGACAACACATCTCTTGGAGCTCTAGTTCACCTCTTTGGTGTTGTTTTTGTACTCATCTGATTAATTTAGTTTTTACCAGTTCTTCTTGAATTTCTTGTTTAGACTTTCAGTCTATATTCTGTGTCTATGACAAGAAGTTAGAATAATATTTTGTAGAAACTATTAGATAACTAGAAAAGACTTTGAAAAGTTATAGAAGACTATAAAAACTTCTAGAAGAATATAGAAGGTTCTCAAGAACTTGTAGACAATTTAAGAAATATTTTAGAATCTTATGAAGTATTTTAGGAAGTTTTAAAGGTTTATAATGATTTAGAAAATAATATTAGATTTTAAAAGATTTTGTAATTTTTTATATTTTTTTAAATGACTCTTAATATATATTTGTGATGTAATTTCTTCTTCTAAAAATAAGTTATATAAAAAGATTTAATGGCCTATTTTTTTGTTATAATAAAAAAATTAAATATTTATTGGATAGTTCTTTTTATGTGTATTGTCTTTTGATTTCTATTTAAAGTATTAATAGAGCATTTTTTAGGTTAGATAATGGCTTGTATATTTATTTGTTAACAATAAAATCTTTTTAATATATAAAATATTTTATAAATTTCATACACAATTTAAAAATCAAATACTTTATAAACTTCTAATTTAATTTTTTTCAACTATAATTAAAACTAATAGAATAGACGACTTTTCTTCATGACAAATAATTTAATATAGGCTTTTAATTTATACTTAATCTTTGATAATCTAGCTTCTTTGATCGTCTTTTTATTTATATTTTTTTCTAAAATAAAATTTATACAATATCAAAATTTATTTATTTTTTTGGTGTTTATAATAATAATTTTAGTTTTATTAATATCAGCTTTAAGCTTCTTAAAGTTCAAGTACAATCTCTTTTTAGATGATAGTAGGTTAACAAATAAGATCTTCTAAATTTTAAGCTCTAAAATCTTTGATCTAAAAAAATACTTAATTATAATAATTATATTTATATACGTATATATATATATAATATTAAAATAAATATATACTAGTTTTGTAAGAAAAATCTATCAATTATAAGAAATTAAGCCAATTATTTTTTTATAGTTTGTATAGCAATAAAAATATATTTTTTAAAATTTTTGTTGATACATTTTGTTTCACTATCTATGTGTGAATGATTTGATATATAAAACTTTATCTTAAGATTTGAAGTAATCATTAAAAATTTGATACAAAATATAACCTTATTTTATTAAAATATCTCTTAGAAGTCCATAATTAGAATTTATTATTAAAAAAAAATTTAAATATTTTTTAACTAAAATTTTATTTATTTTATATAATAAAATAAATAATTTTAATAATTTAATCTAAAATTACCAAAATTATGTCTTTATTCTTAGAATTTAGAGAATTTATAATAAAATCTATTAACTATAAAGATTAGGTAGATAAAAAAATTATATAATCAATGCTTTGAAATTTTAGCTCTTATACATGTAATACAAGATTGGATAATTATTTTAAATCTTATTTATTTATAGTTATAAATAATTTATAAATATTTGTTATATTTTATTTGTCAAAATCATTTTGTCCCTCATAAAGAAATTCATGATATATTTAAACAATAAAAAGACACAAAAGTTGTGAAGCTAAGGCTAATAATTTAAAAAAAAATTCTATCCTTGAATAATTATATATATATATATATATATATATTAAATTTTGTAAAAAACTTATAATTTTTAATTCCTCATATGTATATATAATTTTATTTTTGTATCATTAAAAATTGGTATAGATATAATATTAAAAATAAGATATATTAATTTTAAAAAAAAATTATTCTATTTTTGATCTAATAATATATCTTTATTTTAAGCTCCAGATAAGACCTTGAAGATAAATGTCTGATTTTTCTTAGAAGTTTCTATAATAGTATGTAATTATAAAGTGAAACCATAGTACTGTTATATTTTATTTAACTCGTCATTAATTCAAACTTTGTAAGCTCATCAGATACTCTAAGTTCTTGCAGTCAATATATATTATTATTATATATTAAACCTTTTGAAAAAATCATGGCATTTCTTTAAAAAAAAAATATTATTCTTATAATTAAAGAATTCCAAAAAATAGAGATGATGTGTGTTGTATGTGATTAAGGATTTTTGTATGTAGCAACTTTAGGGCTTTGCAATAGGCACGGCTTAGGTTGCACCTCATAATTTGTTTAAGTTTTTTATTAAAGATAATATGCATAATAAAGTAATGATGGTTTTTTTTTTTTTTTTCATTTTTTTTTTTTTTTAAATTATTAAATAATATAGCAAGAATAGATTTATATGTGACAAGAGTTTATGGAAATCTTATAAGTACAAACACAACTGTGATAAGAAATTGAATAGTTGCCCAAGACATAATTACTAACCTACCTATACACCTCTCAAAGGAGTGCATAATGATCAACTCTCTTAACCTCCATTAGCTCAAAAATAGTCCACATCCAACTTGATCTATCTTTAGTAAGTGACTACCTTCTAGCTTTGCAATAATCTTTATAGGTCTTTTGGTACAAGCATAATCTCAGAAAATAGAAGTTGATGAAGATGCAATCAAAAAGAAAATCAACAAACTTAGTCAAAATACCATTATTACTTTTTTTTGTCAATAACAAGCAGAAAGATTTTAGTCTCAAGGCTTGGAAGGCAAATTTGGAACAAACAATGGACAAGACTATTGCTTTTGAAAAAAATATTGGTAAAAGATATATATATTTAAAAACTATGTTGGAAGAAATTTCTTGTCATATTTTTATCTTATTGTTGTTTTGGTCTAAACTTGATCTTCAAGATTCCTATGTGAATTGTGTTAAAAAATATTTTAAAAGAATTTTTGGCTATTATATTACAGATAACAATCAGATTTAGAAAAATATTGGGAGAAGATCTTGACAATGCAAAATTGTTGGAATCTAGATTTTGCATCAAATTGGACTTTAGACTAGGATAGAAGTTAGAAACTTATATTACCAATCTTATGACTGAAATTGACAAATCAATTTCTATAGATTATCTAAATCTTTCAATAAGATGTGGATTGTGTCTTGGTACTAATCACATAATTTGAGAATGTATAGCTCTCTTTAAAGTACAACCTTGATTAAAAGTACATATAACCAACAAAAAATTAGAGATTATATCTAAGCAAAATATTGGCAATACTCAATCAAATATTTCTAATCTTGTATTTAATAAGTCATCTATCAACTTGTTGATTTTATGTATTGTTAACAACATAGATTCAAATAGATTTACATAGTTATAATATAAACAAAATGATATTAGATAAGAAGCTATCCATATTTAAAATATAGCTATTTTTAAACCTCTTTTTTAAAAAGATTTACATCATCACTTACAACTAGTGACTAAAGAATCTATATCAAATATTCTATTATAACCTCAAGGAAGATAATAAGATGTTACAAAATCCAAAGAGTCTTTCAATGATAATAATCATTATATTATTTAATTTTAAAAATATACTTATATATAAAAATAATTTTTCTAAGACTATCTTTATGAGGTACATAAACCTAATAGATCAAATTCTAAAGGCTTATGTCTATGAGTTATATGAATTAATCAAGCAAATCACTCTTCTAACCTATGTTGATTTGTACGATTTTGAGGACGGACTTACTTTAGACAATATTTTTAATGACTTGGTTCAAAAGTCAATTCATGATTGCTCTTCAAAGAAGATTTGAGAGGCTTCTACCATTTTAAAAAGCAAAAAATTACATATAGAAATACAATTGAAGGATTTTTTTGAAGATGATTGTTATTCCTCTGGATACTAATTCCATTCATATTTTTGGTTGTAAAGAGAAAACAATCTTAGAAGCTAGTGTTCTGTTAACTATTATATATACATCTTAGAGGTTAGGCAAGATAGAAGTGAATACTAACAATTTTACAGCAATAAAAATATCCTAGAGGCAGGGCAAGATAAGAGTGAATATTAATAATTCTAAAATAATAAAAATATCCTGTAGATAAGGTGAGAGAGAATTAACAAATTTGGGATTATAAGTTTGTACAATGATGGTACTAGCAACCTAGTGTATCTCAACCTACAATCTATGGTCTTTTAAGAACATTTACAAAGGAATGGACTTAAGACACTCAAAATAATACATTGTTTATTTTTGCAAATCTGTCTCGTCATCAATGTGGTGTCGTATGACATGAAGTCTTGCTTGAGAATCCATTGGGGACTTAGATGTAGAAGATGGAAGAGAAATAGTAACAACAAGTCTTAATACCTTTAATAGAATTATGTAAAAATTATAATTAAAGACTAATAAGTATATTCAATTATTTAAAAAAATTAATTAGATTTTTAATTAATTATAAAAGAATACAAAAAAAATCTTAAAGAACTTCTAAAAAAATTATAAAGAATTAATATATATTTTTAAAAATATTAATATAAATTCAAAAAAATATGAAAATAGAATTTTTTTTAAAATATTAAAAAAAAAATTATAATTAAATTCTAATCAAATTCTAATAAAATTTTAATTAAATTTTAATCAAATCCTAATCAAATGTTAATCAAATCCTAATTAAACTTTAATCAAATTTTAGTCAAATCCTAGTCAAATCTTAATCAAATCTTATTCAAATCCTAATCAAATTCTAATCAAATCCTATTCAAATTCTAATCAAATTCTATTCAAATTCTAATCAAATCTTAATCAAATCCTAGTCAAATTCTAATAAAATTTTAATCAAATCCTAATCAAATCTTAATCAAATCCTATTCAAATCTTATTCAAATCCTAGTCAAATCTTAATAAAATCTTAATCGATTCCTATTCAAATTCTAAATCCTAACTAAATCTTAAATGAATCCTAACAAATTCTAATTGAATGCTAATCAAATCCTAACAAACACTAACAAACCCTACAACAAATTGAAACTACAATGGCTAATGATCTAACCATTGATCTTAGTCTAAAATTTTCACACTTTTCAATAACTAAGTTAAAAATATGCATAAAAGAATTGAAGGAGATCTAATTTACCAAATTAAGCTTACTTCACCTCCAAGCATCAAAAAAACTTTTCAAGGAGCTTCCTTGCACCTAATATATATAAGAATTACAGTTGATGAGATCCTCAAATTTAACATTGCAATCCTTGTGGCTTACTTTAGACCTTCTAATTTTACTCTTATACCTTATTATAGCTCCTTGCTTGTGATATAAAGTAAACCTCTTTTGTTTTAATTCTTTAAGCTTTTAGACTCTTGTTCTACTTGAGTAATATATTTATAACAAAATATGGACAAATTCATTAAAAATTTGTTACAAAGAAATTAACAAAATATCCACAATATGAATATTTTTTTCTTAAAAGATAGAATAATTCATAGATGGTAAAACACATATTAGGTTCTAAAAATAATAAAGTAATTAAATAGAATTTTAGAATATTTAGTATAAGGTGATTATACACAAAAGTGTAAATAAGCTCATTTTAATAGTTGTTTTGTATTCTTAGTACTTTTAGTTATATCTCCAAATATAAGGTGTTAAGTAGTATATTATATTTTTTCTACTCTATTAATGCATTGAATATATTCTATTTTTATATTAAAAAATCTTAATATTGATACTTAAATATACTTTAATAATTTAAAATTATTCTTTGGCCCTATCATTCTATATAAGATAATATTTTTATATCAACCTTATCAACAAAAATGTGATTATTGAATAATTTTTAATAAATATCTTTTAAAAAGAAAAAGAAAAAGAAATATAAATTTCTGTGGAAATTTTAATTTAAAAAGAAAAAACAATCTATTTAACCTTTAGTATTAAAAATTTAAGAAGTTATTTTTTTAATACTTTTGATTGATGCTAACAAAGTAATAGTACTATTGTAACCATGTATTGGAAGTTTATAAATTGATTATATAAATATATTTTGATATATTAATTTTTAGAGTTTTTAAGTTTTAAATTTAAGGTTTAAACTATATAAAATAATATCTAGGTTTTTAGGAATTTAAAAGCAAATTAAAAAATCAAATTTTCAAGAATTTAGAATTTAATTATAATAATTTTAGTTTAATTTTAAGAATTTAAATAAAAAAATACTTTGAATTTAGAATTTAAGTCTTAAGTTTTTGTTAGGATTTTTAATATTTTTTAAAATAATTAATATTTAATATTTAAGTTTAATATTTTAAATTAAAAAATTAAAAAATTATCTCAAAATTATAAGGATTTAAAATTTGAACCTTACAATTCAATTAGAAATTTTAAGATTAACATTAAAAACTTAGATTGTTTGTCTAGAGCTTATAGAATTTGCATCAAAACTTCTATGGCTAAAGATTAAAAGCCTAGAATTTTATTCAAGATTTTGAAAGATAAAAATATAAATTACTTAAATTTAAAATAATATTTTTTAAAAAAATATTTTAGATTTAAAATTTTAAAATTTAAAACTTAATTAAGATTTTAAAAATTTATATTATAATTTTAAAAACTAAATTTAATATTCAAATGGCATATAGCAAACCAACAACAATTCTAGGCACATGTGAGAGTAAAATTCATCCCTCAATCTAAATTACAAGGCGGCCTCAATTAAAAGTTTTTTTATATTTGGTAGTATAAAGTGAGAAGTATAATTAATAAAAAAAAAATTTAAAAAAATAAAAAAAATAAAAAAAATAAATGAAAGAAAATCAATCAAATAAATATACATTCCAAAAACTTGTCACAATTTGTTTATTAGATTTTTACTTAGTAAAAAATAAAAGATAAAAATAAAAAATATAATTTTATATAAATTTTTTTTTAATCTTTTTAATGACCTTAAAAAAAAATATATGTGATTCTAAGTTATTATAAATAACTTATGAAGGTTTAAAAATAAAAATTAAAAGATTATAAAATTTAATAAATAGATTTTACCTCAAAGATAATTTGATTAAGAAATCAAAGGTTTGAGCCTCATCAAGGCTCACAAGTAGTATTATAGGGTGTCTTAGAAGAGCAACAAGGCCTTAATCTTATCTTCCTACCTACATCCAAGGTGCTACAATCCATATGGGACATATACACCTCCCTTCCTACAAGTACTATTCTAGTTGTTGGTCACTACAATCTCTATTAGTAAAATATGTTTTTTTTATATTTTTGACTTCACCATGGTGTTTAAAAATATTCATTTAGCCTAAGAACCTTACAAGGCCTTTAAATCTTGCTCCATTTCTTCATAATGGCCTTCCAAAGTAATAAAATTATTTTTTATTAGAATCTTAAAAATATATTCTAAAAATTCCCTAAAAATTACAAATAAATTCTATATAAATTCTAAAAAGACTTATAATATTTTTAAGGTGCTATTTTAAATTTAAAGCTACTTCATCCTACCTTGCTATTTTAAATTTTAACTTTGAACCAAACAATTGACGTTATTGTTAAATGCAACAATTACTTCTATATTTTATATTTTTTTATATTTTTAATTCTATATATATATATATATATATATATATATATATATATTTTAAAATTGTAACTTAGAACTTAAAGATTTCTATAAAAATTGTTATTACTCCTCACAATTCACAATCAAAAGTAGAAGATATAAAAATTAATTAAGTACTATTTAAATATTTTACATGACAACAAAAAACTTAATATTGTCAAGAAAGTTTGTGCTTATATTATACAAAACTTCAATATACTAAAAAAAAACTTAACATTGTCCAAAAAAAATAGCACAATCACAAAACAAATAATATAGATACAAAAAAATAACTTGTCAAAAAAAAAAAAAAAAAAAAAAATTTCCAACTACAATAAAATCCTTCCAAATGAATTCATGTACAACATAAATATACAAATCAATGAAAACTATTAATACTAAAAACACATATATTGTTTTTTAAATAAAAAAATTAATTTTTTAAATAAAAAAATTAATTTTTTAAATAAAAAAATTTGCAACACCATTATTAAATAAAAATATTACAAACATAAAATAAATATAATATATTTGTTATGACAACAATCTCTTCTAAAAACTCTTCTAAAAAGCCATTGGAATAATATGCAAAACTTATTCATGCAGTTGTTCATGCAGGAATGAATCCCAAATGAAGGAAACGTTGATTAAGGGAACCTTAGCAGCAAAAACAACAATAGCAACGTGGGATGCAGGATTTGGAAGCAAAGGGTGGTGGGGCAGGCACACAGAGCCTCACATGCATGACCCTCAAAGGCCTGGGCTGAAGTGGACTGGGTTGCCTCATCCCCCCACCCCCTTTGAATTTTATATTGTGGGCATTCTCGGAGCTCTTTGTTGAAGCAACAACCGAGGCACCGCACTTCTCACTCCACCCCCCACCACCGACACCACCTCCAGCACCCCCAGCAAATCACCACTTCGCTTCTCCCAGACGCCGATTCCCCTCGTTTGTTGTATTTTTTTACTTTTTTTGTTTTGTGGGTCAGTGACGTGTTGGTCACATCAGGATGGAGACCAGGCATGAGGTGCAGAATATGAAATAGCGCTCCCGGTGCACCACAACAACGGCATTTGTGATGCGAAGATCAGCTGAATTGGGCGATAGAATGACGAAGGTGGTCGTGGCTATGGCGAACCTGAGATTGGTCTCTGGGCTGCTGTCTGTTCTGCTGGTCGTTAGTTGTGTTGAAGGTCGTTATACGGCGCTGCGATCTCTTCGTACTCCCCGGCGACAGTTTCCGGAGGGGATTCCGAGCTCTGTAGCTCCCCTGGTGAGTCGTCACCAGCTGCGGTTGGACAATGGACTCGCTGCGACTCCACCCATGGGGTATTCCTTCCACCTTGATTGGTATCTGTCCGAATTGATGTGGTTTGGATGATCGTTGTGGGGTTCATGCACGATGAACTGAGCTGTGGCACTCTCCGTTCGGTTCTCTGAAGTTGTGGAGTGTATCTCTTGTTTTTTTTATGGTTTTGTTTGTGTGCGCTGTGGAGGGTTGTGACCGAATGCATGAGTTGATGACTGTAATATTGAAGCACTGATTTCTCTGAACTTTGCGAATTTGATTTTCTTCGGAAGTCTGCATTGTTTGGAGACTAGGCTTTATGAAACGTATTCAATCTTGAATTCTTAGTATCCCAACAATTGGATGGACGTTGGGATTGGTCAGTGTTGAAATCTTTAGTCTATTAGTGTGATTTCTACTTCTGACATGGTTGACATAGTTTGCGAAATATTATGTTTCATGAGTTTAATTCTCTTAGTAATTGCTACTCAAACTGCGAACGATATTTTTGGAGTTGGTTCGGATTTGAAAATGAACTGCTAGATGAAGAGAAATTCAATGGTAGGATGGCCTTTCTTGGCTTCAGTCCGTGTGTCTCAATTTGCTGTTCTGCTACTATTGTCGCTTCATTCGTGTGTGGACAGTCTCTCTGAATACGGGCTTTTGAAAGATAGTTAAAATTGCGAAATCTTTCAGTCGAGTACAAATCGTGTTCCTAATCAATGCTCGCCATATCCTGCATGATTAGGGCAACCTTGTGCTCGAACTTTTCTTGCTTCCCAATGACTGTTGTTGGTAAAAGAAATGCTTGTATACGCGTTTAGAAGAACCTCCCACATGAAGTTGTGTGTGTATGGCTTCTTTGAGCAAAACAAGACCTTCGTATGGTCGCGTTTCAAACGTGGAGGATGAGATCATGGTAAGACCTAAACGAAAATATCCCTCACCAATTTCTTGTTTGTTTAACTTACAGATGGAACAGCTGGAATCACTTCGCCTGCAATGTAAACGAGACTGTTATTTTTGAAACAGGTATGTACCTTCAGGTTAGCTTCGCCGCAGCACATAATAGGTGTACGTGTGAGCCGAGTTCACTGGGTTCCAATTTTCAAGGTGTGGAACTTGGTCAACCTTCGCATCCAGATGGATGAAGGCTTGGCTACTTGGAAATTCAAAAAATATGGGAATATTATTTTCTATGATTCTGATTTAGGTTTTGAATTTGCAGCTGATGCGCTCGTATCAACAGGGCTAGCTGCCAAGGGTTACAAATATGTCAACCTAGGTAACTAATTTAAGTTCATTTCAGTGATCTTGCTGTTTGGTATATTTTATTCCTTATGAGAAAAATGTGCGTGCAAGTTTTATTTGTGTGCATTAGACATGCTCATTTTGGTTATGCCATAAAACGAATCTGCCTTTTAGGACAACTTTTTAAATGCGTTCCAATGATCTGCGTTCTTATTCTGAATGGTGACAGATGACTGCTGGGCTGCATTGCAGCGTGACAGTCAGGTCAGTAAGTATTCACCATTATTCTGATAGATACAATGGCTAGCTGCTTACGTATTTCTATGGCATGACGAGAAGTCTCACGCTATGGCTCTCTCTCTATCTCTCTCTCGATATATATATATATATATATATATATATCCATGCTTGTGTGTGTGTGTGTGTGTGTGTGTGTGTGTGAAACTATGATTTTAGGTTGTGATGTGTGCTTGTAGACAGGATTCTGTTTGAGTTAGGCTGTTCTGAAGAAGCATGCCTCAATGGCAGGGTAACCTTCACGCACGCGCGACGACTTTTCCTTCAGGAATCAAAGCACTGGCAGATTATGTGCATAGCAAGGGTCTTAAGCTTGGAGTATACTCAGATGCTGGGTGAGTGCATTATGTGGTAGATTACTCTTTACTTTCAAGAGTTTGCTTGCTGCACCCATTATCAAGGTTCTTTAAACGTATATTTCGAAATATACCCCGGTCAGGTGTCTAGTCATTTGTCTACTCTTGCCTCTGTATAATAGAACCTGAAGTATTCTTATTGAGCTTTAGTGTCTCCAGATGCATTTTTAAAATCAAAGGTGATGCTAAAACATTTGTATATGTCAGGTATTACACTTGTGCATCCCAGCCAGGTTCGCTTGGGTACGAGACTCAAGATGCCCAGACGTTTGCTTCATGGGTAAGCTTCCTTTCTACTAGTGGTATACTTACAGTCATTCAAAGGCCGAGAATGGTCATCTGTTTGGTAGTAACGTGCTGTGGAATGAGGATCCTGGGTGTCACTTTTGATATAATTGATCTGAATTTAATTCAGGAAATTGACTATCTCAAGTATGATAACTGTTTTACTGATGGAACCAAACCGGAGTACAGGTAAGTAAATGCTCAGCTAAGAATGTTTTTCTATCTTAACCATGTAGGAACCTGAACTCTTGGGTTAGCGCTGAGCTGGTATGTAGCACTCGATTGTGGTTGTTAGTTGTATGGGAAAATACGCTTTCGTGAATTACTCGCTTACTCTCAATCTTGCACTTAGATAGTAGTATTAGGTAGTAGATCTAGTATGTTATCTGCAAGGGCGTAGTAAATTATGAATGGGTTGATTGTTTGCGCGATAGTGAATAAGCTTCTACTGTCACCGATTTAGATTCTTGTTCTACATCTGAATGACTGCTTGTTGATTGAGATCTTTAGGTATCCTGTCATGCGGGATGCTTTGAACAAAACAGGTCGTCCCATATTCTTCTCAATGTGTGAATGGTGAGTTTTGGATGGTTCTTCTGATTGTCTTGTACTGTTACTGATAGCCTCGATCATTGCACTACAGAATATAATTTTTTGTCATTGGCATAGGCTTGTTGAGGGTGTCGTTCATGATACTCAGGAATACATTTGATAGTTATGGATTCTTGGTGCAGGGGTATTGACAGTCCAGCAACGTGGGCAACTAATGTTGGAAACAGCTGGCGCACAACTGGTGACATTACTGACGATTGGAATAGGTGCAAAATTTCGACATGCCGTTTGTTGGTGCATGTATCATTTCTCTGCCCGAATTTTGAACACTAAGTTAAGATCTCGCTGTTTGAGAATATGATATGCTTGATCTTGCTGCTGGGAGTTAAGCTTTCTGCTCTATATCCTTCTTATGTAGTCTTATTTAATGTTACGATTTATGCAGCATGGTTGGTATTGTTGAATTGAATAACGTATGGGCAGACTACGCCGCACCTGGTGGTTGGAATGGTAACACTCATTTCTTGCATTTCTTTATTGCTTTATTGGCGTATTTCTCTCACGTTGCTTTTCAGTGTGATTAGTATTTTTCTCATCTGTGCTACTATAGCATCTGTCTAACTGTGGCTTTTTCATGCAGATCCTGACATGTTAGAAGTTGGCAATGGAGGAATGACGGTAGAAGAATATCGATCTCACTTCAGTTTGTGGGCCCTTATGAAGGTAAGATCTTTCACCGTTGGTTTAAAATGTAATGCTTCAGTGTTGCTGTTTTGTTATTAACATTACAAAGAATAGGTCATATCTGAAGAAACCTTCCGCTGTAAAACTGTCTCCGACTTCTCACATTTCTGATGAGACCAAGAATTGATCCTTAGGAAGCCCGGTGATGTTGAGTCACATTGTGGACCAAAAAGTTCTAACTTGCTGTTTTGAAATTGTTTGTTCTCAGGCACCACTTCTTATTGGATGTGATGTGCGCAACATTGACGCAGAAATTCTTGAGGTTCTTTCAAATGAGGAAGTCATAGCAGTAAATCAAGGTAAGTTCGATTTCTAGTGGAGTAACAAAGATGCAGAACAAGTAATAAACGGCAAGGATAGATGAAATTAGTTTGGAAAGGTAATCATTGATCCTCAATTTTTAGCGAGGTCGACCTGCATCACATGTAATGAGAACATCCACGAACAGCATTACTGCTTTCTAACTGAGCTGTCACTGGCATGTAATTGGTTTACGTTGCGCAGATCCCCTTGGAGTACAAGGGAAACGAGTACAAATGCACGGACTTACTGGACTTGAGGTGAACAATATATGCTTATTCTTCATGTCTTTTTCACAGTTGTGAACCCTTGTACTTCTATTTTGTAAGTGTCGTAGCATAGATCTTCCAAGTTGTGAAGAATGCGATCAACCGTAACGTTCTTGGCCTTGATTAGACTACAGCACTAAAATATTGCTATTAAGTCACAGGTATGGTCGGGGCCGCTGTCTTCGGGCCGTGTCGTATTGTTACTGTGGAACCGAAGCAGCAATTCTGCCAACATCACCGCAAGATGGTCTGACATGGGGATTCCAAATGATACTCTTTTAACTGTTAGAGATCTCTGGAAGGTAGGGACTTCATACTCGTATGCTCATATCTGTCAGGTGCGATAGAGCAGTACTGTTTATTATGTGATGAAGTTTCTTATTGTGGATGGGTTGAACCTGCAGCATGAAACAATAAGCGAGGCTGAAATGGACGAGGTCTGCCAAGAGGTGCCTTCTCATGGGGTCAAGATGTTTATCTTAACTCCTGTAAGCCAAATCTACCTCGAACAGGAGAGTTCTGGCCACAAAATGGACTGAACTTTTCTTAGAACTTGCATCGGTTAACTAAGGAACTGCGTGTTTTGAACCTGTAGAAGAAAAAAATTAGATCATATTGTAATTTTTTTTAATAATTAACAATAAATAATAATATTTTTAATAATTTTAATCTATTTTTAGATCTAATAAATATATTAAAAACTTTTACACCTTCATAGAAATTAAACCAATAGTTTTACAAAATAAAGCGAAGGCTACCAAAATAAGGTTGTCTCAAAATAAGCAAATAAGATGTATTTTGAACAAATAAATTTTGCTTTGTTATAACATCACCAATCCAGATCTTAATATTTGGATAAGCCCCATACAACTCACTTCTTACATTGTTAGCCACTTGTATTGTCCATCTATGCTCCATATCAATTAGCTACCTTTGCTTCTTGTAAAAATCTTTAGATACAAGATTTATCTTTGAAATGTGATTAGTTACAATGACAATTGGTTTCTCTATATCCAACCTTCATTAATGCTTTTGTAGTTGCTCTAGTCCTATGTTTTCAAATATAATGATTTAAAGCTTCTATGTCTTCTTTATTCCAATCCTCAAAATATACTCATTGATTATGATCTATCCCCTCAATTGCTAATTACTTGCAACAATTATCAAATCCTTCTTCACCCTTATATATTTTTATATCAATAACATGATTCAATATCAGAGAATAATTTGTAAGCTATTGATTTACCTTTCTCTTTTATCTCTTTTTCTTTTTCTTTCAATCTTATTGAATCATCTTCTATGGATAATTCTTAAAAAGCTATCTCATAAGCTTTATTTCTTTGAATTTATTTCTTAGAAGAATTCTCTTATCTTATATCATTAGAATCCCTCTTCTTCTTTTCTTCCATCAAAGCTTCATATTGGTTCTTAATGATATATGCATGGGCTAAAAGAGCTTCTACATGATCTTCCCAACTTGTTGCACTACAAATTGTAGTAGTAGTCCTTAATAATGCTTCTTGTAACATCTTTTCTTTTTGTATTGTAAAAATGGCAAAAGACCAAAATCCACTAGTTTCTACATTTTTGTTGAAGTTATCATCCACCCTAGCACCATAACTTGTAGCTTTTAATGTTGCAACTCCATGTGCTATCAAATAATTTTGAACCAATGATTTCATATTTCTTTTATTAAAATTGGTTTAAAAAAGATCTCTAATATTCTTTAATGTCACTTTTCCATCTTTTCAAAAAATAACTCCTTGTTATACTATGTCATTGAATTCATCACAATCTTTTTAAGAGTAAAAAATATCATCACACTAAATATATCTTTATACATATCCTTATTTAGAAGTAGCCTTTGAATTATTTAAAAAAATATTTTTTTAAGCCTTCCAAGTTTAATTTAAAAATCTCATATTTTATGTATAATCTCTTTAATTTCCGTATCTTCTTTCTTTGATGTAGCTATAGAAATTTGAATAATAGGCATTATTGATTGTATAGTAGATATTTAAATTTTAGATACTTGTACTACTCGTTGAATACTAATTGTCAGAGATGCAAGATAGCCGGTTAGTAAAGAAACAAGGAAAAGATTATAAAACTAGAATAATTTCAAGAACAAAGAACTGGATGAATAAGAACAAAAAACTAGATCATTGATAAGAACAAGACATTAGATCGACATCAAAAAATAAAACAACACTTTAGATTGCTCCGAGACTTGTTTTGGCAAGATTGAGATGCATCTTGATCTTGCCTCTTATTTATAGTATAAGGCCTATATCCTATTGAACCTTCTAAGAATATCTTAGAAAATTCTAGAAACCTAAAGAAGATTTTAGAAGACTAAGGCAAGTTCAAAAAGACTAAAGAAGATTCCAAAAGATTTCAGAAGGCTACATGAGATTTTAGAAGAATGAAGAAGGTTCTAGAAGATTCTAGAATATTATAGAAGATTCTTAGAAGACTAAAGAAGATTCTAGAAGGTTTTAGAAGATTCTAAAAAATTATAAAAGATTCTAGAAGACTACTGAAAATTCTAGAATGTAGTGATTTAAAATATGTCCATGACATCACCTCTTCTTCTAGTGACGAGTTTCACCAAGAGTTGAAGTGATTTGATGATCAAATTACATATGCAAGAAATCCAAAATTCATCAAAGTAGAGAAACAATATATTCTATCTTTTATTCATTGATTATTGGTTCAACAGAATCCTTGAAAAAGTGTTGATGACCTCCAGATATAACTTCTGAATACCAATGTCTCATCCAAGAATCTGCTCTTCCTTGTGATCTTCAAAACACTCTCTAAATATAATTTCTTGTTTATATAGAGTCACCCTTCCAACTTCAAGCAGTATTACCAAAACTTGGATATTTGAATGAAATTTTTTGTGATGAGGCCATATCTCCAAAGATTCCAAATGTAGTCTTATTTGATGTTAGAATATTCTTTCTTTGCCTTATTTATGTTCTTTAAACCCAGCAAATTGTGAAAGTTACAATGGTTCTCTAGCCACTTCTGTGGCAGAAAAA
Organism: Physcomitrellopsis africana; assembly: GCA_036785485.1. Taxonomy (NCBI): domain Eukaryota; kingdom Viridiplantae; phylum Streptophyta; class Bryopsida; order Funariales; family Funariaceae; genus Physcomitrellopsis; species Physcomitrellopsis africana. Next base: position 990,291 of record JAWRVF010000021.1, on the reverse strand, counting down.
TCTTCTGACTTTTGTTCTTGCAATTGTCTTAAAGCACAAAGATTTGACATAGTAACTAATAAGCTTCTAGCAAGATCTATTCTATCTTAAAAAAAGTAATTATATATAAGTGAAGGTCTTAGCATGGCTCTTCTCTTTTTATATTGGTCTCTAGTTATTGATAGAATAGCATCATGTAGAAGCCAAGAGGTGTTGTTGTCTACAAAATCTTCAATGGTGATTGAATCTAGATTTTCTAGAATACCGTTGATAGAATTTGTAAACTTTTTTAAGTGCATTCCTAAGATTATTTGAAGGTTTTTACGTTCTTTTGCTAATTCTATAGCCCTTTTAATGAATAAAATATTCCAATTATCCATATCTTATACGTAAATCTAATATTTTATCTACTTTGTATTCAAACTTTTGATTGACTTCAACTGGAATTGGTGGTGGAAGAATTTTTTCAATAATACTTGATTTATAATAGGTTTCTAGAAGCGAGACATAGGAGATTGGATGAATACGCATGCTACTTGATAGTTCAAGATAAAAACTTACTAGATTTACTTGTTGTAGAATTGTAAATGGTCCAAGTTTTTGATAGTCTAATTTTCGTGATAGTTGAATTGTTTGTATATTTTGCCGAAGTAACCACATACAATCTCCTGCCTTGAATTTTGAATGGTTCTTTTGATAAATATTTGCATAGTCTTTATATTTCTCTTGAGCTATTTATAATTGGAATTTTAATTTTTCATAGATGGCTTTTAAATAAGTAGCTTGATTTTCTGCAATAGGGCTTTTTGCATCTTCAATTTGGAATAGATTTGTTTAAAGGTGGTATTCATAATTTAAAAAGAATGGAATTTGCTTTATTAAAGAATGTTTAGAATTATTATATGCAAATTTGATCAATAGTAGGAAGTCCATCTAATCATCTTTTTGGTAATTTATACTACAACAAAAATATTATTCTAAGATTTAATTCACTCGTTTTGTTTGACCATCAATCTAAGGATGATAAGTTGATGAAAGGTTGATCTTGATTTTCAAAAATTAAAATAGTCCTCCATAAAAATTTGATATAAATTGTAGTCCTCGATCCAAAATGATGTCATTTGGAAGGCCATTTATTCAATAAATATCATCAATAAAAATCTTGGTTATTTCCTCCTCAAAAATAGTCTTATTGTAGTGGATGAAATGTGCCATCTTGCTAAGACAATCTACCACCACAAAAATTGAATCTTTTCCATTTGAAATTGAAAGATCTGTAACAAACTCTATGGATAACAATTGCCATTGATCCTTAAGAACTCGAAGTGGTTGGAGAAGTCTATATAGTTGGTATCTTGGGACCTTTACTCAAGCACAAATTTTGCATCATTGGATGAATTCTTTTACCAATTTCTACATTTGAGGCCACCAATAGTCTCTTGATATTAATTCCAAGGTCTTATTAAAGTCAAAATGTCCAACTACTGGAAGGTCATGTTGTGTTTGAAGAATTTGAAGTCTTGTAGGATTTGGAAGAATATATAAGAGATTCTTGAAATATAACAATTTGTCCTTGAACTTAAAATTATTGTTTTCTTCCACATATGTATTTTTTAGACGCTACTGAATTCTCTCTATAAATGGATCTATCTTCATTGCTTTTTGGATTTTTGACTTGAAAGCTGTATCTATATAGGTAGATATTATCAATGTCTTCAATTATAATTTGAACGGCTTCAATATGACTGATTTTTGTTGATCCAATATAATGTCTCCTATTCTTGGAACAAGATATGATCATCAAGAAAGAACATTTAATTTCCCTTGAAGTTTGCCAAAATAATATGTAATCACAAAATCAAACTGAGATAATGACATGTTCTATCATACTTATCAATGATTCAAAACTTGAGAATTCATAAAATATTCCAAGTTTTTGTGGTCAATATATACCATAATCTTATGTTAAATCCCCTCTAATAAATGGCGCCACTCTTCAAAAGCATTAATAATTGCAAATAGTTTTTTGTCATATATTTTATAATTAATCTTTGATTTTCAAATGTTCTCCTTGAAGTTGCCAAAATCCTTGTTCTTATTGCAGGCACCCTCTTAAAATTTTTTGAGAGCAAAATACTACTAGATGTAGGTGACCATCATCACTAGTTTGAGAGAAAATAGATCCAAGTACAAAATCTTAGGCATCTGTTTCTATAATGAATAATTTTGTTGAATTTGTGTTATTGTATTATAATTCCTTACAATATGTAAAAACTAATTAAAATATATAATATATTTATAAATTCTAATATGTGTTAGAATGGTTAATAAAGTATTTAAATGAATTGATATAAGAAACTTTGTTTTGATTTGTTTTATTTAATTTGATTATAGCGTTTAAATTATATAAAACCTAAATATTTAGTATGAAGCTTTGAAAAAAAATTGGGTGCCAAAGATGAAGAACTAAACTACTAAGAGGCTTATTTGGAAGGATGAAGATAAAGAATGGATGAATGAAGGCAAGGGATGAAATTCTTCATTTCTATTGATCAATGGTCATGCCGAATAGGCTTTGAGGAGGCTGCCTGTAATAAGAACAAGGATTTTGGCAACTTCAAGGAGAACATTTGAAAATCAAAGACTAGGATTAGAAAGCTTGTTATTTATATTATAATTTTGATATAAGAATCAAGAAATTTGGAATTTTTATAAGAAAGGAGTAGGCGCTTGAAATTAAGGTGTACAAATTATACCTAATATCATTCTTTTGAAGATATAAGGAGTTGTATAAGAGCTTTTGGAGATTGAGAGATGTGGTTCTAAAAGTGATTTTAAGATTTACATCTAATATAGAAGAATTGATACATTTGGAGTTTTAAAGAAGGAGACATTAGAAGTCAAAGATAGCAGATTGAATTCCATGATAGTAAGTAGGCTATTTTGTTGATAGTGATGGTTTTTGCCATATTTTGAGCTTCTGGAAGAGTTTTTGTTTAAATTTTTTTAAAATGGTGTATTAGTATATTAAGTTACATCAAAGTTTCATAGCATTTAGACTTTTAGTTTATAAGATATGAAGAATTTAGTACACGAGTGTTTGTAAAGAAGGGTTTGAAGCTAATGTTAAGATTTTGGTGATATCTAAAGATTGATAATAAATCAACAATTAAAATTTTTAGTGATAGTTGATAAAAATACATCAATATTTTATGTAAATTTTGGATGGATTTGGATAGTTGGATTAAAAATTATGGATTATTGAAGTTTGGAAAAAATTCCCTCCCTATGGATGAATGAGGGTTTTAGAATATTTTATTATATTTTAAGTGTTTTGAAGAAATAAGACTTATGTATTGGATGTAATAGCCTTATAAAGAAGTCTTTTATATAAATTTAGAGGTTTTATTATTTTAGATCTTGATTAAGTAATTAGTGGCAACCAGAAGCTCCATACTTTCTTAAGGCAAATTCTCTCTACCATAACACTGTGGACAAGTATAGGGATTGAAGTAAAAGATTCTTTTAGCTTCTTGAATGCTTCTTCAACCTTGTCATCTCAAATAAAATTTTCTTTATTTATAAGTCGTGTTAATGGAGCCGCAATCTTAGAATAATTTTTAATGAAGATTTTATAAAAAATTTATAAATTCCAAAAAACATTATACATCTCTAATTGATGACGGTTGTTCCCACTTTATAACAATTTTTATCTTCTTTGGATCCATAAAAATTTTATTTTTAGAAATAATATATCCCAAGAACTCAATTGATGATTGATGGAAAGAACAGTTCTCAAATTTGGCATACAATCTACTTTCCTGTAGTTTCTCTAATACCATACATACATGATGTTCATGTTTTTATTTGTTCTTAGAGAAGATCAAAATATTGTCTAGATAGATGATTACAAAGTCATCTAAGCATTCCTATAAGATGTTATTCATCATATGTTGAAAGATTATAGGTATATTTGTAAGTCCAAAAGGCATAACATTATATTCAAAATGTTCATATCTTGTATAAAATGCTATTTTCTATTGATTTTCTTCTTTAATCTTGACTAGGTTGTAGGTGCCTCTCAAATCAATCTTTATAAAGATCTTTATCTGCCCTAATTATTCCAATAATCTTGAGATTAATAATAATAGATAGCGGTTTTTTATAATTATCCTACTCAGACGTTGATAGTCAACACACATACGTAAAGAACCATCCTTATTCTTTACAAATAAGATAGGAGCTCTTGTAAGTGATTTTGAATGTCTAATAAAATTCTTGGCTAGGTTTTCATCAATATATTCTCATAAGGCTGTAAACTCTGTTTATGAGAGATTATAAATTAGACCAAATGGAAGTTGAGCTCCATCTTATAATTCAATTGCACAATCATAAGGATGGTGTTTTGATAACATATTTGCTTTCTTCTTTTTAAATACGTATTCAAGATCACGATATTGACTAGGAATATCTTGTTTTAGTTGCTTTGTTGGATCTTTTATTGAAATAGTATACAATGCAAATACAACCCTTTTTTTACCACCTGCATAAATGCTTTAGCTCCAAGAAATGAAGTAGCATCTTGTTTCTTTTGATAACATCCCGCATCCATTAAAATCATTGATAAAGATCAAATATCACACATTGTCTTCAACATCATTTAATATCCAACAAATCCTATTGTCATTGGACTCTCTTGATTAGAATTACATAATCCTGATATTGATTGGAATTTGCAAAAGATTTTTTCAAGATCCAACAATGACTTTAACGGGTGCGGGATGGATCTTCTTTATAAGTACTAAGTTGTGTTTGGTTGCAAAATCTTTATCCATAAAGCATGCTGAGAGTCTAATACCTAAAAGGACTTTAGCAAAAATCTCTTATTTTAGGATTCTTATATATATAGAAAGTATAAAATAAGATATTGAATTTAGAGATAGGAAGAGATCTTTTTTTGGTACTTTAGATTTAGGGGTGTCCAATTGTAAGGTCTCTACTGTGGCTGAACGTCTTTATTTTTTAATCTCTCCAATTCAAATATTATACCTCATGCCTTGAATTCTCTAAACTTGTTTGAATAATTTGTTGCCTAATAGTTAGCTCTTCTATAATATAGACATAGATTTTCTAACCAACATCTAGTCTTTTTTATTGGTGTTAATGGATTGAATTATGTTGCATCAATCTACATGGATTTAAGATATGTTAATGGCTTTTCCAATACTCTTAAGGATGTAACAGATGTACTTTGATAGATATTTTTAAAAATTAATCGCCTCTCTTGTCGTAACTCAAATAGGTGATTATTACAAGTTATAGCTTGAAATATGAATTCTTTTAAATTTTCCACTCTTAACATTGTGATCAATAAATTTTTCATATCATCTTTTAGGCCATGATGGAATTAAGTCATAAAAGCCTTATTATTCCAATTAAGATTACAAGTAAGTTGTTGAAATTTTGTGACATAAATTGTAGCTGAATATTATCCTTATCGTAGGTTTTGAATCTTCTTTTCTGCCACCCTTTCTCAATCACTATCTCCAAATGTAGCAATAAATCTTTCCATAAAAGCTTCCAAATTGTATAAGATTAAAAAATATTTTTTTAATAATAGAACAAATCATAATGAAGCACTTCTTGATAAAAAGGTGCCTACAAAAGTGACTTGAATGAACCCATTTGGATAATTAGAAGGATATAGTCATAAGTAAAATTGTACTTATTGCACAAATCTTCAAAAATTGGATCTCATTCCATCAAATTTATTAAATATGTTAGCCTTTGACTCTTTCATGACAATCCTTGGAATTTCTAAAGAGGTTATTTATATAGCTTGTCTTCTGTGAGCTTCTCTCAATTGTATAATCTCTTATTGCAAATTATGAATTTCTCGCTTAGTTTCTTTGGATACTTGATCTATTTGCGGTTTTTTTTTGGGTTGCAAAGAAATACCATTTCTTCTCATATAATATCCAAAAGAATTCAAAGATCTGCATGAATTGCCACTCTATTCTTTATTTGTAAGGATACATCTCTCATGGCTTAATCTACTTATATATTAATAAAAAAAATCAACAAACCATTAATATAATATTTTTTATATTAAAAAAGAAATATTTCTAAATAATATTAATTTAGAAGAGAATAATCCGTAATCTCTAAAATATAATGATATATCCTAGAAAAGAGATAATTCACTTTTTTTATTGAAAGTCAAACTACAATAAGTAAGCATATCAATCTAAAAAGGAGTAATCCACACTCCTCTAGAACGCAATAATATCTTCAAGAAGAGAGGTAATCCACTCTCTATCAAAAGATCAAAGCTTTGATATGATTACTTAACTAGTTTTGCTAAATTGTTAGACATGCTAGATAGCAAGTTAGAAAAGATTACAAAATTAAAATAATTTCAAGAACAAAGAACTAAATCATTGACAAGATTAAGAGACTAGATTGATGTCAAGAAACAAGGTAAGACTTTGGATTGTTCTAAGACTTGTCTTGGCAAGACTGAGAAGCACTTGTCTTGCCTCTTATTTATACTATAAGGCCTATGTCCTATTGAACCTTCTAAGAATATCTTAGAAGATTTTGGAAGCCTAAAGAAGATTCTAAAAGACTAAGACAAGTTTAAAAGACTAAAGAAGATTCCAAAAGATTTTAGAAGGCTACGGGAGGTTCTAGAAGATTAAAGAAGATCCTAGAGGATTTTGGAAGACTATAGAAGATTTTTAGAAGAATAAAGAAGGTTTTAGAAGGTTATAGAAGATTCTAAAAAAACTATGGAAGATTTTAGAAGACTACGGAAAGTTCTAGAATGTGGTGACTTAAAGTATGTCCGTGATACTAATCCTATTTATTTTTCTTACTTATTTTGCAAACAATCCCACAACATCTTCAACATTCTACTTTATTATCAATCTTTCATTTTTTTTTTTATCTTCAAGAAGAATCCTCAATTTTTCTTGTAATTTTCCATCAACATCTCAAAAAAATAATTTAACCTTATTTGGTTCCAGTATTAACTTGTCTATCTTTAACAATTGAGAATATTATCTTTCAAACTTTTTTAATAATTTCGTAGCTTGCAAATTCTTATTTGGTTGCTCAATCCATTCTAAAAATAATTTCTTAGTAACCAAATCAATGTCTTCTAAGAAATATTCATCCTTTAATGCATGTAAAAATATCTCTTATAAACTTTAAAATGCTTTATAATTAATCTCACATATTTTTTTATTTCTAATATTATAAGAAGTTCAAATAATTTAATCATCTTCTTTTTGGAAACATAATTTAATTATATTTTTTATATATAATATGCCAAATATTTTAAAATATCCTTTCCATTAAATTGGTTAATCTTGTTAATCATTACTTGCAATGCTTTGATTGTCAAAGCCTCCTTGCGATCATTACATTATTGTTGTTTCATAGATAATGTGAATACTTGAAACATACTTATAATATTTGGATCCATGCATATATTTTGTCCTACAATAAAAAATCTACTAGAAACTCTACTTGAATAACCATCCGAAGCTCCCATTAAAGTTTCAACTTCAACTTGCTTGCCTTCTTTTTCTATCAGATTTAAATAAAAATGAATCAAATCCAATATCTCCTATCTCAAACTTTTATGTCAAGTTTATCCCTTATGTTGTATTATATATCATCTTGTTTGAGAATGTACCAAGTACTTGGTTATAGAAGATAAATTTATATTTTGCAACTAACTAAGAATCTAACAATCCTAATAAAATCTTAAATAAATCCCAATTGAATCTTTAACAATCTTAATCAAATTTTAAAGTAATCTTAAAGAAATCCTAAAAGAATCATAAAAAAATCCTAAAGAAATTCTAATGAAATTATAAAGAAATCTTAAAGAAACCTGAAAAAAATCCTAAAAAAATTTAAAGAAGTTATAAAAAATCTTAAAGAAATTTTAAAAAAATTCTTAAAAATTTCAAAGAAATATTAAAGAATTTTAAAGAATTTCTAAAAAAATCATCAAAAAACCTTAAAGAAATTCTAATTAAACTTTAGCCAATCTTAAAGAAATTTTAAATAAATCCTATTTGAACTTTAATCAAATCTTAAATAAATCTCAACAAAATCTTAATCAAATTCTAATCAAATTTTAATCAAATTTCAATAGAATTTCAATCAAATTCTAAATAAATAATAATAAAATTCTAATGAAATTCTAATCAAATCTTAATAAAATTTTAATGAAATCCTAGTTAAGTCTTAATAAAATCCTAATACAACCTTAATCAATCTCTAATAAAATCTTAGTCAAATTCTAATAAAATTCTAATATAATCCTAATAATTCTAATAAATTCTAAAAATATCTTAAATAAATACTAATCAAATCCTAATCAAATCTTAATCAATCTTAATGAAATCCTAAAGAAATCTTAAATATATCTTAACAAAATCCTAATCAAATCCAATAGCAGATTTAAAACCTCAATAATTATTAAGTTAACCATTGATCTTCATTCAAAATTTATACACTTTTTGATCTACTAGTTAATAACAAACATATAAAATTTGAAGAGATTTGAACTTATAGATTGAAAAAAAAAACTTCTAATCCACTTGGATATGGATAGTTGTCATTTTTTAACCTTGATGTCAATCTTCCAACTTCAATAGCTCCATTTTATACTATTTATATATTCTAAAATTTTCAAAAAATACTAAAAACTAAATCAAATATTAATTTAAAAAAAAATCAATCTAATCTATTTGGCAGATTGCTCAAAATTACCAAAATTTTCACTGATTTTTAAAATCTAATTTCTAAGATCCTAGCTCATCTAAATTCCAATAATCTTTGATTTAACCATCTAATTAAGTTGAAATTCACAACAAACATTCAACAAAACTATATTCACAAATTCAAGAATTTTTAATTATAGATCTAATATAATATTCATAAAATTCTTCAAAATATGAATCCACTTTATTTCTTAACAACCAAAGTCATCCAAATAGATCTTTGACTTTGTTAAGCTCTCACAAAGTCATTATAAATTCAAAAACCTTCAAATTAACTCTCAAAGAAATTTTATCAAGTCTACTTTCTAATTCTACTTTTAAATCAATAAAAAAATCTTCTATCTATTATAAGCGCATGATTTTGTGCCTTAGAGTCTAGTTTTGATCCTAGTTCACAATTGGCCTTTCTTGAATATCAATCTAAGGTTTTCTTAGATAATTTTTATTAGAAGTTATCCTTTATTTTAAACTAAAGATGCTTATGGTATTATTTTTATAATCTACCTTATTTTATCTTATTTATGGCTTTACAAAAATAAGTAGAAGTTTTTTTTATTAAAAGGTAATATTCACACTAAATATTTTTATTACCACCCTATTTTTTACCTATATTTTTTAAAATAATTTTATTATTAAGTCTTTAATTGAGCTCTTCTATAATATTTATCTTCTTTTATTCTTTTATCCTATAGTTGTATTACAACACAACAATATATTAAATAATACTTTCATCTAGTATATCTAAATATAATACATTTTAAACTTTGTAATTTTTTATAAGATAGGTACAACCTTCATCTGTATATATATATATATATATATATATAAACCAAAAAATTTAGAAGTAATTCTATTCCATTTTAAAATTACAATATAGCTTTGATTTAGCTTGAATAGTTAAATATGGATAGTTAAGAAGATAATATCATGCCAATTAGATCATTTCAATTGAGCATTTCACATTATTGACCTCAAGATAAAGAACCATTGTCAAATGATATGATTTTTAATTTGAAAATATATTTGGTACTTAATTATAGAAAATTTAATTATAACTTATTAGTCAAATTCTAATAAGTAATTTGTCCTTAATAAGTAAGACAAATAAATACAATAATATTAAAAAAAATATCATACTAATAAGAACCTTTTATAATTAAGTAATATTATATATAAGATTTTTCTATGGCATTTAGAAAATCCTAAATATCTTTTTTTATGCCAAATCATAATCAATTAATTTTAAAAAAATTAGATTTTTAATAACTTCAAAGAAAATCTATATATATATTTTTTTATTAAAAACTCATCTTTATATCAAAATTTTATTATAGCTTCATATATACATCTTTTACACCTCTATAAAGTCTTGGCTTCCAAAAAACCTTTTTAATTTGTACAAAATGTTTAAATTGTAATAAAATCCATCAATACCTTATTTATCTATAAAAGATTGTATTCTTTCTAAACTTTAGGATCAAATATCTTTTGATTTAGTTGTTAATTTTCTTAAAAGTATAGCTTATATTCTAAAGCATTATTTAAAAAAATAAAAATAAAAATAAAAAAACCATAAATTTTCTTTCGTTTGTTTGATATTTCAAAAATCCTAGTAGGTGCTTAAAATCCTAATTTATAAACATTCCAACACTATTTTCTTCATATCTCAAAAATCCAAAATCTGAATATAATAAAAATTTATGTGTAGTTTTTTTATATATTAACATTTATTTTAAAAAAATTTGAGCCAAAATCTTATCAAGTCATTTAAGATATAGCTCAAAATAAAACCATTAATTAAGCGGATTAATTATTGCTCTTGGATTATAAGCATTGATTTCAACATCTAATATCTCTTTCTTTTCAATTTAAAATTCATCAAATTATCTATGTATAGTGTAGCCAAAAAAATATTCTCTCCAACCAATCTTGGTTGTGGATCCTTTATTGCTTTTTATACATATAAATTATACTTCAAAAAATGACAATAGGTACAAAATTAACACCTTGGCTTTGAGCGCCTATATTTCCTTCATAAAAACTCCAAATCACTCCATTTTTGTATCAAAACCATAGTCAAAAATCTAAACTTGCTGATCTTAATTCCAAAAGAGTAACTCCAATTGCTAATAAGATCTCAAATAGCCTCCTTGAAGTCTATTGGATATGACTTTTGGTCAATAAGAATGGAGATTTTTATTATCTATTTCTATTCATGTACATGGATGGTCTAATTACTTTTTTTGATATTAAAATTTCTTTTTAATATTTTTTCTGATAAAATTTATATAATATGTATTCTAAATATCAAATAAAAAAATTAAAATAAGATTTTAAAGATCACCAATGTTTAATAAAGATGATTTTTGATACTAAAATTCCTTTCTAATCTTATTTTTAATAAAATTTATATAATATTTGAGCTAAACATCAAATAAAAGAAATAAAATAAGATTTCAAAGGTCACTAATGTCTAACAAAGGTAATTCAAAATTCATTATTTGCACTATTCTTTTAGATACACATGATTTAGATTTTGAGCCCTTTGTTTTTTGTATAATTTTTTTTTATTTTTTAATTCTTAAAATAAATACCTATATCACCTAAATAAATAGAATTGAATAGAAGTAAAAAAAAATATTGAATAAATAATATCTTTTTCAAAAAATATCAAAGCAACTTCTTAGATGCAAATCATAGCTTTAGATTCTTTTAGATGTATCATGTAGCTATTAAAACTTGATGACATCATTGGATTGTAATATCTCTTGTCAAATACCAATCTGAAAGTATTAATTTTAAAAATAATTTTTCTTGTGCTAAAATTAATAAATTGTAGTCAAAATTTATATTAAGAGGAACTTGCCCTAACTACTAATTTGAGCTAGACTACATTCAATTCAACTTTAATAGAAAGACTGCAAGAATTTAATTTAGATCAAATTATAGAAGAAATAAAATAATAATTTATAAAATAGTTTATTTTTTAATTATTTTTTATAAAACTTTGAAATAAACAAAAATAATAATAACAATAGTATTATCAATCATTAGCCTTGATAATTACTTATATTACTTTGATTAATTATTGATAATTAGCTATCTTTTTAATAGAAACTACTTACTCTTATTACCTAATCTATTCTAATCCAAACTTTAAAATATCTAGTTCTTATATAAATTGAATATCTCTAATTTATATTCTATTTTTTGGATCCTATTGGATTAATTCTTATGTGGATTGGATATCTTCAATCTACCTTCTACTCTCTAAATCCTATTAGTTAAAGTCTCTCTATTAGATCAATTCTTCTAAACCACCTTTAGTTAACTTAATTATCATAATATTGACTTTATAGGCATATAATAAGAAATAAACTTATAAATAATTCCATCAATTTATTGAGCAAATAGAAGTATTTTAAGCAATTGATTTTGATCAGTTATTATATATTATAATCAAAGCCTAAATAATAAGTGGATGCCTATTTTTATTCTTAATATTAGCTTTAAGATTATAAATAGTTAAAATTAGCTAAGTTTCATATCTATTAAAGAATTCTTGTGCTTTAATAGCATCCAACTCTCTTATATTAATCATTATTTTTCCACTACTCTCACATTTAATAAAAATATCTTTTAATATATATATATATATATATATATATATAATACTTTAATAATCTCAATTAATAAAGCCTTTCTTTTAACATAATCTAATAGCTCTTCTCTTGCAAAAATTATATATTTTATGCTCCAAAGTCTTAATGGCATATCTAACTACTACATCAATTATCTATTAAAAATATATACTAGCTAAATAAGTAGGATGTAATATATTTCTAAATCTAATTTTAGACTAAATTTAATACTTCATATATGAATGTATAAAATCTTTTATATTTTTATATAAGCTTTTTTATCAATATATTTTCTTGGTCTTAATATAAGTGGTCTAAGTTCCTATGTATTGTATTATTACAGATATAAGATTTATTCCAATAATTATCTAATTAATATAGATAGATAGAAGTAGATAAAAGTAAGTTAATTTAATAATATCTTATTCTAGAAGCTTCATAAATGTGGATTCACCTTTATATATATATCTATAGGTGATTGATAGGTTAGAAACTTGGCCAACAAGCTAGCCACGTGTCACATATATTAATAGCTTATGAAATAAGCTAAGTATGTGGTACACATGTAGAAAACTTGTCTTGCAAGTTTGACATGTGTTTTATAAATTGGACACGTGTTGGAAGTCCTACAGAACACCGCCATGTAGCTCTTAGATAGATAGTATATATAGAGATAAGAGTGAAGTCTTCTTCACTCTTATCAATGTCTTTTTTGTTCTTAATCTTGTTTTAAGAGTCTCTAGTCTTCTTGTCTTTGATAATAGCTATTTTAGTTTTAATATTATTCTATCTTCAAGTGATTTTTGAGTAATATGAAAGTGTATTTTGTATTTTTAGGATTCATATTCTTATCTTTAATAGTTTGATAAGAGTGAAAATTTATTATTCTTATTTTGTGTTTAAGAAGTGAATAGATTATCCTACTTCTATTGTTGCATTTGAAAATTACGGATTATCCACCTTTAAACTAATATTCCTTGCTTTCTAACGTTGATTTTTTCCTTGAAAGAAAGTAGAATATCCCTCTCTATAAAGGTTTTTATTTGATATTAAAGATTGTAGATTATCCTCTTCTACTTCTATAGAATTATTAAGATGGAAAAAAAGATCATAGGTGCTACACTTAGCGGAAGTGAGAATAAATTTGCAACTATTGTACATCTTCAGGAGCTTATCAATGCTCTTAGGATAGAAGTTTTATAAATTACTAATACCAATCATAGAGGTACTATTCCTATATCTATAGAAGAAGTCCAGAGCCTATGTTATAAAATTGTACAATTGAGGAAAGTAAATAAATTAGCCTCACAAGCACATCCAAGAAGCCTTGCTTCTACAAGCATGAAGGAGGCAAAGATTAGTATGCCGGAGAAGTTTGATGGGACAAGATAAAAATTTTGAAGATTTTTGCAACAATTCAAGCTATATCTAAGATTGCATCTTTTATAATATCCTAATGGATTTACTCATGTTGGATTCATAGACACACTTCTATCTAGAAGTGCTCTTTTTTGATTTATATCTTTGATGGAAAAAGATTCATGACTATTTTATGATTTGAATTTATTCCTTAAAGTATTTATATCCACATTTGGAGAAAGCAATCAAGAAAGGGTAGCAAAGACCAAACTATTATCTTTATGCCAAGGATCACGGTGTCGTGGTAGAGAGAATTTGCCTTAAGAAAGTGCGAAACTTTTGGCTGCCACTAATTATTCAATCAAGATCTAAAATAATAAAACCTCCAAATTTATATAAAAGACTTCTTTATAGGACTATCACACCCAATATATAAGTCTTATTTCCTCAAAATACTCAAAATATAAGAAAATACTCTAAAATCCTCATTCATTCATAGAAAGGGAATTTTTCCTAAACTTCAATAATCCATAATTTTTAATCTAATAATCCAAATCCATTCAAAATTTATATGAAGTATTGATGTATTCTTAAAAACTACTAATACAAATTTTAATAATTGATTTATTATCAATCTTTAGATATCGCTAAAATCCTAATAGTAGCTTCAAATCCTTGTTTACAAATATCCTTTGTTGTATAGTGACACAGCCATTAGGTAAAAGAGAAAGGGAATAATTATAATATATAAGAGCTCAAATAGAAATATTTGAAAAAATTATCTAAGAAATATAGATAATAGAAAAGAAAGTAAAAAAAAGTTAAAAGGCTAATACTACCTTTTTATAGGAAAGGCTTCTATTTATTTTGTATGGCCATAAATAAGGAAAATTAAAGTATATTAGAAAAATAAATAATATAGGCATCTTTAGGAAAGAATTTAGGTGAGATTTTGGAAAATTTTACCTTAAAAATCTTAGAGTTGATATCCAAAGAGGACCAGTTATGTGCCTAGATCAAAATCAGACCTTGAGGTATAAAACCATGAGCCTACGATGGGTTGAAGGGTCTTTGGCAGATCAAAGAATAATGTTAGAGATTAGACTTAAGAAGGTATATGAGAGAGTTGATTTTGAATGATTTGATGGAGAATTGGCTTTGTAAGAGCTTTATAAACTTAAGATTGTATTGAGTGACTTTGGAGTAAAGAGAGGTTTATATTTTTGAGCTTTTCAAGAGTTTAATTTTAGATCTATAGATGAAATTTTAAAGATTTGTGACTAGAATTGTGGATAATATATACTATAATTTTGAGCTAGATCAAAGGATTCAATTGGGAGTTATTGGAGTTCAAGTGTACTAAGATCTTAAAAGTTGAGGTTTGAGGGTTAATGAGGATTTGTTAGATATTTAGAAATTTGTTAGTTGAATTGAACTAAGAATTTTTTATTTAGATAATAGACAAGATTTTCTATCTGTGTATGTATTTTTAGAGTGATTGATTAGTGCAAATAGAAGTTATTTGTGTTTGAAATTTGACATTAGGATTGGAGAAGGAGGGTGGCCGACATCCAAGTATAAGTTTGTTCATAACTTTTGTTGGATAACTTAGATCTCTTTCAAATTTCTTGTGTGTATTGTCTACTTGATTATTAAAAGTTGTGTGAAATTTGGACTAAGATCAACAATTAGATCATTAGCCATTGTTGTTTAAATTTGCTATAGGATTTATTAGGATTCGGGTAGGATTTATTAAGATTTAGTTAGGATTTGGTTAGGATTGTTGGAATTGGTTTAAGATTTAGTTCAGATTTGACCAAGGTTTTACTAAGATTTTTTAGAATTTGATTAGGATTTAATTAGGATTTAATTAGGATTTAATCAAGATTTTACTAGGATTTATTAGGATTTGACTAAGATTTAGTTAAGATTTGATTAAGATTTGTTAGAGTTTAATTAGGATGTTTAAGATTTGACCAAGGTTTGATTAAGGTTGATTAGGATTTAATTAGGATTTGACTAGGATTTGTTAGAATTTGATTAGGATTTGTTAAAATTTGACTAGGATTTGTTAGAATTTTATTAGGATTTGTTAGGATTTATTTAAGATTTATTTAGGATTGACAAAGATTTTATTAGGGTTTTATTAGGATTTTTTTAGGATTTGACTAGGATTTAATTAAGGTTTGATTAGGATTAGTTAGAATTTGATTAGAATTTGATTAAAATTTGTTAGGATTTGACCAAGGTTTTTAAGATTTGACTAGGGTTTGACTAGGATTTGACTAGGATTTGTTAGAATTTGACTAAGATTTGTTAGGATTTGACTAGGATTTAGTTAGGATTTGACTAGGATTTATTTAGGATTTGACTAGGATTTATTAAGGTTTGATTACGGTTGGTATAGGATTTAATCAAGATTTGATTAGATTTTTTTAGAATTTTGGCATATTCTTCTATATTTAATTGAAAAATCTAATTAAAATTTTAATGGTTAAAGCATACTTATAGTCTTAATTACTTACATAATATTATTAGAGGTGTTAAGACCTGTTGTTGTTATTTCTTTTTTATCTTCTACAACTAGGTGCCTAGCGCATTCTCAAGCAGGATTTCACAACATATGACATTGTGTACTAAATTCTTCATATCTCACAAACTAAAAGTCAAAATGCTATAAAACTTTGATGTAACTTAACATTATAATACACCATTTTAAAATTTTTTAGACAAAAATTCTTTTGGAAGCTCAAGATATGGTAAAAACCATCACTATCAATAAAATAGTCCACTTACAATCTTGGAATTCAATCTCCTATCTTTGACTCCTAATATCTCTTTTAAAACTCTAAATATAATAATTCTTTTATATTAGATGTAGATCTTAAAATTACTTCTCGAACTGCACCTCTTAATCTCCAAAAGCTCTTATACAATTCCTTATATCTTCAAAAGAGTGACAATGGATACAATTTGTATACCTTAATTTCAAGCACCTATTCCTCTCTCATAAAAATTCTAAATTTCTTGATTCTTAGACCAAAATTATAATATAAATAACAAGCTTTCTAATCCTAGTCTTTGATTTTCAAATGCTCTCCTTGAAGTTGCCAAAATCCTTATTCTTGTTACAAGTAGCCTCCTCAAAGCCTAATGGGGCATGATAATTGACCAATAGAAATGAAGAGTTTCACTCCTTGCCTTCATTCATCCATTCTTTATCTTCATCCTTCCAAATAAGCCTCTTAGTAGTTTAGTTCTTCATCTTTGGCCCCAAATCTCCTTTCAAGGCTTCATAATAAATATTTAGGTTTTGTATAATTTAAATGCCATAATCAAATTAAATAAAACAAATCAAAACAAAGTTTCTTATATCAACTCTTTTAAATACTTTATTAACCATTCTAACACATATTAGAACTTATAAACATATTATATATTTTGACTAATTTTTATATATTGTAAGCATTTATAGTACGACAATAGGGACCATGTGGCTATAATCATGTGCAACACCTTGTAAAGGTCCTATTCTCATTTGAGGTACCTCACCTTGTTTTATAATAAGTATATTTTTAGGACCTAAAAATTACAAAATCTTTGTCTTATTAGATTCAAGAGCCTCAGCTTGTTTCATAAACAAAGACTTTGTGAAAAAATAAGAAATATATCTAGTCAAGAAAACTAAATCCGTGCACATAGAAGTCATCGATGGTTGTTCACTATCTTATAGAGATATTGCCTATGAGATTGTTCTTTTAGATGTAATAATTAAGGAATATAATAATATAATAATATTTAATGTGAATAGATCTTTTTTCAATTCAATTATTTTAGGATTATCATGGTTAAAAAAAATATAAACTTCAAATAGATTGGACTTCTTATAACCTTGACTTTTTTCATCGTTTAATCGAGGAATCTGTTAGTCAAGTAAATATACATAATTTTAATACATCCAAATCTTTACTAATAGGTGCAAAAGGTTTTATACATGCGGCAAAAGAAGGATCAGCTTTAATTATATATGCCACATCAATTTTGGATGCTGAAAAGATTATAAGTAGTATTTTTAGCTAGTATCATAACTTTCAAGGCATTTTTAAAAAAAAAAAGATTTAGATATTTTTCCAAAGCATCAATCTTATGATTATGCAATTGATCTTCAAGAAGGAGCTCTACAACTATTTGGGCCAATTTATAGTTTATCACAAAATGAATTGGCTACATTGAACAAATATATTGATAAGAATTTAGTTAAGAATTTTATATGCCATTCAAAATCTCTAATAGGAGCTCCTATCTCATTTATAAAGAAAAAAGATGGATCATTGTAGATGAGCATAGATTATCAAGGACTTAACAAGATAACTATCAAGACTAGATATCTTTTATCTTTGATTTCAAGACTTCTTGATCAACTCAATCAAGCAAAGATCTATACAAAAATAGATTTGCGAAGAACATACAACTTAGTTCACATCAAAAAAGATGATGAATGGAAGATTATATTTCAAATTAGATATAAATATTTCAAATATAATGTCATGTCTTTTACACTTACAAATGCACCAGTTACTTTTTAATATTTTATACATGATTTTTTTTGTGAATTTCTTGATGATTTTGTTGTTTGCTATTTAGACGATATTTTGATTTATTCTAAGAATATAGAAGAATATGAGCTTTATATTTGTCGTATATTAGAAAAACTTAGAGATGCACAATTATATATCAAGATGAAAAAGTGTGTATTTCACATTACTTAAGTTGATTTCTTAGGATACATCATTTTGAATGATCGTCTCAAGATGGATCCTAAGAAAGTCCAGACAATCATAGATTGGAAGATTTCAAGAACAGTAAGAAATGTGTAATTATTTTTGAGATTTGCAAATTACTATCAAATCTTTATCAAGAATTTTTTTCAAGTTGCAGCTCCACTTATACGCTTAACTTATAAAGACAAATTCAAATAGAGTAAAGAAATAAAAATAATATTTGAAGCTTTGAAGATAATTTTTACTTCTATACCAATTTTGTATCATATCAACTTTTCTAAGATATTTTTTATAAAAAAAAATACATTAGATTTTATTTTAAATACGATATTATCACAAATAGGAGTAGATGATAAACTCCATCCAATAGCTATTTATTCAAAGAAATTTTCAATAAGAAAGATCAACTATGAAATCTATAATAAAAAATTTCTTGTAATTATTGATTCTTTTCAAGAATGGCATTATTATTTAGAAGGCACTTTTATTCTAATCATTATATATACGGATCATAAGAATTTCAAGTATTTTATATCAACACTTGTATTGAATTGTCGTCAAGTTTGTTGGAATATGTCTTTGTCAAGATTCAAGTTTATTATTATTTATCGACTAATAAAACAACAAGCTCTGTTTAATATCTTTTTTAGATATTTTTATCTTGCACTAAAAGAAAGAGATTCAGCTTTTAATCAACAAAGAACAATCCTCTTGAAATCGGAGCAATTTCATCTAAGAGCAATAAAATCAACATTGATTGTTGATTCAATTTTTCTCAAGCAAATCTAGTCAAGTATGTCTTCAGACCCTCTTATTCATGAGATTAAGAATAATTCATTTCAGTCTCATGATACTTCTAAATTCAAGTTCAAAAATGATCTACTCTATTTTAAAAGATGCCTATATGTTCCAAAAGATGAAGCATGACTACTTGCTTTTGAAGCTTGTCATAACTTCCCTGCAATAAGATATTTTGGATATAACAAGACTTTGGAGCTAATATTAAGAGATTTTTGATGGCGACAAATATGAAAGGCTATTAAAGAGTTTGTACATTTGTGCGACGTTTGTTCAAGATCAAAAACTCTGCTGTCATATTGTAATACATTTATATAATAAAAAGTATGAATAAGGATAAATTCTACTTAATACTTAGTTATCTTGGTTTATTAGAAACTTAAGGTACTTAAGAAAAGATTTATAAATGCCTTATAGATTAATTCTTATTTTAATAGCTAATAGATAAAAATTAGTTATTAAATTTTTTTTTAGGTTGTAGAAACCATTTCACGGCTTTTTAAAAAGCCACAAGTTAATAAAAATAGGATAATGAAAGTAAAAAGTTAATATGGTAGATACCAAGGTTGAATTGAGGATAGGATTAAGTTTTAAAATCCTTAAAATAAATTGGATTAATACCCAATGTCATGTTGTGACACAATTATATGATGAAACTATGATTAAAAATGATTTTTTAATTAATACTCTATTATCTTAGTTCAACAAGAATTCAACATATTTTAACAAGGTTTTTATGAAAGCCTCTTAGTGTATTTTTTTCACTTAATAGCTAGTACATAAGAATTAATTAGTAATTTTATCTTTTAGGCTATAGTAATTCTTTTACTGCCTTAGAAAGACCATAAAGTGGTAAAAATATGATAAAAAGGATAAATTACTAGCATGATTGATACTAGGATTAAATTGAGGGTAGGGTCAGGCTATAAAATCCCTAAGATAGATTAGATTTATACCCGGGGGTTGGCCGTTTGTAGGACAGGGTTGAAATCAGACCTTTGGCCACAAAAATGGCTTCCTAGGGCAAAATACGGGAGATTTTTCAGATCGGGTTTTAGGATTGGATAGCTAGCTTGAAGCTTGTTCTAGGGACATTAAGCTTGTTGCCATAGGATTTTGAATGACTTTACAATTGTTGTTCAAAGTTAGGGTTTATTTTGGTGATTTGGATTTTATATAAGACAATGATGGCTTGCATTCTTGAGTGATTTGTGCAATTTGTATAGCATCTATGGTTCAAAATTTGATATTGTCTAAATTATTAGGTGTAATAAGTGTATACAAAATTTTGTGTTAATCTAACAATGCAATCAGGAGATATTTGGGCTTGGATACAAAGGGTTGTTAGAAGTTGGTAGTTTAGGGTTGGATAGGATTTCTGTGATAACTAAAGATCTATCAATTGGATCAATGTAAATTTTGGCACCGTAATAGAAGACTTATAGTTCAAGCTACATATTAAGTTTGAGCTGAAGTTAATGGTGGAAGAAGGAGAAATCACTACTAGAATTTCTGCATCAATTTTCAAGTTGGCGGCCAAGTGTCATTAGTGCGGATTTTGGGCATTTTCTTGCAATTTGTAAGTTGGATTGAGCTGAATTTTTTTGAGCATGTAGAAGGCTTATACCAACATTTTTGTGCAATATTTCACACTAAGTGGACAGTTTGATTAAAAGTTATAGCTTGTTGAAGCTCACTAATTAGGATTAGGGCTTACAAACAAAAATAAAAACTGCTTAATTATGAAAGAAATAAGGAAATTGGAGTATATGTATGGTTGATGTTACTAAGAGGAGTGTTTTTTAACACTTTTTAATTGAAGTTTGAATTATATTCCTCATACATGGATAAAACCTATTAGGATTTCTTGATTATTTACAAATACAACTTTACCTTCTACAACCAGGTGCCCAGTACATCTCCAAACAAGACAATATGTAATACAACATCGGAGGATGACTGAGTATGAGATAGGGTTGAAATCAAACCTCTAGCTATAAAAACGACCAACAAAGGTAGGGATTTGGGACATTTGGAGATCGGCAAGTAGGATTTGGAAGAAGATTTTGAGTTCATTTTAGAGGCAAAAAGTTTGCTTTCATAGGATTTGTGAGGATGGAGCAATGATTATTCAAAGTCAAGATTTATATCGACAATTTGGATTTTATGTAATAAAATTAGAATTAGCACTTTTGACTATTTGGTGTAATTAGTGTAATATCTATAGTTGCAAATTTGATACTGTCTTGTTGATTGGATGAGCTAAGAGTAGAAATTTTTTTGTAACAATCTAATAGTATGGCTGGAGGATTTTTGCCCATTAGTGCAAGGAGGTACCGGAAGTTGGCAGTTTGAAGTTGTTTAGGGATTTTACAATATCTAGAGATCTATCAATCAAAATAAGGTGAAAATTGGCACAATGTTAAAGAACGCAAAGATCAAGCTATACACCAAGTTTGAACTAGATTTAATGGTTGGAGAAGGAGAAGTTGTTGCTAGCATATCTGCATCAAACTTCAAGTAAGAGGCCGAGAGACACTAGTGCGGAATTTTAGCATTATTTTATAATCTGTAAGTTGGATTGGGCTGAAATTTTTTGAACATGTAGATGACTTATAGTGGTATTTTAATAAAAAAATTTATATCAAATGGATTGTTAAATTAGAAGTTATAGCTTGCTAAAGCTCACTAATTAGGATTAAGACTTGTGAAGAAAAACTAAGTTGCCTTATTGTGAAGGTAACTTAGCAATTAGAGTTATGTGTAGTTGAAATTACTAAGAAGAGTGTTTCTGAGCACTTTATATCAAATTTAAATACTTTTGCATTGAAATTTGGATTGTATTCTTCTTATATGGAATAAAACCTACTAGGATTTCTTGTATTTTTATAAATACAACCTTATATTTCATAGCGAAGTGCCTAGTGCATTCCCAAACCAAACAACACGTAATACAATACTGCATCATTGACCTTATGAACTTTTCTAATTATTACCTATATTAGAACAACCTTGGTCTTTTATTTCTATGGATTTTATCATAGATTTTTTAAATTCAAGTTTATATGACTTTATATTTGTGATTGTAGATCGTTTTATTAAGATGGCCTATTTTGTAACATGTACAAAATCTATCATAAGTAAAGAAACAACTAAACTCTTCCTTTATAAAGGATATTATATCAAATAAAGAGATGCAATTTGTATCAAGATTTTAGAGGATCCTTTTCAAAATATTGAAGGTAAATATAAAATTATCTTTAGCTTTCCACCTTCAAAAGTGATAGACAAACGGAATAGATAAATCAAATTTTGAAATAGTTTTTGAGATGTACCATCAATTATCATCAAGATGATTAGATAATTCTTTTGCTATTGGCAGAGTTTGCTTATAATAATTTGATACATTCATTTATTCAACAAATTCTATTCTTTGCCAATTATAATTATTATCTATGACTTAATATTTTTGACTTTTCAAAAATTATTAATCTTATAGTAGAAGATTTGACAAATTGGTTGTCAAAGCTACATGCAACAGTAAAAGCACAATTAAAAGAAACTCAAGAATGATAAAAGATAAATGCAAATGTCTATTGTAAAGAATAGCCTCAATTTCACATGGATGATAAGATATGGTTACTTTGTCATAATATCAAGACTAATTGTCCTTGTTACAAGCTGGATTATTGTAAGCTTGGACCATTTCCAATTTGTAAACAAATCAACTCAATTGCTTATCAATTACACCTACCAAAATCTATGAAGATCCATCTTATATTCCATGTATCACTATTCAAATCATACAAGACAGTGGATATGTAAAGAAGAAGACAAATGCTACCACCTCCTATAGAAATAGATAACAAAAAAGAATTTGAGATGGAAGAGGTTTTAGATTCAAGACGACATTGAAATCAATTGGAATATCTTGTACCTTCATACAAATATAATATTAGTAAATCTACATGAGAACCATCTAGGAATCTAATAAATGTATCAATAAAAGTCTATATGTTTTATTCACGACATCTATCAAAATCACAATGAAAAATTAAGAAAATCTTTGCTATAAAGCCAAGCAAGTTCAAAAGAAGTTTCATTCTATCTTATATCATTATTTATTATTTCTTTGAATTTATTCATGCTAAAAAGATGGAAAATCAACAACTAGCAAATTCGGCTCAAGAATCATTATTTGCTCACTTACTAGATAAGACATTATAACTATCATAACCTTTAAGACGATGGAATAGAAATAAAGATCCTCAAGAATGACATGTTCTTTCTTGGATTAATGGTGTCATGTTGTATTATATTAATGTGATGAAAATATAAATAAAAATGATTTTTTTATTTAATATTCAATTATTTTGATTTAATAGGATTTGGAAGGACTTAGCAATAGACTTGTTTCTATAGGATTTGGAAGGACTTAGCAATTGTTACCTAAAGTTAGGATTTATATTGGTGATTTGGATTTTATGCAATAAAATCAGGGCTAGCAATCTTGGCTATTTTATATAATTGGTGTAACATCTATAGTTAAAAGTTTGATAATATGTAGATGATTGAATGTGCTAAGATTTTATAAAAATTTGTGATAATCTAATAGTGTAATTAAAAGGTATTTGATATTTAATATGAGGGGATATCAAAAATTGGAAATTTAAGATTATTTAGGATTTTTGCAATATCTAAAGATTTATTAGTTGAAACAAGGTGAAATTTGATAAGATATTAGAAGACTTAGAGATCAAGCTATAAATCAATTTTGAACTAAAGTTTATAATTAGAGAAGGAGAAATTACTACTGGAAAATCTATAATAATTTTTAAGTTGGCAACCAAGTGACAATAGTACAATTTTTGGATGGTTTTCCACAATTTGTAAGTTGGATTTAGCTAAAATTTTTTAAGCATGTAAAAGACTTATAATAATATTTGTGTACAAAATTTTATATCAAGTGGACTATCAAATTAAGAGTTATAGCTTGTTGAAGCTCACTAATTAGAATTAGGACTTGCAAATAAAAATCTAAGTTGCCTAATTGTGAAAGTAATAAAACAATTGAATTTGTATATAGTTAAAGTTATTAAAAAGAATATTTTTGAATACTTTGTAATGACTTTAAGCACTTTTGAATTGAAATTCAAATCATATTCTTCTTTTATGGTTGAAACCTATTAAGATTTTTTGTATACTTGTAAAACACAACTTCACCTTCCACAGCTAGGTGCCCGAGCATTCTCAAGCAAGATAACACATAATACAACAATGGTAAGATACAACGTATTTGATATCACAACCTTGGAAGTGACTTCCAATATTTGGTGATACTTCTAGAGGTAGAAATTACTCTTCATGGTGTTCTAAAGGTTTTCTTTGAAGGATGTTATGAAAGCGTCAATAATGATCAAATAATAGGGCGGTTCTCTTGCCTTAGTATTGGACACTATTAATGGTTGAGAAGACCTATCAATTACCATTAAAAGAAGCAAAGATCAGAATATGTGGCAAATACAATTTGCTGCATTTTAGACTTTCTCAACATATAATCACCGCTCCTTGTGGAACTTGTCTCTAAAGGAGGGGATAATATCACAGACATAAGATTTACTCTAATAATTATCTAATTAATATAAATAAATAGAAGTAGATAAAAGTAAGTTAATTTAATAATATCTTATAAGAAAGCTTTTTAGAAGCTTCATAGATATAGATTCCCCTTGATATATATCTATAGATAATTGGCAGGTTGAAAACTTGGCCAACAAGCTAGCTATATGTCGCACATGTAAAAAACTTGTCTTGCAAGTTTGACACATATCTTATAAATTGGACATGTATTGCAGGTTGTATAGAATACCGCCATGTATTTTTTAGGTAGATAGTATATATAGAGATAAAAGTGAAGCTTTCTTTACTCTTGTCAACGCCTATCTTGTTCCTAGTCTTATTTCAAGAATCTTTAATCTTCTTGTATTTGACAATAGTCATTTTAGTTTTAATATTATTCCATCTTTGAGTGATTTTTGAGTAACACCATAGTGTATTTTGTTTCTGTAGGATTCATATCCTTATCTTTGATATATATCCAAAATGTATTATGAAATTTCTTTAAAATCTTATTATTAATTTCAAAGTCTTTTGCCACCCTCAATGAAGTTTTATCATCCATCTTTAGATTCATTATAAAAATCTATTTCTAAAAAGATAATTATAGAATTCATGCTTTATATTTTTAAAAAAATTATTTTAAAATTTTTTTTGTCTTTTTATTGTACTCAAATAAATCTTAATTTTTCTTAATCTTTCTTTATATAAATCTTTATGATAGATTTAAATTTTCTTTTGGAAATTTTTCTCAATTAATAATAAATAAATATCTATAGTTCTTTTCTTCTTGATCTTTGTCCTTTTCATATGCCATTATTTTCTCTTTAAGAGAATATCTAGCATATTAGCCACTAAATTTTTTTTACCAATAAAGCATATAATAATAAAAATTTAAGGTTTTAATATAAGCTATCTATTTTAATATAGAAATATTTAAAATAGTATAATTAATTATTATACCAAATAAAAGCAAATAATTTATTTCTAAAATCATACTAGTTCGAATCAAATAATTCTTTTTAACTCTTAGAATTGAATATGTTCTAAAATTTTCTTTTAATTTGTGAATATCCTCTTTGTTTTTTTGTCTTCAATACCAATAATTTATTTATCTAAAAATACATAATAAATTTTAAATCTTCAAATTTTTTATAGCTATTTAAATTTTTTTTTTCTTAGATAAATCTTTTATTCTTCTTCAATAACTCATATAGTTTCTTTGAAATATGAATAAAGTAAGGCACTCAAATCTAATAAAAAATACATGCAACTAAAAACCTTTTAATCTTTGAGGTACTTCTACAAGCCTTTATTTTAGATATAGCATCAATCTTTTTGGATTTGATTTTTTATTATATCTACTATATATGTCTTCAATCACCAAAATCTTTCTAATTCCAAAGTTTGATTTTTCTATAAATAATATACATACAAGGATCTAATTAGCCATTAATTCAACTATATTCTTATAATTTTCTATCAAAAATTAGTATAAAATACTCAATAGATTAATTGATAATAATAATTAATACATAAGCTTACAATAAAAGAAGATATCTTAATAAAATCTAAAAAATCTAAAATAAATTTTTTTTCTTTAAACAATTGCAAAATTACTCATAAACATAATAGATGCACGATTTAGCCCCTATCTATAGTTAGTGGCTGTCTTTTTTGCTTTGTCCAACTTGCACCCACAAGTGGTTGGTGGTCAATACTTTAAATGGATATTCTATAATATCTAATACATACTTTTAGGATAAGATATATAAAAAGTGGAATTTTTTAGGTATTAAGAAATACCAACAATCTTAAAAAAGGCCTTAGTAGGAGCTATTATAAAACTCTAATTTCTATATTTTAAATACCACTATATTTTTTTTGTTAAATTCTATTAAAGATAGATTCAAATCTTTTTCTAATTTAGACCTATTATCAGGCTAATATAAATTTTTTTATTTAAAAATATAAATTCATATAATCTTGTATCAAAAAAATATAAATATTATTTTAAAATCTTCTATTTAAGATTAAAAAGAGCCTCTAATTACCAAACCAATTACACTATTAGATTCCTACATTGTTATAATCTAAATTTTGAATAAATCTAATTATCTATTAAAATTTATAAAATCTTGATTTTCTTGGAAATTAAAAAAATTATATTTTATTATCTTATCTTAAAAAAGATTGTAGAAGTTGTTATTAACTATTATTAATTGCCACTGAGTATTACCACTTCAATTTCCTAGCAATCTTTATTTATAATTAAAATATTTTATAGATTATAATGTATCTTATTAAATACAAATAAAATAAGAATTAAAAAAGTTTTAAAATCTCTCTTTTTATATTAATCTTTTTTTACCAAATTTGTCTCAATCCTTAAAAAAATTTAAAAAGAGAATCTTACAACTACTTCCTACAAAAAAGTTGCTTCTAATACTACAAATCTTAGATAATTTGGCAAAGAAATAAGGATTTTTTAATAAAAAACTTGTAATCTCTAATGTTCTATAATGTTAGTTTATTATAGGTAATTTCTAATTATTTGTCTTTAATAATTATCCATTCTATTATTGGTTGCCTATAATCAACCTTCCACCTCTATCTTGCACTCCAACAAGCATAATTCTAATTTGGTTTAGGAATAAATCTAACAAAATTTATAAAAATATATTAAATTTTTTGATAAATTTAACAATAAAATATACTTACAATCACATTTAATTAAAACTTAAAATTTTTATACAACAATATTAAAGGAATGAAATTATTACCAAGTGAGTAAACATAGATTTCTACTACAACCAATCAAGACATTTTTTTCACGTCATAAAGGAAAAATCTAATAGTGCAAGGATTAGAAGAAATCAAGAAACTTTATTAAATAATTATACCATCACGTACAAACAAAACCCTTACATAAGATCTCTCCCTTGTCAACACACTCACAAAAATTAATTTAGCAAGAATGCCTAGTTAAAAGAATTGTCCATCTAAGAGCCATTTAAATCCTAATTTGAGATCAACCCAATAAAAATTAATCCTATTTAAAAGTCAACTTTAACTTTAAAGTAAATTCTAATAGGATTTTAAAGATTAAACAACTCTTACAACAAATGTAG
Organism: Physcomitrellopsis africana; assembly: GCA_036785485.1. Lineage (NCBI taxonomy): Eukaryota > Viridiplantae > Streptophyta > Bryopsida > Funariales > Funariaceae > Physcomitrellopsis > Physcomitrellopsis africana. The sequence continues at coordinate 962,185 of JAWRVF010000021.1, read as the reverse complement.
ATTATATTAACTATATTCATTTGACCTTTCAAGGCACCTAATGTCTTGTTACATAATAACCACCTTAATATGTATTAATAGAACTTTGAATTTCTACACTCATGACTTTGCTCTTCCAAAACAATCAAATATCAAAGAAGCTAACAATTTTATAATTTTACTATCTAAAATCTACTCATCTATTGTTATTAAGTAATTAATATTTAATAATAGAATTAATCAATAAGTTTTAGAATTAAGACTCAATATCCTATATATAATATATAAAATCAAAATATTTATGAAAATAATATAGAATAAAGAAATTGAATTTAAAATGGTCAATTTTTAAAAATTATTTAATAGTCAATATAGAAATAGAAAAACATATAAGCAAATGCTTAATAGAGAATTGAAAAGACAATGAAAAAGCACCAATTTAGAAACAATTGGAGAACACTTCTTTGGAAAACAAGAGAAAGATGATGTAATTAAAAAATAATAATTAAGAATAGACTTTAAAGTGATGAGATCCTCCTAAAGTAGCCCTTTTAAGATGTCTTCTCCTAATTATATTAAAAATAAGTATATTCTCTTCTTAAAAGAGAATCATCTCCACTTTAATAGAAAGACTAATAAAAGGTGTCTACTACCCTTCTATTCACAATTGAATTAATGATCCAGTTGAATTTCCTTAAAAAAAAATCTCCTACACATTCTCCTCCTCTCATACCAACAATTTTAAACAAAGACAAAAATAAAAAAAAATTTGCTAAATCAAACAGAAAAACAACTGCTCCTACTGCTCCAAACAGGCTCATCGCGGGCCCGACACGTTGATTCCGACTTCTCCATTGCGACAGCTTTCGTAGCAACCGTACGCCAAGGCTCTGATTCATGTCATTACAGAAAGTCTGTCATCGTCCACATGTTTACTTCGTGTATCCACCATAGGTGCTCTTCCAACTGTGACTATTGGGTCATCGCATCCGACGTAGATGTGTTTCTATGATTACCTTCTTCGACAATACAGTGGGCCCTGCCTCGTGCGCAGACAGTCTGATCCTTCAAACTCTGGAGGATGTTAAACTATTGGACGCATTAAAAGTTCTTTGAATTCCAGACAAGTGTGTGTTTACCGAGGTTCAAATTAAAGTTTTTGGAAGTTGTATAACCTCATTTTTGGAAGCCTTGCTATCTTCGTGTGCCTGGAATCGCTTGCCTGGAATTGCCTGAACTTCCTTGCAAGACTTGGATTAATTTGGACTCATTTGCTGATTGTTGGAGACTATCCATCATGCATGCTGTAAGCTTCAGTATAGTATGTGTCCACGAAAAAAAATTTGTAAATTGATCTTTAGGACGCAAGAGTTCGATGGCATCGGGAATGAATTGTAGAGCTCTGTACGTTTGGGATGCAATTGTGAAGGCTGGCCACCTTTGCTTTCACAAGATAGTTCTTGCACTGATGGTTTTGCTGTGAAGATAGTGGGCGCAAGGTAGAGCTCCTTTTTGGAAGTTTTGCTATCTCTCGTGGTTCTCCTGCTTGAAAGAGTGCGATGTATAGTCGATTAACCTGGACTGTGAGCAAATCTTGTTGGTCCACATTGCATATTCTTCCGAGATTGTAATGGCAAAAATTATAGATGATCTTCGCACAACGATAGAACTGGTGGTCCAGTTAGCCTCCTCTGCAAACGTCGACAAGCCTTTGCAAATCTTCACTCGGCAATGTCAACTTCTTGCGAACAAAGCCTCCGGAACTCTGTACGTACTGGACGAGTTTTTGAGTGTTCTACGTGACGTAGAGAGCTATGGAATTCCTGATTGGGAACCAGCCGCCATGGAGCTGTACCGCGTGATGAAAGATGCCGAGGAACTCATAAATGACTGCTGCTGTAGTGACATATGGTTGAAAGTCACCATCGACCGGGGCAACTTGAAAGAAACCATCGCTAGACTTCTTCACGACATAGAATGGCACGCATCTGTGTTGTGTAGTGTTCTGGTAACAAAGGAGGACGCTCTTGGGAAGAGCATCTGCGCGGGAAATCTGGGACTCGCAGACAAGTTGAAATTGTTAGCAGCTGAAAAGTGGGATCTGGCTACTCTACAGAACCTTCTGAAAGTCTCTCATGTTTGTGACAAGGAGGTGTGCGCAGGCGAGGACGTTGGAGGATGTCTGGCTCAGAAGGTTTTAAAGAAACTGGAAGGAGAAGAAAAACGATTGATGGATCAGAAGTCTTTGGAAATAGGGTCGCCCCTTGTGTTGTGGATAGAGTCAAAGCATCTTCCGAAAGGAAGAACAATAGGAGAAGGCCATTTTGCCTAAGTACGAGAAACATCCTGGATGGGGCTAAGACTTGCGAAGAAGACATTTAAACAAGGTTTTGTCTTCGAAGAAATGTTCAAGCAGGAGGTCACTGCTATGGCTGGACTGAACCATCCGAATGTGATTCGTGTCGTCTGTTGCTTTGCGGACACTAAAATAGGGATCGTCATGGAACTCATGCACAAGAGCCTTTTCGACCTTTTGAAGGACTTCAGAGACAAAAAGTTTGCTCCTGGTGCGCTCACCCCATTTCCACTCCTACACTCGGTGGATATTATGTTGCAGATTGCTGAAGGCGTGATGTACCTTCACAGCAAACGCCTGGCTCACCGTGGTATCAAGTCGGCTAATGTTCTTCTAAAATTTGCGGGTCCTCATAAAGCGACGACAGAATCATGGAGCAACGAAGTCAGCCCATTTCGTTTATTCGAGGCGAAAGTGGCTGACTTCGGTCTGACAAAGATGAAGAATACCAGCACGCAGAGGAGCCATAAAACATTCATGACAGGCACTAGATCATGGATGGCCCCAGAGCTCTACAAATACTCTGAGTTGGAAGACGAACCTGAACCATCGTCTCGGTTTCACCCCATGAAACTCGATGTTTACAGCTTTGGGATAGTGTGCTGCGAAATTCTGACTGGACAGGAGCCATATCCGATCAAGGTTCCATCGTTTTCTGCTGTGAGGGGCGGAGAGAGGCCGAAGTTGCCTGCAGATATACCCGAGCGATTGGAAGCTCTGATCCAATTCTGCTGGCATGGGAACCCTCGAATGCGCCCAGTGTTCGACACAATCTGCACCGAGCTCCGATATATCAAAGGTCTTCTCTTGCGAGGTATGACCATTTGCCACAATCCGTTTTGATTTAGTGAAACTGTAGAGGCCATCTTCGTGTAGGGTAGTAAAGCACTTGTGTGGATTGATTTGGATCGCCGTTTCGGGAAGCTTTGGACTCCTGTGCCGGTAAACCTCCCGAGATGTAAACGGCTAGAGGATTTTGTTTCATTCAAGCCAATAGGTGATTGTAGGAGCAGGTAAGTGAAATAACAGCGCCATGCTTGATGACGTTTTTGAGGAAGTAAAGTTGTGTGTAGTTGAACATTTCAAACGCGGGGCTACAAGCCGAAGATTGTAAGGATTAACTGTTGCATCATTTCTGACGTTCGTATTTTGCGATCAGTTGTATGCGTATTCATCAACTGCGATTTTTGGTAGATGAGAAGAAGGCATTACAGGATACCACCTTTGACATTGGAGGGGCTTCTGTGAGCATCGGGACTGAGGTCAAGGTAAGATAAGCGCCTGAACTGAGAAATGAGTATGGGACATGCATAGCTTCCGAAAAGCTGTCTAGCAAACTTAACGATGAAAGATAGTTGTCGAGCATGATTCATAACTTGATCCTTGCAGAAATTAGATCATTCCTCAATCCATGGACTGGATTTGCTTCGATGACCTGAGCCAACCCCAATTGGAATTTTACAGGTGCAGGGGCCGTGGGGAGGCGAGGGGGGTGGCCCGTTTTTCGACGGTGTGGTCACGTCCATAAAATCCATCACGTTGTGGCACACAAGAAGGCCGTTGTCATGCATCTGCTGCATTGGGATGGAATATGACGTGAACGGGTACTCCTTTGTGGTTAATCACGGGAGACCCTCATCGGGATCGAAGGCAGAACTGGTGAGGTTCACAACCCAAAAACTTGCAGTCAGGGCAGGGGCCATTCTCCGGAACGGTTGAGCGTGGCTTGTAGGGTGGGCAAGTCTCCTGGTGCCTGAGGTGACTGATCCTTGTTTCCTATCGAACTAATTCGCCACGAACTTGCACCAGATCCGCATCGATGAGCCCAACGAGTATGTGACCCAGATTGACGGGTCGTATGGGGAGAATTCGCACTTTAATATGGGAGGGCAACATGTGGAGGGCGTGGTTTCGCTGACCATTTACACCAACCTGAGGAAGTATGGCCCGTTCAGAGGTGAGGGTGCCACGCCCTTCAGCACCGGCGTCGGCAAGGTGGTGGGATTCTTCGGGCGGTGCGGCCTGGCGCTCGACCAGATCGGCTTCTTCACCACGGCGCCGGAACAATTCTGACTCCCACCACCCCCACTCTCCCTCCTCCCCTTCCTCACCGTCGTCCTCCACTAGGGTTTCATACCATTTATTACCATTTCTTCCCTTCAACACAAAGAAATTAATGATGCCTGTGTGTTATATGTGTGGATCGACTACGTCGTTCTTTGCTTTTATCTTTGTATAGAGAAAAGTTTGTTTTAGAATGGGTCTTTGTTGTTACATTAAGCTTAGAAATCTTTTTATTTTGTTTCTTTTGCTGGACAGATGTTGTAACCGTGATACATTATTCTTTGAAATATGTTGAGTGAGAAAGTAAAGGCTGTGATATTTCATACTTTTTAATTTTATTTCAATTTTATATAAAAGAAAATGCTTTAGTTTAGATTATTTTATTATTATTATTTTTAGTATTAGAAGTATTTTTTTACAACTATATCTATTCTTTTGTAAATTGATATTTCTTTTCATTTAGTAGTATAAAATATAATACACTATTAATAATTAGTTTGGATCTTTTATTTATATTAGAAGTTTGGAAGTTAAAAAATATATTTGCACCAAATAAGATTATTTCTTACTTCTTATTGAGATTGGGATGTAACTATGTTAGATGTTCAAATCAATCTATTTGCTATTCTTATTGATACTAGTATAATATTTAGATTTTATAACAAAAGAAGTTGATTTAAAATAATTTATATAAAAATATTTTGATTAATAAATATGGTTTTTGCATATTATCTTAGTATCTTTTTTAAGAGCAATAGTATTTATATTTGGATTTGACACAACAAGTCTAGATAATTCTAATAAAGATTTGTCTAAAGTAGGTACTTTGAAAAGGTCAAGAAAATAATCATGTATCAAATAAAGTAATTAATTGTAGGCTGAGTTATTATAATAATTGATCCATATTATTGACTATATTTAATATAGATTCTATAAAATTAAAAAATTAAAAATTGACTATATGACTTGATTTTTAAAAATATAATATCTTCTTAAATTTAAGATTTTATCAATCTAAGCATCTACAATTAAAATACACCTAAAGTTGTTAAATTGCAAAGTAAAGATAAACCAAGAGGCTATACAAAAAGAAGTTTAGATTTTTTCTAAGAGTATTGCTATTGCATATTTTGTAAGTAGAAAATCAAATCTTAATTTATTTTTAAAATAATATAAATTCTTTGAAAGAGACTTATGATTGAAATTTCTATTAAAAAATCTATTGGAAGAAAATATTTTATCTAATGATACACTTCAATGAAGTAACTTGGAGCATATTGATGTAATCACCTTATTAAACATTGTTTGGTCTTTGCACCTTTGAAACATGGGATCCAAATTTTGGTCTTAGGACTATATAGAATTTAGATAGAAGAAATGGTATAGAGTCAATAAAGATATTTTTTTAAATAATTTTTAAGAAATTATCAAAAGAATTCTTTAAAATTATTTTAAAATTGGTAATTAGATTGGGACAAATTTTAGAGAGTGAAAGATACAATAATAAAATATATGAGCTAAGACTTTGCATTGTATATATTTAAGAGGAGGTTGGAAGCTAGAATTTCAAGTCTCTGATTATATAACTAAGAAGAAAAAATCTATCTACATTGACTATAATAATATATCAATTAGATTTTTTTTATGCCTTAATATTAATTACAAGATTAAAGATTGTAATGCATTATAAATACTCAAAGACAAATATATTGCAACAACCAAAAGATCAAAGATAAATATATAAAATATTTTTAATAATTAAGAAATTAAAATAATTTGTTAACAAATGATGGATATTTAAATATATCTAAGATTTTAGTTGAAATAAAATAAAATATTTAAATGCATCACAAAAAATTTATTTTTGTATAAAATTTTAAAAAAATAGAAGATGAAAGTAAAAAGATATAATATTAAAATAAATTAATAGAAATTAGCATCTAATAAAAATATTCTATCTTATAAAAATTAAAATATAATAAGTTCTTATTCATTTAAAGTAATTAAAGATTCCAAAGATTCAAAGAACTAAAATAAAAAAAATTCACTTTATATCACAAGCAAAGAGTTATAAAAGATACATGAACAAGACCAAAAGCACCAAATTAAGCCACAAAGATTGCATTGTTGAGATTGAAGATTTCTTTAGTGTTAATTCTTATATATATATATTAGATTCAAGAAATGATATATACTTTGGAGGTTTACAAAACCTTTTGGAACATTCTAGAAGCCTTTTGAATTAGTGAAAGTCAGTTGAAAAGCTTCCTAGTTGGTGAAAGTAGCTTGAAAAGCTTCCTAGTTAGTAGAAGCTACTCAAAAAGCTTCTTAGTTTGATGGAAGCCTCTCAAAAAGCGTCCTAAATAGGAGTATATATAGGAATCAAGGCTAAAAAGTTCTTCAGTTTCAACAACATATCTCTTGGAATTCTAGCTCACCTTTCTCGGTGTTGTTCATATATTTATGTAGTTAATTCAAATTTTTGTTGATTTCTTCTTGAAACCTTATCCTAGTTCAAGTTTCTTGGTCTATATTCTGGTGCCCTTGATAATTTGTGGAAACAAATCTCATCTTCAATATTAAAATTGGATCCTTTTTATTAGAGAGTGGATTATCCTTCTATTCAAACATATATCAATGCTTTGGAGATTGCAGAATATTTTTTTCTAAATTGATATTATCTTTTTATAAATTCATTTTTTCTTTCTTTTAGAATAGCTAGAGGTCAAGATATTAGTATGACCGAATCTTCTGAGTCCAAGTTAAAAGCTATCATAAATACTCTTATTATATTATCTACTAGAACTGCAAAAATTGAAGGAGTTGTTATAAAACTTTATAATGATATAACATCTGGAGTGCAACAATCTAGATTGTATCCACCTCCAACTTTTGCGCTTGAGGAGGCAATACTACCTATACTACGCCATAAAAATCCATCTATTCAATAACATAAGGAATCTCAAGTTAGTCTTTTGGAAAAATATGATGGTATTTATTTAAAGTTTTTGAGGATTTGTCAACCAAATTCAATTAATAATGGTCATATAACCTGATACTTATCTAACACAAGAACTACACATTGGATTGATTGACACCTTACTTATGCGTCAAGCATTATCATGGTTTGCTCCCTTGTTTGAAAAGAGATCACCAGTTTTGAACAATTTTGAAGTTTTTATGGAAGCATTTGGAAAACATTATAAGGCTCATTGAATAACAACTAAGATCCAAGCATTGTGTTAAGGGGCGTGCTCTACATTAGTCTATGCTTTTGATTTTAGGAAATTAGTATGCGATATCAATTGAGATGAAGAAGTCCTAATGAGCCAATTCTATTGCGAATTAAGAAATGGTATAAAGGATTTGTTATTGTCACTTTTAGATCCATAATCACTTAATGAAACCATTAGCCAAGCCATAAAATGTGATAATCAATTATTTCAACATTGTTAAGATCAACGTTCATATGCTTCAGCAAGACAATATGCAATCTAATATATTCTTGCTACGTCGACAAGTATTTCAAATTCACACTCAAAAGTAGAAGACATACAAGTTGATGTAATACATTTTAAACTTTTTAATTCACAAGAAAAGAAGTGTCAGATGGAAGAAGGTCTATGCCTGTATTATAACCAAGAAGGCTACAAGGTTAGCAATTGCTCCAAGAAACAAAATTGACATATTACTAAAGCTAGGAGTACAATTGTTTAAGAAAACGACAATATTTAGTCACAGTAGGGATTGTGCAGTTGGACAATCCAACATTATAAAACTATTCAAGTTCTTCTCTTTTTGCTCAACTTGCTCATTGTTTTATAATTCCTTTGTATTTTGGCCTTCAAAAGCTTCTGATGACTATTTTATTAGATTCAAGAGTATCCACTTGTTTTGTAGATGAAGCATTTACTAAACTTCATAAAATTCTTGTAGTATAGAAATTCAAACTTATTCATATAGAAGTAATAGATGGACGACCTTTATCCTTTGGTAGTATCATCCATGAAACCACGCCTATAGAAGTGTTATTCAAAGATCATAGAAGTCAAATTGTGTTCAATGTTATTAGGACTCCTTCAAATCCTATTATTCTCAAACTATCTTAGTTGGAAAAGCATAATCCATCTATAGATTGGAGATTGCGAAGAATAATATTTTTGATAGAAATCCTTGCAAAAAAAATTTGTAAAAAATCATGAATTAATAAGCCTTTATTTATTGAAGCAAGGGTTTTTATAAGATTGGTCAAAGAAGGTACATTATTTTTTATTTATGCGACTCCAACTAAAGAAGATATGACTTCATAGGCAAATATTCTAGAACAATATAACAAATTTCAAGATATTTCTCAGAAGAAAAATTTTGATATAATATAAAGTGTGTCCATTGCATCCAATCCTCCATGTTTAACAAAGGTCGAAATCATCCCGAACCTTACAACGCCAACATTGGTTCCAAATTGGAGAGGATTCACAATCATCTCAATCAAAAGTTGTCACATGAGACATGAAGTGATCTCGATTGTGTGCTTCCGAAGGAGCTGATAGTTCCTTAGGGTCGTCCAGTGATCCCTTGCCGCAATTCTCACAGAGGAAGTAATCCCTACACACATCTCATTCCCACATCCTTAATTTGAGGACCTTGAAATTTAAATTGAGGATCTTGAAAATTCAAAATCCAAACAGTGTTTCTGCAAGGGGAGGGATCATTGTTCAGTCAAAGCCAGAGCCGCTGATGCTCTGATCGAGGGTGTTTGCTCCGGGCAGTTGTGGTTTTGATGGATGGTGGTGGGCATGCGGGACCTCCTGCGGATGGTGGAACTGGAGGGTTTCGTCCTGTTGGGGTTTGAGCGAGGGCGAGGCGCTTCTTCTGCGGCAAGCACGTTGCCGCCAGCGGGTCATGTAAGGCTAGCTCGCCTGAATTCGAGAGCCTTGTGTGCCGGTTCAAGTAGTGTTACTCTTTGGAATCATAATCCTCTCTAATTGGTGTCAAGGAGGGATTGAGATGGATCGACAGCTCGGTTGTGAAGTGGTGTTACTTCTCGTGCACAGTACGCTACAGTTCAGACGATGTTGGTGACGGACATGGCTCTGGAGCAGACTGGTTCCTGGTGGTTGGGCTGCCGCGTACAGACTATGTCGGAACTTGACACTTTGCTTCTTTCGTCTGTACTACTACTAGTCCGACGAATTCGGTCCTCAACATATTCATTGGTTTAGTCGGCGACCAGGTTTTCTCTGCTTGGATGTAGTTCTCGGGTATTGGTAAGTAGTGCATTTCCGTCGACCTATTCTTCTAGTGCCTAGAATCGGGTCCATTGTGATGGCTTGTTAGCGGAAGCACGCTGCTCGTCCCCTTTAAAGCTCATACCACAATGGAGGCTGAGGTCACACCCATGGCATCAGGAAGCAGCAGCACACTTGATTCCAAAGGGTGCTGTGCTACATGTGGTATGGACAGTCGATGGACATCGAGGATGTGTGTCGAGATTTACTTCCTCTGTGAAGATTGCTACAAGAGATCACTGGACGATCCAGAGTTGCTGTCAGCTCCTCCCGAAGTGCACCATGGCGATCACCATATGTCACCAGATGTGATGACTTCTAAATGTGATGGTTGTGGATCTTTTCCAATTTGGAACTTGCGTTGGCGTTGTAAGGTGTGTTTTGATATTGACCTCTGCGAAGCATGCCATGGAAGATTGGATGCAGTGGACATGCCTCCTGAGCATTCAAAGGAGCATCTGATGATTGCTCTTGAGGTGTTTTGTACAGAGATGTTGCTCAAATTGCAACCCAGTTTTGGCAAGCCAGTGGATCCCGAATGGTCGTACCAGGTTCAATATCGTAGAGCAAGCTATGGTTTCAGGTGTGAAAGGCCAATGTCAGGAGTGAAAGGCACCATTATTCATACACTAGGCAATGTGATTGAAGACAATAGGAATCCTATTTTAGAGATGGAGGTATGTAAGCCTCACCACTTCAATTAGGGTGCATTCCAATAGTCTTAGGTTTGCCAAGCTGTTTACATATTTTGCTTGTCATCAATTATAGTATAGTATTCCAAATTAGGACCTAATACTTGGTAAAAATATTCTCCTTTTGAGGGTTTTTGAATTTGACTTCTCATTTTGATAGGGAAATACCAATCAAAGTTCATCTTTCAAACAAGCATTGGCAACAACTCAAACAAATTGGTAAGTGCATAAATTGATTATTTTGGTTCATTTTGGATATTTTTGTTTGAGTCAATTTTATTATGAATACTACATATCAAAGTTGCAATAAATACCTTGTTAATGCTCAATATTTATATGTAGGCAATAAGTTGAATATTTATCATATTCTAAATCCTACATTGATATTCATATATGTAAATTATGCATATAAATGCAGGATGTTTGACAAGAAACATAAAATATTTTTGAGCCATGTTGGAGCTCAAAAAGACTTTGTTGAACAACTATATTGGGATCTCACAAAAATTCATTATTTTGGGATTTTTTTTGACAAAGAAGATGTAAGTCTACCAAAAGTAAAACCATTTCCTGTAAAGATATTGAAGCATTGTGAATTAGCCATTGTGGTGATATCCTATGAATACTTTACTTGAAAGTGATCTATGTTGGAATTAACTACTTTTGGTAAGGCTCAAAAGACACATCCAGAATTGAAGATACTCCCTATTTTCTATAAACTTTTTATAGAAGAATTTAAAGAAAAACAACAATTGTTTTAAACATGTTGGAAAAAAATGAGATTGGTATGGGAGGATGAAATGCATGAGTGGAAGGAAGTTTTGAAAGTGATTTCTTGAACAAATGGCCTCCAATATTATAAGACAATAGAAGAAGTTGTTTTTAGAGATAGAATTGTGGAAACAGTGTCATATGACGTGGCCTTCTATCTGGGAATACATTGGGTACCTGGCTGTGGAGAGTTTATTTGAAACTTGATGACAAAAGTCCAATAGATAATTTATCCTTAATAAAAAAAGAAAAATAATATAACAATCTCACAAAAGAGAAGTTATATATATAAACCCTCTTGTATTCAAGTAAGTTTGTACAAAAAAGGTTCAAATTTCCACAAAAACCTTTCAAAATTTTATTCATCCGCAAGGACTTATTTCTTGTTGAACTTTAGAATCCAATAACACTTGATTCAACCATTCAATTCCTATAAAATTTAGTTCAGAGTATAGATGATTCTTTTAAGTTTCATCAAAAGAAAGAATCAACTATAAATTCATTTCCGATCATTTGATATCTCAAAATCCTTAGCAGGTGCTTAAAACCCTAGCTTAGAGACACCCGAGCACTATTTTTCTTATATCTCACAAACCCAAAATTCTAATGCCACAAAAATTTTGCACACAATCTTGTAACATAAACATATACATTTCTAAAAATTTTGAACCAAAAATCTATCAAATTGCATAAGATATAGCTCAAAATGTAACCACTATGTAAGTAGGTCACTTACTGCTCTTAAGTCTGTAAGTATTGACTTCAACTCCCAATATCTCCTTCACCCTAACTTGGATTTTATTGAATTGCACATAAAAAGTGTAGCTGTAAAAGTGTTCTCTTCAATCCTAGTTTCTGATCCTTGATTGCTCTCTGTATGCGCGAGTTATATCTAAAAGAGTGATAGTAGGTTCAAAATCAACACCTTAACTTTGAGCGCCTATAACTTCTTCATAAAAAGTACAAATCACACAAAGTTTGCACCTAAATCAGATCCAAAAACTTAAACCTTACGATCCTAGCCTTCGATGTTTGACTCCTATCCAAAAACAAATCCTAACTCCTAATAAACCCTCGGGCAGCCTCCTTGAAGCCCATTGGGCATAATTTTTGGCCAATTAGAATAGAGATTTCTATCATCCATCTCTATTCATCCACATGGATAGCCAAATTACCTTTTTTACACTAAAAACCCTTTTCTAATCCTTCTTCTTATAAGATTTACATACTTGGTGCTTTAAGCACCAAATAAAAGAAATAAATAAGATCTTAAGGATCACCAATGTCTAACATAGGTGACTTAAGATATATACAAGTTACTATCAATATAAAATTAACTTCAAAAGTCACTACTAAAAAAAAAATAAGGTTGTATAAACCTTAATAATAATCTTTTTAATAGATCCTTTCTAAACTAACAACCTAATCACATCCTATAACCAATAAAAGTCCACTAATATGGCTTTCTTTTAGCTATGTAGTAAATTATACATTAAATATACATATATAATTTTTTCACAGAGTAGCCAAAATCACAATACGACAACGATTTATAAAGAAGTGAAACCAAAATTGATGTGGGATGGTTTGCATGTGCAAGGGAAACTTCAGATGCAACAGTTGATACAAGAAGTATGTTTTGAAATAATATCATTAAAGTGTCTAAAGTGCTTCAAAATTTATCTGTTTATAATATTCTAGCAAATATTATTAGAAATTTGTGTTATAATTTAATGGATAGAATGATATGCATATTTATAAGTATGAAATATTTATTCTATTTTCCTTTTTGCAGAAGATTCAAATGTCAGGGAATGCAATTAGAGAAGTGCATTGCATATGGAATTATTTAGAATGGAAAAATCAAGGAAAACAACCATGTGCAATGTGTTCCACAACCAAATGATGCCACATTATTTTGAAAAAATATGTCACATTGAGTTTGGAAACATGAGTATGTTATTCTTGCAAATAAAATTGCTACAAAGCATTTGCCAACTTAATTCAAGTTTATTGCACACTATTGATGAAGGATAGGTATATGAATCAATTTTTTTTTATAATTATAAATTTTTTTATGTATGTATCAATTGTATTTAAAAATTTTAATCAAAGGATATATTTGTAATAGCAACATCATATTATTAAAATTTAATTTGTTTTAAAGAAGATGCCAGATTTTAAGAACTAAATTTCTCATTGTTTTTGAGGATGTGACTTTTTAGTATCATATACATAGGAAAAAAATAATGAATAGTTTTTATCAATTTTTAAATTTGAGATAGAAGATTATAATTATGTTATTTTAAAATTATTATTTATTTTGTATAGACTTTGATGCTTTTAAAGATTCACATTTCTCAACAAAGAGTCTGTTTGATAATCCACAATGTAACAAGTGACAACCAATCATTTATTGGAGAAGTAAAAACTCTTTTAAATCTTCTTTTTAAAGACACGAGTTTGATTTAGGTTACTTCTTCAAATTCATTTGTCCTTGAAAACCTCAAGATTGAGGCAAGATTAACAATAAAGATTCCATCCTTAACAATAGAGAAAGCCAAGGTATTATTTAGCCATCATGCAGGGTGTGATACATCTAGTCTCACAAGAGAACAAAAAATAATAATAAAGAATCTTGTGGAACGATGCAACTTCAATATAAAAGGGTGACTTTTAAAGAATATCTTCCATTGGCATTGAAAGTATTGAATACTAGAGTTGGATCTAATGCACAAGAGTGGCCAAGCATTAAAATTGACTTCAAGTATCGTGAAAATGATAATACACATCCTATATTTTCAATCTTGAGATCAACCTTTGATGATTTAAATTTAGAATACTAAAGAATATTTTTGGATATCATATTGTAGTATAATAATTCTTATTCAAATATGGACATGTTCACTTTGGAGTAGCAAATGCAATGTTTGTATGGTGAAATTGATAAACAATTAGGTTTACACTTCGTGAATTTTTTATTTATATTAATTTTTGGGATTGCAATAGTAAATGAGGTATTAATACAAGTACAAAAATTTTCATAAAATAGGAATATTGCTTCTTTAGTGGTAACAATAGTTTTATGTTTTGCTTATTGAAATCATGAATGGCATCATGCTTTTTGGACAAAGCTAATTATTTGGATGATGGTGTATTACATTGTTTGATAGATGATGTTAAGTTGGATAGGTGAAAGTCCTTCAAGCAAAATCACTTGTTCAATATTATGATGTTGAACTTTGCTCCATTAAAGGTCATGAACTTTAATGACCTCTTCGAAAGCTTTCATTGACGGATGGGAGGGAACTGAAGGAGCTGCCTGGGATTGAGGCTTGTACAAGGTTGAGTTGGCTGGACTTGTGTGGTACTAGCATTGGAGATTGTTCATGGATTTCTGCAATGGAGGATTTGACATTCATCTATCTTTGCGGTACCAAGATAAGGTTTGTGCCCTGTTGCAGCAGATTCTGCAAGCTCTCCGAATTGTGGCTTGATGATTGTCAAGCTCTGGAGAGCATAGGGAATGTCAGTACGATGACTTCAATGTTCCCCAAAGGTCTAAAGAGGATCAGCGCGGAGAAGTGCCGGAGCCTGAATGCAATACCACAATTCCATCACGAATCAGCGCTAGACTACTTAAATATCAGGAAAACGTGTGTGGAGGATGTATATGGCGTAGCGTGTTGCAAACAGCTCCGGAAGCTGACTTGTGGGGAGACGCGGATCACAAGCCTCCCAGACTTGAGTAGCTTGACGAGTTTGGAGGTGCTGGATGTTTCTGGATGTAAGCTCCTGACCAGAATGGACAACACCACGAGCTTGCCTGCACTTAATAATCTATGGGTGTTCGGCTGCACCGGCTTGTCGGCATTGCCTGACCTTCGGAGCTCCAGGGGATTGATGGGGCTCGACTTATCTGACTGTCCGTTGCTAGACCCGAACTCAGTGATGTTGCCCTGTGGCTCTAGGATTGATTTGGAAGTGGAGGATGGTGTAGACGACCATTCAGATCACTCAGCGCAGGAATATGAGAATCCAACATCAACTGTGACTTTAAACTTCCAGGAACCTGAACCTGCTCATAATCAGCGAAGATTTGCAACTTTCATCAACTTGGTGGCAAAGATAGCGTTCTGGTGTGGTGGCTTTGGCGCAGACTAGGCAAGCGTTGATTGTGGCTTTAAAAGCAGAAGTGGAGATTGGTCATTTGGCTATGCAGGAGTTTAGTACCGCTTCTGTCTGCGACTGGGCGTCGTTTTTTATGCATATTATGGTCTTATCTAATGATATCTCAATGTGGGCTTGCGAAGCGAAATGGACATAAGAGAATTTCTGTTGGTAGTTGGTTGAGAATCCCTTGGAAGCGTTTTTCTAATTCTGAGATGTGATAGTGTCTTCTCAAGTCATAGTCTGAATGCAACCTCATCTTGCAATTGTGTCAAGAAGTTATTGGACAAAAGGAGATAATTACTGATTGCAATAGAGAGTGTTAACTTCTTAGTCCAGGTAGCATTAACTCTCCTCCATGTAGCAAGGGTGACATTGGACTCTACATGTAGCTTGTTCAATTCCATCATTTAAATTTTTAAAAAATTTTGAACCTACCATATTCATGATTAGATTCAATGATTTCAAGTAGCAGCTTGTATTGAGATTATTTTTAGTAATTTAGAAAGCAAGTAAGGTTATGGGAAAACCTTGCAAGCGTGTGCCTTCCTTGTGGATTTGAGGCTATGATTATGTCCCAGAATCTTGTGCAGAGTGTTTGTTTAGAACAGGTTTGAGCGAAGTACGTGAATTGTTTTTAGTATGCTGATCCAAATACCAATGCATAAGATGTGAAGAAGAACATCTCATGCCAACATATAGAGCTGATTATTGACCTTCATCTCTGTGGATTTAGAACACCTGTAGTGATCTAAGCGGATTGCTCACTCCATTCATAATCACTGTGCTGACTTAAGATGTTTGCTCTCCTACATAATAGTGGGTATGCGGGGACATGTGAATGCCATAATTGATTCTTATTGGATGTTCATTAGATGACCATATGTATTGCCGAATGCCCAAGATGAATTCAAGCTTATGAGTTCTGAAAACAATTCCTGAATGTACTATTGTATTCTGAGTCTGATGAAAAATGTCCTGGGAATCCATGAGTAATAGAAGGTTTAATAGAAACGTCCACTATTGTATTCTGAGTCTGATGAAAAATGGCCTGGGAATCAATGAGTCATAGAAGGTTCAATAGAAACGTCCAGCAAGTTGCACATTTCAAGACGCAACACTGTCACACAAGACGATTGTGGTCATTGTGAGTCTGTTCTAGACAATCCCTAGATTGATGAGCAAGCTATCAAAAACAATGCAGTCGACCTTGAAGGTTAATATCTTACAAAAACAGAGTTGATACATCCCTCCGCTTCAAGAAATTTCCAAGGATACCTGACAAGTCCTAAAATAACTCTTTGCATAGGAGATCTAAATGTGACTCCAAAACAAACAAAACATATACCAACTTTTGATACTTTGGAACATGGTAGTGAAGAACAAAGCTCTTTATTACTCTCATTAGTGTTCTAGACATGAACATTTTACACAGCACCTGAAACATTGAAGTTCAAATGACCAAAGGGTCGCAAAAACTGTACAAATTACTTGGCCATCAATCAGAGTCCATATTAGACACAAGTTTTATAAACACTAGGATTATGAATAGTCTCTCAAGGTTTCTGGGCACCTCTTGGAAGCGAAATGAGGCGCTTGGCAGCAAGATTGGTAATTGAGTCAGCAATTACACGGGCGCTTGTCTTCATGTAACCCCCTTTACAAAGAACAACAAGGCATGTCAGAACGTGAAGTAAAGCATCACACTGTAAAGTTAGCAATTAGGCAATAGAATTATTAGTAAAGTCAACCAGAGTTGAAAGAGCACCAAACACTTATATATCTAATACGAAGGTCAAGTGAACAAATATTCAATTTTATAAAAAGGAGAGGGGGTACATTTTTCATACTCTCGGTGACTTTACAAATAATGCCAATTTTTCAAGGAATTGTGGAAACAGGAACAGTAAAGCTATACCTGAGGTCAGCATCATAACTGGAGCATTCTGATCTTTTGCAAACTGGAAGACCATTTCATCTCGTTGCTTCACCCCTTCTGGCGACACCTGAAGCCAAAGGAACTCAATTTTATCAGTAATTTCCCATCGATAGAGTTATTTGCAACGTCACCTGAAGCTTGAATAAGAATTAAAATCCCTTCTTTTCTCATTTTAGAATCACCTCTAAATAGTTCTAGAATCAGCTCACAGGAGAGAAAAAGGCAACTAATATTCATCGGGGTATAACTCCTTTTCCACTCTCAAACACGGCTCAAACTATTTTGATTTAGGTTTACAGATCATCAAGCTCTTCCATACTTAATAAGAAAAAAAATAACAAGATCACCCAGCTCTTCAATATATAAGAACCATTCAGAGTGTACAAATAGTACTATAATAAATCAAAAGAGGGGGTGCCCTGTTGAAACTTTGGGTGACTACAAGAAACTCTACAGTTTACACAATCAGAGTAATGGAAGAGGTTTATAAGAGAAGCTCACAAGAAGTCTGCCAAGTGGATCACCATCAAGGACGTCAGTTCCCGCATTATACACAATCAACTCTGGTTTGAAGATAGTTGCAGCTTTCTGTAGTCCACACAAACCAAGTTTTTCAGTTGATTTCCAAAGATTCAACAGCAGTG
This sequence comes from Physcomitrellopsis africana, assembly GCA_036785485.1. Classification (NCBI taxonomy): domain Eukaryota; kingdom Viridiplantae; phylum Streptophyta; class Bryopsida; order Funariales; family Funariaceae; genus Physcomitrellopsis; species Physcomitrellopsis africana. The sequence continues at coordinate 944,282 of JAWRVF010000021.1, read as the reverse complement.
ATGCATGACTAAATTTCGGCAGAGATTTAGCTGTGTACTCAGCTGTGTAAGGAATTCATCAATATTGTCTCACCTTCAACTCTCGACTCAGTAGCGCAAGGTACTTCTCGGTTGTTGTGAAGCTCTGCTCAATCATCAATCATCAAGATCAGATTAGCATAGTGTTAGTAAATAATATCTCCAGGAGCCAGCTACAAATATTGGTAAAGAGAGTAGTGAATACCTTCAAAGCAACTGGCTGATTTATTCGTTTCTTAGCTTCAAAGTCCTGCACACAATTTCGTCAATTCAACAAACCAGCAGGTGTGATGCTTCTAAATTTTCATGAAAAAACAGTGAGCAAAAAACATGTTACAAAGGTAATGAAAAGAGAGTTTTACCCGCGGATAGATGTCTGTGTTGTACAAGTCGATGATGTAGACTCTATCTGAATCCATTTCCATCACAGAAGCACAAATAAATCAGCCAAGGAAACATCAAACATTTGTGAAGAAACATATGACATAGATGCGATACACTGAATGTAAAGATAGGAGAGCCTTACCATCATTCATGAAGTCCCTCGCGTGTCCATTACCTTGGTGGGCATCTAAGTCAACAATCATCACTCTGGTACAAAACACTCAAGTAAAAGGGCAAATTCAGTCTGTTTACATGCCTTCATGGGGATAAAACAAACATGAGAAGAAATCTGGGTACCTTGTGATATCCAGACGTGTGTATGCAAACTGGATGGCTAAAGTGATGTCCGCATAAGCACAGAACCCACCGCCTTCGTTGGCACAGCAGTGGTGAAATCCGCCTCCAATATTTATGGCCCAGCCTCTCTCCTTGGCTAGCTTTGCACTGAGTATTGTCCCACCTACCTGGATTTCAGAAAATTTTGTATAAACTCAACATGATAAAAAACATCCTCAAATATAATGCATTGCTAACTATCCGGGTACTTCGAAGTTACTTGTAAAGTGAGGCAAAGATACCATGAGTTTTGCCCTCGTTTGTCAGTTTAAATAAGTAAAGTCAGCCCTAAATATCTCTATAATCAGCTCACGAGGAGAAAAAGGAAGCTAAGATTCATTGCTACAACATGACCTCTCCTTCTCAAAAGTGACGAAAACTAGTTCTAACTTTAAAGACCACTAAGCTCTTCCATTGAGCTACAGTGAACAAATAGTAGTAAATGAAAAAGAGGGGTTATCTTATTCAAACTTTGGGTGACTTTACAAATGAACTTCACATCTATGAAATGGAGCCACCAATTGGAGTCAAATTCACCTGTTTCCGGAACGGCTGCAGGACCTTCCACTGCACTAGAAAGTTCGGCAGAAGCGCTATTGGTGGCACCTGGTAATTCATGAACATATTAGCACAAGTCCTTCCATTTTTAATTTTCTCACGAGGGTCTCAATAGAGAGCAAGGTACCTCTGCAATTTGTGCCACCACCAAACTGCTCCTTAAGCTGTCCAGGTACTTTTCAGTATGCACCTGTAACCAAAAGGGCGGGTTGAGCACTTCACAACAACGGCAATAAACTAGCAAAACTTGCATGGTGCTGAAATTTAGGGGACATCAACATACCACAAGAAGGTCTTCTCTAGAGGCCTCAACAGGTTCCACAATGCGCTTCCGAATTAGAACTCCCTCATCTGCGAGGAACTTTTGTATGCGGCCCCACTTGGATGCGTCAAAGGGATGCCTGCAGCGCAATGATTGGGGCAAACACTTAAAAACGCTCGTCCAACCATCTCAGACTCTTCTGTTAGGTAAATCCCATTAGCATCTTACATGTCACGGAGAGTATCAGTGAGAACAACAACATGCTACAATTCAAGGGTTAGGGTTCCAGGAAGAGCCTCACAGCTTCTCAATGCCCAGAAACGAGATGTTATAAGCACTCGAATACACCACTGGATCCTGCACCCACATGCATCATTTCAATCACTAGTATTTCACAAGAAAAATGCATGTGAGTGTGTGCCAAAATCTTGCCTTCTCATCTGGAGGTACATCAAAGTAGAGTTTGCTGGCCTCAATACGTTGCCTCTGCTTCGCTTGGTCTCCTTGTAAGCTCACAGACGCTGCCATCACCACTGCAAAAAAAACCCATGTTAGCCTCACACCATGACTTGATTACTAAAAGTGAAAGAAGACCTCAAAAAGATTGAAACCCTCCAGATCAGGTTCATTCAAAAAATTGCACCTGCACGATGATGATGATGATGATGATGATTCAAAGAAAGAAGACAAAACCTCCAGATTGCATCGACTTTGGAGATTTCCACCATAGCTACGGCGATCTGTGGACTTGGGTTGCACGAGTTCACCCACACCTGGCAAAACAATTGCGAGATCTAGGAATTTCAGCCCAGGCGTAGACTTGAGGCGGAGGAAATCTACGGCTGGGCGAAGTTTACGATCGACTGCCACCCATTTTGCATTATCCAAAGATGAAGAGCCTGCTCCCTTCGTATGATGCAGCTCGGATTTGATGCCGCCTTTCGAGAAAAGTTGATACAGCTCCGTGGTTTTAAGAGAACAGGTTGGGTTTCAAGCGGTGTTGAGGTTTGAGATTGTTGCTGAGGAGTCATGGCGATGGCGCAAGCAGTCCTGGGAGGGCGAGGGCTACACCTGCAGTGCTGCAGTCCGGCGTCCCTCCGCTGTGTCCCTGGTATGTCTCTTCTTATTCTTGTGGAATTCGAGCACTGGAATCGGTGGAATATTATTGTTGGAGAATTTTGCTTTGAGGTTTTTCTGTTGGGAGCAGAGATTTGAGTTGTAGGGATTGAATTCCAAGGTAAAAAAAAGAGGAAGGTTATGTGTTTCTTCTGGCATTGTTTTTCTTGTTCTTGTTTATTATCGTTTGAAGCTCGAGCCTGGGAGGATTTTTTTAGGGTTATGCATTTGGGTGAGTCTGAAGAGTGATGGTTTTTTCTGAGCTGCAGAGCCCGAAACCGAAGAGGCAGGGAGGAACGAAGCTGCTCTCCATTGCGCTCCCGATTCTCGCAACAATTGTAGTTACCAAGTCGACTGATACCTACTATAACGACAGCGTGTTTATTGATACGCAGAACGACTGGATGATGGCGGAGGAAATGACAAAGAATTTGTGTATGTTGAGATCCTGTTCTGGTTAATTTGGACCGAATTCACGTCTAGTTTTGTGGTTAGAAATATGTGGGCTGTTGGCTAATACTTGGAATGGGCTGTGGTGACAGACATGATCTTTGCAATGGTGTTCAGCTGGGGTTGCTGCGTGTTTGGATCCATGAATGTAAGCCATGTGCTCATTTGGTTTACGTAGATTATCAAACATAAGTTCAGATTTTCACGGGCTGCGGTGGCAGACATGCTTTTTGCAATGGTGTTCAGCTGGGGATCCCGTGTGTTTGGATCCATGAAACATCGGTTTTCAAACATCTCAAACATAAGTGATCGTCTCATAGGTTTAGGTTTTCTGATCATGTATCCACTTGACAGGATCCATACTATGAGAGCGACGAGTACCGCGATACTGGTGGAAACGGAACCAACCACTGGATTTATGAAAGGGTAAATGATTTGATATGAGTATTTTTTTTTTTAATTTGTTTTTGGAGAATTGTGTTGGGAGATGAATAAAGTTTGGTTGGTTGTGTTTCCAGGAGGAGGCTTTGGAACAGGAAGCCAGGGAGGAGCTCTTCAGAGAAGCCCTTGTGAAGGAGATCGAAGGCAAAGTGGGAGAGATGCGGGAGCTGGAACAGGGTGCCGACAAGGAGAAGGAGCTTGTTTGAGCTGGCGGCCACCATACCATCAATTTGCAGAGCTCCCGTACACGCTTGATATATTAGGTAGTACGTGTAACACCTCCGTTCTGATTGGAATGTCAAATCGTGCAGACTGTAGGTTATCCGAAGATTTGTATATTATCTCAACCGATGTAACTCTAAAGCGCTATGTGGATAGCTAGATAAAATGTTCTATCCAGTCTCACTTTTTCATATCAACCACGTCTTGAAATTCACGTGAGATTCTCTTCAAGCACTTGTCCACTTCGGTTGCTGGCTGGGGTGTAAATACGATACAAGTAGACACTTCAGAACGTACACAGGAATGGTAGAGAAACTTCACCGGTTGAGTTTTGAGAGGTGATGCGAGCGGAGCCGGTCATCGAGTCGATTGATTGACTGATCCGGCGGAGCTCCAGGTCAACCCGAATGAGCTCTTCTGAGAGTTCATTGAGCTGGGAGCGCCTGCAGAATTATGAGACCGGTCAGTGGAGTCGCCACTGCTAGCTTGAGCAGCGCGGCCGCCAACGTAGTACTGCACCCGGGGCTTCGACGGCGGCAGTGTTGCCACCAGCTGCGCCACCTCCCCGTCCACCATGCACCGGTGCACCACTCGCATTACCGGCCGGACATCCGGATCCGGGTGGCAGCACAATAGGCCGAGCTGGAACATGAGCCTCACCTGCTCCGGGTCGAACTCGGATCCCAGCAGCCTGGGGTCGACCACGCTGTCGGGGAGCTCGCCCTTCTCATGAGCATGCCACACGCACCCGAGCAGGTTCACCAGCTCGACGTCCTCCTGGTCGTCCCCGTCGATCATGTTCATCCGCAGCACGGGCCGCCCAGACGCCACTTCTAGGGCTAGGATGCCGAAGCTGTACACGTCGGATTTCTGGGTTACTTTGCCGTCCTGGGCCGTCTCGGGCGCCAGGTACCCGAACGTCCCGGCCACCGCCGTGGTGCGCCCCAGCTTGGTGTGGCTGGTGAGGCGGGCCAGCCCGAAGTCGCCGACGTGGGGGTTGAAGTCCTCGTCCAGCAGCACGTTGGCGGCCTTGATGTCGCGGTGCAGGATGCACTGGTTCCACCCCTCGTGCAGGCAGGCTAATGCGGCCGCCACTCCCGTCATGATGTGCTGCCGCTGTGGCCACGTGAGGAGCTTCTCTTGAAGAGGCTGTTTGGTGTTGTCGAACAGCCACCGCTCGAGGCTGCTGTTGGGCATGTACTCGAACACGAGCAGCAAGTTGTTGTTCTCCTGGCACCACCCGTAGAGGCGGATCAGGTTGCGGTGGCGGATCTGGCTGATGACGGAGAGCTCGGCGAGAAAGTCTCTGGCGCTCGCTCTGCTGGACTCCTTCATCTTCGTGCGTTTCACCGCCACCGGGTATTGGTACCCACTTGTGCTCAAATTCCCTTTGAACACCTGCCCATACCCTCCCTCTCCCAACAGACTCCCCTCGCTGAAGCCATTCGTTGCCACATTCAGCTCTTGGAACGAGAACTCGCGCGGCCACAGAATCCGAACGTTCTTCGTCTCATCCGTTGCCATCATGTGATCATCCGCTGCTGCGGAGGAGAATTCCATCGACAATGCCTCATGCTTAGAGCCGTGCCGATCGCCACCATTAAACTGTACTACCCCTCTCCGCCTCACCACCAAACAAGCGCCGCAGAATATTGCAATGATCAGCGCACACAGCACTCCGGAAACTACTCCGGCAATCATCCCCACCGAGTTGGATGATCTCTTGTCATCGCCTCCAGCGCCTCCTAAAGAGCCGGTTCGGAAGCTCCAAGACTTGATCTTCTTCACCTCGGGAAACATGGCGCCGGAGCCCGCGAACCCCACATACATGTGGTCGTTGAACACGGCCCTGAGGTCGATGTGAGGGGCTAGAATTACGGGAGCAGCAGGCTTGGAGACGTTCTGGACCAGTGAGCCTCTTGTGAGGAACACCGCAGCAGTCTGGGCGGTGGAGTCGTACTCGATCCAGGTGGTGAAGTCCTCGTCGACGTCGAAGTACGAGCACGTGGTGAGGGTTCCGCACGCGTTGTACACCGCGGTGGAGTTCATGCTGTTGACATTGACGCCGACGTGGTTGTCGCTGGGGTCGTCGAACTCGGGGTTCTTCCAGGTATCGAACTCCACGGCGAAGAGCTGGTTGGAGGCGCGGCCGTTCTGGGGCTTGTCCAGCAGGCACAGCGAGGCACCGGCGCCGCCGCTGGTGGAGCTCTCTACGGCGAACATGGATGCCATCCCCGCGGAGTTCCGGCCGGCGATGGAGAAGGTGAAGGAGGTGTTGAACGAGGCCACCAGTCCGGCGGTGGACCGCATCTGGACGCTCTCGGCGAAAATTATCTCCCCGCAGGAGTAGGACCGGCCGTTGGTGGAGCCGTTGTACTTGGGGTTGAGCCAGATGGACGACGAGGCGGGCATGTACTCCGCGTCGCCGTTGACGAGCAGCTTCTCCGTCGAGGTGAAGGTCGGGAAGGTGAAACTGGTGAGCTTTTGGGCTGTGCTGCCTGTCTGAACCACCAGCGCCACCAGGAGCCGCAACCAGATCACTTGCAGCTGATCCATCGAAGCTAAGTTGTCAAAAGAACTGATCTAGTTTCAGACCGAAATCGTCATCGGTCAAGTCGACCCTCTGTATATGAGGACTACATATTTGTGCAAGGGTTTGGCTCCAGAAGTGGATTGTTTAGAGATACTTGGATCAGCATATCTAATGGAGATAAACCAATGTTCTGTTTCCAGGCATAGATTTTGTAACAAGGTAATGAAGGACAAAGGAAGAGGGGAGACTTCTCTGAGAGGGTTGATGGCGATCTCTTGTTTGCCTTGAATGCAGCTCTCCTTGTTCTCCTCCGGAAGTTGGTGCGTCCAGCGGTGCTCCTAGGTCTATGTCTCTTCAGCTGTGAGTGACTGTCCTCTCTATCCTCGTGCTGGTTGAGGGGGAGTAGCAGGGAGGCGATGTGGGCGAGGAGTGCTAGCAGGGAGGCGATGTGAGCGAAGAGTAAGGTAACATCCAAAGCAGGTGCGTGAGAGATTGTAAATGTGTTATTGTATTGAGTAGGGGTTTTTATTATAATTCTTGTTATTATTGTAATAATTATTGGTAACCAATTGACCGCTCTGAATTAACTTCTGCAACTGAACTTCTCCGACCGGGATCAGCCGAGATGGACCTCCAGTTTATCGCACTCCATTAGCGCGCACAGCAGAAACGGTGCCTCTCAAGCCTCAGAAGATCGTGTAAGAGTCCATCAATCCAGGGTTTGTCATGTAGTGCAGGATGTGGGGCTAAGATTCTTGGTACAACATGACTTCTGCTCATGCTACTAAAATAGTGTATGAAAGAGTTCCACCTTGTGTTCAAAGACCATCAAGTTCCTCCATATCCAAAAGATAATAAGAGTGAACTAATAGTAATATTTAAATAAAAAGAGGAGTATCTTATGGCCAAGATATTGGATGTTATGATGATAATTGGGGTTTTTCATCTTGAATTTTTTTGGAGGAGTGGCATGGATGCTTGCAATTTGAATGGAGCTGACAAACAAATTATAGAGGGTTTACTTTATTTGTGGAAAACAAATTATAGAGGATTCACTTTATTTGTGGGAAACAAACTATAGAGGATTCACTTTATTTGTGGAAACCAAAAGTGTGATAAAAATGCATCATATAGTGTGTTTTGATCTATTTGTTCTTTTGGCCAACAATTTAATTTAGTCTTTGAAAATAGATTTTATTGCATTTGACTCCAAGTAATAAAATAAAACTTTTAAGGTATTTTTCAAATTCCAATTTTAGGGTATTGAAAATCCCTAAAATTGAGTATTTTATTGCAATTATAATTTAACACCTATTATCATAGGATGCTATTTTTTTTAATCAATTTTATTGACATGAGTGATTTTCATACATGAAGATGTTCCTCATTGCAATTTGTACTTATGGTGAAAATATGAAAGTGCATTAGTATATTATATCATCAATATAAATTTTCAAAAAAAATATCTTCAAAAAATCATAGTAATTTTAAATTTAATAATAAATCATGTTTTCCACCCCTCCCTTTCTTCTTTCTTTTACAGTGCATTCATACAATCATCTACTATAATTACATAGTCGATTTTTAAATAAAATATAAGAAAAAAAATTGAGTGCAAAAAGAATTGCTCGATTCATTGGTTAGAGGTCCAATATTTAAGGGTTAAAATATGGTGCTCATAGAAATGATAGTTTAATTGAGCCCAAATGATTTATTATATTTTATTTTTATTTTCATATATTTTTTTTTGTTTTAACAAATGAAATGGAAATTCTTGTAACAATTAATTTTGACAATGGTTTGGTTAGTTGTATGGTGGTCTCTAGACTCAAGTTAGAAATAATTCTAACCGCCTTTGAGAAGAAAGAGGGAAATGTCATGCATGTTGTATTATGAACCTTAGCCACCTTTCTTCTCTTTGAGCTATTTATAGAATTTTAAAATTATTTAGGTTTAATTATAATAATAAAAAATGATAAAACTTATTCAAAACTCTTGGCATAACATTCATTAGCTAAATAAGCCTTTTCTTCTGTAGTGGTGGCAAATCTAAGGTAAAATTGAGTTATTCCCATGATTCAAGTTTTTACTAGAAATCATCTTTAGCTAAAGTTGAACACAAGATGAAAGGGTGATTCAATGGATTTTATAATTTATTCTTTTTAATAAGGCCCTTGCCTTTCTTCTCCCTTCTCTAATTTGCTCCCTAAGTGTTACATTTTAAACTTAAGTAGAATTGGTAATTAATGTTATGATAGCTTTATTTGAATTTAAGTATAAATCTAATGTAATGTCGAAACACCTTAAACCACACCCTATTCTTAAACCAACCCGTAGATCTTATCAAAACCACACTTGAACATACCCAAAACTGTATTTTTTTTTTATCAAAAAGATTCTAAGTCCATTCCAAGTCTACCAATGAATACAAGGATGGAGTTGGATAGAGGTGGCACTTTTAGATAGAAGTGAGGTGCGGTTTAAGTCCACTCTTTGGATTGGTTCAGGGGCTGCAAGTAGAAAGCTACATTTTTATTTTAATCAATTAAACCACTCCCTTGTTTTCAATTTTTTTCACTTTCAACACATCTGAACCTTATTTCTCCATCAAACAGTATTTTTTTTCAAATGGCCAAAAAAGTTGAAAAACCTTAAAGGTGCAGTTTAAGGTGTTTCGACGTTAGTGTAGATCCGAACTAGATTGAAATGATAAAACTTGAGCAATCGAGAGATTTGACAAGCTTTTTTAAGCAGACTTTAGTTGCATATTACGTAAATTATCTTGTTTAAACTAGAACTTTGGTCAACTAATGACTAAAATAAAATACATATTCAGTTTGATGTCACTCAACAATTATCATCTTATAATATGTTACACCCAAAAATTATTAAGCACTCACAAAATAGGATTGGTCACTATTACTTACCCTAATATATTGGTGGTTACCATTAAAATTCTTGATTTATTTTGATTTGGACTACTAATAAAAAATTGGATTAATTCTTTAATTAGAAAAATTAGAGTAGGATACATTAAGATAGTTTTGATAGATTTTTTGGAAAATTAGTAGATTTTATTTTGAAATTCTTAAATTTCTTTGGTATTTTGTAGTAAAAGATTAGATTAATTGTGGAAACTAATTAAAAATATGGACTTTGATATTCTATGGAGTTTGTTTTCTGTTTAGACAAAAATCAAACTAAATGATTCAATTGTCTAGTTTTTTTTTTTTGAACTAGGTAGATGTGCAGTATGTAATAGAGTCATTTGTAAAGTTAGGCAAAGATACATAGAATTTTTTCATCTATTCTCATTTTAAATAATTTAAATTAACTCTAAATAGCTCTAAATTTCTATAATTGGATTGAAGAGCAAATAGGTAGCTTAGATTTTTAGTACAACATAACTTCTTATTTTTCCTTCTCAAAGGTGGCTAAAACTACTTCTATCTTGAGTTTAGATACCACCAAGCTCTTCCATATTTAATAAGGATTGACCACCAAGTTCCTCCATATCTAATGGCTATTGACAATAAACAAATAGTTGTATTATAAATAAAAAGACTGGTATCTTTTTAAAACTTTGGTTGCCTTTATAAATAACTTGAATTATTCCATTGAAGCTAAAGTAGTGGTGAGTTATTTTTTTATCTATATTTTATATAATATTCAATTAAATAAATTAATTTTTAATTATATTTATAATTTATATTTCAAAATTTATAAATAGTTGAAATGTATGTATACAAGAAGTTATTTTAATCCCTAAAGTTTCTTACTTAATTTGAATAAAAAAACACTATAATTCACCTCTTTGTATTACAAAATCCATACCTTTAGTTTTACTCTCTTTTACTTTAATCCTTAGAAAACCAAAGTCCCGAGGTGGGCTTTTGCAAATCTTAGGAAGTTTTCCATGATTGCTATTTATATTTTCAATTCTTGAAATATTGCATGCAAATACAAGAAGGTAAGAGCTATTTGGAAATATAATTTTTATTCTCATTGAACTTATAAGTTATGCCATCTTCAATGATTTTTCGTGAGGGCAGCAACTCCAAAAATTTTGTTCCATTCCTCCATTCAATATGAGATTTTTTATACAAGTAAACAACATGATTTTGTTTGAGGTTTTCAAAAAAATAACCTTCCATAATATAAAACTTTTACTCCAAAGGGAGTCAAAGTTTCCTCATATTGTCAAGCAAGGTGCAATAAAAACTTTTTCATTTCTATATAAAAATTAGAGATCTTGGTCTTTTTCTCTTTCTTTTTTTTGCTTCAAGAAGAAGCATGAAACTTTATTTTTATCCATTTAGATTTCTAATATATGAGAAAGTGAATTTATAACAATTAAAATGCATTTTGGTAATTTCTGAACTTCATTTCATTGCACATTTTTTTTTCAAAATGCTTCATTAGTCTTCCACTTCTAAAATTTGGTATACAAGGAACTAACATCATGGACACCATAATGGTATGAAATTTAGAGCTTGTGTAATACAAAAATTTGACATCAAGAGAAGTCAAAGTCTGCTGGTCCTCTTAAAAAAGGGATGGAACAAATGCCATTTTCTTCACTTTAAACACTATAATCTTCCAATCTGTGTGGCCAAATGCTACAAAAATTTGTAAGCTTAGAGTTTTAGTAGTATAAGTTAATATCTTATAGTTGAAAATAGAAAAAAAAAATATATATATATATATATATATATATTTTCTATTCTTTGCATTAGAATGGACAATTTTGAAGTGTTTTTGATGAGAAACAGTCAAGGATTTTTAAGGATTAATCCAACTATAAGATCTTTTGAGTACTTTGTTATGTAAGTATACACCAACTTCTAGCCATTGATTCTTTTCCAATTACAAGATTATAACACTTGAATCATATAAAAATATTTTTTTTATAAAAATCATAAAAAGTCCAAATTATGCCTCAAGAAGTTTTAGAAATTAATATCAATTTGACATCAAAATGGCTTAAAAATTTATTCTCATATTTATATGTCTACAAAATCAACATGTGCTAGATTGATGTTAAGGTAGTCCCATCAATATATTATCTATCTATAAAGAATCATTTGTCTCTCAAGGAACTTTTTACATTTTGGGCAACTTCTTATAATTTTAGTTTTAGTCATGAATTTCTAAAAGTCTTTATGAAGATGTAATATTATAGTACCATCATGGAAATATATTTTTTTCAACACTAATCCTTGAGTTCAATAAAGTTATGCTATTCTAAGTGGAATTTATTGAATTCCAAGCAACTTTAAAAGTTTTCTTATTTAAGATTTATTTTGAGCCCTTGTAATTTTCTACTGGATTTTTTAGAATAATTATTACATTCATCTTGATTAGTTAGTTAATGTATAAAGAATATTAATGATTATATAAAGATATAGGAATAATTTTGGAAATGCTCCAAATCAATTCATTTCCACTTAGAATAACATAATTTTACCCAATAGATTAATGAAAAAAATCATATTTCTACAAAGCTACTACCATCTCACATCTTTTTGAAAAATTTTAATAATTTGAAATCAAAATTGACATTATAAGTACTTTTTCAAAATGCCAAACTATTACTAAAAGAAAAATTGTCCTTTGGAGATTACATAAATTTTTAAAATGGCTAAACCACACACAAACCAATAAGTTTAGAGCCTCAAAAGTATTGCATGGACATTTTTTTGAAGAGTCTTCAATAGTATTATTTATAATTTTGTCTTCATTAAATATTTTTTGAAAAAAATTTACAAAAAAAATTTATAAAAAAAAAAAAAAAAAAAAAAAAGATTTACAAAAAAAAAGTTCCAAGTTGAAAGAAGTCACAAAATTAAAAAATTGAGTAAAAAAACAACATACATGGAATTTAGAATTTAAGATGAAATAAACTTCATATCATTTTATTTATTAAAATAATAGATAAAATGGCCAAAATTAGACTTTCATGAAGTAGATAATATCAATTACAAGCTTGATGATCTTTTAAATCCAAGTCTAAATCTCTTTTATGTTTTTTTCTATTAGCGGCCCACTTTCCTCTCCATGGAGGTAATTTGAGATGTACAGACCTATTTATAGACAATTTCAACTATTCCAAAAAAAGAAAAGACGGAGTATTTTGTTATAACACCCACTAAAATACAAACAACATAAACGTACAATTGACACCCTGAAATCTACAAAAGGCGTAAAATATCAGGTGTGAACAGCGTTTCGGTTTCGCAAATGCATCTCGTGGATCCCTGTCCATCCCCACTTTTTCTCATCCATAAATTGTGTGCTCCCAACCTACCGACTGTCTTGAGGGAGCTTGTTGCATTATTGCAGACTAGTTGTTCAGGGAGCGATGGCAATCAGGCTCCTGCCATGAGAGTCGTCCTGGTGGCCAGTTCCCGAGCTGGCTTCTGATGCTCACAGGCGCCTCTTACTTTCAATGTGAGCTTGATCTAATTAGCATGGCGATGGTGCTTGGAATAGTGGCGGAGAGCGGGCAGAGAGCGGAGGATTTTTCGTTAGGATTTGAGCGAGGGCGAGGCCTCTTCCTGCACCAGGTTTGCTAAAGTTGCGCAGCTGGGCAGTGTCGTGATTGAGTCTAGTGGTGGTGTCCGGGAAGGAGTTAGGGTTTGAGGTGGAGCAGGGTTTGGTTTTGCAGTGGTATCGTTTCCGGTGCAGGGGCGTAGACTAGATGATTTGGATGGGGTTCGGATGCTGTTGATTCGGGCAGGTTGTATGCAGACTGGTTCTTGTGTGAGATGTAGGTCAGGGTGCTATGTGTTGATTGTGTCACAACCTGATGCTTTGCATATCTAGTCTATGCTTTGTTCTAATGAAGCAACGGTCGACAACGATAGCGTCATTGGTTATTGCCTCCTCCCCAGATGGATTTTCCGGGGAAGAGTTTTTGGTTTAGTTTAGTTGACTTGTTCTTTGCGAGCCAGGAATGAGATCCATCGTGGCAGCTGGTTAGCTCAACTGGGGGACTTCTATGCTGAGGTTACAGCTATGGCGCCGGGAAGCAGCAGTCGGTTTGATTTCTAAGTGCTCTGTGTTACATGTAGCATTTGAGGATATTGGACACTGAGGATGTGGGAATGCTATGTGTGTCGAGATTATGTGTGAGAATTGCCACAAGGGAGGGATTATTGGAAGATCATAAGGAACTATCACCTCCTGCCGAGATCACTTTATGTCATCTTATGTGACAACTTTTGATTGAGATGGTTGTGAATGCAATGGAAGATTGGATGTAACGGACACTTCATTCAAAGTGCACCTATATTTTTTGTGAAAAAAAAAGATGATTACTTATATATGTGTATTGATTATCAAAGATTGAATAAGATAATAATAAAAAATTGTTATCCACTACCATTCATTTCAAGATTTTTAGAATAATTTGACTAAGTTAAAATCTATTCTAAGATAGATCTTTGTATAGCATAGAATCTTGTATGGATCAATGAAGGGAATGAATGAAAGATTGTATATTGGACAAAGTATAGATATTTTGAATATAATATTATATCTTTTGGTCTAACAAATGTATATGTTATCTTTCAACATTTAACAAATGACATCTTTCGTGAGCACATGAACAAGTTTGTGGTGATTTATCTTGATGACATCTTGATCTATTTAAAAAAATTGGAAGAATGTGAAGGGCATATCAAGTTGGTATTACAAAAGTTATGAAATGTAAGTTTGTATGCCAAATTAGAAAAATGCATATTTCATCAACTTAACATGGAATTTTTAGGATACATTGTATTTATTGAGTATTTGATGATAGATTCCAAGAAGGTAGAGGTGGTTAGGTAATGGGCCATTCTAAAGACTGTAAGAGATGTACAATATTTTCTTGGATTTACTAACTTCTATAAAATCTTTATAAAAAATTATTCTCAAGTTGCCGCCTTTCTTAATCAATTGACATATAAGTACAAGTTAGAATGGGGGCCTCAAGTAGAGAAGGCATTCCAAGATTTTAAGATACTATTTAATACAATCCCAATCTTGGTGCATCTAGACTTTATAAAAGTATTCTACATGGAGACTAATGCTTTGAATTTTGTACTAAGAGCCGTACTTTCACAAATAGGTATAGATAATAAATTCCATTTTGTTACATTTTATTTTCAAAAATTCTTTGCTGCTGAAATTAATTATAAAATCCATCATAAGAAGCTTCTTATTATTATAGATTTTTTTAAAGAATGACATCGTTTTTTTGAAAGAGCAATACATCATGTGATTATATATATAGATGATAAGAATTTGAAATATTTTATATCAACTCGGATTTTTAATTGCCACCAAGCTCAATAGAAAAAATCATTATCTCAATTTAATTTTATTATCATTTATTAATTTGAGAAGCAACAAGGATTGTCTCATGCTCTATTGAAGAGATCATATCTTGTATCAAGGTCAAAGGGGGTAGATGTCATATTGTAATATATTTATGTAATAAAAAATATAAATATTAGTGATTTCTATTTAATTTTCAATTATCTTAGTTGAATAGGAACTTAAGATATTTAAGAAAGGTTTTATAAAAGCCTCTTAGATTATTTTCTTGTTTTAATAGCTAATAGATATAAATTAGTTATTAAATTTTTCTTCTAGGTTGTAGAAACTCTTTTACTGCTTTTAAAAAGCCATAAGTTAATAAAAATAGAATAGAAGAGATAAATAATTAATATGGTTGATACTATGATTAAGTTGAAAATAGGATCAAGCTTAAAAATCCTTAGAATAAATTGGATTGATACCAGGGGGTCGACCATATATGGGATAGGGACCTGCAGCCACAAAAACAGCCACCAAGGGCAGGATGTCAAATCATTTAGAGATCGGCAATTAGAATTTGGTAGTTACCTTTAAACTTGTTTCAGAGACATCAAGCTTGTTATTATAGGATTTGGAAGGACTTAGCAATCACTATCTAAAGTTAGGATTTATATTAGAGATTAAGTTTTTATATAATAAAATTAAGACTAGCACTCTCAACTATTGTATGCAATTGAAGTAATATCTATAGTTACAAAATTTGATAGTGTATGGATGATTAAGTGTGCTAAGATTAAATAAAACTTTGTAGCAATCTAATAATGTAATCGGGACTTATTTGATCTTTAGTACAAAGAGGTACCAAAAATTGGCAATTTAGGATTGTTTAGGATTTTTGCAATATCTAAAGATCTATTAGTTGAATTAGGGTGAAATTTGGCACAATGTTAGAAGACTTGAAGAACAAGCTATATATTAAATTTTAGCTTAAGTTAATAGTTGGAGAAGGAGAACTTACCATTAGGATATCTATATCAACCTTCAAGCTAGTGGCCAAGTGACATCAATGTGGATTTTGGTTGATTTTCTACAATCTGTAAGTTGAATTAGATTGAAAATTTTTGAACACATAAAAGACTTATATTTACATTTGTATGCAAAATTTCACACTAAGATGATAGTTAGATTAAGAGCTATAGCTTATTGAATTTCATTGAATAAGGTTAAGATTTATAAAGAGAAATCTTAGTTGTTTGATTATGACAAGTAACAAAGCAATTGGGATTTATATATGGATGAAATTATTAGGAAGAGTGATTTTAAACACTTTGTACTTATTTAAGTATTTTTCTATTGATATTCAATTATATTCTTCTTATACGGATAAAACCTGTTAAGGATTCTTGGATATTTGTGAATCGCAACTTCACCCTCCACAACCAGGTACCTGGTGCATTTCCAAACATGACAACATATAATACGACAATGTTTGATCAATAATATACAACTTTGTTGAAATCGGAGCAATTTCACCTTTGCACCACTATTACATTGGTACCTATTGATCCTAGTTTCTTCAATGAGGTGCGTGCTGCAACCACTACTGATGCTTTGGTCTTTGATATCCAGCGTTGCCTAAAATTTTTTTTTAATAAGTTCAAACTTGAGGAAGACCTTCTATACTTTAAAGAATATTTGTGTATCTCAGAAGGACCAACGCAATTGCACATTCTTTAATCTTGCCATAATTTTTCAACTACAGGTCATTTTGAATTTAATAAGACTTTTGAACTTATTTCCTAAGATATTTGATGTCCACAATTGTGGAAGGTGGTAAAGGATTTTGTGCTCTCTTTTAGAACCTTATAAAAAGTTACATATTATGGAAAGAGTACAATAATCACTACCTTGTATTGAAATCGAAGACCATAGAGAATACAAGATTGAAAAGGTATTTGATTCACAACAAAGGTGGGACAAAGTAGAATATCTTATTTATTAGTAGAGCTATGATATTAATAAGCATACATAGGAACCAGCCAAAAATCTCGCCAATATACCTCGAAAGGTACAAAAAATTTATTGACTCTATCTCTACAAATCCAAATATATTCAATGATAACTTCTTGATAAAAATTAGATTCAAGAAATATTCATAAGAAGAAGAGAGTTAAATTAAAATTTTCATTAATATATATTCATCTATTCCAAGATAGAATAAAATAATAGAAGCAAGTTAGTCACCATATCAAACCTTCAAGTGTTGAAAGAATAAGATTTAGAAGATTCATTTGATATGCAAGCTTTGAACAAGCTAGTATAGTTTTTATAGCCTTCAATTGAGCAAAGTGAGGATAATACATTTTAGTGCCAAGTACGTGTCAAGGACATGAACTAAAAAAAGATGCATTATCTAATGGAAAGTGTATCAAAGAAAAGTCACAAAATGGGAATAAGAAAGTATGTATATTCAAAGAAAACTAGAATGGTTATTGCCAAAGATTAGAAACATGAAGACTCTTGAAACTAGACAAGAACCAAGAAAGAAGTTGACAAGAGTGAAGAAGGCTTCACTCTTGCCTCTATAAATATTATCTAACTAAGAGCTATGTGGCAGTATTCTATAAGACCTCATACACGTGTCTAGTTTGCACGACACATGTCAAACTTACACGATAAATTTTCCACATGCACGCCACGTACTTGGCTTGTTCCGCAAGCTACCAACATGTGTGACACATGGCAAGCTTGTTCCACAACCTATCAATATCTGCGCCATGTGGCTAGCTTGTTGACCAAGTTTTTAACCTATCAATCACCTATAAACATGTATAAAGGTGATTCCGCATCTATGAAGCTTCTAAGAAGCATCTCTATTAGATATTATCAAATCAAATTATTTTACCTACTTTTATTAGTCTATATTATTTAGATAATTTATTGGAGCAAATCTTATGTCCGTGACATTATCTCCCCTTCTAGGGACGAGTTCCACGAGGAGCGGTGATTATATATTGAGGAAGTCCACGATACGTCGAATTGTGCTTGTCACATATTCTGATCTTTGTTCCCTTCGAAGGTATTTGATAGGTCCTTTCAGCCATCGATAATGTCCCATATCAAGGCGAGAGGACCACCTTGTTATTTGATCATTGTTGAGGCCTTCATAACTTCCTTTAAAGAAAATATTAGGAACACCATCAGGAATAGTTCCTTCCTCTAAAAGTATCACCAAACATTGAGAGTCTCTTCCAAGGTCGTGATACCAAACACATTGTAATTCGCCATCAATCTAAGGAATGACATGTTGTTCTTGAGGATTTTCATCTCTATTTCGTCGCCTTGAAGGTTGTAATAGTCGTAATATCTCGTCCGATAAATCAGCAAATGATGGCTCTTGAGCTGAATTCGATGGTTGTTGATCCTCCATCTCTTCAACCCAAATAAATCTAATAACAAACAATGATATAAGGTAGGATGAGACCTTTATAGAACTTGCTTTGCTTTATAGCAAAGATTTTTTTGAGTATTTATCTTGGTTTTGATGGATGTCATCGATGAAATACATTGACTTTTATTGGTGCATTTGTTAGATTCTTTGATGGCTCCCATGTGCATTCACTAATATTGTATCCGCCCCAATGCACAAGATATTCCAGTCGATTTTGGCGCCGCCTTGAATCTAAAATTTCTTCAACCTCAAATTTTTCATCGTTCTTCACTTCTATAAGAGGCGGTGACATTTGTCTTCTTCCTTGTATATCCACTGTCTTGTATGGCTCGAGTAGTGACACGTGAAATACATGATGGATCTTCATGGACTCCGGTAGGTGTAATCAATATGCAACTAGATTGATTTATTCAAAAATAGAAAAAGGTCCAAGCCTACAATAGTTCAACTTATCACAAGGACGCATAGTCTTGATATTGTGACGAAGTAATCATATCTTGTCTTCTATATTGAATTGTGGTTGTTCCTTGTGATACGCATCTACATTTATTTTTTGTCGTTCTTGAGTTTCTTTTAATTGCACCTTCATTATTGCATGTAGCTCTCACAAATAATTTGCCAAATCTTTTGCTACTAGATTATCAACTTTTGAAAAGTTAAAAGCATCAAGTCATGGATGGTAACCATAATTGGCGAAGAAAGGTATTTGTTGCGTAGAAGAATATATCATATTATTATAAGCAAATTCTACCAATGACAAAAGAGCTATCGAATCATTTTATTGGTAGTTGATAATACACCTTAAGTATTGCTCCAAGACTTGGTTCATGTGCTCTATTTGTCCATCAGTTTGAGGATGAAAAGTTGAAGATAACTTTATGTCTACTTTTAAGATCTTGAAAAGGATTCTCCAAAATCTTGACACAAATTGAATTCCCCTATCCGATATAATATCCTTAGGTAATTCATGATAGCGATAGATATTATCAATGAAAAGCTTAGCTGTTTCTTCACCTGTGATAGATTTTGTGCATGGTATAAAATAAGCCATCTTGGTGAACCGATCTATTATCACAAATATAGAGTCCTGAGATCTTGAGCTTGGAAGATCTGTGATGAAATCCATACAAACAGAAGACCATGATTGTTCTAGAATAGGTAATGGCTAAAGAAGCCTAAAAGATTGATAACAAAGAGTCTTTGATCTTGAGCAGATATCACATGATTGTACAAAGTCTTTGACTTGCCTTCCACATTTGACATCACCAAAAATCTCTTGATATAAGTTCCAAAGTCTTATTGTATCCAAAATGTCCTGCCGCTATCCTGAGGTAACGCGACTATTAGGTAAAAGAATGTAGAAATAGTATATTATAGAAGATCTTAGTTCAAAATATTATAGCAAATTATCTTAGAAAAATAGATAATAGTAAAAAAAGAATAAAACTAATGAATGTTAATATTGCCTTTTTTACAAATAAGCTTCTATTTACTTTGTAGGGCCATAAATAAGGCAAAATAAAGTAGATTGAGAAATAAAATAATATAGGCATATATAAGAAGAAGTTAAGAAGAGGTTTCAAAAAAATTTACTACAAAAATCTCAAAATAGAAACCTGAAAAGGACCAATTATGGGCTGGGATTGAAATCAGACCCTAAGGCACAAAACCGTGTGCCTATGGCCGATCTAAGGGGCTTTTGCAGATCGGAGATTAGGATTAGAGATGAGGCTTAAAGGATTTTGTATAAGAGTTGGTTTTGAGTGATTCAAAGAAGAAATGACTTTGTAATAACTTTGCAAAGTCAGACTTGTTTTGGGCAACTTGGGATTTTGTGAAATAAAATAGGGTTGATGTTTTAGACAATTTCAAAAGTTTTGCAATAGATTCATGGCTGAAAATTTGTGGGTTTTTGGATATTGTTGTTTTTAATGTGTACTATGAATATGAGCTGAATCTAATAGTTTAGTTGTACGTAATTGGGATTTAAGTGGGTCAAGATCTCGGAAATTAAGTTTTAAGGGTCAGTCAAGGTTTTTAAAATCTTGAGCAATCTGCTAGTTGGATTAGAATAAATTTTGTTTGTGTGGATAGGAGACTTGTTTTCCTATACACATGAGTGATTTGAGATTGATTGAATGGTGAAGAAGGAAGAAATCAACACTGGAAGATCAGTATCAAGGTTGGAGAAGGAGGCCGGCCAACACCCAAAAAGATTTTAGGATTTTTCTTCCATTTGGTAAGTTTGATTTCCTTCAAATTTGCTGTGCTTGTTGCTGACTAAGAGATTGAAAGGTATATTAAGTTTTAAGTAAGATCAATGATCTAATCAATAGATATTAAGGTTTTAATTTTCCCTAGGGTTGATTTGAATTGGTTAAAATTTGATTTAAGATTTGGTTACGGTTTGGTTTAAGATTTGATTAGGATTTGGTTTAAGATTTAAGGTGTTTTTAGGGTTTAGTTTAGGATTAGAGTTTGACTTAGGATTTGATCTATGGTTTGAATAGGATTTGACCTAGGATTTGACTTAGGATTTGATCTAGGATTTGACTTAGGGTTTGACCTAGGATTTGACTTAGGATTTGACTTAGGTTTTGTCTAGGATTTGACTAGGATTTGACTTAAGATTTGATTTAGGTTTTGATTTAGGATTTGACTTCAATTTTGACTTAGGATATAATTAGGGTTTGACTAGGGTTTGAACAAGGTATGACTTAGGATTTTAAGATTTCTATTTTTAGTATTTTCTAAATTTAGTATTTTATATATTATTTTTTTTTATGATTAATGTATGATTAATTTACTCTTCTTTTATAATTTCTTTAAGATTAGATCAAAGTTTGATTAATAATGTTAAGATTTAATAAAAGTTGTTTAGTATTCTATTAGAGTTGTTAGGATCTTGTTGTTGTGTATTTCCTTTTTATCTTCCTTAGCCATGTGTCCAGAGCATTCTCGAGCAAATTTTCACGTATTACGACATTGTTGGAAAATCATGATGTGCTTGAAGAACACGTAAACATACTTCTTCTTCTTAAACATATAGACATTCTTCAAAATATAGTAGATTGTTCTTGAACTCAAATTTAGAAGAATCATGAGACTTAGAAGAATTATTCTTGATATCATGAACAAGAAGGTTTGAAGACATACTTGACTAAATTTGCTTGAGAAAAGTTGAATCAACAGCCAATATTGATTTTATTGCTCAAAGATGAAACTGCTCTGGTTTCAAGAGGATTGTTCTTTGTTGCTCAAACGTTGCATCTCCTTCTTTTGGTGAAAAATAAGAACGTCTAGAAAGGGCATCGGACAAAATTATCTTAGAATAGATCAAAATATCGTCTAGATAGCAGACAACAAAATTGTCTAGGAACTCATGAAAAATATCATTCATGAGATGTTGAAAAGTAGCTCGTACATTCGTAAGTCCAAAAGGCATGACATTATATTCAAAATGTCTGTACTTGGTTCGAAATGCAATTTTCCATTTATCTCCTTCTTTGATGCGTATTAGATTGTATGCTCCTCTTAGATCTAATTTTGTATAGATCTTAGCTTGATTCAACTAGTCAAGGAGTCCTGATATCAGAAGTAATGGATATCTATTCTTGATTGTGATCTTGTTGAGTCCTCGATAGTCAACACACATCCGCAATGATCCATCTTTTTTCTTCACAAATAGAATTGGAGTTCCTGTTGGAGATTTAGAATGGCGTATGAAATTCTTGGCCAAATTCTCGTCAATATATGCCTTGAGTTCAACCAATTCATCTTGTGATAAACTGTAGATTGGTCCAAATGGTGGTTGAGTTTCTTCTTTAAGGTCGATTGAATAATCATATGGACGATGCTCCGAAAGAATATCTACATTCTTTTTCTTTAAAACGTTTTGATAATCTTGATATTGACTTAGAATGCTACTTGATGTCTTTCCATCATTAGAAATAAGTGTAGCATTAATGACAAAAGATGATTCTTCTTTTGCAGCATGAAGAAAGCTCTTACACCTACAAACACAGGTTTAATTCTACTAGACTTATGATTTTTCACTTGATTAAGTATATTGTTAGCTATATTTTTAGAAAAATTCAGAGTACAAGAAATCCAATCTATTCAAGGGTTGTGTTTTTCTAACCATGATAGACCTAGAATAATTGGAATAGAAGAAGATCTAATTATATTAAAAATTATGCAAATATTATGGCCATTTACTATTATATTTAGAAGAAGTGTTTCATGAGTAACATCTCCAGAAGATAAAGGACGACCATCTATGACTTCTATATGTACGAGTTTAGATTTTTATATTATCTGTATTCTATGGCTTTTAGCAAATTCTTCATCTAAAAAGCAAGCTAAGGCTCCCAAATCTATTAAGACAGAGGCTTTGTAATTATTAGGTCTCAAATACACATCTATTATAAAACAAGGAGATGGTTGTGAGGAGAGGATGGAACCTTCATTAGAAATTATACAAGATCCTAGCCGCACGGTCCTTATTATGGGTGGACAAACTCGTTTTCCGACATATTGTCTTCTTTGACAATCAAACTCCTCATCTTGTGGTTGCATTGTTTCTTTGGATAATTTTGAATAGTGTGTTTAGATTCTCCACAATACATGCATAATTCTTCTTAACAACATCGAGTCTTTTCTTGTTTAATAAGCGGCTTGAAACATATAGCATCAATTTGCATGTCCTCAATTTTTAAAGGTACATATTGAAAAGACATTGGTGCTGCCACTGAATTATAATATCGCTGAGGTTCTCTTGTATGACTTTCAGATCGAAATTCAAAAAGCCGATAATCACATTTTACGGCAAAGTCTATTGCTTGACTCAATGTTTGATGATCGGATAAATTCAACATCAATTTCTTCACTTCATATTGTAATCCGTAGAGAAACTGATTAATGAGTGCAGCATCGTCCTACTTGATATTGATTGCTAGTTGACAAAATTGTGAAGCATATAATGTCACTGATCGATTGTCTTGTCATAGGATACAAAGCTGGTTGGTTGCAACATGAGTTGCATCATGTTCTCTATACATACATCAAAATTTTGCTAAAAAAGCTTCTAAATTATCCAATATTGGATCACATTGTTCCAAAAAAGATAAAAACCAAGAGAAGGCAGAACCTGAAAGTTGTATATCAATAAATTTGACTTGCGATCCTTGAGTTGGAAAAATTTGCGGTTGTAATTCAATCACCAGTTGGACTTGGTTGATGAATCCTCAAAACTTGGATTTTATACCATCAAATTTCTTAGGTAGACCAATTTTTGGTTCTCTGATGCTTAAATAATGTTCCAATGGAGGAGGAATTATATGGCTTGGTGTAGATGTTGAAGCAGCTCCAATCATATCTATATCTTCAATATTTGGTAACCTTGTTGCTCCTTATGGAGGTAGAGTGAGTTGATGCATTGCAAGCATCAATTCTCTCATTTGCTCTTGTATTTGTGCCATTGCACTCTTCATTTTGGCAAGCTCTGCTATGATAACACTTCAAAAAATATCTTACATCACTTGAGATAAGTAGAAGGGAGAACAAAGAAAATACTAAGAATAATATCAGTTTAGAAGAGATTAATCCATAATTTCTAATATGCTTGTGTCTTATCGAGAGAAAGGGGTAATCCATTTTTAATCAAGACAAGACAAAGCTATTATATTGTAAATATACTCTTGTCAATCTGTCAAGGACATGAACTAGAAAGAGATGCATAATCTAATGGAAAGTGTATCAAAGAAAAATCACAAAATGGGAATAAGAAAGTATGTATATTCAAAGAAAATTAAAATGGCTATTGCCAAAGATTAGAAACATGAAGACTCTTGAAACTAGACAAGAACCAAGAAAGAAGTTGATAAGAATGAAGAGGGCTTCACTCTTGCCTCTATAAATATTATCTAACTAAGAATTACTTGGCAGTATTCTATAAGACCTCATATACGTGTCTAATTTTCAAGACACGTGTCAAACTTGCACAATAAGTTTTCCACATGTGCGCCACGTACTTGGTTTGTTCCGTAAGCTACCAACATGTGTGACACATGATTAGCTTATTCCACAAGCTACCAATATGTGCGCCATGTGGCTAGCTTGTTGACCAAGTTTTTAACCTACCAATCACCTATAAACATGTATAAAGGTGATTTCGTGTCTATGAAGCTTCTAAAAAGTATCTCTATCAGATATTATCAAATCAACTTATTTTACTTACTTTTATTAGTCTATATTATTTAGATAATTTATTGGAGCAAATCTTATTTCCGTGACAGTACGATCTTGATTAGAATCATTAAGAGCAAGGTTCAATCATGCAAGTCTTGATTCTAATACTCGAGTTTTAGTAATATTACTTGAGCTTACAAAGATGAATCCTTTTAATCTTGAAATCTTGTTTGAAATTTATTTTGAAGGCTATAATGAAGATCAAATCCTTAGATGGCATATTTTAAGAATAGAAGTATTAGCTCAAGGCTATAATCAATTTTTTCAAGGACTAGTACAATCCATTGCTTAAAAATAAAGAACAAAATATATAGCTTTACTAGTGTAGCATATTCTCAATTTTTTACATATATAAGATTGAGCTCGTCTTGAAATTTGTTGCTAGAGAAAGAGGTGATGTTATAGACATACACTTTGTAGGTTCATAAAATCTTTTGGAATATTTTAGAAGCTTCTTGAATTAATAAAAGTCAATTGAAAAGCTTCTTAATTGATGAAAGTAGCTCAAGAAGCTTTATAGTTAATAGAAGAAGCTCGAAAAGCTTCTTAATTAAAGGAAAGAACTCAAGAAGCTTCCAAATTAGTAGAAAGAGCTTAAGAAACTTCTCAATTTATAGAAGCCACTCGAGAAGCTTCTTAATTTGATGAAAGCCTTTCAAGAAGCATCCTAGATAGGAATATATATAGGAGCCAAGGCTGAAGAGTTCTTGAGTCTTAACAACCCATTCTTTGAAGTTCTAACTCACTTTTCTCAGTGTTTTTTATATATTCATCTAATTAATTCAAATTTTTGTTGGTTTCTTCTTGAAATCTTGTCCTGATTCAAATTTCTTGCTCTATATTCTCATGTCCTTGACAAGAAGCTCTTTTAAGAGTTTTTTTGATTTTTGGAGGTGAAATAAGGCTAAAATCTTTTTTTAGAAACTTCTTAAAATATCTAAGGCTCCAACAATCTTTTGTAATCATCTAAGATTCTTTAGAATCTTCTAGAACCTTTCAAAATCTTTTAAAAATCTATTAGGATCTACTATAGCTTTCTTAAAACTATCAAGAATCTAATAGAATCTTCTAAAACAAAATAAAATCTTCTTCTATTATATATTTGTAACATCACTTTTCCTTTGAGCTCTAAGTTTTGTGAAAAAGAATAGACTCAAAGTTGATCAAAGGCAAAAGAAGTCAAAGATGTGTTGCATGGTATCTATTATTATATTATGTGTTGTCTTGTTTGAGAATGTAGCAAGTACTTGGCTGTGGAAGGCAAATTTGTAGTTAGCAAGTAACTAAGAATCTAACAATTCTAATAAAATCTTAAATAAATTCCAATTGAATCATAAATAATCCTAATCAAATTTTAAGATAATTTTTAAAAAATTCTAAAAGAAACATTAAGAAATCTTAAAGATATGCTTAAGAAATCATAAAAAAATTATAAAGATGCCTTAAAGAAATTCTAACCAAATCTTAGCCAATTCTAAAAAAATCTTAATAAAATCCTAAATAAATTCTAATCAAATTTTAACCAATCTTAATAAAATCTTAAAGATGTATTAAATAAATTCTAATAAAATTCTGTCCAATTTTAATAAGATTTTAAAGATATTTTAAATAAATTGTAATCAAATTCTAATCAAATTCTAATTAAATCTTAGTCAAATTCTAATCAAATCCTAGTCAAATCCTATTGAATTTTTAATTAAATCTTAATCAAATCCTATAGTAGTTTTAAAATCTCAATAATTATTAAATAAATTATTGATCTTTATTTAAAATTTGTATGCTTTTTAATTTTTTAGTTAAAAATAAGCATAAAAAATTTGAAGGAATTTGAATTTATAAATTGAAAAAAAAAAACTCCTAAACTGCTTAGTTGTCCACATTCTCCAATCTTAATATCAATCTTTCAACATCAATAGTTTTTTTGTATTGTTTATATATTCTAAAATTTTATAAAAATATTAAAAACTAAATTAATTGCTAGCTCAAAAAAGAACCATTCCAATCTAATTGTGCCTTAAGCTCTGGTTTTTATCTTGGTTCACAACCAACCTTCCTCACGTATCAATTCAATATTTTTTTAAATAATTTTTTATTGAAACTATCTTTTTCTTTGATTTAAAGATATCTATAGTATTATTTTTACTAATCTATCTTATATTGCATTATTTATGGTCCTACAAAATAAATAGAAGCTCTTTTAATGAAAAAATATCACTTATATTAAATATTTTTATTACCTCCTTATTGTTTATCTATATTTTTTAAAGTAATTTTGTTACTAGATCTTTAACTAAGCTCTTCTATGATATTTGTCTTCTTTTATTTTTTCATTGTAAAGCCATATTATATCATAACACTGCCACATATTCAAATTATTTGTCATAAGTTAAAAGATTTATTGGTCTTTGCAACCAACAATAATAATCAATGCCTTCTACCATAGACTGAATTTGAATATTCGTGTCTTTCTTGCAAAAACATTGTTCAAAAATTGCTTTAAAACATCCTTCATAAATAAGTTCTACTTTGATAATGATTATTACAAAGTAATTTTTGGATATCCTTTAAAGTCTTTTTGATTCAAGTGGTTCTTTATTTTAAGGTTGATGGCATAATTTTCAATTCGGAAATATATTAAGTACCCAGCTATAGAAAATTTACCGATAATTTATTAACCAAGCTTTGATAAGTTATTTGTTTTTTATAAGAAAGACAAATAAATATAATAATATTAAAAAATATATATTATATTAATAAAAATTTCTTATATTTAAGTAAGTTTATACATAAAAAATTTCTATGGCATCTAAAAAATCCTTAACACCATTTTTTATGTCAAATCATAACTAATCAATTATTGATAAACATCATGGATATAAGATTTATTCTAATAATTATTTAATTAATATAAATATATAGAAGTAAATAAAAATAGATTAATTTGATAATATCTTATAGAATAGCTTTCTAAAAGCTTCATAGATATAATTTCATCTTTATACATGTCTATAAATGATTGGTAGGTTAAAAACTTGGCCAAAAAATTAACCACATGTTACACATGCTCATAGCTTGTGGAACAAGCTGAATATGTGGCACACATATAAGAAACTTATCTTACAAGTTTGATATGTGTCTTACAAATTGGAGACGTGTTGGAGGTCTTATAGAACATTGCCATGTAGCTCTTAGTTAAATAGTATGTATAGAGAGAAGAATGAAGCCTTCTTTACTTTTGTCAATTCCTTTCTTAGTTCTAGTGTAGTTCAAGAGTCTTTATGTTTTTTAGCCTTTGACAATAGCTATTCTAGTTTCTTCTTGAATATATATATATATATATATATATATATTATTTTATTATTTTTCTTTTATATAGATTTTATCGATTTATATATCTTTTTTTAATTTGTATCTTTAATAAATTAACAAAAAAAAATATATAATATCAAAGCTTTGTCTTTTTTTGATTATGAGTGGATTATTCTTTTTTTTTGATAAAATATAAGTATATTAGAAGTTATGGATTATCTACTTCTAAATTGATATTGTTTCTAGAATTTATTTTTTTTGAGTATTTTATTCTATATTGAGAGTAGGAATTTTCTTTTTTATTATACTATCATAGTAGAACTTATTAAAATAAAGAATGCAATGGCACAAATGCAAGAAAAAATGAGAGAATTAATGCTTGCAATGCATCAATTTAACGTACTACTACAAGGAGCAACAAGATTAGCAAAAAATGAAGATATAAAGATGATTAGAGTTGCTTTAATATCTACACTAAGCCATATTACTTTATTTGTAATAGAATATTGTTCAAGTATCAAAGAACCAAAAATTAATTTGCCATAGAAATTTGATGACACAAGATCTAAGTTTTGAGGATTCATCACTTAAGTACAATTGGTGATTGAACTTCAACTTCAAAGTTATTCAACTCAAGGATCATAAGTCAAGTTTATAAGAATATTACTTTTAGATTTTGCTTTAATGTGATTTTCATCTTTCTTTAAATAATGTGACTCAATATTGGATAATTTAGAGGTATTTTTAATGGAATTTTGATCCATGTATGGAAAACATGATACAATTTTGATTGCAACCAACAAGATCCATATTTTATAACAAAACAATTGATTAGAGTCATTATATGCTTAACAATTTTAATAACTAATGACTGATATCAAATGAAATAATGTTGCATTCATCAGCCAATTTCTTTATGGATTATATTATGACTTAAAAAAATTGATGGTCAACTTATCCGATCTTTAGACATTAAATCAAGCAATTGACTTTGTTGTGAAGTATAATAATTGGTTTTTTAAATTTTAATTTGAAAGTTGCACAAGAAGGCCTTAATATTACTATAATATAATAGCAACAACGACATCTTCTCAATACATACATTTGAAAATAGAAGACATACAAATTGACACAGTATGTTTCAAACATCTTATTGAATAAGAAAAGACTCGTCGTCCCCAAGAAAGATTCTAATTATATTATAGAGAACTTCAACACACTACTCAATATTACCCAAAGAAATAATGTAACTATAGAATGAGGAGTATGGTTATCAAAGAAGATAATATGTTAAGAAACAAGTTTGTCCAATTATGATAGGGACCGTTGACGTATGACATGGCCTTCTATCTGGGAATACACTGGGTACCTGGCTGTGGAGAATTTATTTGAAATTTAATGGCAAAATCCAAAAGGTCGTTTGTCCTCAATAAAAAGGACAAATAATACAACAATCTCACAAAAGAGAAGTTATATATGTAAATCTTCTTGTATTCAAGTAAGTTTGTACACAAAAGGGTTCAAATTTCCACAAAAACCCTTCAAAACTTTATTCACCCGCAAGGACCTATTTCTTACTGAACTTTAGAGTCCAATACCTCTTGATCCAATTGTTCAATTTCTATAAAATTTAGTTCAGAGTGTAGATAATTTTTTTAAGTTTCATCACAAGAAAGAATCGACCGTAAATTCATTTCCGATCGTTTGATATCTCAAAATTCTTAGCAGGTGCTTAAAACCCTAGCTCAGAGACACCCAAGCACTATTTTCCTTATATCTCACAAACCCAAAATCCTAATGTCACAAAATTTTTGCACATAATCTTGTGACATAAACATATACACTCTTGAAAATTTTGAGCCAAAAATCTATTAAATTGCATATGATATAGCTCGAAATGTAACTACTATATAAGCGGGTCACTTACTGCCCTTAAGTTTGTAAGCACTGACTTCAACTCCCAATATCTCCTTTACCCTAGCTTAGATTTTATCAAGCCATATGCAAAAAGTATAGCCGTAAAAGTGCTTTCTCCAACCCCTATCACTGATCTTCAATTGCTTTCTGTATGCACGAGTTATATCCAAAAGAGTGACAGTAGATCCAAAATCAACACCTTAACTTTGGGCGCCTATAACTTCTTCATAAAAAGTACAAATCACACAAAATTTGCACCTAAATCAGATCCAAAAACCTAAACCTTATGATCCTAGCCTCTGATGTTCGACTCCCCTCGAAAAACAAACCCTAACTCCTAATAAACCCTCGGGCAGCCTCCTTAAATCCCATTGGGCATGATTTTTGGCCAATTAGAATAGAGATTTCTATCATCTACCTCTATTCATCCACATGGATGGCCAAACTACCCTTTTTACACTAAAAACCCTTTTCTAATCCTTCTTCTTATAAGATTTACATACTTGGTGCTTTAAGCACAAAATAAAAGAAGTAAATAAGATCTTAAGGATCACCAATGTCTAACAAAGGTGACTTAAGATATACACAAGTTACTATTAATATAAAATTAACTTCAAAAGTTACTACTAGAAAGAAAATAAGGTTATTTAAACCTTAATAATAATCCTTTTAATAGATCCTTTCTAAACTAGCAACCTAATCACATCCTATAACCAATAAAATCTACTAATATGACTTTCATTTAGCTAAGTAGTAAATTGTACATTAAATATACATGTACAATTTTTTTTACATAGTAGCCAAACCACAATACGACACCATACAATTGGAATCTTGTATAACTCCTAATAAAGGTCTTATTCTCTCTTTAGAATCTTCTCCTTATTTTATAATAGATGTATATTTGGGACCTAAAAATCACAAAGCCTTTGTCTTGCTAAATTCAAGAACCTCAACATATTTTTTAGATGAAGAGTTTATTAAAAGTCATAAAATATCTTTAATATAAAAAATTAAATTCATACATGTAGAAATTATAGATGGTATTATGGACATAATATTTATTCCAATAATTATCTAATTAATATAGATTGATGGAGACAAGTAGAATAAGTTAATATCTTATAAAAAAGCTTTTTAGAAGCTTTATAGATGTAAAATTACCTTTAAACATATCTATAGGTGATTGATAGGTTAAAAACTTGGCTAATAAGCTACCCACATGTCGCACATAATGGTAGCTTGTAGAACAAGTTAGTCATGTGCTGCTCATATTGGTAGCTTATGGAACAAGCTAAGTACGTGGCATACATGTAGTAAACTTGTCTTGCAAGTTTGAAATATATCTTGCAAATTAAATATGTGTAAGAGGTCCTATAAAATATTGCCATGTAGCTCTTAGATAGATAGTATATATAGAGACAAGAATGAAGCCTTTTATTATGCCTTTTTGATTCATAAATATACCAACTACTTTTCAACATCTCATGAATGATGTTTTTTATAAATTTTTAGATAATTTTATTATTTATCATCTAAAAAATATTTGAATCTATTCTAAAAATATAAAAAAGTATGAATTATATGTTCATTGTATATTAGAAAAATTTAGAGATAAGGGATTGTATACTAAGATAGAAAAGTGTGTATTTCACACTACTTAAGTTGATTTCTTAGAATACATTATTTTGAATGATGGTCTTATGATGGATCTTTAAAAAGTCTAGATAATCATCGACCAGAAGATTCTAAAAACAATAAGAGATATGCAATATTTTTTGAGATTTGCCAATTACTATCAAATCTTCATTAAGAACTTTTCTTAAGTTGCAATTCCACTTACATGCTTAACTTGTAAGAAAAAATTTGAGTGGAGTAAAAAAATAGAAGCATCATTTGAAGCTTTGAAGATAATTTTTACTTCTTTACAAATCTTGTATTCTGTCAACTTTTTCAGGGTATTTTTTTATAGAAATAGATGCATCAAATTTTGCTTTAGATGCGATATTGTCACAAATGGGAACAAACAACAAACTCCATCTAGTAGCTTTCTATTCCAAAAATATTTTAGCAACAGAAATCATCTATAAAATCCATAATAAAAAAAACTTCTTGTGATTATAGATTCTTTTTAAGAATGGCATAATTATCTAGAAGATACTTTTAGTTTAATTACCATGTATATAAATTATAAGAATCTTAAATATTTCATGTTAATATATATATTGAATTGTCAACAAGCTCATTAGAGTATGTTTTTATCAAGATTCAAATTCATTATCACTTATCAACTAGAAAAAAAATAAAGTCTATCCGATGCCCTTTCTAGACATTCTTATCTTGCACCAAAAGAAAGAGATATAACTTTTAATTAAAGAAGAATTATCTTCTTGAAGCTAGAGCAATTTCATCTTTAAGCAATGAAATTAATATTGAATGTTGATTCAACCTTTCCTCAAGCAAGTCCAATTAAGTATGTCTTCAAATCCTCTTGTTCATGATATTAAGAATAATTCATCTAAGTTTCATGATACTTCCAAGTTTAAATTAAAAAACAATCTATTTTATTTTGAAGGATGCTTATATGTTTCAAAAAGTGAAACATGACTATATGCTCTTGAAGCTTGTCACAACTTCCTTACAGTGGGCTATTTTGGATACAATAAGACTTTGGAGCTAATATCAAGAGATTTTTGGTGGCTTCATATGTAGAAGGCTGTTAAAGAATTTATATAATTGTGCAACATTTATTCAAGATCAAAAACTCCTCATCATCAATCTTATAAATTTCTTCAACTATTACCTATATCAAAATAATCTTAGTCTTCTATTTTTATAGATATTATTACGAATCTTTTAAATTTAAGTTCATATGATTCTATAATTGTGATTGTAGGTCATTTCACTAAGATGGCATATTTTGTATCTTGTATAAAATCTATCACAGGTGAAGAAATAGCTAAATTCTTCTTTGACAACATCTATTGCTATTATGGATTATCAAAGAATATTATATTAGATAAAAAGTTATAATTTGTATCAAGATTTTAGAGAATCTTTTTCAAAATATTGAAGATAGACGTAAATTATCTTCAGCTTTCCACTTTCAAATTGATGGACAAACAAAATGAGTAAATCAAATTTTGGAATAATATTTGAGGTGTATCATTAATTATTATCAAGATGATTGGACAACTCTTTTGCTATTGGTAAAATTTCCTTACAATAATTCAAAATATTCTTCTACTCAACAAACTCCATTCTTTGCCAATTATGGTTATTATCTATGACTTGATATTTTTTACTTTTCAAAAATTAATAATCCTATGCCAAAAGATTTAGCAAATCAATTATTACAGTTAGATGTAACAATGAAGGTACAATTAAAGGAAGCTTAAGAATAACAAAAAATCAATATAAATGTCTATTGTAAAAAACAACTTCAATTCCACGTGAATGATAAAGTATGGTTATTTTGTTATAATATCAAGACTATTCATCCTTGTGATAAGCTGGATTATTATAAATTTGAACTATTTCCGATTTATAAACAGATCAATTCAGTTGCTTATCAATTATATCTATCAAAATCTGTGAAAATCCATCATGTATTCTACATGTCACTACTCAAAGCATATAAGACAATGGATATACAAGGAAGAAGACAAATGCCACCACCTTGTATAGAAGTAGATAACAATGAAGAATTTAAAATGGAAGAGATTTTAGATTCAAGGCGGTATCAAAATTGGCTAGAATATCTTGTATATTGGCATAGATATGATATTAATAAACACACATAGAAACCATCTAAGAATCTAGCAAATACATCAAGAAAAACTAATGCATTTTATCAAAAAATTATTCTTGATGGTATTCCAAATATTTTTTTTGAAGAAAGTTATGAAAGCCTGTCACGGACACAAATTATAGACTTGAAGTCTAAACAAGAAATTCAAGAAGAATTGGCAGGAATTGGACTAATATCACGGACATAGAATATAGACTTGAAATATAAAGAAGAAGTTCAAGAAGAACTGGCAGGAATTGGATTAATCAAATGAGTACAAAAACAACACTAGAGAGGTGAGCTAGAGCTCCAAGAGATGTGTTGTCGAGACTGAAGAACTCTTCAGCCTCAACTCCAATATATATTCCTACCTAGGAAGCTTCTCAAGCAACTTCCACCAACCAGAGAGTTTCTCAAACAACTTCCACCAACTAGGAAGCTTCTCAAGCAGCTTCCACCAACTAGGGAGCTTCTCAAGCAACTTCCACCAATTAGGAAGCTTCTCAAGCAGCTTCCACCAACTAGGGAGCTTTTCAAGCAACTTCTACTAACTAAAAAGCTTCACAAGCAACTTCTACCAACTAAGAAGATGTTAGAAGGCTCTGAAAGGTTCTAGAGAATTCTAAGAAACTTTTAGAATGTTCTAAAAGGTTCTAACAAGTATGTCCTTGACATCACCTCCTCCTCTAGCTTCAAGGTCTCCGAGAAGCCATGTGAGATGTATACTTACAAACGTATGAAATCAAAAATTTGTCGCATAGTCTCTGCAATATACTCCACTTATCGTTCACGAGGCAGATGAATCATGGGTCTTTGTAGCCACCAATAATGACCAATACCTTCCACTTGAGACCATGCTTGAACTTCTGTATCTTCATTGTGGAAACGACCTAAAAATATCGCTTCGCTACTACTTGCATGAGTTGGTTCAATTTCAAAGACAATTACAAGTGACCTGCTGCTTAGTATTCTTCGACGTCTTTTTGGCTCTTCTAATTCTTCATCTTGAGGTCGACGTCGTGAGCTACTTGGTTGAGATGGTACCACTAGTACAGTATCTACATTCTCACTAGCCATATCTAAATACACCTTAATATTAGATATCTTGATACTACGAAATACAACAAGTTATGTTTTGATAAGACGTGGATCCCTTTTTTATTCATTTCTCTAGAGAAGGCTTCATCTTCAAGCTTCATTAATGACCAGCTTTTGGTTTATTAGGATATTGTTGATAGAATTCTCGTACCTTTCATGACACATTCGTAAGATTTTCGACCGGTTCCCATGTTCGTTTATTAATATTGTAGCCGTTCCAATGCACAAAGTACTCTAATTTATTCCATCTTCGCCGTGAATCTAGTATCCTTTCTACTTCATATTTTTCATTGTTTTCAATTTCTATACTAGGTGGCGGACATTGCACTCTTCTAAGAAAAGATGATTCTCAATAAAGCTCTAACAGAGAGACAGAAAAGACAAGATGTACCTTCATAGCAGCTGGTAACTCTAAGCGGTACACCACAGGATTGATTTGCTTCTGGATTACAAATGGTCCCAATCTTCGGTAGTTCAACTTATCACATGGCCGCTTGGTCTTGATATTTCGTCGAAACAGCCATATTTTATCTCCAATCTTGAAATTAGGTGCCTGATTCCAAAATTTATGTGCGGATGCTTTGTAAGACTCTTGGGCAATTTGCATTTGAGGCTTCAATGTGGTTTGAAGCTCCAATAGCTACTGCACCAATCTTTCAGCTGCTGGGTTGTTATTCGCTGACGGACTCAATAGATCAAGCTTTGGATGGTACCCATAGTTGGAAAAGAATGGTGTTTTTTGAGTCGACCCATGAAGGGTGTTGTTTTATGCAAACTCAACTAACGATAGATATGCAATCCAATCATCTTGCTGATAGTTGATGCTGTATCGTAAATATTGTTCTAAAACTTGATTCACCCGTTCCGTTTAGCCGTCCGTTTGAGGATGGAATGCCGAAGAAAGCTTGATGTCCACCTTTAATATTTTAAAAAAAGATCTCCAAAACTTTGATACAAATTGGGTTCCTCAATCCGACATGATATCATCTGGTAGACCATGATATCGATACACATTATCAAGGAAGAGCCTTGATGTATCTTTGCTTGATGATATCTTCTTGCAAGGGATAAAATGTGCCATCTTTGTAAGTCGATCCACCACAACAAAGATGCTGTCAAATGAATTTAATGGCAGCAGATTTGTAATAAAGTCCATGGAAATTGGAGACCATGGATGACACGGAATAGGCAATAGCTGTAGAAGTCTAGAAGGGTGATGTCAAGGATTCTTGAATCTTGAACAAATGTCATAAGAGAGGACAAAACTCTTCATCCTTCCACATTTGAAAGCATCAAATCGCGAGAAATGAATTTCAAGGTCTTGCTGAATCCAAAATGTCCCGCAGCTGGAAAGTCATGACGAGATTGAAAGACTCGAAGTCGTGCTGGTCCTTTTGGGATATACAGCTGCTCCTCAAAGTATAAGAGATCTCCTTCAACCTTGAACTTGTCATCATTGATATGTTGCTTAATATCAAGGACTATTGAATCTTCAATAATTGCAGCACGTACCTGATTGAGGAAGTCAACATTAATTGGCACCACAGCAGGACAAATCTTGAATTGCTCTAGCTTTAACAATATTGTATACTATTGATCAAGTGCTGCTTCTCCAATCTTTGGCGCAAGATATGATCTTCTTGATAAGGTATCGAATAGTCCTTGTTGCTTTCCAAGCTGATAAGTAATAATGAAGTCAAATCTAGATAGCGACATATTCCATCAAGTTTGACGATGGTTTAAAATCCGAGCAGACATAAAATATTCTAGATTCTTGTGATCTGTATATACGATCACCGGATGCGCAGCTCTTTCAAGGAAGTGACGCCACTCTTGGAAAGAATCCAACATAGCAAGGAGTTCCTTATCATGAATCTTGTAGTTGATCTCAATCGCAGAAAACTTCCGTGAATAGAATGCAACCGGATGAAGCTTATTGTCGATGCCCATCTGTGAAAGTACGGCTCCTAAAGCAAAATCCAAAGCATCGGTTTCCAAATAGAAAGCTTTTGCAAAGTTTGGATGTACCAAGATTGGAGCCGTAATAAATGCCGTTTTAAGATTTTGAAATGCTTTTTCTACTAGAGGTCCCCATTCCAGCTTATCTTTACATGTTAATCGAGTGAGTGGAGCAGCAACTTGAGAATAATTCTTGATGAAGATCCGATAGAAGTTAGCAAAGCCGAGAAAACATTGTACGTCTCTAACCGTCTTTGGAACTTCCCAGGACACAATTGCTTCCACCTTCTTGAGATCCATCTTCAAGCCTTCCGTAGTTGCAACAAATCCTAAAAACTCCATCTCAGTTTGGTGAAATAAGCACTTCTCCAACTTGGCGTAGAGTCCTCGCTCGCGTAGTTTTTCAAGTACCAAACAAACATGCTTCTTATGCTTTTCTTCATTCTCAGAAAATATCAAGATATCATCCAGATAAATGACAACAAAATCATCTAGATATTCTCAAAAAATATCGTTCATCATGTGTTGAAAAACCGCCGGAGCATTGGTAAGACCAAATGGCATGACATTATATTCAAAATGACCATACCTTGTACGAAAAGCTGTCTTCCATTCGTCTCCTTCTTTGATTTGCACAAGGTTGTAAGCTCCCCTTAGATCAATCTTTGTAAAGATCTTTGCACGTCCAAGTTGTTCCAGAAGACTAGAGATCAAAGGTAATGGATAGCGATTCTTCTTTGTCACCTTGTTGAGACCTTGATAGTCCACGCACATCCGTAGTGAGCCATCTTTCTTCTTCACAAATAAGATTGGTGCCCTAGATGGTGATTTTGAATGACAAATGAAGTTCTTGGCTAGGTTCTCGTCAATGTATTTTTACAACTCAGCCAACTCTGTTTGCGATAGGTTGTAGATTGGGCCAAAAGGCAGTTGTGCTCCTTCTTGCAATTCTATGGCACAATCATATGGTCGGTGTTCTGATAGCATGTCAGCATTCTTCTTTTCAAACACGTCTTAAAAATCTTTGTATTGTTCCGGTATTCCTGCTATTGAAATCTGCTCTCTACTAATTGGAGTCGCATAAATGACCAATGGTGTACCTTCCTTGCATGATCTTACAAACGTTCTTGCTCCAATGAACAAGGATTTTTTGATTTGGAGTCTTCTTCCAGGCTTGTCCTCAGGTTGTTCTATGGAAAATGTTATCCTCTGCAACCTCCAATCTATGCATGGATTATATTTTTCCAACCAAGAAAGACCAAGAATAATAGGATTTGACGGGGTGCTAATAATGTTGAAAATAATATAACTACTATGGTCTTTAAACGTCACTTCTATAGGTTCTGATTCATGGGTGACACTACCAGATAATAAAGGTCATCCATCTATTACTTCTACGTGAACAGGTTTGAATTTTTGTACTAGGGGAATTTTGTGACGCTTAGCAAATTCTTGGTCTAAGAAACAAGCAGATGCTCCTGAATCTAATAAGGCTAAGGTTTTTAGTTTTTCAGGACCAAAAGACAAAAGAATTGTAAAATAATGGGCAGGTTGAGTAGAAAGAGAGGAACCTGGTTTTGATTTGTCTAGTCGCACGGTTCCTATTGTGGCTGGGCATTCTCGTTTTCTTGAACAAATGCACCTCTATTCTTGATGTTGCGTCCATTTTGTTTCTTCAGATAGTTTTCAGCTCTATGGTCTTCTCCACCGCAATAAAAGCACAAACCTTTCTC
This sequence comes from Physcomitrellopsis africana, assembly GCA_036785485.1. Classification (NCBI taxonomy): domain Eukaryota; kingdom Viridiplantae; phylum Streptophyta; class Bryopsida; order Funariales; family Funariaceae; genus Physcomitrellopsis; species Physcomitrellopsis africana. The sequence goes on along the minus strand of JAWRVF010000021.1, from coordinate 906,152 downwards.
CATACATTACTTCTTTTTTTCTGGAGTAAGAGATTTGACACGTATCGCATCAATCTGCATGTCTTCTGTCTCCGCTTGTGAATTTAGACTACTTGCCAATATAATTGTGCCGTGATGATTTGTATATTATCTAGAGCGTTGATCTTGGCGACGTTGAAATAAGCGATTATCGTACTTTAGAGCTTGGCTAATGGCTTCGTTGAGCGTTTGTGGATCAAGAAGAGATAACAACAAATCCTTCATGTCGTCCCTTAGACCCCAATAGAATTGACTCATCAATGCTTCTTCATCCCAGTTGATGTCGCATGCCAATTGCCTGAAATTCGATGCATAGACTGATGCAGAGCGAGTCCCTTGTCATAGCAATTGAATTTTTGTTATAGCCCATCAAGCCTTGCCATGCTTGCCAAATGCTTCTACAAATGCCTCCAAAAAATTCTCAAAGTTGTTCAAAATCGGTGATCCTTTTTCAAATAGTGGAATAAATCACAATATAGCTTGTCCCGTAAGCAAAGTTCCAACCAATCCAACGCGTGATTCCTTTGTCGGATAACGTTTGAATTGTAGAGCTATTATTAACTTGATTTGATTGATGAAACCTCAAAATTTGGAGCGTGTGCCATCAAACTTCTCTGGAAGGCTAATTCGAGGTTCCTTTCGTTGTGGAAGTAATGGTTCTCGTTGAATCACAGGTAAAGCTGCTTCTTTTGGTGTAGAAGCTCGAGGCTGATGAAGCCCAGATTGTGCTATTCCGGATGCTCCATCATTATGAAGTCTTGCAAAAAATCCTTCCATCACCATAGTTCTCTATGATAATGTAGTAAGAGCATTCATAATGGCGTCCATCTTGGACTCCAAACTTTCACTCATATTAATGTCTTGACCTCCAACCATTCTAAGAGAAAGAAAGTAATTGTTTCTACAAAGAAGAAATATTGATTTAGAAGAGGGTACCCCGCAACCTCTAAAACGCCTTAAGACCTTCAAGAAGAGGGGTAATCCATACTCTCCAAGAAGAATAAGACTCCAATATTATGACAAAAAAAGATATCAATTTAGAGGAGGATAATCCGCAACTTCTAAAATATTAATATACCTTCAAGAAGAAGGGTAATCGACACTCTAACAAGAAAGAACTAGCTCTGATATCCAAGGTAAGAGGAATCTCGACAAACTGTCATGGACATACAATATAGACTTGAAGTCTAAACAAGAAATTCAAGAAGAATTGGCAGGAACTGGATTAATCAGATGGGTACAAAAACAACACCAGAGAGGTGAACTAGAGCTCCAAGAGATGTATTGTCGAGATTGAAGAACTCTTCAGCCTTCTCTCCAATATATATTCCTACCTAGGAAGCTTCTCAAACAACTTCTACCAACTAAGGAGCTTCTCAAGCAACTTCCACCAAGTACGAAGCTTCTCAAGCAACTTCCACCAACTAGGAAGCTTCTCAAACAACTTCCACCAACTAGGAAGCTTCTCAAGCAACTTCCACCAACTAGGGAGCTTCTCAAGAAACTTCTACTAACTAAGAAGCTTCTCAAGCAACTTCTACCAACTAAGAAGATGTTAAAAGGCTGTGAAAGGTTCTAGAGAGTTCTAAGAAATTTTTAGAATGTTCTAAAAGGTTCTAACAAGTATGTCCTAGACAAAGCCTTAAGAATGATCAAATATTAGGGAGGTTCTTTTGTCCTAATATGTGATACTATTGATGGCTAAGACAATCTATCAATTAGCTTTGAAGGGAATAAAGATCAGAGTATATAGCAAATATAACTTGGTGCATCTTAGACTTCCTTAACATGTAATCACCACTCCTCATGGAACTTATCCTTAGAAGGCAAGATAATATCATAGACATAAGATTTATTTTAATAATTATTTAGTTAATATAGATATATAGAAGTAGATAAAAATAGATTAATTTGATAATATAGTATAGAGAAGTTTTTTAGAAGCTTCATAGATGTGATTTCACCTTTATACATGTCTATAGGTGATTAGTAGGTTAGAAAATTGGCAAACAAGTTAGCCACGTATTACATATGTTGATAGTTTATGGAACAAGCTAAATATGTGGTGCACATATAAGAAACTTGTCTTATAAGTTTGACATATGTCTTGTAAATTGAACACATATTAGAGGTCCTATAAAATGCTGTTGTCGAGTGGCATGATCTTCCATTTGAAAATATATTGGAAACTTGGTTGTAGAGAATTTTTTTATAATTTATTGGTAAAATTCTAATAAGTTATTTATCCTTTTTAATAAAAAAAATAATAAAAAGATAGTACAAAATAGAACTTATATGGATAAACTCTCTTATATTTAAGTAGGTTTGTACAAAAATCTCAAATTTGCAACAAAACCTTTCAATAGCTTAAACACTTGTAAAGATTTATTTCTTTTTAAACTTTAAAATTTAATATCTTTTGATTTAGCCATTTAATTTCTATAAAATTTTCTTCAAAGTGTAGATAATAATCTTAAGCTTCACCACAAAAAAAAATCAACTATAGATTCACTTCAGATTATTTGATATCTTAAAAATCCTACTAAGTACTTAAAATCCTAGTTCAGAGATACTCAAGCATTATTTTCTTCATATCTCACAAATCCAAAATTCTAGCTTAGATTTTATCAAGCCAAATATAAAAAATATATTCAAAAAAGTGTTCTTTCCAATCGTAGTTGCCAACCTTCTATTGCTTTCTATATACACAAGTTATTTTCAAAAGAGTGACAACAGGTACAATTTCAACACCTTAACTTTGAGCACCTATATTTCCTTCATAAGTCCAAAGCACACAAATTTTATACCAAAACCATAGTCAAAAACCTAAACTTATTGATCCTAGCCTTTAATAATCTAATCCTTCCAAAAAACAAACCTTAATCAATAATAAATCCTTAAGCAGTCTCCTTGAAGCCCATTAGGTATGATTTTTGACTAATAGGAATAGAAACTTCTATCATCCATTTCCATTCATCCACATAGATGGCCTAACTATTCCTTTTCATATTAAAAACCTTTTTTCAATCTTATTCTTAGTAAGATTTATATAATATGTGTTCTAAATATCAAATAAAAAAATAAAAAAAAGATCTTAAGGGTCACCAATATCTAACAAAGATGACTCAAAATATATAAAATTATTACTAATATAAAATCAACTTCAAAAGTCATTATCAAAAAAAATAAGGTTGTATAAATTTCAATAATAGTCCTTTTAAATGGATTCTTTTTAAACTAATAACCTAACTATATTTTATAATTAATAAAATTCATTGATATGGCTCTCACTTAGTTGTGTAATAAATTATATATTAAATATATATATATATATATATATATATATATATATATATATAATATTTTTATATGGTAGCCAAATTATAATATAATAATGATTAAAAGAATTATTCTAATAATTATTTAGTTAGTATGAATAAGTAGAAGTAGATAGAAGTAGATTAATTTGATAATATCTTATAAATGCAGTTTCGCTTTTATACATGGCTACAGGTAATTGATAGGTTAGAAACTTGGCCAAAAAATTAGCCACATATTGCACATGTTGATAGCTTGTGGAACAAGCTAAGTATGTGGCGCATATATAGGAAACTTGTCTTGCAAGTTTGACACGTGTTTTACAAATTGGACACGTGTTGGAGGTCTTATAGAATGTCATCACATAGCTCTTAGGTAGATATTATATATAAAAATAAGAGTGAAGCCTTCTTCACTCTTGTCAACTCCTTTCTTGCTTCTAATCTAGTTCAAGAGTCTTTTTTATTTTCTAGTCCTTAGCAATAGTCATTCCAGTTTCTTCTTGAATATATATACTCTCTAAATTCTATTTTTTTATTTTTATTTTTGATATAAGTTTCATTAATTTATGCATCTTTTTCAATTTGTGTCTTTAGCAGGTAGTAGATCAATTCTTTTTTTATTTTTTTATTTTGTAGTATAGTATATTTAGAATACCTACTTTATGTATTATATTTTAATATTTAAAAAAAAATATGGTTGTTACTTCAATAGCAACCATAAACTTAATTGCACTTAGATATTGTTTCTTAAATTTATACTTTGTTACTTTTAAAAAATAAATTTAAAGATATTAATATATTAAAATTATCTTTTAAAAAAAAGATATAATAAAAAAAAATTAAATAAAAATTAATTAAATTTTTTTAAATAGTAAAAAATATATATTCTAAATATTTTTTGATATATTATTATAATTTCTATTGTTTATTGTCAAAATCCAATTGCACATGCATATTATTTAATTAGTAGATTTTTCCAATATTTTCATTTAAAATAATTAATTTTATTAAAAGTCTATATTATAGACTTAAAAATTTTATATTCAAATATATTAAAAAATCAAATCAATATATTATATTATTTATATCTTATTTTAAAATCTAATAGATTTATGTTTTTATCATTACTCATAATAATGGTTGAAGGTTAGACTAATTAAGTAGGTAGAACAAGATTTAATGAAATTTTAGAATAGTAGGTATAATACCATCATAATATATGGAATTCTTCAAAAATGATATTAGATGATAGGAATTGGAGATTTTGTAGTATCACAAAAATAGTAGCAAAAAAATATAAAGATAATAATACCTCTTATAAATATATTATAAGTACTAATTCTTTAAAGGCATAGATAATATAAATATTTATATTATATATATATATATATATATATATATAATTATTTATATTTTACATAATATAATATCATACAAAACAAATATCATTACTCAATACAATATAAAATTAATACATTTCATTCTATATAATAATATTTATTTTTTATTTTATTTTATTTTTTATTAATATTTTTTATATATAATGATAAATTTATAAAATAAAAATAGAGTGCTATAAAAATATATCTATAATAAAGAAAAGTCATTGATACAATCCAAATCACTCTATTTATATTTAGTTCTTTAAATTCCTTAATTTACTTAATTGAATTAATACTTTTAAGTTTTTGTAAAACTATAATATAAAAACTTATTGTTATATACATAAAATAAAAACTAAAATCATTTATTTATTTATTTATTTAATATCAATCTGAATAAATTTTTCACTTACAACATCCAATTTCAACTTTGGCTATTAATAAATGTGCATTTACATCAACTATTTATATAGACCAAAAGCTAAAATACATAAAATAATAATAATAATAATAATAAAATCCGCTATAACCAAATATGTATATGTATATATATATATATATATATATATAACATGCAATGCAATTATTAATATAATTTTAAAATATACATAAAAAATAATTATTGATATTGTACAAATATGCATTGGTTAGCTGAATGTTGAGAATGAAGTGGTTGTAAGAGACAACATGCACTACAGTGTCAACCCCCAATGTTTGCTCATATTTTTAGTTAACATTCCTCATGGTTGAAACAACATAGTCTCCTACACATTACAAAACATCCTTGCTTTGCAATACAACCAAACTAAAACTCAAAAAAATACATGGGAGGACTAACTACTTCTTCTCCCCCACAATACAACCCAACTAAAACTTAAGGGAATGCACAGGAGGAGTACCTTTTTCTTCTCCCCCACAGACAACACATTCTCCCACGATCATCCACATGTAGAATCGTCCCCAATTTCAACATTCTACAAAGTCTATCCTCCAACTCATCCTCGCCTCCAGCAGCCTCCAAACACGAACATTTTCCTTTAACATGAATATGTGCATATTTAAACAACAAGATACTGTGAATTCAAAGACCCAATATGACCTAGGTTACACAGTTAGCACACAACCATCCAATCATACAAACAAGGGCACAGTGGGTGTTTATGTGTGTGTGTCCCAAGCTCAGGGTGAGCAAGAGTGGGTCCACAGATTCTCCCCACAAAGCATGTTGACACTGTCAATGCTTCTAAGTTTGGCCACAATTGAGGCCTCGAAGTCGACGATCCAGCAAGCCTGGGCAGGACAAGGCAAGGTAACACAACTCTTTGTTGTAAAACCATGCAGCATCGAGACAAAAAAAGAAGAAGAATCATGCGGTTGGGGCTCAAGGATTGAATAGCTGAGAGTTGCAAACCTGAGCCAATCACTGGGATGCACAACTGGAACCGTGCAGACAAAGCCAGGCAACTGGGTACGTTAATATTCAGCGATTTTTTTCCGTTCCTGTAGGTGTGTGTTTCAGATGCTCACTGCGGTGCTGCAAACAGCCAACGTGGTAACTACTTCAGTGCAGCATTGAAATTCGTCGGCCTGACAATGCAATCGCGTCACACATGTGGATTCCAACCTTTGTCAGCGTATGTTGGGGAGATTCTTACGTCGAAGGCTGCAGAATCTGCATGGATTGGTGAGGAGAACTATGTTTGAGAGGATTAGTCCGGGGTGTGTTTCAGGTTGAAGCACCCCATGTGCAGAATACGTGTATTGGATTATTTTGGAAGACGGCTTGCCCAGCTTCAACTGAGTGTCCCGGACTACGGCACTTTTTCTTTCGTTTTCACCGCAGTCTCCGTGCACGTTATGGTGAAGCCGTGCTACGCTACTCTGGGTTGATGTGAGGCTGCAACCACAACGCCACTGGTGATGGCGCTAGTGACATAAACGGAGAGAGCAGTATGGTTTTACTCGACGTTGTCAGAGGGTTTACTGGTTCTTGCAGGCTGCAGAACAGATCTTGGTCTGCACGTGACCTCGGACGTTGTGAACGGAATGGAAATAGACTCATGAGAGTGTTGGTTTTTTCGTGGCAGAGAGTTGCGGAGATAGGCTGAGTAAAGGGCGCTCGATCTTTCTGCGAACAACATCATTTCTCTTTTACTGCAGCAGATTGGTAGACTCCGTGCATGCTACTCATCTCCGGGCCGCGTCAATAATCCAGTTTTCAGTGGTGCTGCTGTCATATCACAAATTGACTTCAGCAACCAATGAGTGGTAACTTCATACATCATTTTCATTGTCGTCTTGGGTGTTTGGTGTTAAGCGGAGGTTTAGTGTGTTAGGCTCTGAAGCTCTTAAGGGATGTCTTGGAGGGTAAGCGCGAGGTTGGGGTATCCTGGGGGTTGGTGAGTACAGTAGTGATCTTTGAGGCAAGTAGGTTTTTGGTTCTGTGGGGTTGTTTGGTGTTGGGTCGTCGCTTGCTTTGCGTCGCGTAGGTGATTAGTATGCATAGGGTTGGTTTTTAGTTGTTTTGATGCTTGGTCATGTCGGTTTATGAACTGTGCGGTGGGGGTTGTTCGGGTCTTGGAAAGGGGTTTTTGAATTGCTGCAACCGTGGCGGTGGGAGTCAGGTCGAGATTTGAACTGCGAGAAAGGTGAGCAATTTTTTTTGTTGAGAGTTTACTGATTCGGGAAAAGCAGAAGCAAAGTTTGCAACCGGAAAAGAGGACATAATGGCGAGCGAGGACGTGAAGACGTCGTATGACAAACAGATGTGGATAAAGTATTACTGCGAGGAGTGCAAAATGTGGGAGACGAGGGAGATGTTCGAGGTCACGAAATTAAGCGTCACTCTAGCAACGCCAGCTGGTGCATGTGCATTGTGGTCTTGGGGCTGCTCTAAGCTCGTCCGCCACGGCTCCTTTCAGACCTTCCGAGTGGACCAACTCAACAATGCAGATGGGCACGACGTACCCAATCTTGACTTCCCCAGCATCGAGTCTCCGGCAACCACTCGACCCTCTCGTGAGGTGATTTTACAACTGAAACTTTATTCTACCTTTGTGGGTACTTTTTATCAAACTAAGATCACCGACGAATTCCTCGTACCTTGCATTTCAGTACACTTCAGAATCGTTTTTTGGGAAGGATTTTGTAAACTCATTTTTGCACTAATAGAGCTTAGCATTCCGAAGTCTGCTGAGCTGCAATGTCTTGATTAGGGCCTTCGGAAGTAGGCTGCGCAGCTTCCAGGGATGCAACACAGAACACAGGGTAATTGCGTTTGATTTGACGTTTCTTTCAGAGGGCTAAAGTTTGCGCAAAAATGTACGGAGTGTGCATTTGCCAAAATTCATGCAGGGTAACCAATATTTATCCGCATCATACCTCAGTTGGTAGGTTGAGGCTGGTAGCATGCTCTACATTTTGTTGTTAAAACCCATTAAGCGGTGCGGGGTGCGAAGGTTCCATCTGTCGGCACGTTGTGTCACAATTTGTGAAAAAAGTCATTAGAGGAATTTTTTCATATAAAAATGAAGCATATTCTGATTCAAGAGATAATGTCTTGTTAAAGATCTTGTCTGTGACAACCTTCCGCTTTGCATCCAGAGAACTCGTCCGAGGAACACCGAGGCAGCTGAAGAAGTAAGCCCACCGCAGATAGTACCTTCTGCGCAGTCCAATGGGTCATCCCAAAGCAAGCGCCCCAAGCGGAATGTGAGCTCTACTTACGCGCGTGATTTAGCAACAGAAACCAATTCGCCTATCAACTCTCAAGGGGGCGTAACCTCGTCTTCACCAGATGAGGTGCAAGATGAGAACAGGTCAAAAGATGGTGAAATTGCTGCTGATACGGCTGGTCCTGAAAGCCCAGCTGTGATAGATGCGGAACATCTTGACGGTAAGTTTAATTATCTCAAAAATTCTGAATCTGCTGGCATTTTCATGCGAATTTCTGCAGCCTTCGAGCATATATTTGGTACTAATGGACCCAAATGCCAGGCAGAACAACCATTGTCTCTCAAAAGCGTCCTGTTTGAGAACTTCATCTGAAATGATTATATGAATTCCACTTTGGACGCACAGCTGATGTACTTTCAATAAATCATAGTCACTTTCTACTCTTTATTATAGTCAGATTTGGAAGTGAGACATCATATTTTTCGAACATTTGTAAGTGCGTAGGATTGAGAAACTAACAAAATTTGTTGACTAATTTGGACATGTTCGTTATCGGTGAAAACAGACCGAGTTCACAAGAGGCCTAAGAGGTTAACCGCTGGAGACCGAGGCCTTGCACAAGCACTACAGTATGAGAAGCCAGCACGAGTAACCACAAAATCTCTGGCTGAGGTAAATAATGTGAAGCCATCTCAGCCTTCACTCGCTACGATGAAAAGGCCGAAACGTGTGACAGCTGGTCTTCGAGGGTTACTCCTATCTACAGAGAATGCTAAACCAGTGCCGAGGGTAAGACATACACTAAAGAGATTTGGTCACTTGACAGTTAATCTCTCACGCAGGGATGTCCTGGTTTGTTCGTCAATGCATATGGTTCCCTGGGCTGAGATTTAGTGGGGACTTCTATTTGAAGTATTCTTTTCTTTCCATAGAATAGGTTTTGTTTACAACCGTCGTTAGGAATTCATTCATTAGATTTGAGGTGCTTTTCTTTTTGTGTGCAGATTCTCACAAAAAAGGAGGAGAAGAAGGAGGTGCACGGTGTGCATACCAGGTCATCTGCAATTGCAAAAAAAGCATTTAAGAACAGGAGACTTGGTGACCTTTACTAGCTCTTCCTCTGATAAGGTAGGAACCGATCTCCTTGCAAATTATCTTATCACGTGTAGATTTATGCGTGGTGGCGGTTCTCCGTACAGCATATCAAACGTCAAAGGTTGAAAAGTCTAAGGAAATGGATTCTCGATATCTGGAATTTAGAAGGGACTACTCATGACCACATATCTTAGCTTGGTTGCGGGGTCGTACCTTCACCACATGGCTTTTTATAACATGCAGAAGTGGCAAGCGGGACAGCTTGTGAAGTGGATTTAATTAGTTGTGATGGGCTTCAAAACACTGATCGGTAATTCTGTGAAAGCGTGGAGGTAGTTGTGGAGACTGCTGTTTTACAGAGTGTTCATAGGCCTCCTCTCTTTTGCGAACATGCAGCTTATTAGGTGATTGATGCTAGAAGTCAAGGGGAAAGACTTTATGTACAGAAGACGACGATGACCACCAAGGATAGGGTGTTCATAAAAATATCATACTTACATCTCATATTTTGAGCTGTTGAGTTAAATCATGTTGGATTAGAAGTGCAAATCTCTGGCCACCTTAAACAATGTGAAATGCATTGGACATTTATGGATGTAGCTAAATGAGGGATACCTGCACAACTGCACGTCACCTGAACCTGTAAGTAGGAAACTTTCAATGCTCTCCAATATTAGTTGTAACTCTTCAAAATAATTTTTTTAGAATGGAGTTTTATAAAGAGAGTTTAATGAATGTATCGTATTAACTCAATATTTAATTGTCCAAATGATAGATGATGTGCTACCAACCTTAAGTACAGGGGGTGATATGAAAACATGTTTCAATTCACTTGAACAATATTTCAACTGACAATGGATAGTTAATTCGAGTCCCTTCTTCCACTCTGATTCCAACTGTGCACATGAATATTCAGTGCTTTTGCACCGTTTCCATTTTGTCACGGTGGTCTGCTTGCTTTGAAAACGCAGTTCTAGGTTCCAACCCCACTCCCCAGCTCTTTCAATACGCAGCTACTACTGTCATATCATTTAGGAATGTCGGTGCTGCCAATAGGTGTCTGGTGAACAGTTTGCAATTTCCACAGTATTGGTCATTATCTTGATGCTGTAGCCAGATTTATCAGGAGATTCCCTTTTGTCTAAATTAAAACTGGACTAGATAGCGTGCTACTTTCATAAATCCCAAACATTTCCATAAATGAAAAATAATGTAATTACAGTGTGATTTGCATTGTAAGTGGAATTTTTTTGTATGGAGTTGGACATTTGAGTGTGGACCTAATCTGATGATCGGAAGGGATGGATTTTCTTTGTGGAACAGTCTCCTGGATGAGGCCATGGACAATGAGCCATACACAACAATCCACAACTGCAGCTTCACTGGGAAAAACACTGGTGAGAGAGAGAGAGAGAAGTATACAAACTTTATATAATCACGTAACAATAATCTGTGGATTGAACCCCTCCAAATCAATACAGTATCTTCATTAAACCTGCAGCTATCTACACAATCCTCAAAGACATCGTGCCTGCCTTATCAGTCATCATCAGGAAGTAGACAGAACTCTATCTACATAGCTACCGTAAAGTCGAAATGATGTGTGATAAAAAACCTACTTAAAAAAAAAAGATTACACAAGTGCAGCCATTCCGACGTCTGCATGGGTAACTCCCTAAATTTATAAAATCTAAGAACGCGGACCCTGCAGGATCCTATGAATTTTTGGCTTTGTTGATACCTTTTGCTTCGCCAATGGGCGTAGCACAAATCGATATTTGTCCATGCAGTAGAAGAATAGGCACTTCAGAGCTTAAAGCTCTTTCTTCGGCTCCTCAACAGCGCTCGTTTGAGTCTCCTTGAACGATTCGGTTGTGGCAGGTATCAATCCGATCCAGAGAATAGGCAGCAAGGCACAGGAGGCACTGATGAAGATACCCAAAGGCAACCCGGAGAAATCCGTCCCAGAGATGTTGAGGTATGTCGACAATGCAACACCGAGATAACCATTTAAGAGCCCTGCCAGACATGATGCTGCCGTGAAGAAGGCGAACACAGAGGCTTCACTGCCGGACGGACACAACTGGGCCAACAGCACCATGAATGGCAGGCTCTTGAACTGTCCTATAGCTTCCACAAACGCTGAAGCTCCCAGCACAAACCACTTGTCAGGAATACCGAGCTCCAGATTGATCCGCTTCACAATGACTATGTCGGTGAGCATGCAAAGTGAGAGGAGGATCTGGACAATGGTAAACAGCCGCCGAACAGGCACACCCTTGAGAGCCTTGTTGTAGAGAATGCTGCCGAAGATTAAGCCAACTTGACCCACCAGCCTGGCAAGCCCCAGCACGGAAGCATTCAAACCCAAGTGCTCGGTGTGGAAGAAGAACATTGAGCTTCCGAGGCCTGGTATGAAGCCGAATGATGAGAGGAACCACAGGAGGGGCCTGTGGAGTGCGGGCTTCTGGAGGGCAACTTTCAGCTTTGTGAGCTGTTCCCACATTGCTGAGGAAACGTCCTTCTGTGATGGGGATTGTTTGATCTTTGGATTGTCATCAGTGTCCTCCACTGGTCGTAAGCCAAAGGAGTGCTCACTTACAGAGAGAGTCAAAAACACTTGAATTGTGAGAAGAGAGATGAAGATCTGTACCATGGCTTTCGGGGTGAGTATCTTCATAGCATACCCAGCGGTCAAGTTCCCCACCACTCCGCCGAAAGCCATTGCTAACCAGGCAAAGGACTGCAGCTCACCTGAATCGGTTACACAGCAGAGTTCGCTCATTAGCACACAAGAGGCGAGAATAGGAATAATTGGTTGTTGATATTGAATATTTAAAGCCGGACGTGGAATTGTCGTATGTCAAAGGATGGAATGGCAAATATCAACTTCCAAGCCTCAGAATCCCTCAGAACTTGTTTACTACTTGCAACACCCCAAAACTTAATACTAATAAACGGATAAAATGAAGGACGCACTATTGATCTTCATGTGTCGAATAGAAGGTTCTGTGGAAATACCTTGCTGGGCACCCGCTTTGTTCTTCCCAGCTTCGGCAACCATGGCATCTTGCACGACCTCCGATATGGCACCACCTAAGTTTGTGATAGTGAGGAATGCTGTCAACATGCTAGCCGTTGACGACACCCCTGAGAACGTGGCTATTACGGTCCAAGCAAACAATTGAAGGCCCCCTGTGTGACATCAAATAGGACACGGGTGATGGCTCAGCCAACTCGCACGAAGATTAGAAGCAATGATTTGCATGCTGTGGCACCTCATTGTTTCCATGTTGCAGAATTTTCAAGTCTCTAAATTTTTGTAAATGGAGATTGAGGAGGAAACAGGTATGTCTTTGCGCGTGACACTCAATACGAATGCATTTGGAGATATATCATAGCTAGTGATCTTACCAGCAAGAATGAGATAGGGAAGACGATGCGCGCCTTTAATGTACACAGAGTCGGAAACAATGCCGTAGACGGGCTTGGCAACCATGGGAAGCATAGTTGTTGACATTAAAAATTGCATTGTGCCAGGGTCAACCTGTGTCGTTATAAAAATGTCCCAAAGTAGCCTTTCAGAATGTTTCCCGTAGCGAATAGAAGCTTTCTCTACGAACAGACACGAATCGCAAGAGCACGGGACTTCTCATGCAACAGAATTCAATGAGAAAATTGAATGACTCACCTTCAAATTGTCCTTGTACCAGTAAGTCATGGCCATCCAGGGGAAACTCCTGAAGGACTGCAAGAAGTAGCATAATGACACCAAGGACATGAAAGTGCCTCCATAGATTTTCCTTAGTCGACCGATGGTACCCATGGCTTCTGATTCAAAAGCCCCCTGTACACTCTTCGACCTCACCGTCGTCGCCTAGAATCTGAACAAACAATTTCCCCACGGTCATCTTTTCATGCTCAGTTTCATGAACTGGTATGGAAGCAGAAAAACATGAAATCAAGAGAATAGAACTCCGCATTCATCATGTCCCCTTAAAGACACACAACGAATTGCCGACCTCATAACCTTCACAAGGAAAGTAGCCTCTCAAATTTGCGCACCGGAGTATTGATATTTGAAAACTACGACAGACAGAAAAACTTCCTACCAGCTCGTAACTAGGCAAAATGACGGTCCGAGGATCGATTCATGGCTCTCCATCTCTCGCCATTCATGACTTCCCCGCAACGTAGTGCTCAGTCAAACCCACAGCCCTCACTTCCACTCCAAGCAACACAATTCGATTAATGCTTGACGAGCAAGCTGCGATTTCGATCACACCATAACTACCCCGCTCGCGGTTCAACACCTATAATCTCAAAGTCTTCATGTACTGCACACATCAGCTTTCACTGTCACAGTCGCTCTAAATACTCAGTTACCTGCTTCACTAACAACGAAAAGCCGCTTCCTAGGTTCAATCTCAGCCGAAAGTTCTCGATTGGACTGTAAAAGTGCCTGCCGGCGAAGGCGATCAATCTCCTACCACAGAGCAAATATATTCCAAATAGTTCTGTGCTCTGGTTTCTCATTTGAAGCGAAAAACATGTGATTGAAGACGGTAATAGAGGCCTTCACAAGATGGGCGAGGAAACATGCAGAGCTTCTGAATTTCTGTCTAACGTCTATTACATAGAATTTCATAGAATTACATAGAATTAGATATGGGGTCGAGACATTTACAGTGATGATGCTGAAGAAGAAGAAGAAGAAGCAGAAGATCGTCGTAAGACGCAAAAAGTACCCAATTAATTTTCTGTTTTTTTTATATTTATTTTCGTGGTGGTAGAAACTACTACTGTTTCAGGCGTGTCGAGCGGTGGGGCCCGAGAGCGAGTGGGGACAGACGGCGACAAGTGTTGAAATCGTCACCGCCACCTGTGAGTCTCTTTACCCTTTCTCCCTGCACTGTTGCTGGAATCTTCCCACTCGATTCCTGTCGACGGACGGTGGCGCTGCTGGGCCGCACCGGAACTGCTGCGAAGCATCGACTGCGTGGGGTTGCAATCGGGGCTAGATTCGAGGCCTTGATTTCCAGGCGATCACGGTCCGGAGAAGGACGCAGGCCTGAGACTGAGAGACCTAGTGCGGCGAGGCAGAACAGAAGCCAATCTGGATACTTTCTGGTGGAAGTGTGAACGCAGACTGTACCTTCCTGAGATGGGGCACTTGAGGGAGTAAGAAAAAATCTTTTAGTGCTGTAATTTTTGAAATTCACCGAAGGGGGCAATATCTGATATTGGTTTATGTACGTGCAAATATCTATGTAATACTCTGGTGGTTCAAAACTGTGTGCTAGTTGTAAGACCAAGCGCAGGTCTGCCACCGCCCAAAAACAGGGTTTCAATTTAGATCCGGACCCGGTCATCGGCCGTCTCTCGAGCCTTGCAAAACCTTCGCAACAGGATCGTCTCCGCAGAACTGGATTTACAAACGACGAATCGAGCTTTGAGGTTTGTTCATCTCTTGGTTATCAGAGCATTTACGATTGCATCAAGCTTTGCTGGTAAATCCCTTGGGCTAGTTTTACGCAGAGAACAGTTTCTCAGTTCTTTGCTCAACGTGGCGGAACTTGAGAGGAAGCTTTGTTGTTGTTGCGAGATAATGTTTAGAGTGTTCTGTGTCATTGGATGAATTGGTAGAATTTTAGATTTGGTGTGTTGAAGTGAATTTCCTTTCGGTTGATGGTTTTCTTATACTGGATTTCGATGTACAGGCTTTTGAGCTCAGTTACGGGAAGTGATGTGTTGTGCAGAAGGTGAATCAAATGCGGAGCGGTGAAGTGTGAATTTAGGAATCAAGGAAGTGGCCGAGAGTCGATGCAGCGGACTGGATTGGGGTGGAACAAGAGGTGCAGGAGGGCGTAGCTCAGAAGTTACTAGGTGTGTTACTAGCGGTGGTGTGGTGTAGAGGAACCCTAATCTGAGCGTGTTCCGATCAGAAGAATTTTGTGAACATGGAAGATCCTCCGCCTTATGAGGAAGTATCACACTGCAGGGTGTGCAATTGCCAATTCTCTATGCTCAAGCGCCGGGTGAGATTGCACCGTCATTTCGATCGATGGATGGGTTTCTTATGCATTAAACTTGGATCTATGTCGATTTCACATTGTCTCCTGCTTTTTAGTAGGTTTTATGAAGGAAATTCCAATCTAGCTTTATGTTGAACGTCTTGTAAAGTTGACCATTTCCTAAGAGCTCTTTTCTCTGTTGTACTATGATCGAATTGTTTTGTCCAGCACCTCATTCGGTTTAATCATCCGACCTGATTTACCTGCTTGTATTGTTTAACTTATTGGCAAATCAAAAGTTACCAAAGTTACTACCTTCATCAGGAATGGATAAAAACTGACTTTAGTCTTGTATTGACAGCATCATTGCCGTGCTTGTGGGAGAAGCCTCTGCAAGGAGCATTCCTCAAACCAAAAGGTAGGTCAACTGATTTGGGTGCAGGAATGTGGACGTGTTAGTGCCTGAAGTTTTGCTATCATTACGAGATAAAGCAGTTCTCATTCTGACATCCTGGTGTGACCTACTGTTAACGTTGGGAATCTTAGGCTCTTCCCCAATTTGGAATCTACACTCCTGTACGAGTTTGCGATGACTGCCTTAAACCTCCCAAGTATGTGCTCAAGTGCCTGGGTGTTACATAGATGCGTTATTTTTATGCCAGTTGAACGTCAGTTTTGTTACCTCTTATGGTAAGAATCGTCTAGAGAATGTACTATGATGAGCTGGTTTGAGACAGTTGGTAGACACTTTCTCAGAAACTCCTAAATGAACATGAAAATCTGTATGGCTTTAGGGCTTGAGTTGATATTTTCAATGTAGGATTGCCATTCCATATGAAAGCCACCGGTTACATTTTTTCTAGAATTTTGTCCGAATTATGTTACTTTTTCAGGTTCGAACATTTTAGACTGTAGCTTAGCTTTGTCTACTGTTTTTGCTCATCAGGCCTAAAGCTAAGCCAGTCACAACCAAAAAAGTTGAGGAACCTGTGGAAAAGACAAGTGCATCGTTTAGTAAAATGAATCTTTCTTCGACTGGTCGGGAAGAGGATGAGGTTGCTCCTGCTCCACCACCAACTCCAGCTTTTGAGTGTGTTTGCGGTATGCCGTTGTGTATATGTGAAGCTCATGCTCCTACTCCAGCTCCCGCACCAGAGGTATTCCTAACTTTTTGTGTTAGCCACAATGATGTATCTGCTGTAAAGCATGAAGGGATATACGGGTTTGGACCCTGCTATATTGGAGAGAATTTCAACTCGTTTGGGTACGTTTTAGGTGGTTCATACTCATCCGTTTATTTTCCATTTATAATTATTTCTTTTAGAGCTTTTTAATTGATGTGATATTATGTTCTTTTCTAGCTGCGTTCACCCTCACCATCTCCCGCCACGCAACAAGTGAGGTTAAAGAGGCCATCCCCAGCTCCCGCGAAGACATCTTCTCTTGCGAGAACCTCCTCCTATGGAAACACTATGCCCAGGTATGCTGTACCACAATATGAACATAAAATTTTTAGCTGATCTATTTCATCACGTGAATGTCCTCTGGTCTGTTTTATTCAAAACAGAGGAAGTGCTTTGTCGACCAAGTTATTCAATATGGGACGTCGTTGTGGGTTTACCTTGTAGTTAATTATGCTTTTGGGATATCACGGCTGGTTTGAGTTCTATTGACATTGGGCTTATCCCATGTATCATTTCCAAAAAGTCTAACCATACCGTGTGTGTTAAAATGTAGTTTGTTTTTTCAAAGTGGGAATTCTTCACAAGGAAGCAGTCGTTCTGCCTCTAAGTTGTACGAGCCTAATGGAGAGGTACGTCTGGTTGCGTTGTATGTAAATATGAAATTGGTCTTTCCATATATTAATTTTATAGTATAGCCAGTGATGGTTGAATATTGGGATGCTAAACCAGAATTGTTTTCAGAGCTCAATATAAGATGTTTGTTGTTAGTCTGCTTTCACGTAACGGTATGCTTGCTCTGCAGCTAGTTGGTTGTGGTCATGTGCAAGAAGCCCCTTGGATTTTGCTTTGCTGGTTTTTCCTCCAGCATCGGGCTGCTTTATGATTCATAGCTTTGGCATTGGCATACAGGGATTGAGGGAGGCCGTTATGGCTGCAGATGTTGCTGCAGTCAAAGATTTACTAGCCCGGGTTGGTGTTTCATGCTTGAATTTCTTAAAAAACCGATTCCGCAGTGCTACAGTTCACCCTTCTTCCTTCTTTTTAATTCTTTTCTTTAATTAAAAATTATACTTTCCTAGCAGCACATTGTAGTTCCTATGATGAGATTTGGGACAGCTAGCCTGCAGTGTCTAATCGTTGCCCCTGGATGAAACCTTGTGATCATATTTTAATTCGTCTGCGTTGTAATCCGAAAAGTTTTACATTTGTTCTTGTGCACTGCATTTATTTTTGCAGGGCCTTAACCCTAACCATGTTGATAAACAAGGGATGTCTTTGCTTCACTTAGTAATAACCTCAACTTATGCTCTTTGATGTGTTTATGCAATTTGTTATTATCGTTGAGTGGTACAAAATGTCTCTATTATGGGTATTGCAGTATTGAGCGTGTGCCATTGTCTATATTTATGGGCACAGAAGCAGTTTATATCTTATTTTCAATGGCATGAATATTGAAAATCTATCCTTCTCATGCCGATCTTTTCTTGTGTACAATCTGTAGGCTGCAATGTTCAACTTCACTGAGATCACGTTTATGCTGATGGATGCTGGTGCCAATGTTTCAGCTAAAAATTCGCAAGGTGAGATAAAATTGTTGGAAACATTATTATGCAGAGTCAATCTTGTTGTGCAATGTAGTGTCTAGTGTTGGTAACTGTTATGGTGTACTGTAGAATTTATCACGTTATGTCGGCGAAACCATCTCATGTCTTTTACTATCCTGGGAAGGTATTCAATCCACCATGCCTCTTTCTATTGTACAGGAGGTACTGACTGAACGATGTGAATACAGGAGAGAGCCCTGTAGATTGTGCTCAAACGACCTTGAGTTACAAAATGCGACAGCGGATTGAAGCTGCTAGACAGGGCTAAAACTTTGTGCTCAATATCAAAGGCACCAGTGTGCTTACGAAGCGCTTCGTAGAAACATGGAGCTGCCATTCTCTTGTTTTGGTTGTAAAATGGGACGTTCTATCGAGATTGATGGTTTGTTCTGGAGGAGCATTTGCCGGCACTGCCTTGTCAAAAGACATTGCGGGGATTTCTGGAGTGATGCCCGGCGTTTGGTTGCTTGGTTATGCTAGTTTCAATCGAGGAAGTTTTATTGTTATCCAATACTCATGCAAGACTTCAGACTCTTACAGTAGTGAAAAGACTTTTATTTTATGTTATCAAGATTGAAAGCCGACATTCTTAATTTGCCTGTGTCCCTGCCATCAACACGAATTCTCATGATTTCTACAATTTGCAAAGCCCTTTGTTGCTGTTGAAGGTCTTCTTGATTTCTTAACACACAATTTGATGCAGAGTCCATAAGGTATCCACTGTGTTTTTGTTTGTTTGTTTGTTTGTTTGTTTGTTTTAATCTTTTCCCCTTATCTTTCAAATCGCCTGAAAGCTGTGTCTCTTCCTCATTTGAGTTGCAGTTCCGATTTCGCAACAAGATTGCCGATGTGCATGACACGCGGACTCGTAATCGTGGTGCCACATACATTATCTGAAACGTGCGGCTTCCTCCATGTGGGTCCCGGTTCTCCGATCATTCTGAGGTTGAATATATATTCGTTACCGAATTTCCTGCAGTATGGTGGAAAAAAATATTCAACGCTTCGAAATTGGATCCAATAATGGCAAATCTACCATTCGCTACCATACTTGTCGCCTTGATTATCCGGCAGAGCATTGACACATGATTCTACATAAGAATCTATTGTCGAAGTTACGAACGACGGCGTAGTCCCTACCTACCAACTCCACCATCTCCTCATTCTGATGCCGTGTGCCTCACAACACAGGTTTAGGGCTTAATATGTGTGCTCTGTGGTTTAAGATGGTTTAATGTAGTTCAGGGTTTAGATTATCTAAAATAATTTTATGCGACCTGTGCAGTGATCTAGCATTCGAAGTAAGAACAAACATTGGAAGTGAGATAATTAAAATAATTGCAATAAAATCTTATCAACTACCTTGCCTTTTACATTCTACATGATGATTACACTGACGTGTCTAATCATCTAGCTGGCACCCTTCAATATTACAACACATCAAATTCCATGGAAAAAACAAAAAAAAACCAAAAAACAAAACAATTAGGTTCAAAATAGAATGAGAAAGAATGCTAGACTTGCACATTACAAAGATCCAAAACCCATCTACAAAGACTTCTACAGAATCACCATAGCGAGTTGTGCACCCAGAACAGTATCAAATTTGATGAAGTCAAATGAGGCTATAACTTCATCTTCTGCTACGATGCCTGCTGATTCACAAGCATGTCATGCTAGTTTAGGTTTTCAATGCTGGTAAACCGGCATATTCCTCTTCCTTGTTTTTATTGCAAGGAAATCTAGCCTACACCGTGTGTTGAGCTATAAATAGCCACTCTAATTCTCTGACAATTCATACTCAGACGTTGTGCCTTCCACTTGGCAGCTGCGCAGCGTGCCACAGCTCGATTTTGACACGTCGAAATCTCGGATAACTTGCACGAAGAAGCTGGTGCAGCGCTTCTCGATTCGACGACCTGATGTGTAAGGCGTGAGGAATCCAACTAACGCGTAGCTCGACCACCTGAATTATTACCCAGATTTTGCAGTAAGCGGCAGCTCAGAGTGGGCATAGAAGCGCTAGTGAAACCTCGAAAAAGAATGAGCTCTAACCATGTCTACTCTCAGAGCATTGGTTGAACGTGGAAGTCCGTTTGGAAGGATGAGGTTAGTGTTTTGGAGTTGGTAGCATTCTGGGTTTGGTGATTGATCGAGTGTGCCTGTGTGGACTGCTTTTAGAACCTGCACGTCGAGGTTTCCATCTTTGAAGATGTAGTTTGGGATTGCTCGGTGCTTGACGTGATTAGGTCTCCATTATGTTGTTTTGAATCGTTCTATTGATTTCTGCATACAAAATTTCTTGTTCATGTGCGTTCATTCCCTGAATTTGGGCAGGAGCTTGAATTCCCAGCAGGTTTCGTGAATTGGTCAGGTTGACCTGGGTTCTCAACGGGTGGGTAGTTTACATTGCTCAGCGGATTCGGTGGAGGGATCTTGCTTAAAGAAGAGGAACTTTGTGGCCGCTCAATAGCACTGGTTATAAATGATCGAGGACCAATTGCGTGACTTCGGTATGTCGTGTAGGCTTGAAAGCAGGAGAAATTTCTGAACGACGGTGATCTTTGTGCTGCAGTTTTTAAGTGAAAAAAAAATTCAGCAGACGCTTCAATTTAGTTCCAGAAGAGATTTTCAGGAAGCTCACACGCAGACAGATAGCCGTAGAACTTACAGAATGGAGATGGCAAAGGGAATGGCCAAATGGTTAACAAAAAAATCGCACTCCATGGACCCTACAACTCCTTCCCCGCCCCCCGACATCGTCTCAAACTCCTCGCATTATTCTCCAAGCAACTCTTTCCAGGGTGCGTCATCGAGAGAAAGCTTTCAGCACTCTAGACCTTATACTGATCAGCCATACCCACCCAGTCCACAACCCTCGCCTTATGTTGTGACTCCTTCACAACTTCCTCCGCCTGTTTACAATTCCTCTGCGCACGAATCTTCTCAAGAAAATCCCACTTACCCACCACCACATGGGGCTTACACGGCAAATGCTCCGCCCCAAATGGGCTCCTCTGCTTATGGCTTCGGTCCTTCTTACGAGCAAGTTGCTGATGCAACGGTTTCGTATCCTCCTCAACAATATGGAGCCGGACCGCACTCAGGTGAGTTTCGGTATCTGTACGCACTTGCATTTGGAATTGTGCGATCCTCGAAGTCATCAAGACTAGAATCAATTGGAATTTGTAGAGTCAAGGGTAGCTCATCTTCCTTGAGTTTTCCGCCTTGTCTGGGTTTACACCGTGGAGAGCAACTAGACTGGTTATAATACTCGATAGATGACTCACGAAGGAGAGACTCAATTGAATCAGTCTCAATCACATGTGAGGAGCAAGATCAGTTCGAGGACAGCATAGAGGTTTTTTGGCGACTTTTGCTGTGGGTGTGATCCGTGGGTTGTGAACGTCCAGGCCGCATTACAGATTCAAATGGATCGGCCAGCTTATTCATTGATGCAAGTCAGGTCCACAGCGGTCCAACAACAAGCCACCTGCTGCACGGAACCCTCGGGGTCACAATCTTCGAGGCCGTGAACTTGCCAAACATGGACATGTTCTCTGAGAAAGTCCGCCGGTTTGCTCACAACAATTTGCCCAGTTCCCTTGAAAAACTCAAGAAAACAGCGCATCTGCATGGCCCGACTACTGTCATCACCAGCGACCCTTACACGGTAGTGATGCTCGCTGGTGCAAGGGTAGCTCGCACCCGAGTGATAAGCAACGACGCGAACCCTAAGTGGAATGAGCACTTTCTTGTCCCAGTCGCGCACCAAATCTACAATATTGTTTTTGTTGTAAAGGACCAGGATGTGATGGGTTCACAGTACATCGGAGAGGTCAGAATCCCCGCTCGGTTGGTGCTCAACGGCGGCGTAGTCGATGATTGGTTCGATCTACTCGACAAGGAAGGCAAGCCTTGCCATGAGGGCGCTAGACTCCACTTCTCCACACGGTACATTCCTGTTGAGGCAAACCCGATCTACACTCAGGGGGCGGGAGGCACATATGGGGTGCCCAACACCTATTTTCCTCTGAGAAAAGGGTGCCGAGTAACGCTCTACCAGGACGCCCACGTCTATGACAACACTCTGCCAAATATCATGCTTGATAGTGGTATGCATTATTCCCATGGACATTGTTGGGAAGACATTTGTACCGCCATCAACGATGCTCGGCACTTGGTGTACATAGTCGGATGGTCAGTATACCACAAGACTACTCTGGTGCGTGATGAAAACCGTCCGCTGTCGGAATTGGGTAATTTGACGTTAGGGGAGCTGTTGAAGAAGAAAGCAAGCCAGGGGGTGCGAGTGTTAATGTTGGTTTGGGATGACAAATCTTCCCACGACCTTCCTTTTCTCAAAACGGTAACAAGCTTCTCAGCACTCAATACAAGGTCTTTGGAAGCGAATTCGCACATATTCCTGTTTGCACAGGTAGTATATGTGAATATTTGTTTTTAGTTTGCGAAGTGCTTACTGCATCCACTGTGGTGTTCGTTCAGAGCGGTGTTATGAACACACACGACGAAGAAACCAAGAAGTTTTTCAAGAATACAGGAGTGACGTGTATTTTATCTCCTCGATATGGTGCAACCAAAACGACTTGGTTCCGGCAACGGGTATGTGCCGGAGCTTCCTTGTAGTGTTCAAGTGCTACCGTTGGAAATGTAAGCAACTGGGTTTTGGTTAATATGACTGTTGGCTGCTCGTCATAGCATTTTC
Organism: Physcomitrellopsis africana; assembly: GCA_036785485.1. Lineage (NCBI taxonomy): Eukaryota > Viridiplantae > Streptophyta > Bryopsida > Funariales > Funariaceae > Physcomitrellopsis > Physcomitrellopsis africana. The sequence continues at coordinate 883,134 of JAWRVF010000021.1, read as the reverse complement.
GTAGCAAAATTGAGGCAGCGAAGTGTTCACATGGACCATATACTCATGAATGATGAAATGGTTGTTGCTGAAATGTTTTTGAGGTTCCAGGTAGTGGGATCACTATACTCGCATCACCAGAAGACCGTCATTGTTGATAGTGGACCACATGAACAAAGGAGATTGACCTCTTTTATTGGCGGTCTGGACCTGACAGGAGGGCGATGGGATACGCCTTCTCATTACATTTTTGCGTCATTAGAGAAGGAGCATAAGCACGACTTCCGCCAAAAGTCTTGGGTGGTGAGCGTATTTTGATTTTGAAAAATTGTGAATCAGTTCTACATGTTTCCAAAAACTTTTTGCAAGAAATTTATTTCATTTAATTCTACTTTCTGATTTGAGATTTAAGATGCTTCCAAATTTCTCTTGCAACAGCATGGACACATTGAAAGTGGTGGTCCCAGAGAACCCTGGCATGACTGGCATTGCAAAATTGAAGGTCCTGCTGCCTATGATGTTCTTACCAATTTTGAGCAGCGATGGAGAAAAGCCACTACAAGACATGATGATGAGTTAATAGACTTTGACAGATATGATGGACTTTTTAGTCCCTTAAATCGAACTCCTGACGCTGGTGATCCTGCCCTTTTTGTGAGCAGTGATCAGGACCCGGAAACTTGGCATGTGCAGGTAATTGTACCACCTGCTTTGCGGGTTGGAATTACAATGTGACAGCTTCTCACTGAATGTGGTAATTGACCATGGAGAGGAAATGGTAGCTTGAGTGAAGTGTTTTCTCCCAGATGTAAAGCACTTTCTATTTGATGCAGACTAAGATACTAAAGTGACGAGTGATTGTTGCTTTGGCAGGTATTTAGGTCTATCGACGCAGGGTCTGTGAAGGGGTTTCCAACCACCGTTGGGGAGGTTCAGAAAGAGGTAAAAAGCTCCTCATCTTTCTGTTATTGTCTTTTCTTTCCCCTTGTCTTGTGCCTTGTCCAAAAAGTGAGTGTAGGTGCTGACGTTAAGAACGTTGCATTAGTAGGAGAAATATTGGATTGATGTCTTTGATTGTTTACCACAAAGAGCTTTGTTAGTATTTGTGATCATTCCAGTTAGTTAATGTGTCAACTCTGCAATACAGAATCTCGTGTGGGGAAAAAGTGTTGCCATAGACATAAGCATTCAGATGGCGTACATCAAAGCAATACGTTCTGCTCAGCATTTCATTTACATTGAGAATCAATACTTTTTGGGATCTTCCTACAACTGGCCAGATTATCCTACTGCTGGTAATTCTCACCCTCATCCTCTTAAATCTGTGCATATAATGCTGGAAAGGTTGCAGATATATACGCCTCTTTCCCGGGCATTACCATGACTCAAGCACAGTTGTTTTCTGAATGGCTTCTAGCTCTCCAAATGAAAAATGTTTCCCTACATCATCTGGTCATATAATGTGAACATTACTGAAAGTGAATTTCTCAACAAAATATCTGATTGTAAATGGCTTCAGGTGCCAACCATCTCATTCCAATGGAGCTGGCACTGAAGATCTGCAGTAAGATTAGAGAGGGCAAGAGGTTTGCAGTGTACGTGGTAATTCCTATGTGGCCCGAAGGTATCCCCGACAGTAGTGCTGTTCAAGAAATTCTTTTCTTTCAGGTAGTAGTCAAAATTTGCACTTTTGTGTTTAATTTCTTTAGTTTTTTCTTTTCTTTTCTTTCGTCCCTTCTTCCGTCTATAAAATTGTATCTTGAATATTGTGAGAAGTGTTTTTTGATGAATTTTTGAAATTTTGTAGCACGACAGTTTCTTGATGTCTACTTGTAGATGAATTATGGTTTATATACATTTTGACACGTGTTCTGGGTTGTCTGTATAGTCACAAACTATGAGGATGATGTATGCCAAGGTTGTAGAGACCATAAGAGAATGCGGTCTTACACAAGCAAAGCCAACAGACTATCTGAATTTCTATTGTCTCGGGACTAGAGAGACTCAAAAACCTGGAGAAACCGTCCCTCTCGAACTACCAGATAATAACTCTCCGCATGTGAGTGTTCTCTAACCTCTTTCTTGACATCTATTCGATCAATGAACTTGAACGATGGTATTCAGGTGCTTTAGCTTCTCACGTTGCTTTATGGATTAGTACTTTAATCAAGAAAGAATAGGAATTAATTAACCTCAATAGTGTTCCCCTATTGGCATTGTTATTTCAGGGACTTGCCCGAATTAGTAGACGGATGATGATATACGTGCATGCCAAAGGAATGGTTGTGGACGATGAGTTGGTGATATTAGGGTCTGCCAACATAAATCAGAGATCTATGGATGGATCGAGAGACACAGAGATTGCCATGGGGGGATATCAACCGTACCACACATGGATTCAGAAACATGGGCATCCTCGGGGCCAGGTGGAGTGTCTACTCATGTTTGTTTTGTAAATACTACCCAATTTCAATTCATTCTACTTAAAGAGTGTTGCAATAGAGCATTATGGTTAATTGATTTAGAATCAAATCTTTCTAATTCCAAAACAAAAACGATTTTGAAAATATATATATATATATATATATATATATATTTGTAGTACGAGTACTTGATTGCATTTAAAGCTATTCTAGTTATCTGTGTAAGGGAGCAACACACTCTTGAGATTGATTGCTAGAGACAATTGAAGGCTTTTACCAGAACAAACTGATCCTTATGATGGGATTAACCAAACCTGCAGGTTTATGGCTACCGGATGGCCCTGTGGGCAGAGCATCTGGGGTTTTTGGAGCCTACGTTTGAGGAACCTGAGAGCCTGGACTGCGTGCAAAGGATTAACTACATTGCAGACATGAACTGGGAGCAGTATGCAGCCCCCCAAGTAACGGACATGAGGGGCCACCTGATCCGTTACCCTCTTAGAGTGGAAGACAATGGGACTGTGACGAATTTGTCGGGGTACGAGACCTTTCCTGACGTGGGTGGCAGAATCATGGGTACCAATCAGCCTAATATTCCAGACGACCTCACCTCGTAGTGAAAATTGTATGCATATTAGCTGTTATCCATGAACATTATTTCAGTTGTTATTTTGAGTATCAGATATTAGAATGCCCGGAGATGTCCTCAAAGCAGTGGATGCAGAGGCAGGATTTGGAATTTCCAGTGTAGTGTATGCAATCAGGAAGGGTTTAGAAGAGTTTCTTTTTTTCCGATACTTGACTACTTTTGTACAGTAGATATTAGGATGTTGTCTGTACAGCCACTTCGACCGGGGGTTTTTCATACCATAGGTAGGTTTCATTCTCATTCATGTGATAAACATCACATGAAGGTTGATGCCAAACCCCTTTGCAGGGTGACCATGGGTTTAGCAACCTTATACGAACAATTTTGATTCTTACTGTGGGAGTGGATCTTTAATATTATCACAAACAAGTGATATTCTTCAAATTGAGTAAGATCGAAGTTGATGAACTTGAATTTTACGAAGTAAATGGAAGTTTTATCTTGATTTAAAAGCATCATGGATAATACCAGGAATTTAATAAAAAAACCTTAGCAGATTTTAATACAAGTTCCCAACATGGATTTTTTGGAATTTTACTTCATAAAAACCCAAAAAAATTGGGTTGATTTAATCTCCTCTAATGTTAAGTTTTTGGCTCCTTAACTACTTATGTTCTAATTTATAAGTATAAAAGATAATGATATTACAAAAATTGGATATTGATTTTTTCTAAAACTCTTTAAAACTTTTAAGAAGTTTGCTTTAAAAAAAACTAAGTTATGTATGTTTGAAAAATATACTGTTTTGATTCTTACTGTGGGGGTGGATCTTTAATACAAAAACTAAGTTATGTATGTTTGAGAAATATACTATACACAAAAATAATAATAATAATAATCATGATAAAAATTCAACAAAAATTTAATCTACAAGCTTTTAGTTTTTCAAAAAATATAAATAAATATAAGCAAAGTTTAAATATATTTGGTTACTACTTTAAACTTAATTTAAAGATCAAAATTTAATTAAAATTTAATTTTAGTTTAAGTCTTTTAAAATTATTTGATAGTTAATATTAAGTCTTTGTTAAAACTTAAATTATGTTACATACTTTTTTTTATTTTTTGATAACCAAGAAATAAAATCAGATATTTAAGATAAATAGAAAATGTGTAGTTAAATATTGTAAGTTAACTACACTTTGTACTTCTTTCATTCTAAAATGTTTTATTTAAAATTACTTAATCCTACATACAATACCATCTACTTTCTCCAAATTCTTATTGTCAATTCAAATATCAATCTCCTAAATTATTATCTTTATATATATATATATATATATACCCTCATTTAATAAGATCATAATGGTATTTATATTATGGCCTTTTACATGGATAAATTTTTTACATTAAACTTTAATAAAATTAATATTAAAATTGACATTTTTTGGAATTTGTAATAAAAATAAACCTTAGCAAACAAAAGTATTTGAAATTACACATAAGAATAAAACATTAAAATATCAATTAGTAAACATAAATTTTTGCTATCAAATTTTTAACTTTACAACTTATATTGGAAGTATTGTATGAAATGTATCACTAAAATTTCTAATAAACATTTTATTTGAACATAAGAAATTTAAATTAAAAAATTATGAAGAAGACACATTCAAATTTTAAATTAAAATATCAATGTCTTCCATTTAAAAATGAATAACACACCTCAAAAGAAAACCTTTCAATAAATTTGTTATTAAAAAATATGTTGTACAAAAGATATATATATATATATATATATACACACACACTTATTGCTAAGCATGACCAAATGAGACAACAAAAGTAACATCAAAGACTTCACAGTTCACATTGTAAAAATACTCTATTCACAATCAAACAATAATCAAGTACAATAAAATCATAAGCTCGAAACATAAAGAATTTTGAGCTAAGCAATACCTTCAACCAAGACAACACCACATAGCAACACAGTAGTTCAGCTTTTTAAGCAGTGTCTAAGTTAAAGAAACTCCCTCACTCACACACTCACTCCCATGTTGGTGGTGCCTAGGTTGATGTGACCCAACAAATTGTTATGTGGGTTTAGGGTTTAGTTGAGAAGGTGAACGGGAAAAGGAGCATGACTAGCTCACTACCAGGCAAGGATTGTACCAAGCCCCACAACATTGCAACCGCAAGATAATCCATTCATCAAGATGTGCAAAGTAAAGACAAAGCAAAGCAGGCCAGATGATCAACTCAATCAGTATAGTATCAACATCATCGGTATTTGTGTCACCTTAATCAGGTAAAGTGTGGTAGATTAATGTGATCAGACCGATATTGTGGTGGATGCGCAAGCACGGCAGGAATACAATTGTGATCACCTCCGACATTCACTAGACTTTGGTGGCTAGTGGGAGGTACCATTCAGGACCAAAGCCTGCAGCAGCTCTAGCGGCGTCGTTGAACGGGGGTTTCAACGGACCTCGGAAGTGCTTCCGCACTACAGAATGAAATGTAGACACCACAGAATCTGGTGTCTGTCTTCCATCCATAGCCACACCAGAGTCCACCTTTTGGTGCCCTGCTTCCCCGTTCATGAGGCTTTCCCTGCAACTGCTTCCATCCCCGCTTTGCATCTGGCAGTTTGTGGTGGACGAATCCGCAGAGCTCAACCCACCCCCTGCACCATCTAGATCTAGACGAACGAGCTTACTTTCTAACAACTTGTCGTCGTCGTGTTCGGCTTTGTCGTCTGCTTTTGGCACAAGCATCCTTGAAGCTTGCGAGTCTTCCTTGGGATGGGTGAGGAGGTGCTTTGGAGAGTCTCTGAGACAAAGGAAAGAGAACCACTTCACTCCAGCTGCACAATGCGTGATCTCCTCGGGATAGATAACTGTTTCCAAGAGTTTTGCAGTCTCCTCGTCACCTCCTCTTCTGAACCGGCTAATCGTGGTTGGCAATACGTCTAAGCCTCGTGCCTAAGAATGGAGTCAGAAGATCTTGATTAGCGACAAGACCCGAGGTTACCCTCGAAATATTCTACGAGAACATTTCAATCCAAGTATGTGGGGATGGGGAAGTGAAGTCCATTGGAGGAGGCAGCACCATTAGATTCTCAGAATTATGTGAAGGGTTATGAAATTGACTTACTTCGTGAACGCAGTGCTCCACGGCCAGCCTTGCTTTGAGATCGTGGGCTGTAGCCTCTGCCGAGTCCCATAGACCGTCATGGGCAGGTAATGCGCCGTAGCTGGAATTCAGCTCCTTCAGTCTCGCTGCCAGTAACCGGAAATGGCGACCCTCGTCTTGCGCGACTCTCACAAAATCGTCAAAAAAAGCTCTAGGCATCGCTTCCGCTTTCCCAAACCTCGCGATGATATCCTGCGAATTGAATTATCGTTACGCGCATCAACTTGTTGACAACTAAGGCACCAAACTATGCAATCACAAAAAAAATTACCGCAAGAAACACACAGACCTAGAAAGCCACTCACCCAGCTCAAATCAACGGCCCAACTCTCGGTGTGGACAAGACTGTGCACCAAAGCCTGCCGGCTCTGCAAGCTCCCGGCCTTTCCAAGCTTGGGCATGTCGCGTGGAGCCACTAAACGCACCTGTCACCAGCCATCCATGCTCCTTCTCATTCTTGCCTGCCAACCTAACAGGATTACAGAAGAGAAAACTTCAAGATAGTGACGCTAAAGTCACAGAGCATTCCTCTAACTAGATCATACGCTGCAACCATGAATTGGAAAAATAAAAACCCTCATAGCTATGACACAGTCAACCCACTTCTCAACTCAAACCAGCAGGGTACCAAAATCCCCAACCGAGAATTCACTTACAATATCTGATCGAGCGGGGCGCGAGGGTACCGCCAGCAGCGGCCCAGCCTCGTCATAGGCTTCCTGGATGGCACCCTCCAGCCACAACGTGGCCGCGAGGTCTCCATACTCTGCTTTCAACCACGGATCTCCTTCCAGCAAAACCTTCAATGCAGCCACCTCCAGTGTGTCAGTGCTCTCGGGAGCACCGCTCTTCTTCCCTGCTTCCGCCATAGTCCAGCAATCAATCCTCTCACACCAAACCAACCCAAACAACCTAGAACTTTCCTCGTGGAAGTGGATGATTACGGAAATAGGAACCAGTGCGCGAGATATCGGCGATGCAGCATCGGCATCAGTAGGGACGAGCACTAGCAAAACGACGCCGACGACGCAGTCCGGACGCTGCTCAGGAGTCTAGTGAGATCTGGACCGTCCATCTGGGCTGCCTTTAATACCTGGAGCTAGGGCACCCTGAGCGATGGTCAGGGAGGGTATTCATTAAGGTGTGTGGCGTTCTCTTCCCTGCCTTTTAAAACATACAGAAACTTACCCACTTGACATTGAAAAACGTGATGTGGCAGTCCACTTGGCACTCAATCTGATGTGGCATGTGCTCTGATTCCTTTTCCAACCCCTCTGTCTGGTCATTTGTGTATTGCTTGGATCTTTGCTCTCTTTGCCTTCTCCCTCCTTCCCTCTTCTCTCATGACTAATTCCAGCCTAAAAAATAATCTAATAAGAAAAAAGATTTGAAAGGAATTTTTAGTATAAAAAGGATTAGTTAGGCCATCCATGTGCATAAATGGAGATGGATGATAGAAATCTCTATTCCTATTGGCCAAAAGTCATGCCCAATGGGCTTCAAGGAGGTTGCCCGAGGCCTTATTAGGAATTAGGATTTCTTTATCAAAGGCATTCGAACATCAAAGACTAGCATCAAGAGGTTTACGTTTTTTGTTATGATTTTGGTACAAAACTTGAATGATTTGGAGTTTTTATAAAGGAGATATATACACTCAAAGTTAAGGTATTGAAATTGTACCTACTGTCACTCTTTGGAGTATAACTCGCGCATATAAAAAGCAATACAAGATAAGTGACTAGGGTTAAAAAGAGCACTTTATTGGCTATACTTTTTATATATAGCTTGATGAATTCTAAGCTAGGATAAAGGAGATATTGGGAGTTGAAATCAATACTTGCAATCTAGAGGTAGTAAGTGACTCGCTTAAGTAGTAATTGTGTTTTGAGCTATAATTTAAGCAATTTGATAAGTTTTTGGCTCAAAATTAATAAAAGTGTGTATGTTTATGCTAAAAAAACTATATACAAAAAATTTATGACATTAAGATTTTTGGTTTTTGAGATATGAAGAAAATGGTACTTAAATGTCTATAAACTAGGGTTTTAAGCACCTACTAGGATTTTTAAGATATTAGACAATCAAAAATGAATCTTTAACTAAAATTTCATTATAGTGAAGTTTAAGGGTATAATTTATGCTTTGGAGAAATTTGATAGAAATTGAATAGTTGGATTAAGAGTTATTGGATTCTAAAGTTTGAGAAGAAATCAATCATTTGCAAGTGAATAAGCTATTACAGGATTTTGTTGTAATTTGAGCATTTTATACAAACAAAAGGGATTTTAAAGGAGCAAAGATTTTATGGAGGTGGAAAAATAGATATATGGAGCTATAATAAAATTTTGATATGAAGATGAGATTTTGAAAAGAGATTATGGATTTTTTTAAAAGTTATTAAAAATCTAACTTATCAATAATTGGTTAGTTATGATTTTATATAAAAAAGGATGTTAAGAAATTTTTTACATGCCAAAAAAAAAAATTTATATACAAATCTATTTAAATATAAGAGATTTTTATTAGTATAATTTTTTTTTTTATAATATTGTTGTATTATTTGTCTTTTTTATTAAAGACAAATCACTTATTGGAGTCTTATTGATAAGTTACAAGTAAATTCTCTACAACTAGATATCTAGTATATTTCCAAATTAAAGAATATGCCACACGACAATGGTATTAGAATCCAGACCTCAATAGTTGACTTTAGTCTTGGACATTGTCTTACATCTGCTTGATCTAATTGTCTATGCTTGTTACCATTGATCCCGCTATCATAATGTAGTCATCCAAGTCCAAGTCTTGGCTCCGTCGACCTAGCTCCCAACTCTATAATTCACCAAATCCGCTCCATTGACTAGCCTCTCAATACATCAGCCCTCGCCTCTTAGTCTATGCCTCCTAGTCTAGTCTAAACTATTAGTCTTTCAATCTTTGATCTAGTTCTTTTTTCTCTCTTTTTGATTTTGATTTTGTTTTTGTTTTTTTTTTTTTTTTTCAAAAAAAAAAAAAAAAAAAAAAAAAAAAAAAACCATAGTATTAATTTTTATTTTTATAATAACCACATATTATTTTAAAACTTTTGATCTTATAGCCATACTAGTTCTTATCTAATATCTCATTTGATAATAATTTTTAAACCTTTTAAATATATTTTTATTAATTTTGATTTTTATTAATTATCTATTTAATATTTATTAAAATGACTATTTCAATATCATCTACCACTTCAGTTATGGTTACTTCTATAGAAACTTCTATGGTCACTATAAATACTAAACTTTCACACCTTCAAGCTATTCTTTTTTTGCCATTGGCTGCTAATAAAAGTAACAATCTCTTGTGGACAAGAACAGTAAAGGCTAACTTATTTGCAGAGCAACTTTCTGAAATAATTCTATTTGAAGAAGTTTCTATTATAAGTACTTCAATTCCTATTCTTGTTTATTGAAAAGTATTACTTCTTCTTTGTCGTCATCTTGTTCTTGCTCTCAAACACTAGTATTTAGAATTGGAGGATCTTGCTAAACTTTAAAAAAAACTCAGATCTAAGTTTGACAATCAAAAAATTGTTTTTTTCTATGGGCCTATCATAATTGAATGCACTTGTAAGTATTGGATTTTTTTAACTTTCAGTACTTTTAATAATGAGATATACCAAATTGTCTTACAATTACAATTGTATGGACAAGCCATCTCTAAAGAGGAAATGATTGAAAAAACTCTTTCTATTTTTTTTCCAACATCTATTATGTTTGCACAACAATACCAAAACATGAAATTTTAGAGCCACTCTAAATTCATATTCTATCTATTTCTTACAAAGAAATAGAGTAAAGTCCTCTTGCATAATATAAAGGCTTGTCTTGTTACAACTATGGTTCTAGAGCTACATGCATTCAATGTATCACAATCTAAAGATAGATTATAAAGTATAAAAAAAATACTTATATATATATATATATATATATATATATTTAATATATTATAATCTAAACATAGATTATAAAAGTATAAAAAAAATAATTACAAATACCAAAGCGGTCATAGTCATGACCATCATTATCTATAAGAAAAGAATAAGTATCCAATTACTCATTATGGTGATAAATGCCAATTAAAGATGCATTCTTGCCACAAATATGATATGACTAGATATTTAACATATGCAAGTTGTACTTTTGAATATTTTATCAAGATGTTTTAAGAAAATAAGAAACTTTGGATTGCAACCCTTGAAATTCATACCATATATGAGTCTATGGATCTATTTAGAAATGATGATTTGGAGGCTTATATGACTACAAAAATCTATATTGATAAGTCTAATGATGCACTCATAGATTCTGTAATAACACATACTATCATGCAATGTTGTATTACAATCACTTATATTATATAAATATCAAATAAAACATATAATATATTCATAAGTCAAAATGTGTGTTAAAATGGCTAGTAGATTAAATTAAAGGGAGTTGGTGTAAGAAACTTTATTATAAATTTTAACTTATTTTGATTATGGCATTTAAATTATATAAGACTTAAATATTTAATATGAAGTCTTGAGAGAAGATTAGGGCCTAAAGATAAAAAATAAAAAAAAAACTAAAGTACTAAGAGGCTTATTTGGAGGAATGAAAGCAAAATACGGACAAATAAAGACAAGGGATGAAGATCTTCATTTCCATTGATTAATAGTCATGCCTAATAAACTTTAAGCAGGCTGTCTACAACAAGAGCAAGGATTTTGGTGACTTTAAAGAAGGCATTTGAAAATCAAAGGCTAGGATTAGAAAGCTTATTTTTTATATTATAATTTTGGTATTAAAATCAGGAAATTTGGAGTTTTTATGAGGGAGGAGTAGGCACTTGAAATTAAGAAGTACAAATCATACCTATTGCCACTCTTTTGAAGATATAAGGATTTGTTTGAAAGCTTTTGAAAATCAAGAGATACAATTAGAGAGGTGATTTTAAGACCTATAACTTATATAGAAGAATTATTACATTTGGAATTTAAAAGAAGGAGATACTGAAAGTTGAAGATAGCAAATTGAATTCCTAGGTAGTAAGTACACTATTTTGTTGATAGTAATGATTTTTACCATATCTTAAGCTTTCGAATGAATTTTTATTTAAAAATTTCTAAAAAGATAAATAATTATATTGAAAAGCTATATATCAAAATTTTATGGCATTTGAACATTTAATTTGTGAGATATAAAGAATTTAGCATATAAGTATTTGTAAACAAGGATTTGAAGCTACTGTTAGGATTTTGGTGATATCTAAAGATTGATAATAAATCGATAGTTGAAATTTGTTTTAATAGTTGTTAAAAGTACATCAATATTACAAGTAAAATTTGAATACTTGTAGATAGTCCAATTCGGTGATATACATTGTTAAAATTCAAAAAAAATCCCCTTTAAGATTAATGAAGGATTTAGTATATTTTGCCACATTTTGGAGATTTTAGAGTACTTGAGGCTTGTGTACTTAATGTAATTGTCCTTTTTAGGAACAAGTTTATATAAATTTAGAATTTTTTATCTATCTTAATATTTGATTAAGAAATTAGTAATAGCTAAAAGCTTAGTGCTTTTTAAAGCGTAACTCTCTCTACTCAGATAGTGGGATAAGAGGTTTTTTGCTACCAATGAATTTTCAACTTGGAAAACTAGAAATTTAGTGAATATGGTTGGATTGAATGCATTTTAATTCTAAGAGGGATCAACAATGGTAATATTGCCTAAGGGCTCTATCATTAAATACAAATATATAATATTTGCTCCTCTTCCACCTCAAAGTCTGATTAGGCTACTAAGATATATGTACCAATGGTTTTTATCTCTCAAATTCTATTTTAGATAGGCAAGAAGCTTTGGTTTATGCAAAGAATAATAAAATTACTACCAACAAATTACTATCAATGCTTGAGCAGCTACATGGAGATATTTGTAATCCTATTAATCCACTCTCTAGCCCATTTTGCTATTTTCTAATCCTTATTGATGCATCAAACAAAGAATCACATGTTTCATTGTTATCAATGCAAAATATGGTGTTTGTTAACCTTTTCTCTATGCTTATTTGTTTTTGGAGTATTTCCTTGCTTATCCTATCAAGACATTACGTATGGACAATGTTAAGGAATTTGGATCAAAATCCTTTGAATATTATTGTATTGCAATAGGGATTGAGTTGATATATTATGTTCCATATGGACAAATATAAAATAAACTTACAAAGTCATTTATCAAGCGTATTTAACTCATTACTTGACCACTTTTTCTTCAAGCAAATTTGCTTGTATTTATGTGGAGCCATACAGTTTTATATATTGTAGCATTATTCTACCTTCGTCTTTCCTCTCTTGAGACTACTTTCTCATAAGAGTTGCTTTCAGGCTATGTTTCCAATGTCTTTCATCTACAGATGTTTGGCTGTTATGTGTAGATTTTAATATTAGAATTCCAATGGTGTATTATTACAGCTCATCAACAAAAAAATATATATGTTGGATTTGATTTCACCAAGTATTATTTGTTTTGTCAATCCATTAACTAGTACATTGTTGCATGCACGTTTTGTTAATTGCTATTTTAAAGATGATGTTTTTTCATCTCTTTGAAAAAAAATTATTGATCAACAAAGTATTATAATACTTGTATTTAAAGCACTAAAAATATTCATAATAAATTATAATTTTAGAATATCTTTGGCTGAAATTGAGATTGCCAAGATTTTGCATTTGAAGCGGATTATAAACCAAGCATCTAATAGTTTTAATGATATACCATGAATTACTACAATTTCTATCAATGAGGCTCAGAATGTACTTACTTGTGTTACAATGCCTCAAATTGCCACACTAACAATGAAAAGGACTTTTGGACTAGATAAAATACCATGTAAGAAAAAGTCTATGACAATTATTGATCCTGTTGAAAATAATATTATTTTTACAAAAACCACTATTAACCCTATAGAGCCATCAATTATTGATATTCCATTGATGGAAACTGTCCCTTCTATTCATGTCAGAGAGATCCTTGAAATTGAAAGGAATAAAATCAAGTTGAATATAAAATTATCTATTTTATACTATGATACAGATGATATTTGGAATAGACAATCTACTATAATAGATGAAAATTTTGCCTATATGATTGCAGAAGCTTTTTCTCACAAAAAAAAGATTCCAAATCTAAAATTGTCTAGAATACAATGCATTGCTCTTACTAGTTAAAATAAAAAGTTGTTATTGAAGAAGAATATTTTTTTTTGCATAAGAAGAAAGTTTTTGGTCCAATTATGGATACTCTTACTTCTTGTCTTTTAGGATATAAGATAATATTGGTATATAAATGTAAAGCTTAAGGTTGCATAATTTGCTACAAATCTCGTCTTATTACACAAAGTTTTATCCAATAGTTTGGAATTGATTGTAAACTGACATATTCTTTAGTTATAGATTCAATCACTTTTTGATATATAATCAAAATAGCAATATATATTGATTTTGAGATGTGTCTTATAGATGTAGTAATTGCTTATCTATATGGTTTTTTTGATGCAAATATATACATACATGTACCACTAAGAATAGATGCAAGAAACTTGTATAGTCTTGTTCCATGACAACACCATGGTATCAAATTATAAAAGACCTTGTATTGTCTAAAATAATTTGGACACATGTAATATCAGCACTTACAGAACTACTTGATTGCAAATGATTTTATAAGTGATCCATTGATCTTTTGTCTTTTTATCAAACAAGACAAAAGTAGATTTGTCATTATTGCAATATATGTTAATGAATTTAACCTTGTGGATACTAAATTTGCATGTGTTGCTATTATTAATATCTTTATTTGTGAGTTTGAGATAAAAAATACTAAAAAAAATAATTATTTGCATTAATCTTCAAGTTGTACATATAGATGATGGTAGCATTTTTTTTTACCAATTAGCCTATATTAAACAAATCTTGTGGAGATTCAACATGATTGATACCTATCCGCTTTTAATACCAATAGTTAGTTGTAGCTCCAATGGAGATGATTCCTATTACCTTTGCAAGGAGAAAGAGGAACTATTATGTGAACAATATCTATACCTTGCAGTGGTTGGAGTACTTTTATACTTAGTTACATCTATAAGATCAAACATTACATTTACAATTAGTGTTCTTGTAAGATACAACCCAAATCCAATACTATGACATTGGAATAGGATTAAATATCTCTTACATTATCTAAAAGGCACTGAGGACTTTGGATTATATTATTCAAGATTTACATATTCCAAATTGATTGGATATGCTGATGTTGGCTATAAATCTGATCGTGTAACATATAAGTCTCAATCTAGATATATTTTCTTACAATATGAAGTTGCAATCTCTAAGAAGTCAATAAAACAGACTATAATTATAACATCATCTAACCATGCAAAAATTATTGCCTTACATGAAGCATCTCAAGAATGCGTCTAGTTATGATCAATTAACAAGCTCATCCAAACAACCTACAGGCTTTTATATGATGATTCTCCAACTGTCTTATATAAAGACAATAGCACTTGTATTACAAAGATGCAAGTTGGTTTCATCAAAGGCAATAGGATAAAACATATAGATCCAAAATATTTTAATTATAGCCATAATTTGGTGACTAAATACATACTTGAAATCAAGAAAATAGCATTTGTAGATAACCTTATTGATCTCTTTATCAAGGCTCTTTCATTATACATCCATGGCTGCCTTATCTATAGCATTGGTATGAAACAACTTATTTTTCTTGAATAAGAAAACTAATGAGTGTATTAAAGAAGAGACTGCTCATAATAATTGGACAATCTTTTTTCATCTACTAAATGGATTTTTATCCATTGGGTTTTTATCATGAATATGAATTGAAAAAAAATGTTGTACTCTTTTTCCTTCATCTATGGTTTTATCCTCGACTACAATTAGGTTTTCTTAGATAAGATTTTAATGAGGCACCAATTGTACATTTTGCAAGATCATAGAAAAGTATAGATCATAATTCTATGCAAATTTTATATTATATAAATATTATGTCAAGCAAGGAAGAGTGTTGAGAGCATTTAATGCTGGTAGGCGCTCTCCATAATGTTTATTGTAGTTGTATGCTACAGTGTCAGAGTTCAATCAAAGAGATATTATTTATCTCTCTTGCTTTTATATATATATATATATATATATATATTTTTTTTATTTATTTATTTATTTATTTATATTCAACTAGAATAATAGATTCTCTTTTGAAAACTCTCTTGAAGCTCTCTCAATCTCTCTCAATAATTTTTTTTTTCAAAACCTTCTTAACAATTTCCAAACCTCTATAACTTTGCTAAAACAAACAATAATGTATGTGTGTGTATATACATATGTGTGTGTGTGTTTGTCTTATTTATTTCTCAAAAAAATTTCTTTTATTTTTGGTGTTGTTTAACTTGTTTATGGTTTTTTTCTCAATTACCACGTGCATCTTATAAGTAAGTGAATAAATAACAATGTCTAAATAAAATCACATCCATTAACCTTGAAGAAGTTTGCATGATTTGCAAGATATCTCTTGTAAAAAAAACCTGATGCAAAAATATACATATATATATATATATATATATATTTATTTATTTATTTATTTATATCCTTTTATATTGTCCTATTTGAAATTGTTTGAGTTGAAAGGAAATATTTTTTTCACTTATAAACTTTAATTGAAACAAATTGTTAAAACATTAAACAAATTCCAATTAGCAAAATTTTATCATTTTCAATTTCAACAAACTTAAAACGTGTACATCTTTGTACCAAAGCTTTTGGACATTTTTTCTCTCACAGTTGTTGTTAAAAATTGATTAAGTATTTGTGTTGCTGTATCAACAACTTATATCTAAATAGCAAGGTAAAAGCAATATGATTTGAAAACACTTTGAAATTTTACTTTTTTTCTTATTGAATAATAGAATTAATTTTTTTTGTCACATGCATGACTAAGAGATTCATTGCTCAATACCATGTTTTTTATTAAATAGAATAAAAATCTTAAAAGTATATTCAATATTACTACCATTATTGCTATATGTCTTTCTTTTCTTTTTCCTAATATTTTTTTATTTAATCATCCAAAGCCTTGAAAATTTGAAGTTTAGAAAATCTTTTTATATTTTTGCTCATAAATTGTATACTAATTTTGTTAAAATCTATCAATAAAGACAAAAAGGTAATTTGTTTCTGTACATGATATGATTATAATATGACTTTTACATCATGACATATCTTTTTAAAGACCAAAAACAAAAAAAAGTACTGCAGAATACTGTTTTTAAGAATCAATTAAGATCATAAATTTCTTATTATAAATTTTGTCAATTAAATGCAATTTTTTAATACAATTTAGTAAACTATATGTATGTATGTATGTATATGCATGGTATTGATTAATTAGTTATTGTTCTTCAACCATTCAAAAAGCATTATCAAACATAAAGAAATAATGTTTTGCAAAACCACCTATGCCTCTACTGTGAATTTTTTAAAATTAACTTTCAAATATTCTAACAATTTTGGTTACCATAATCTGTCTGTTATTAAATATCATAGCAAAAATAGATTACTTCATAGTAAAATGTAACATATATTCACATATTCAACGTTGTAAGCAAAGACTTCAATTGACTTCCAGAATGTTTTATCCTCTCCAACAAATACCAGAAATTTGTTACCAACCATCTAATAGAAAAGCTCTACTAGAACAAGATGAAGTCCATAGATCTAACAAAAACAACCCCCGAGTTAGGAGCAATAAAGTGCGGTTACAGCTAGACCAAACAAATTACACCAGCTCATACAATCATTAAATAATTGATTCTTTCTCATTAACCCAGACTGAGTATTCCGCTGATTTGGTCGAACCTTAAATGGATCAGAACTAGAATGTGGCCCGTGCCTTCACCATATTGAATGCAAATTGTCCACGTCTGAATCCTTCAGGTTGACGCTCAATAAGTGGGTGATGCACCACCAAACGAATTCCCTATCAAATGGCTGATCTTTAGCTCACTTTAAAATGAAATAAAAAAGTCTCAGTGTAATGAAAGCACATAACTAGAGTTCAGAAACGTACAGTAATAGGATAGGCATGGATCATCTCTTTACTGGCACAAGCCTTCCTAGATAGTGAGCTGAATTGTAAGTTCCGCATATCTACACAACTTGACAACTGATGTGTTTCCAGTTCTGTTCCTCTGTATCCAGAGCTTTAAAAGTAAATTCATACAAGTAGAGCTCTGTAAGTTCATAAACCGACACTCGATACGTTTCGTTGAGGGTTGCTTATGCTTGTGGCTGTAAGAGCTTACGGTGAGGTATTCATAATTCATATTTGAATCGTGGTTGATCTGCTTAAAAACTTTGGGATTTCATACACTGCAGAAATTTAAGGCAGTTACTGCTTCGCAGCAAACTGGATAGGTATGACTGGAACGAGGTAGTTATTATGTGAAGAATCAAACTGTTTGAAGTTTCCAACAGACCCAGACGTCTGTTGACGCTGCACTGCAGCTCGCTTGGCTTGTTGCTCGGCAGCGTACTTTTGAGGTTGCCCTGGTGGTTCATGCCGTCGCATATTGACCTGGAATTACGTATACAAAAAGAAGTAACTTAGAACAGAAGAGCGTCCTAATGAGAAGCAATAAGTTGAAAATATCGAATAAAAAGTGGAAAATATGGGTTTCGGTACCTCGGGACGACGGCCTAAATGACGAGCTTCCAGAGACCCCGTGCTATTCATGTGCGGTGATCTGCAGCAACACTAACCCTCAGCATATTTTACCCTCACCCGAGACATCCCACACACACACACACACACACACATACAAACAAACAAACAAAAAATAAACAAATAAACAAACAAACAACTGCAGGTAGATAAGTATGATGTGCTGATGTGCTGAGCAATGAGCTGAATGCAAAAGTGTGAGGGACTAAGTAGTGGTACCGTCCAAGTTTAGAGGGTCCGCCAATTCCATGCGGGTCACCAGCTAAATCTGCTAAGATGTCCACAAAGCATGCTCAAAGATTGAAAAAAGAGCTATTCTACTCGAAGAAATACACACATTAGAAAAATGCTGATCGTTAGCACTAACAAACCCTTAAGATGTTTGCATAAGCACCGACATCCACTACCTTTTCCTGACGACCGCAGCGACACCCTCTCTCTGAAAACCCCTGGAGTCCCCATGCCGCCAATGCCAGTAACACTGGGCAAGTTGGGGGCTGCAGGACTCGAGAGTGTTGGAGACGGGCTCGCAGCTATCCCGAAGCCTGGTGGTCCTCCTAAACCTTCCCTCTTCGTTTCTGTCTGCGCAGCACGTCTGTTCTGTCAAGAAAAAACAAGATTAGCTTCAGTATTAGCCACGTCAAAAGTTGAATTCTCCTCCTGACATGGACGCATGTGCGTCTCTAATGCCCACAATGCTTCCACTACAGCTGCTACATAATAGCTAGGGTTTATATTTATTCACATGTGCCCCTGGAAGATTGTTTATCTTCCATTTCTTCGAAATATAATTCCTGACCATTCTCGAGGTTTCTCGGTCATGGTCTGAAATAAAGTCTCTTATACAGATTTAGATTTAACAGACAACTCTGTAACTCAAACACTCACACCTTCTGACGACTTCTGGTAAGATTTTGCTGAGAGTAGCGGTAAATTAAGCCACAAGAACATCGACACCGAAGTAAAAGATTCATAACCCAAAAGAAGCGTGCTCTCACTTTCAATCGTAATTAATTGGTCTAAAGCATACCAAAAATCCTCGACTCACTTCAGAGTATTATTGTATATCAAAACCCGCGAATAAAAGAACAAACGCCTTGGCAGTACTGACAAATCTTGTGAAAAGTAAATAATCTACTAAAATAAATTATAAAAACCTACAAAATCAATCGAAACCATCGAACTCGATCAAAGCCTAATCCACTTACAAGGAAGGATCCCTTACAACAGAACGCCAAACTTACACCGCAAGTTTTCCCAGGCGACGCCTCGGGGGCAAAGCGTTAGCATTCTCCCCGCTGACGCTCCCACTATGCGCGAACGAGTCCGCCGTGCTCGCCAGGGTCGCCCCACTCGCACTCCCCCCCAAACTCCCCGTCGACGCACTGGACGTCGGCGGCGTGGGCGATAAGTTACCCACCGCCTGCTGCTCCATGGCTACCGCAACTCAATCACGCTCCGCCGCTACCGCACGCCCCCACGCCAAATCTCACAAGCACGCAACCTCCCACGAAACGATCAGCAGGAGAAGAAAAGCCGATGGCTGTGAACTCCTATCTCTGGCCACCGCCAAACATAGCGCCTATGCACATCCACCAGCCCTGCACAACGAAGCCAAGAGGCTTCGAGGAATGAAGAGGTGTTACAATGTCCGGAGGGCAATGCGCCATGCGTCCCAGGATTGCCAGACTGCAACGCCGCGGGAGCTGTGTGAGTGTGCAAAATGGACAGGATGGAAGGAAAGCTCCGATGCTCATTGTTCCACTCTCCTTGTATGCCCCCTCTCTCTCTCTCTCTGATTCCAATTGGTATAGATGAATGTCATTCGATTCGAATCAACGTTTATTCATCCGTGGACTGTGACAGTGCTGTTGACCGATCCATGGATTCAATTTGTGCGTCAATGTTCAAGTTTTACAGTGGATCTGTATTGCAGATCTAAATTTGAGCTATTGTAGTAGGTTGTAATTGTGGCATATATACACATATACACAGAGACAGACAGACAGACAGACAGACAGACAGACACATACATACACTTCTAAATTTAAAAAACATTTTGTTCAAACATAACTTATCCAGATAGTATATATTTATTATATTTAAATTTATATTCTTGTTTACAAGCATCCTTTTTAAATAAATATATCATAATCTATTATTTTTATATAAATTTCTGACTATATTTATATGTTATTACTATTATTGGATTCATACATAATTATTCATTTCCATTTGTATTTTTACTTGTTAAATATTGTTATTTGAACGTTAATTCACAATTATTTTGATTGCCATAATATTTTTCTGCCCAAAAATAAATAAAATAAATTTTCAAATCTAACACACAAATATTGCTTTGGTGCCAAATTGTTAAGTTTAATGCCTTTGTTTATTAGCAACTCTAATGGCTAGTTATAATGAGATTATATATATATATAGACTATTCACATTTCATCCCCCGGGAATTTTGGTACTTCTTTACGTTGTCGTATGACGTGGTCTTCTACCTGGGAATACACCGGGTACCTGGTTGTGGAGAGTTTACTTAAAATTTGATGGCAAA
Source organism: Physcomitrellopsis africana (assembly GCA_036785485.1). Taxonomy (NCBI): domain Eukaryota; kingdom Viridiplantae; phylum Streptophyta; class Bryopsida; order Funariales; family Funariaceae; genus Physcomitrellopsis; species Physcomitrellopsis africana. The sequence continues at coordinate 862,554 of JAWRVF010000021.1, read as the reverse complement.
AATCCAACATGTGATTTGTCCTTAATAAAAAGGACAAATAATACAACAATCTTACAAAAGAGAAGTTATATATATAAACACTCTTGTATTCAAGTAAGTTTGTACAAAAAAGGTTCAAATTTCCACAAAAATCCTTCAAAACTTTATTCACCCGCAAGGACTTATTTCTTGTTGAACTTTAGAGTTCAATAACTCTTGATCCAATTGTTCAATTTCTATAAAATTTACTTCAAAGTGTAGATGATTCTCTTAAGTTTCACCTCAAGAAAGAATCAACCGTAAATTTGTTTCCGATTGTCTGATATCTCAAAACCCCTAGCAGATGCTTAAAATCCTAATGCCACAAAATTTTTGCACATAGTCTTGTGACATAAATATATACACTCCTAAAAATTTTGAGCCAAAAATCTTTCAAATTGCCTAAGATATAGTTCAAAATGTAACTACTATGTAAGCGGGTCACTTACTGCCCTTAAGTTTGTAAGCACTGACTTCAACTCCCAATATCTCCTTCACCCTAGCTTGAATTTCATCAAGCCGCACATGAAAAGTATGGCCGTGAAAGTGCTCTCTCCAACCCCAGTTGCTGATCCTTGATTGCTATCTGTATACGCGAGTTATACCCAAAAGAATGACAGTAGGTCCAAAATCGACACCTTAACTTTGACCACCTATAACTTCTTCATAAAAAATACAAATCACACAAAATTTGCACCTAAACCAGATCCAAAAACCTAAACCTTATGATCCTAGCCTCTGATGTTTGACCCCCTCAAAAAACAAACCCTAACTCCTAATAAACCCTCGGGCAGCCTCCTTGAAGCCCATTGGGCATGATTTTTGGCCAATTAGAATAGAGATTTCTATCATCCACCTTTTTTCATCCACATAGATGGCCAACCTACCCTTTTTACACTAAAAACCCTTTTCTAATCCTTCTTCTTATAAGATTTACATACTTTGTGCTTTAAGCATCAAATAAAAGAAATAAACTAAGATTTTAAGGATCACCAATGTCTAACAAAGGTGACTTAAGATATACAAAAGTTACTATCAATATAAAATCAACCTCAAAAGTCACTACTAAAAAAAAAATAAGGTCGTATAAATCTTAATAATAATCCTTTTAATAGATCCTTTTTAAACTAGCAACCTAATCACATCCTATAATCAATAAAAGTCCATTGATATGACTTTCATTTAGCTATGTAGTAAATTGTACATTAAATATACATGTATAATTTTTTCACATAGTAGTCAAACCACAACACGACAACATATAAAGTAAATAAATAAATAAAACATAAAACATAAAATCATAATTTTTGGAGAATTATTTATAAATATGAATATGTAGAAGACATATTATTCAATGCTACACTTTCTTGAAAGTTCACTAATCCTTGGTCCTTAGTATAATTATTGTTGTTATTGTTTATTATTTATTGAGAATGCTCAATATTTGTTTAACTGATAAAATTGACCCCTTTACTTTTGGCACTTTGCAAGGATTTCCAATCATGAAATTTTTTAATTACTTGTAGATTTTGTTGTTTGAAGTTGTGTTGTGGTACGAATTACATGTTTTAGCTGTTTAAATCTATTGTGAAACTCCTAATGTTGATTTCATGGAATCAAATAAGAGAATGGAAAGTTTTCCTCAAAGGTGGGCAAAATTGGTAGTTTATTTATTTCATGGGTAGGACCAGCTTAGTAATGGGATGGAAATTATTGCGTACCTCAATTGAAATACTAAGATAAGAAGTCTAGATTTGTATCCGAGTTGGTGGCAGAAAGTCCTTTTGGGTGTCTTTATTATTATTATTGTTATTATTTCTGGCTCAAAGGTGCTGATGGTTGCATTAAGCTTTTGGTGACTGCAAGATCATGTGGTTTGCATGATTAATATTTCATAAAATAATTTGTGTTCTATGTCATAAGAATTTGAGGTGCTTACATATTCTCATTGTTCTCATTATATATATATAATATAGTACCTGATTGTTTTGGGATTGATGCTACATGTAATTTGATGCACTGAAAAAAAACAAACCATACATATATCTATATCCACACACACATTAATACAAATCCTTGGTGTGATCACGCTCTCATTAAAAATAAAAGAAAATTTGAAACTACACCCACTCCAAAACAAAATATCACTTTCACTAAAACAAAAAGCTATCAACCAATTTCATTATCTCTAAAATTTAATACATAACTGCTTATTTTAGAATGGAGTAACATTATTTATAATTTTTTTTTGGTGATGTTCTTAAAGAAAATAAGAATATGTTCATTTCAGTACTGGATGATTAAGTATTTTATCAAATAAAGTTTTATTACACAAGAATCTGATAATCCATTTCCGCATGTGTGAGATTCTCGAAATGCGAAAGATGTTCCCACAGACTCCATTCAAGTAGATCACGGAGGTGTGAAATCTCAACACTGGTCAGAGTGGGGCAGGGGGCAGGGGGGAGAGGTGAAGGGACGGGCCGGGGCGGGCTTTGACGAGGGGAGATGGCTGGTCGTTGGGCGACGTCGGCGAGTAGTCCGCCAGACAGTGGCGGGGGTAGTGATGATGAGCAGAGTGGGATTCGTGGCACAGCCTGGGAAAGCACGGCGCTCCCTTTGCGCTCTCTCTCTCTCCTTCCACATAACGCGGCGGACCAGATGCAGCAGCTTGGCCTGCCCTGCCCCGACCGGACCTCGCCGTCTTGCCCCCAAGAGGCACAAACACCGAGCACACCTGTTATTACTTCCTCCTCCCTCGAATGTAGTGGTTGTAGCTTTTTGTTCGGGGCCTGCGCAGGCGGTGCAACCTGGCGGGGGTTTGTTCCTTCGTAGGGTTTGGTTGTGTCGCATGCGCGCGTGACCCTGGGAAGTGTTGTTGCCGAGCTCGGAAGCTGATTGGAAGGGGTTGGCTGAGGCTTTTGTCCGGGTTGATGGTTAAGAAGTCGTAGGGGCTATTTTAGTGAGACACGACCATTGGGAAATCGCGGTGCATAGGGGTTCCTTTTTTCATGCCCCAGAGCAATCTTCGGAGTTTGGGTTGATTGACGCTGAAATGGCGGGTGAAGAAGACCAGAATTCGATGATGCCGAAGTTGTAGGTCTAAGAAGATGTAAATTCTGGACGCGCTTGGGCGCCAGGGTGTTAGGGAGTAGTCCTTCTGATATCTATCTAGAGGCCCAGAGCAATTAGGTCCTTCTTTGTGGACATTATCCTACCGGAGATGAAGTGAGTGGTTTCATTTCGTGAGGCTTTCTATTCTGTCAGGTTCGCAAGAATATTGTATGAGCAGAGGGACGGGGAAAAACATATTGAGTGCTGGACTTATGGAGTAGGTCAGTGGATGCTTTCCGAGGGTGTGTACAATGTCAGCATTCTGTGCCTTCTTTTTACGGTTTTTGTAGTGGTTTCTTGGTAGATGCGAGGTATATGTGAGCTCTTCCAGTTTTTTCTTTGTTTTTTTTTTGTTTTTTTGTTTTTTTTGCTTTTTTCCCTTGTTTCGTTTTCCGGATTTATAATTTAATCGCTCGCATGATGGTAGATGGGAGGTAAAACTTACATGACATCAAACGGGGTTTTGAACGATGATTCGGGTTTTGGAGCAGGCGATTCTGCACTGAGAGGGCTAGATTGTCTGCTGGTTGCTAAATTAAAAACGGAGAAGTCGGTAGAGGCCAGCGGTGAAAAGACGAAGAGTAGCAGGGCCAACGATCATTTGTACAGTCGCAAGAGTCGCGACGGTGAGGATCGGGAAGCGAAGAATGGTTGCATTAGTGCTGGAAATGGGCACGGCATGCAACCGGGCGAGGAGAAGCTTGCTATACGAAAGCAGACGAGTCTTTCTGGCGTTTTAGAATCCTTGATGAGGTACTAGGTCCGTTTTACTGAGCTGTGGTTAATTGTGCTGTCTGTGCTGAATGATTGACCTCGTCGAAGACTTTCGATCAGTTTGGGAGCGCACACAATGCACTACGTGCATCGGGCCTTGTTACTGATCAGTTTTTGGATTCAAAGACCCAGGGAGTGAGTGTGGAGCTTTTCTTCAAATTTTTCTGTGGCATTTGTTTCAGAGTTGGTGCGGCGAAAATTTGAAATAATCCTTTCGTGGAACGTTGTCTTCAGCGGCTGAGTAGTATCGTTAATTTTGTGCCCGTGCATTGGCTCAATGTAGAAATGCGGCCTGTTAGTCGTTGTTTGTCGGTCACAAGTGGACGTAAGCGTACAATAGAGTCGCGGATGTCGACCTTGAAATTTGGCATGGATATGCCGCACGCTTCGTGCATTTAATTTATGTCTGCCTCTAGGATACTCTTTGGACATTGACTTGATATGCCCTGTTTCCGTGAATATCGGGAGCACTGCATTGGTTAGTTGAACGGGATGTAGTCGCTTCATTGTTTCTTGGCAATGAAGAGCGAGCGTTGACTTCGTAGATATTGTTCCGATGGGTTTTCCTTTGGATGGCAGTAGGGTTTTCAATGTTTGGTGTATTGCCAGCCGCAGCTCTTTGACCTGTGGAAGTAGCGATTCAGGACCGAAGTTTCAGATTGCTGGTGCAAGCGTTAAAGAGCTGTAGTGTAAGTGAGGAGGGATTCTACTGCCCCAAATGCATGTCCATGGTTTTACCCTACCTCCTTATGCTGGTTTCTCATCGTCCTCTCGGCTGAGTTTTGAACCAGCCACTTAGATGTCCTGCAGCTGAGGTAGGACTTAGAACAAGAAAGCATTATTGTCACCTGTGTGAAGGTTTGTCTTGAACGATTCGTTTTGATTGGTTTTTTCTTGTTTGTCCTGGACTCGTGAAAGTGGTGCAGAGCAGGACGTAGCAACAGGTTTCTGATGCCTTCGTGTGTGTTTGTGTGTCGAGCAGTTTGGATTCCAAAGGAGATTTTATGGGCCCTTTGGATGGATTATCTGCATCGAATCTTTCGAAGGTCGTCGAAGCCCCAATGTGCTTTGGGATGATGCAAGAGAAGATTCGGACTCATCAGTATTCCACATGGCGCATGTTTGTGGTATGTTGAGTTAAGAGCAGGATGTTGTCATTGCGGTCTTGTATAGGTGGTCAGGTTGAGTGAACAGTGAGTCTATTGAACATGTCGAGTCGTTTTCCAAACAGGAGGGTTGGTTTCTGAACTTCTGCGGCCTCATTAAATTGGGTGGAGAGAATTTGCTGGAGGCCATTCACTAAGGCACGTTAGAAGTCGTGGTTGAAAGTGAGAGATGGTTCATGTACGTGTGGTCGGTTGTGCATGTGAACTTGATTTAGAGTATCAGTTGTTTTATTCGCTTATTTACTTATGGAGGGTTGAATGGTTAGATTTTCGGGTGAGATGATGATATGGTCCATTCGTGTGCACAGGATGATTTCGAACGGATATGTTACAACGCCCTGAGGTGTAATCAGAAGCGTAGCATTATATGGGCTGCTGCCCACGACCTTCTACGTCGAGGTAAGAAACAGTTAGAGCGATACGAGGGATACGGGGAGAGCTTAGTGGCATGGAGCCAGACTGACTCCAAAATCAGCGTACCCGTGGAAACGAAATCGGAGAATGAGGAGGCCAAGGTTTGCCATCCCGAGAAGTCTTTGGTGTCCAAAGGAGTGAAGATGGCTATATGCAGCGCTACTACTGGTTCAGTTGAAAGCAACCTACCATCTTCTGGAGGTGGTTCCAAGTGCAAGATTGCACTGGTTGGGAAGGGTAGTTGTTTGACGCCTCGTCTGAAGTCAGAAAAACGGGAGAATCAGATGAGTGAGAGTGCGGAGCCATTCCAGGGTCCTGCGGTGGGTGCTGATTCAGAAGACACTTCAACTCACAAGGACGGTCCGAAGGCAAATGTTAGCAGGGTAGTGCGGAGAGTAGAAAGCAGTCGTAGGGCTTCAGAAGGAAAACCTGCTAATGGATCATCTGCAGTGGGTCAAACAGACAAAAACGTGGATGTAGAGGGGGAGAGGGATGTGGATTCGGCGGAGTGGCGGTGGGACGCTGAAGGCGACGCTACGGAATCTTCGAGTTCATATAGGTCAAGTGGAAGTTCGTTGGGAAGTGAAGTGAGCCCCGACAGGGCGCAGTGGATGTTCGAGGCCGAATCAAGTTTACGCGATGGCAACGGAGCAGTCGGGCTGATCGAAGACGATTATGGGGTTTTCACTGGCGAAAGGTACAGCTTGACTTTGTGACTGGTGTAAAGCATGTGAAAGTCTTTGGTGGCAACTGTGATTACCGGATGGTTGTGCTATACTGAATTCTGAGCAGAGGAGGAATGTGAGTACTGTGAACAGAGAGAAGAAGGTGCTGGACGCAGAGTGGAAGCAGACCAGGCGCGGCATTGAGTGGAGATGTCATTGGTTGGAACTGAAAACGCTGGCGATCCAGGCGAAATTAGCTCAATACGAGAAAGTGTTGAAGAAGACACAAAGTGAGAAGGTCTGGAAATGGGACGGAGAGGTCGGTGAAGAGTCATGCTCTCGGACGGTGCCGGTGAAGGTTTTGCGAAATCATCCAATCGTTCATCGCAAACACCGGAGGAGGGCCGAGGGCGGCCATGATGTGGATCTGGGAAAGCATCCTGTGTTCTCACGATATGGTACTGAAGGAGAGGCTGAAAGTGCATTTGCAGTTGGATTGTGTGATTTTGTGAGTGGGCACAGAGATTTAGCAAGTGTGTCTAGTGTGAGCTCTGTTCATGCTCAGCATGCTGATTTTGTATCATCACGACGAAGAGTAATGAAATACATTTGTACACGTTCCGGTACATGCGATAATTTGCTACACTTCATGGGATGTGGTGTTTGAGTAGTAGTCTGTGGCATTGTGCGTTGATTAGGGGATGCGTGTGACTTTATGGCTGGTCGCTGAGCTCACAACCCACATAACCCTTGCGGAAGATAGGGGATTTGAATATTACGTTTTGTAGGTGTTATAGCGTAGGCTATATGTAAAGAAGTATCAAGAACTTGATGATTGTAGTGAGTACGAAAATAAAGTATGAACTTGATGTGGATAACTGAGGCTCAGTATGATTAGAGCAAGGAGCGGTTAGCACATGCACTCATTTATTGTGGGATCTTTTGCTGCAGAGAAAAGGAAGGCCCAGCGCAAGTCGGACGATGGCTCAGGTCTAAGAAAGGTGGATAGGGAGGAGGTGCAACAGACAGAGTTTGAGGGTGTGTGTCTACCTCCACTTTGCATGCCATTCACATTATATTAGCAGCGTCAGTTTTTTTGGTTGTGGGACGTTAACACGATAGCACTTGTTAACAAGGTGCAGCAATTCGAAGAAGTGGCAGCTGGTAGTCCAGTTGAATGGCATTTAGGCAGTTGTTTTCTGAGGGTCACCGTCGGAGTCTCGTTGGTAGAGCTTGTGAGTGGCTTGTGGTAATCGACGCATTTTGTTCCCGACTTAGCCCTAAGGATGAACGTGTAGACTTACTTGGCTGGACGAATTGGTCGATAGTTTGCAATCTCGCAGTGGTTTTGAACTGATTTAATATGGTTTGTTGCGCAGTGTCTGAACCAGAATATACGTACGAGAGGGAAGACGTGGAATTGCAACCAGGTGCGGAAAATGCATTCGGAGGGCAAGATTCCATGGAGCAGCTTTTGTGGCAAGTGGAAGCTTTGCAGGTGCGCGTGAAGAAGCAAAAACACTTACTGAGGAAAGAAGTAGCTGCACGAAAGAGTATTTCAGTTGGTTGTAAGGACGGTGTTGCATTGCGCCTCTCTCCGCGTGCGCTTCCTCACGCCCCTCAGAAAGGTAATGCGTCTGCTCAAGCATTGCCTTGTCCAAAAGGTGTGACACGTGCAGGCTCCCTATCGTCCTCTAGTGGCAGTTTGGGAAGATCAGGTTCAGGTGCTGGGCTGGCACGACGCAAGACGGCAGATTATGACATCAACAACATGGTGATGCCCGCAAACGTGGGTACCACCTTTGCGGAGCAAGTACGTCATGTGGATATTGATACACCATTGTGGAGGGTGGCCGAAGATGCAAACCCAGCAGTGCAGGGCTTGGAAGATTCATCCAGCGATGAGGTAGGTCAAGCACGGCGGTATTGGTTTGGTCTTACATTTTCGAGGATTATATAGCGTGTGTTCTTTCACCGTCGATCGAATTTGCTGCGCACGGGATATGTTTACTGGTTACGTGTGAATGTTACTATGTCTTGCTTAGAGTAGTATGGTGATGCAATGAGGTGGTGGGTGGAATGGGGTTGAGGGGTCCTGCGCGTCTCCTCGTCATTTCAGTTCTATCATACGTAGGGTAGGGTTTCGCGTGCAGGCTGGGCTGCAGTAGTTTGAGTAAATCAGGGATATGTGGAAGGACTTTATAAAAGTAAATGGGTCAGAGCTCGTGGGTCTTTTGTCACAGTTGATAGTTAGAATTGTGAGGGTTAGGCAATGTGTAATGTATGGGTAATTTTGGAGGCTGAACAGTTCAACAGCTGTGCTGCCCTGGAATCTGGGGTTCTTGTGCGTGGAAATTTGATTAATGTGTAGAGTCCGGTTCTAATTTGGGACTGTTTAACCATTGTCTCTTGGGTTCTATCGTGAACAGGAGACGGAAGATGAGCACTATCAAAGTCGACATTCTGTGATGGAGACGCTGGAAAAACTGCAACGGTACATGCCCCGTCCGAAGAAAAGTGGTGGCGACATTCATACTGTTGGAAAAGGGAAGTTGAAGGTGGTAAGCGGGAAGAGTGTGGTTCAGATGGGTGGCAAGGGCAGCAGTGCAGGCTCCGCTCTTCCCAGTGGTCCAAGTGGCACTTTGGCACGGTCGGCTGACAATGTACCTAAAAGGCAACGTTCAAATCGGAGTGTTGTTCGCAGACCACTGGCGTCTTTAGCAAATGCTTCAGCTGCGCAGACCAGGTCTACAGAAGGTATGAAATCTGAACCTGTTAAGAGTGAGGTATCAAGGAAGGCTGGGGGTGTGGATCCTTTGCTCGTTGGGAATGGAAATACCGCATTTGCTGGGGCAGAGAGAACCTGCGCCGTGGATCGCATGGAAGAGGACTAGCCAGTAGCGTAATGCTGCATTAGCGTTTGCTTTTATTTGTGACAGAATGCTAGGTCCATCATTTTTGTTGGTTAAGTAGGCTAGATCACGTTTAGTTGGAGATGATAAAGGTCGACGGCCTGTAACATTTGCAGCTTATTTCCACCGGAGTTGTAACACAGTGCACCATGCATTTGTATACAAAGAGTTCTGTGCTGGTGTCGCTGTGACTAACTTGGTCGATGCTGTACAGACCTGTGCTGACTTTTTGCTAGTATATATTGTTCTGAAATTCTTTGGCCATATCTGGCAGGATATGAGGGATGTGATCTGTTTGTAGCTTAATCTTGCATCTTATGTTAGGGTATCGATTGATGTTGATTGATGTTGGATTTTGATTAATATTGCAGGGTTGTTTTGTGGCTCTAATGTTATATGTGTAGTCCTAATTTTTTATTGGACCTGATTTTACGTGGAGTGGTGACTGCAATGCATCATGATGCAGCTTATAAGTTACTGTTTATGTCGCGATTGATGTATGATGCTGTATGTGATACATTGGTTACAGTGACTGTTTCGCCGCAGTCACCCCTCCACCACGTAATTTTGTCTGGAGATGTTAGGAACACCATGTCAAATCTGGAGCAGAGTTCGATCTGTGAAAATGAAATGCCACCCCTCCATGTCATCGCAAGTTTATCGATTTTGTTCTCGAGGACAATCAAGTCTTCAAGTTGCTATAACTGAGCGCAGCTTGAAGGGGTATCGATTTCTGTGATCATTGATGCGCTTTGATTTTGACTCATTTGACGGTATCAGTAAATGTTGTACTGAAGATAGTTGCTTGGTGCAATCTTGTTCAAATTCTCTTAAAGTTTTTGTAGGGGTGTGATATGTTGTTTCTTATTCTAATATGATCCTATTTAATTAGGTGATCTAATTTTAGGGGTCTTCATATTTAGTCCACTTTGAAAGCCTGCTAAGGTTTTCTATTTGGTAAAGAAAAATTTCTTTAGAAGCCTTGGTTTTTGGATATATTTTAAAAGGAGAAGAGCTCATGAAATAAATCAAATCTTTCATTTATATAAATTTAAATATGTTAGTTTATATCTTATTTGTAATAATTATGAGAAATAAAAATATTTTAAAATATTTTAATTATTATTTTTAAAAATAGTGACATAACTTCTAAAAACTTTTTATAAACTATCTCTCAAGATGGGCCATGGGTCCAATAGAAGTTTTGGAGAATAACATTGTTTATGCTATGTTGGAACAAAGTGCATTCTATTTCATCTTTTTCTTTTTGGATCTTTAGGTTGATTCATTAAGTGTAAAATTAATTAATGAAACTTCTTGATTTCAACCAATCAAAGAATTGAAAAGTTGTGGTTTGTCATTTTGTCTCCTAATTATAAATCTCCCTTAGGTTTTCAAACTTAAAATCTTGCCTCTTTATTTTTAACTTTGTTATCAAGTACTTGTGACACTTTCAAAGATGTTAAATTAATCTTAAAACTTTTTTTGTGAATAGGAAATAATTCGATTTTTTAAAATATAGTTAACAGTTTGAATTTGCTTAATAACCATTGCATGTTATACATGGTATTGACTTTCTTCAGAATATTATTTAAACAAACATGGAATTTGATTAAAACAATATAGATATAGAACTAGTGAACATGAGGTTTAATAGCACATTCCATGCTCTTGTAGTGAGGAAGGTGTCTTGGGGATGGATGTTCCCTTGGATAAGGCATTAAATCTCTTTTCCTTGCATGATTTTATATTAATCCTATTTGCTATAGGAATTTATGTGAAACAAATTTAGAAACCAAAATATTACAATGCATTTCAAAGTTTGAGCATATCTATAACCATTTTTAACTTGTGCAATTATAATAATATTAAAATTTAAACAGAGTAAAAAATGATTCATGATATTACAGATGCTTTGAATGCTCAATATCCATAGTGAATCAATAGTTAGACTTTGATTTCTGAAGTAAAACAAATTCCATCAAAAAGCCTTCATGATTGAGTTTATGATTAAAACATCTATATAAAAATGTACCCAAAATTAAAAGCTGTACTTGCAATCTAGTTAACTATCGAAGACAAATACTTCAATAATTGCTTCAAGATTTTGTAAGTGTTGACTTGATCAATATTCTGGATACAAATTTCAAGATATCAGAAGAATACACTAGTCATCAGAAACGCAAGAGTTTCCGAGAGCAATTCTAAATGTCTTCGGAAGAATGATACTCATGACAGTTTAATTAGCCTGAAACTAAATCCTCTACTCAATAGCCAAGTAAAGCAGCCTACACGTGAACTATATCAAGGCCATTGAAACGAAGATATTATTGGAGTTGGATAGATCAAGGTCGCATCAAACTTTGATCACTAAATAAGCATTGGTTAGAGCTTGGAAGAACCCTCAGCACTATCCGATAAGTAACATAATCTGATAGTTCCGTTTCATCAAAATTGGATTTCGCTAATGTTTGATTCCAAGAACTCATGCTTCTGCTAGTGTCAAGCGGGGCACAATATTCATGGATTGAAGTTCCTGAAAGAAAAAATCACACACAACCACTTTATTAAGAACTAAGAAAGAGAAACGATACGTGATGCGGGGCACCGATGACAATTTAATATACAATCTTAAGGTGGAAAATGAAAGACTAGTCGTTGGAACTTTCTTCCTTTCAGACGGCCTGTTGACGACTCAAGGAAGAAAGAGGCAACGGAGATCGCATTCTATAAAGTACTATGCTTATTTATGCTATGCAAGTGTAAGATTTCTATGACTACCAAGCAAACACGAGATATAGTCCAGTTTACTACTAAACTATCTCAAACTGTTTGATTTGACCAGAGAGTTGGGCATTGGCAATACTGTTTTACTTGGGAGCAATCAATCATTGAAATCGACACAAAGGCATGTGATCAATAAAAAAATAGTGCAAGAAAAAGAACAGTCGAGAAACAAACAGACGATAACTTGGAGAGAATTACCTGAAATAAAAGTTTACAAGCATACGGGAGTTTCATTGTTGCAATATTATCACCACTTTTACAAGTAGAACACAAACAGATCTTAATCTTGTGATGGTAGTAGCCAATCATCCCACACTTTGTGCACACCTGCCACACCATGTTAATTTACAGATCAGTATATCACAAGAATAGGGAATGTAAACGCCGAAAGCAAACGACATCAGGTACTTTTCAACCAAACTAAAACCACCCAAAACTGAAGCTGTGAAAACTAAAGCTACTTAAAATACATGGAAGAAATGAATACCTGAATTTGAAATTGATCACTGGATATCATAAGACGTTCCAATATCATCATACTAGCACCATAAGCTATCAAACAATCACGCTCCATTTCACCAAGTCTCAAACCTGCAAGAGAGTGGCAATAAATATTTAGAGAACTGCCAGGAAATTAGTGATCTATTAGCAAATATTAAAAGTAGAATTAATTACCTCCTTCTCGGCTTCTTCCTTCTGTGGGTTGTCTGGTGAGTACCACCCGAGGACCTCGAGCACGCGCATGCATTTTGTCCAATACCTGATGCAGAACGGGCACGTAGTGCGAGCAGAAGCCATGAGCACATATAGGAGTATACTAGAATTTCATAATTCAACATGAAAACACAAAAATTCAATCAACATCATTGTACTAGACAGGCAGATTCTTACCATATGCTTCAGCTTCTGATAATAAATAGGTCCCATGAATATATAAGCTTGTAAAGGGCTCCCAGTAATACCTGCCAAAATGTATTTAAGATCAATGGAGTCGAAGTGAGCAAGAACTGAACTAAATAAATCAGACCATAGGTAAATATAACACATCGAAATTGCTAGAACATTTCAAATGCAGACCTGAGTAAATAAAATCCTTGCCACTATAATTAAAGCCGTGCTTCACCAAGGTTGCACTGTCAACCACAAGAGGGGATTAATTCCAACATGAAATACAAGAATTCAAGTGTTTAAATTAAAATAAAGAGAGAAGTGGGGGATTGCTGCTAAAAAGTTTACAAGGAAAATACGATTCTCAAGTTTTGGGTGTTGTGCTCTCAAAGTACAGTGAATTAATCACTGCCATCTGAATCACTAGTATCACAAAAGCCTTAAATGAACCAAGACAAGTACCTGATAGTTGATACTTTATCAGCATGACCACTAGGCTCACCAAAAGCACTTCCATAGTGAAACTTGCCATTATGCAATCCTGCCTTCCCTCCAAGAAGCTCTATCATTTTTCCAACGGTCATTCGACTGCCAGTATCAAAAGCGGCAATCAGTACGACAGTCGTCAATGCGTACATTTGCACTCTAATTGTTAAAAATAATACTTAATTACCAAACTTCTGGATAAAGAGATGCATGATTTGTAAAAGTGAAGATATCCTATAACGTAGTTGTAAAAAAATATAAGAATTGTACAACTTCCAACACAAGGACTAGCGATGTGTTTTTACCAAACTCAGAAATCAACCTAAACTGCATAAGGTGGGTTATAGAAGCAAACCTGGGAAATCCATGAGGATTCATAATCAAATCTGGACAGATCCCACGCTCGGAAAATGGAAAATCTTCTTGCTGAACAATGGTTCCACAGACACCCTTCTGCCCGTGTCTGCTACTAAATTTATCACCAACCTGAAGTCACAAAATATGCACCGACATAAGTTAGCAAATCGTTACGATAAAGATTGTCAATGGTACTAAATTTGTACTAGATTCTTAAATTGTGATAGAGAACAAACGAGTACCTCTGGACGTCTCGTCTGACGAATGAGGCACTTGACTACAAAGTGGTTCTCATCGTTGCTTGTAAGTAAAACCTTGTCCACAACTGCAGTTTCTCCAGCTGCTCCTTTGTAGGTTTGTGGTGTCCTCTTGTAAGCCCTGAGCATAAATATCTCGGTTAGCTACTAAAACAGCATGGAAAGTCTGTCGCATCAGTAAGTGGAGCTTAATTTGAAAAAAAGATATCAGCAAAATCGCAGCTTCTTATTTACTGCTAAGCCACTTGAAGTTTCTTACGAGTCAGGCAAAGCCATGGGATTGTTGACATTGTTTCTAGTATCAATTGGGCTTTGCTTGTTCACGTAAATGTCTCCGGGACGAATCATCTCCCCAACTGCAGCAATCCCATCTTGATCTTGCAGCTGTACAACAAGATTCCAGATTAGCACATCACAGTTCAGTCCACCACGATTACCTTAACACGGTAACATACTGAAAAAACTTGCCACAGTTAACTTGTACACAATAACCATTAAGTAGGCGGTAATCTCTACTTACCTGCTGACGTGCAACGACTTGGACACCTCCCTTTGCTGAGCTTTGCAGTTCAGGAGCCATAATTCGGTCTGCAGTACGATTTGCGTACTTCTTCATGGGAACTACACTCCTGCCATATGATCATGAGTATTATACTCAAAGTCAGTAAATTCGCTTAAACACCAAAATAACATAAATAAAAATTCAAGCTTCAAAAAAGTTACTTGTGGAGCTTACTTCTTAATTACAATACAACGACCAAATCCTCGGTCTAAAGATGACTTATTCATCACTATAGCATCCTCAATATCATAGCCACTGTAACTCATGACTGCAACAGTTGCATTTTGCCCAGCCCCGAGCTTGTCATAGCCAACCTGTAATAATAAGAAAAAACGCTTCATTAGACAACTTGTTTAGAACGCAAGAGGTCCTAACAAAATTACCCTCTTACTGCTGGATCTATCTGAAGCCAATCTAGACTAAAACTGATAAAGTTTCTTGTTAAAACTAGCTGTTAATAAAGTATTGTCTCTATCTGCTATCCACAACACTTTGTTCGCTGAACCGTCATCACACTCGGATTGAAGAAGCTGACAAACTATAATATACGAATTGTTCTTACCAGCTCAATGCTCTTGGTAGAAAGCAGAGGTCGTTGTGGGTACACAAGGAGGTAAAGCAGTGTGTCCATCCTTTGCAACTGCACGATCATATACCCGAGTCTCAAAACATTTCAGGAATTACAATCATCCAAATTATAGTACCTATATATTTACTAATTTATCTATTTTATTATTTTTTGTGGCCTCACATCACCTTATGTGATTACAAGCGAGAGCAAGAGGAGAGAGTGATCAAATGTAACGAAAGGAAGAGCTAGATAAGATCACCTGATTGTATGCAATATTTCCCATTGCTTGTTTACCCATAGCACACTGTCATTCATTAAATGTGAAAGTAGTTAGAAAATATAACAAACACAAATTTAATACGAACATTTGTTTGAAGGAGCATTTTATCATGCAAAGAGCCAATAATAGTACCTGATATGTGTTACGGGGAGATTGGTTGTGATGTGGATAAGGTATAAGGCCAGCACAAACACCCAATATTGTAAAGGGCTCGATTTCAATGTGTGTAGTATCAGGTGTAGCATCTCCTTCATAAAGTGCGATCTGTTTCAATATTAACATTCATCAATGTAGCTACTCTTAAAAAGAAAATTCAAGAAAAGCACTAATAAGAATAATGATACTGATAAAACTGTCAAAGAACTATCTATTCAGCAGGTAATGGTTCTTTGGTCTCAAAGAGAATTAAGGAAACTGAATAATATACCAAACTATTATTCTCCTCGTTCACGTCCAAATACTCAACAAGACCTTCTCGTAAGAAGTCATCAAAAGTGCGAAAGCCATCCTGAACCAGAACTTCACGTTCTTCATTAAAGAATAAACCATAATACTTCATGTATACAAACGCAAGCTTCAAAAGGCAATTAAACCATCAAGCATCCCTCACAATTCTGACATGTCACACATTCTGCAAAGAAAGCTGTAAAGAAATTCATTTACATGTAAAGATATCACGAGATAACTTAACATTACAAAGAACGAGAAATGTGGGGTGTATTATCGTTTGTTTAACTCACCTTCAGTTCTTTCATATGATGCTCCTTGACTCGAGATACACCTTTGTCAGCTATTACAAGTGGCCGACAAACTCGGCCTCCATCGGACGCAATTTGGATGTTCCGCTGCTTGCATCAGTGACTCGCATTCATTACAAAACGCAGTACGAAGTGCTTTACGAATATGATATGAGGTGCTTAATAGAGCAAATGAACAAAACCAAACAAATGAAGTTAAATCAGGAATAGATAATTTATTCACAAGAAGCTATATAACAAATAGTGACTCTTGCACATACGTGTTTAGGATTGACATGTACGCTAACAAATTCTCCAATTTTGCCAGCCCGGCGCAGTTTTCTCAAAACCTCTGCAAATCGCTGGAATCACAAAGATTAAATCAAAACAAATACAAAAAACAAAAAAAGAGAAAAAGAAGATTGAATTGATTTGCGTCATGTTCATGCACCCACTTTGCATACTGAAACGCACTACTCTTTAACAGCCTTCTGTTCCAAAGGGAAGGTACGTGAAAGATCAAGCGGATTATACATTTGGACGCCGATGAACGCCCAAAATAGTTCCATTGAAAAACACTAGGTATGTTTTGGGAGAATGAAGTTCTTCTCCTGATAACAAGGATAAATCTTCTACTCCCAACGTTGTGCACTGCCAACACAAAAATTCATGTTATTACGATCCGCTTCAAAGTCATGAACAGAGCCCCGCCTAGCTAGACCCAGAAAAGAAGCACAGAAGAAAGTCATCGAGATTACTTAAGCGTAAAAAAAACATCCATAGATCATGACTAGAATCATTACATTTACGAATAAAGACCACATCATCCACACATCCTCGTAAGTGGAACCATACCAGCTCAATTAAGGGAGCCTCTTCTTCATCAGTAGTTACATGAGTCATGAGACTCAAATTCTTGACAAGTCCACATGCCTCTCCTTCAGGAGTATCACAGGGACACAACATTCCCCACTACAAACAACATGCAAGGAAAGAGTTTAGATGCAAGGAGGAGGAAAAATAATGAAGAAGATATGAAGAAGAAGAAGAAGCAGCAGAAGAAGGATGACAGTGGAAAGATCGGACAATCCAGATATACTTCTGCAGTACGATAGAAAACAACCAAATTCATAAAGCATAAAACACCTAATTGTTGGCCACAACATCTTCAAACTCAAACCAATAAGCCTTCTCTCTTCCAAAACAAGTTCAAATCACCAAGGATCATAAAATGAAAGAACTTAAAGTGACCATTTGAAGATCACCAACTACACTGTAAAGGCTTTGAACCACTCTGATGCAATACCTGGCTTGGTTGAAGTGCTCGTGGTCCACTAACTTTGCGGGTTTTCTCAAACTGGGATGAAATCCTTGTCATGTGACCCAGTGCAGCAATAAACGATAGTCTTGAAACTACCTGCGCAAATAAAATTACAGTTCGATCACAGATGATACCATACTGACCATTATACAAAACAGCTGTCGGCCTTCACTGCTCTACTAAATTTAACCACAAGCCGCAAGTATTAACTCGGTGCAAGCAATAAACACAAATATTAGACATATACCTGAGTAACACCTTTCCGATCCATCTTGAATCGCTTCACTGCCCAATTCCCGCTTGATATTGCATGCTCCAACCCGTTCGTCAATGTGTCTGGTCGTATTAGCTGGCACGATACAAAATAATCGGCAAAACTTAGGTCAACAGTCATCATTAAAAGAAAGCAATCTCAATATGCAGATAACAACTAGAATATCCTCTTCCGAAAATTTATCATCCACAGTAAATTAACATCATATGAAGATGAAGAATTACCTTGATGATATCAAACTGAGTGGATCTATTTGCTTTGCTCAGCGTGGCATCCATTGATTTCTTAAGTTCAGCATTCATTCGCTTAAACAAATCCTGTGGACCATATTAGACAGCCTTAAGCACATAGCGCTGAAACATAAATAACAATCTGTATCCATATAGAAACCCATGCAAGGTAGATTGGGTAGAACACGAAAAATTTCAGATAAATCCACAAAAGTAGGCACTGCCATGAATAAAGCTCTAATTTTTTACATTCCTGCATTTGTAAAACTAAAGTTGCTTCAATCGTCTAATACTTTCCGGTTACCAACCTTGTCTTATCAAATGGAAGAATAAGAAGTAAAGGTAAGAGGTTCAAACCTCAAATAATAGCGAAAGCAGCTGCCCAGCTAGTTCCAACCGCTTATTACCAACATAATCCTGAACATTAAGAGAATTAGTGAGTTTTGAGTAATATTTAGTTAGGAGAATAAATACTATAACAATCACTAATGAGGCAAGCTTCAACCACACCACAATCGTCTTAAGTAATACACTTGAAATCAGGCTTTCAAATTAATAGATGGATAGGCTTGCCAAAACAGATCAGATGATCGTAAAGCCATACAGTTCAGCACAAAATGTGTATTTCGATAATATTCTGCACTGATCAGAGTATGTGGCAATTAAACACACCAACTTACACGCATACATGATATGGAGGGAATAATACTAACCATGTCATCAACAGCTTCACTGTTGAGCATTGCTTCAAGCATCTTACGGATAATGACTGCAAGGTATATGCACTTCGCTCGAAAATCAAATTGATGCACCTGAGGAGACCAAGAAATAACTGTCATTCACCAATGAACCATGCTGAAACTATAGATATTTTGCCAATTACCTGTGAGAAACGATTTGATATACCTACACTTAAGTTGACAAGCTTGAATAAGCGTTATTATGTGGCTTGAGATCATAACTTCCAGAAGAAAATGGTTAGAAACTTTGACATAGATGCATCTTAAGTAGGGTGGTTGGTAATTACAGGAACATGAGCTAACACCACCGTTGCGAGAATGTCACGAGCCTCGTCCACCTATGCAGAAGTATTGCCCTCAGCAATTAGGAAGTGATCAACAAGAAGAGAGCTTTAAAAAAATAAGAGTCGATAACCATGTACATTATTACTTACAGGAATTGAACAAAATTAAGCAAAATTCCAGATTCGAACATACCTTGGTTCTCTTCTGTTTTGTGAACATGTTTCTGCTTCTAACCTGAAGATGGACGAAAGAGAGGTTTGTAAGAAAAATAGAGAAGTAGAGAAATAAAGATTTGCTGAAGAAACCCAATACCAACCAGGCAGTCTTGTAGAGAGATATCCGAAGCCAATTCTTACAACAGTGAGCTTTTAGAAAAAAAGATGATCTCACCGCATCATACACACACCCTCTTCAAAGTAAAGAATGTCATTCACGAATAAATGAACACATGAACAAACGAAGGAGAATGTGAAGCGCGATAATGTAATCAAAAAGCCTTAGTGGTGCATATATAACTTCTTTGCATAAAATCACAATATATCTCTACACATAAAGAGCTTATAACATGTTTAAAGACATTGCAACACGTACCTTCGAGCCTAGGTACTCAAGCGCCTGGTGACTTGTGTATATTTTAAGAGCAGCACATTCCTATATACAACAACGAATATCAGTACCATTAACGATTCTCTGAAATCCAGTTGTCAAAAAGGTGGGAGGATTATTTGAGTCAATTTCGTAAAAAATATAAATTATAACCCATTAATACTCTATATATATATATATATATGTATACACAACAGTCAAGTAAAAATTAATATAGTTGACACTGTACCTGTAATGAAGGATTAAGTATTCCAGCATACTTCGGATCTCTACCCACCATCTGCACAATTTCTTGGTCCGACTCCATGCCCATTGCTCTCATCACCACAACAACAGGTATCTAAAAACATTTAAACGTTTGCTTTCAGAACACCAAGACTTCCAATGTTTGCTTAACTCATCAAATCTACGAAAAAAAAGTCTAAACTTATGCTTTGAGCCTCTGATAATATTTGCTCCAGTTTTTCTACAAAGATATAATTGACGATACGTCAATATGAATGCATAGAACATACGTCATCGCCAAATGTGTTGTGGCGAAGGTAAATTCGCTCATGCTTCACCACCATGTTCGTCTTACTCTTCCGTTCATGAGTACTACTTGTCACTGATGCAGCCACACTACAAGCAACAATTTCGTTAACTCATTTACAAAGTTTATCAGGATAAACAAATCTACAGTTTTCATAAATTCAGTCCACAGCCATCTTCCACAACCTCCAATCGAAGTGAAACCTTAGCAGAACAACCGTGTCGAAGGAATCCGGTGGAGGAACTAAACTTATACATCAAGTCAATCTGAATGACAAAGATGACGGATAATAAGAGGGTGAGAAAGCTGAAAAGAATCTAAACTATTACGTTTCTGAATCGTTCAAAACTTTGGAATCAACCTTCTTCCTTACCTGCCACTGCTGTCCGTTGTAATGATTATTCGATTCTTCGATAGCTGTTCCTGAATCAGGATGACCTTTTCAGTTCCTTTGACCACAAAATAACCACCTGGATCAAGAGGGCACTCCCCCACTTTGGCTAGTTGGGCTTCGTTCTTTCCTGCGAGGATGCACCGAGAACTTCGTAACATAATGGGCATCCGCCCTATGTTAATACTTCCCTGTGTGCAAAATGACAGCAAGTCGCATCAGCTTAATATTATGCAAGATTTCTCCATTAATTGTGTATGCAACTAACATCAACGAGTACAAATATGGTGAGTCATGTCCATTCACTCCTAAAATCTGAAACCCTGAATTAAATTCCTTCAGTACGCACAAGTACCCACAACAGCATTCAAGTTCTTGCACTGTCTGAATCGATTTCACAGCAAGCGACAAAGAGCCCACGAAATCGCACCTCTTGCTTTCCATCCTTCCCTTTGCGCACAACAACCTCTTTCCCTCTGGTATACTCCACGTCCACACTTATCGGCGCTGAATAACTGTATTTAAAAATAAATAAAGATCTGAATCAGAAGCGTTCGGGATGGTCCTAGTACTCAAAACGTTGCAATGTATAAAACTCAGATTACACAGACTCAAAAGGTATTAATACATACATATTCTAAGAAACATTTTCCACTTTCCCAAACCATTGGACACCGAATTGTGAAAAATCCAACTACCCACTCCATTGAGATCACTGTGTAAAACCGAATACAACTAGAACGGCCAGCAAGCCGAGACGTACGTCATGTCGCGGAGGCGGCATTGCTGAGGTGTGATAGGCTCGTAGATGTAGTCTTGCTCCACACATGGCTCTCCCACAAAAATATCCAAGTATCTGGGATCAATTATATTCAGTTCACAGATCGCAATGCAACACAGCAACACGCAAATGAGGATCGAGCAAATACTGGTAAGCTACATCATCTAAAAAAACGCAAATACTCACTTCAAGTAGAAATTGGCGTCTACGTCGGAGGTCACTTTCTCGTTCCCCTGTGCATGAATGATCTTCTTAATTTCGCAGTTGATGAAGTAGTTGAAGGAGTCGATGTGCTGTTTCACCAGTCCTCTTACCTGTAAACCCCAAGCACAACAAAAACTCCAATTCTCAATTCCACGAATCCCAAAAACCCTAAAACCCTAATCAGGCAGCACCAATCCTAAAACCCTACAACCCCAAGAATTGCGCGCTAGGTAGAGCGAGCACCTTAAGAAAAGCAGGCAAAAGCTGAAACTTGTCAACAGCGGTCTTCACTGGCGCTTCCAATCCTTTCTTATGGCTGCGAGAGGCACGAACCACCAAAACCATATATCACTAGCCCAATAAACCCCTAACCTGAACTCCAAATCCCAAATTTGAACAAAAATTGCAAATCAGCAAGTCAAACGAGTTCGGCATGAAAAAAATTCGAACCTAGAAACGATATTGTGACCATCGTCCATCTCATCAGCCTTGCTGAACCCCATGATAAGGAATAAACCGCCCCCAAGGAGTCAATCAGAATTGGAGGCCTAAATTGTACTTCTCTAAATCATACCTGAATCAACCCAACTACGAGCATAACAACAAACAGAATCTAAAACCAGAACGGTGGAAGACAAGCCCCGAAACTCGACGCTAAATTCACTATAGTCAACCTAGGTCCAGTGCCAAACTGCATGAAAAGGCACAATCCGGCAATTTTTCAGTCTGAATCCCAATTCGGAGACACGAATCCAACAACAGCAATTAACAACAACACTCCCTATATGTCTACAATTGGCTCGGTCACCAGTCAGAGATTGTCTCATGGAGCGGTGCGGCAACGAACTGAGGAATCTTTGGAGCGTTTCTGCATAGGTGGTGATTAACTTTAGAGCGTGTGTATGGAATCACGCATTCACAGAGCACTGCATGAGGTTTGACTATTGCAGTGCGAAATATCGGAGCAACTTCCAAGACAACAACTGATCAATTTTTTCTCACATAAATCGAATTCGACTACTTGTCACGAGGGTATATATTACTTTCTTGAGAGGTTCCAAGTTCTGTGCGTGAGATAGTGTTGTGGGTTGTGCGTTGCTCCGTGCTACTGAACCCACATGGGTGTAAAGATTCGTAAGACAATGTGAAATTGGGAACTCTTTGTTGTTGCAAAACTTACTGACACCGTAAGTTACATACAATAGGAGCCTTTAGATACATGTTATGAATTTGTTTTCTATTGTTCTATGAACCTCGGAGACAAGGAAAAATGTGTTTTCTCAAACAATTGAATCTGGTGTGAAAAGTAGGAGACTGCCACTAAACATCAGAAAAATCTTCAATTAGTAGCTGTTGTGATAATCTCTTTCGACTTTAAACTAAGAGGCACCAAAAAAAGGTTTTTTTTTTTTTTTTGTTGATTCTGTCCAAAGCAAAACAAACAACGAATGAAAGTATTTGAGTTCAAGGATGGTTTGGTTTGCTTCAATGAACTATTCTCTGTACCTTCATGACTTAAGATTTTAGGAGCACGTCATGTTCTTCTTGCGACTGTGTTGCTAAAAGTTTGTGACCACATTGTTTGACGATATCAATAAGAACATGAGGTTTTGCAATACGTTGTTCTCACACTCGCCTTATTTCTTATTACAAAGCAATCCTCATACTTATACACTTCAATTGGAAAAAACCCTCAAGTCAGAGGCCCGTTACAGTGAGAAAATGAACCATTTATGGCCTGGTGTCATAACCCTAACCCTAACTAACATAAACCCTTAAACCCCTTTTTCACTTTATGGGTTTCCGCTATGGAGTATGTGTTTTCTGTTGAGGAAATAAGCTGCATTCTCCGTATCGGCATGTAGGCACGTGCTGGTTTCGGAGTTGAGTGAACTTTGCCACCAGTGTATTCGGAGCGGGGCGTCTCTGCGAGTGCTTCTGTGGAGTCCTTTCGTTGAGTTTTGAGGGTTAAACTTATACCTCGCGTGCTGCAATTTTGTAGAAGATTTGTACTATTATCACTAGTTCTGTTCCAGGTTTATGAGGCAATCGGTTCGGCGATCGTGTCCATTTTGAGGATACAGAAGTTTTGTAGGGTTTGAGCAGCTCTCGTGCAATTTTTCATCGAAAATGGGAATCTCTAGGCGAGCTTTGATCAAGCTGGTGCCTTTTTCTCGAAACGTGACTGCTCGGAATCGTCAATCCTGTACGTGCTGCTTGTCATTCCTTTTTAGTGATACGAGCTGCAATTATGTTGAGAAGGCGTTTTGGACAAAGGAAATGATCCTAACAGTTCTTCATGTGCTTGTGTCGCGAATCTGTGATGAATGTCATGGTTTCAAATCTATGCATCGTTCTATTTCTTGGAAACGCTGTGTGTTGCGAAATTTTAGAAATAATGGCGTAACATGAGGTTTATGGTTTATCTAGCGAGTGTTACGCTGAATACATGTCTGTTGAGTGAGGAATTCTTCCCTTACAGGTATGTAATCGGCATTTAAGTTGGGCGATTACAGTATGGGATGTCTGAATGAAAGAGCATTCTGTAGGTTTTACGTCTCCGTATTTCTCTTGGTTTTCGTTAAACCACATCTGATAATTCTAAAAGCAGCTGGAAGGGGTCCTTACATATGTTCGTAGTGGCGCGATCCATGTGGTGGAGGTCTTATGAATTTTCAACAGGATGAGCGAAACAACGTTTCTGGATGCAATCTAACCTTGCCTTCGTGGTTGAGTAGTTGCAGGCGTGCACGATGGAGCCTCTGCTAATCATTATGAGAAATCGACTGTAGAAAGTTATGGCGGGAATGGGGTTATAAACAGAAATGCTTCCAGCAGCTCCCAGGTTTTAAATCAGCGTCAAGTTTCCCAGCAGAAATATCTCCGTACCCTGTTATCTGGAACCGTGGTATCAAATTGTTCGAGAAACACTCGGAGGGACTTGCATACTGCATCCCTCGAATTACATAGATGGCGGAATGTCCCAAATACAAGTATCAGATTGGGCAGTTTTGGCGACCGAGTTTGGTTAGGACAAAGGTACAACAGCGCTGATGCGCACTCTGATTCAGAATCCAAGAAAGGTCTGCAGGAGAGTCAGATTGGACAAGAACTATTGTCTGAGGATAAAGAACAGTCCTCTGCAGCCTCATCAGTCACTTCACAAGGTTCGGCAATTAGTATAAACTATGCTGCTAGTGTCCCAAATAGTTTTGCTCCTGCAAGATATGCCTGGTTTTGTACGTCGAATTATCTATGCATTTTGTCCTGTTGTTACGCGAAGGAGAAGCGCTTGTTTCCTTGTTAAATGGGTGAAATTGAAGACTTAAGACAATGCAATTTTGGGACTCGCCCTTACCACTCCGCAAAGTTTTGCCATTTTGAGATCAAAATCTATACTTTTGCTCACTTAGCTCTATTGTTGGGATATTCTTCTGTAGAGTTGAAACTAGCTCATGGTGAGACCCTATCGCTCGAGGAGGAGGCTATTTTGAAGGAAGCTGAGGCTGAATATGAAAGTGCTCAACTTGAAAAAGGTGCTTAATAATAATTTATCTTTATTATCATTTTATGAATAGTAGTGGGTTTTTTTTTTTTTTTCTTGGACCGAATTAAGGAAATTTGAATCGATCTTTTGTAATACAACAAGTGCGTACTGACTAGCGTCTATTGAGGAGTTAAGATTCTAACAATACAGCCTGAAATTTTGCAGAAGATCCAATTAGCGTGGAAAGTATCCAAGAAATGCTGAAGGATTTGTCAGCTGTAGCAGACCCAAAAGATCCTCGTATTGCCATTGTTTCTTTGAGGTTAGGTCAGGAATACGAAGCTAGGGATGAAGACCCCAAAACCTTCTTAAAACTAGGAGAACAAGCTCTCAGCATCTTTCAAACAGCGGGAGAGTTTTCTTTAGAGATTGGAATGTGCTACCATCTCATTGCTTTAGCCCACCATAGATTGGGGCAACAGCATTTAAGCCTCGAAAATCTGAACTTAGCACTGTCGCTTCTCAAGGACAAAGAAGAGAAAGAGAGTGCACCAGTGAAGTTTGCTGTTCAATTTCTGCTGGGGGACACTTTGTCATCTATGGGGAAACATGAAGGAGCCCTCCAACACTATGTTGCGGGGCTGGCTGTCCAAGAGACTATAATGGACGAAAGTCATCCGCAATTAGCCTCCAACTATCGGCAGGTGTGTTTATTCTGTGTAGTTTCACCTAGAAATTCTTTCTGGCATATGTTATACAGAAATGTTACATCTGGAGTTAATTGCCTTATTTCTTACAACTTGTAGGCGTGATTTGTGGTTCATTGAAATGGTGAATCTCCTCGTGGTCCAATTTAAGAACAAATTTTTCATGAAATGTGGTCTATATTTGAATAGGTTGGTGAGGCGTTCACTCAAGTGATGTTATTTGACGAAGCAAAAGCGCTTGTTGAGAAAGCACTTGAATCTCACGTCAAAATTAATGGCCAAAGTTCTATGGACGAAGCTATCGATCGCCGTCTCCTGTCTGTTATTTACAGTGGTTTGGAAGAGCATCATAAAGCCCTGGAAGAGCAATTGATTGTGAAGTCCATCTTGAATGAAAAGAATTTGGAGTCTGAAGCAGTGTTTGTCGACATTGCTATTGCCGATACTCAAGTCGCCTTGGGTAGGTTTGACGATGCTATTGCAACTCTTCAAAATGTCATCTCCCACCTGGAGGAAGGTAGCTTAATGAGGGTTCTTGCAACTGTAAACCTTGCGAAGGCATATACCCAGCAGGGAAACAATGAGAAAGCTGAAGAACATTCCAGGTAGCTTCGGATTTCCTAAATACGTAACAAGGAACAGTGTACAGATAGGTGATCATCATCTAGCTACAGGTATAGCTGTAGATCCTCGAGCTTAATCAACAAAACTGTTGTACAGGCAGGGGAATGCATTATGCAACTGATATCCGTCTGTAGTGAACATGTATGTTCAGTGTCTCTTGATTACTGTCTTAGAAGTCATCTAGCATAAGTGTTCATATATTAGTGTTCCCTCAGAACATTCCGAGTATCAATTAGTGATAGTTTTCTCGAAAGTGTTGTTCATGAGATTGGTCCTTGAGTATGTTTCTTCAGTTTATTGTAACCTTGATTGTCATTTGGTTTGTGCTGCAGGGAGGCTATTGCGATTCTCAACTCAAAGCTTGAAGGCTCGACAGTAGGAGACAGTACTGAGTTGCTCGCGGCTGGGGAGTGTTACACAGAGTTAGCTGCAATCTATCAACACATGAACCAGCCTGATGAAGCAATAGCTCTTCTAGAGAAAGGTCTCTCCATCTACAAGCAGTTGCCGCAGCAACTGAATGCTACTGCAGGTATGAAGTCAGTTCTCTGGAGGAGTTTGTTTTGTGCCTCTGTCATCTTTGGAGCGTTTTGGTTTCATTGTCTTTGTTAGTTTGTGAAAGTGTGAGTTTGTGTAGGTGTTGTATTTGGCGTTGAGATATGGTCAAAATGCATACGGATTGTCTTCTGTTTCTTGTGAAGAAATCATAATTTTATGGTATTTTTGTTTTGAAGGAAAGTAAAGCTCACATGTACATGGGTCTCTTGCAGGTTCGCAAGCTCAAATTGGTATGCTCCTCCTTTTCAATAGGAGAGTACATGAGGCTATACCCTACATGGAAGAATCTGCCGCTAATCTGAGACTGAGTTTTGGGGCTGGACATTACTCCCTCGCGCTTGTTCTCAATCATTTAGCCGTTGCTCACGTCGAGCTAAAGAATCTGACCAAGGCAGTTGAACTTTTTGAAGAAGCAAAAAGTATATATACAAAGACACATGGACCCGGCCAGCAAGACACACTTTCAATTTATTACAATTTAATGAAAGTTTATGGAGAAATGGGCAGGAAGGAGGAAGCAATTGCAAATGCCAAACACGTTGTAGTGGAGTTGGAGAAGAAGGGTGAACCAGCAAAAGATGCTCTGGCTGCAGCACAGAAGGACTTGGCTAACCTCGAAGGATCTCAGAGCATCTCGCCATCAGAGAGTACTTAAGGATCAACGGAGTTCATGAAACTTGTGATTGATGAGATTGGTGATTGATGCGGTGATATAGAACTTCAAGTCTATTTGCCAGTTCTTCCGGTCCATGCCCCGCTTGATTACCAGAACAGGCATGAAGTATTGATATGGTTCTGATTTGATCTCCAAGGCTGTATTGTTTTCGATCCGACTGGTGGATTTTTAGCAACCTGTAAGCAATATGTCAGGGAATTTACCAAGCTCATTCTACATTTAATGGAAATTTGCAGGTCAGGAGGTTTCTTTAGACTAAGGCAGTCGTGTTTGTTCACGAAACCTTATTTCGATTTTTCAAATACTCTCACAGCAGTCCCGTAGAACTCATGCCGGCCCATGTTGATCATTAGATGGACAGGCTAGTTTTTGCAGTTTAGTGGTCTATTGGTACACCGATAAGGATATGCCGTTGAAAATTGTGCCTTGCCTGTGCGGCTACAACTTTTAAGCACTGGTCTGTTACAAGTTTTCCGTACATGTTCTTCAAATTTTTTTCAAAGATTTGCAGACAAGTTTAATAAAGGTAGTAGATAATCCGACTCCAGAGTCCGAATGGTGAGGTTTTCTACTCGAATGTGCTATGTAAAGCCAACGAGTTATCAATTCATTTCCGCCTGCAGTGAACTGGACCTGAAGTCAAACTTTTTGGGCAACCAAATTGGTACCTAAAGCGTTTTGAAGGTTACCTCGAAACATTGTATGGTTAAGTTGGGCAGGGAAATCAGATGGAACATTTTCTTAACCTTGTGGTCATTTCAGATTTTGTATTTGGTCCATAAAAAATAATAGTTGGTTCATCAAAGCATTAAAGTTTCTACTGAATATAAAAATCTACAAGACTTTTTAAAAAATAGTTAAAACTTAAACTATTTCTTATTCACTGAAATCATGCTCATTTTGATCTTATTGATGATGGAAGAGAATATACAACCATGAGAGTCAAGTAAATCGGTAATTTAAATTTATTCGTACAATTTCTTTTTCAACACTTTAAAAACTAAAAATTGTTTTAATTATTTTTTGCTACAGTTATGAATTTTTTTTAGATTTTAAAAAAGTTGATTTTATCTGTTTATCTTGTAAGATCGAATCACAAAATTAAAATTAGAAAAAATTGAAGAAAATTTTCTGATACAAACTATATAACTGAGATTCAACTTGCTGTTAAAAGACTGTTATAAACCTAAAGACTAGCATACATTGAGTGCTTTTGATTATATATATATATATATATATATATATATATTAAAGCAACAATGAACAATGCACAAAAAAAAAAAATCACAATAGTTTTATTTAATTAAAATCTTAGCATATTTTAAATAGTTGATATATTATCAAAATCAGTAAATAAATATGAAAATTAATTGAATTTTATGCACATACACTTGATTAACAGTATTTTTATGTTATCAAAACAAGTTAATGATATGTACATCTTATTGTTTGTGTCATGTATTGGATTGTTATTTATGCTAGTATATGATACTTTGACAATTGTGCAAGTAAAAGTACTTGAATCTAATATATTTTTGTGGTACTTTTCAACATTGGCTTCTACATGAAACCCACGCAAATCAAACTTCAGTACTCTATGCATGAGTTGTTCTTCAGTTTGCAAGCTTACACATAATTTAATCTTTTTATTTAGTACAATCATGAATTTAAATATAAAACTGATTCACACTAAGTATAGAAAGTAATAAAAACTGTTTTTCAAAAGCCTGTAGTGTGTTGTAGTAGAACTTCTTGCATTTATAGAGCCATGCTTACAATTTATTCATTGATTTATTTATCTATTTTTGTATCATGTTATTTTATTAAGTAAAACAAAGATAAAAAAATTAAAAATTAAAAATTAAAATCTATGTAAAATTTTGATGTTATAATAATTTACTTATTCAATTTACTAACAGCTTGCATTGATTAAAATAATATTATAAATTATTTTAGTTTTTGCAAAGAGATACATTACATGTTGTGACTTTTAAAACTTCTTTGAGATTTAAGTCTCGATCTTGCAATTATTTTTTTAGTCAAGAAATTCTCACTGTCCAAGGTTTTCTAAAACATATTTAGGCTTTAAGGCGAAGGTAGTCATTTTTTCACTACCTTATGTTAAATTAGTAAAACAGACTTTCACAAACATGGAATGAAAATACTATAGTTCTTGGAAAGATATGTTAAAATTCATTAAGAAGCAAGGATTTTATGCATATCAGTTTCAATCCTAAAATTCCATAATATTTACAATTCTTTTCTAAAATTTTCAACATAAATCATAAACTTTTCATCATCTGCACCCATACAACAGAAGTTTAACTCCTTTTTAGCAAAATTTTATCACGAATTGCATACATTTTTCACACACAGTTGTTAAAAACATTGTACAACTACATTTGCATTTCACGAACCTTTTCGAAATGCATAAGTTTGAATATTTGAATATAAGTATATAGGTGCACTATATAAGTATGATGAAGATTTGCAAGTGTTGGTGAAGGTCAAAGTTACACCTACTTATTGAAAATGGAAACATGATCAACAGAAATGGGTATTGGGAGAGATAGAACACAAGCAGAGTCAGAACAAACAATTGAGTTCAGAATCCATGAATGGTCCTTGCAATGGGACAAAAAGGACCTTCGAAACATGCAGCAATTGCAGGGTTCTCACCACCGAAGAACACCATTAAACCTCCGCACTGAATAACTAAACAGCAAGATATCACCGGTCAAAATTCTCCTGTATTTCTTTTGATGCTCCCTCAAAGAACAGTGTTATTGCAAAGAATGGCAAAAATACAATCTATAAAACTACAAACTGAGCATGCTCCGGAGACGCTAATCCTGCAAAAGGATGGCACAAGATCATGGTTTCCACCGCCACCATGAAAAATGCCAGCAGCAGCCTCTCAACCCACTTCAGCCTCCTCCGACAACGGATTGTCCAAGTCTTCTAGAGTTTGTACAATGTGGTAGAAGTTGGGTCGTCGTTCGGGATTGGCGAGCCAGCAATGCTCCATCAAATGTCGAAGTGCCGGTGGACAGTCATCACCAACAGGAGGCCTCAGATTCTTATTCACCACCGCGTAAGCAACTTGCACCGGAGTCATGTCTTGGAATGGGACAAGCCCGGTCACAAGCTCCCACAACACAATTCCGAAGCTGTATACATCCACCTTCTTGGAGTAATGCTTATGGCTGATCATCTCGGGAGCCATCCAGCGGTATGTGCCTGCATCAGCATTCTTGGAATCGCACTCCGTTTCCAAGCATCCGACACCGAAGTCTGTCAACTTGAGATGCAGATCCTCCGTGAGGACGATGTTCTCGGACTTGAGGTCTCGGTGGACAACCCCTTGCGAATGCAAATATTCCATCCCCCGGGCCACATCCAGTGCCATGGACAAGATGGTTTTGTATGGGAGTGACCCAGATTCGTTTTTGTGAAGGAAAGCTCGCAGCGAGCCTCCTGGAACGTACTCCATGATCAGACAACACACGGGAGGTTTCCATGATGCAGCTACGAAGGTGACAATATTTGGGTGGTGAAGTTGGGACAGATTGTGCACTTCCTGCATGAACTGGCGCTCCAACTTGGTGGCGATGGCAGCGTCCTCGCAGCTGTCGATCCTGAGAATCTTCACGGCGACGTCTTGGTCCTTGTACATACCGTGGTAGAGTCGGGTGTGATTGCCGGAGGCGAATTTCTGACCCAAGAATAATGAGGACATGTCGCAAATATATGCCTCAGGGACTTCCAGTTCCAGGTGCGACGTTTCCGCTTGCGAGACCTCGACGAAGTGTGCCCATGACGCGGATTTCACAATGTCGGGGAACTTAATCTTCTTTTTGTGTTTGGATGTTGGCCGAGCTTCCATGCTATTAACCCTTGGCAAGGATGCTTCAGTCCTGTTCTGTTTCCTCAACCAATGGTGGTTTCCACTCCCCTCAGCGGGCTCATCTGTTTTCGTCCTTGCAGATGAGCTCCCCTTATCCGGACTGCTCTCCAACGATCTGGACCTATACTTCGGCGATTTCTCCTTCTCCGGCGCATGGTCATCTTGAGCCTTCTCAACCCCAGTGAAATGAACCCCCAGTGGAATAGTCTTCGTCTTGTGATGGCCGAAGAATGGCAACTTAGGATAGAATCCGCGGCCACCGATGTGCAATTTCCCAAATCCTGTCGCAGAATGAACTGGCTCAGTAAGTGTCACTTTCTCCCGAATCTTCGCCATCGTGGGAATCAAGCGTCAGGTTGTCAATTGCAATCCCTCGTTCCACGTTAAACCCTGACCGACACCACTCTTCGCAAAACTTGATATTGAATTCGATTTCTTGATCACTCGGTACAAAGTGGAGGCATGCATAAGCCCCAATCGATTTCGAAATTTTTGAATGTTGTTTTCTCAAACGGGGATGCAAAAAAAAAAAAAAAAAAAAAAAAAGGAAAATAAACGAAAACTAAAACCCTCAAAAGTTTTTCCAATACGAACGTCGGTCACAAGAACACCACGCAACTCATCCTCTCACTCTCATCCCCAACACCTGCTCCGTCTTCGCACTCCTCCATAATCCTCAACCCTGCTTTCCAAGCCCAAAACCCTGTTCCACCAACAACTAAGAGCTACCTCGCCTTTCTCTCACTTGCACACCATAAGTTCTACAGCATCGTTACCATCTGTATCCAAAACCGCTTGCGCTACAACCCTTCATCACTTCTCGCATACCATATTTCAGGAACAGTTGACTGTCATGTACTTATACAACAAGCCGCCCGCCACCCTGCGAGGAAAGAAGGGGCTACTCAAAGACGACCTCCTTTTTTATCCGAAACGACACCAGGTATTCACCATTAACAGTAAGCCTCGTGGCAAATTCTTTTGGAGCCTGGCCTTTGCTTAGTCAAAACCTTGCTTCGAAGAAAACACGCTTCGAGATTGCAATAAAATAAAATGTCGTTGCCCAATTCCGCTACTCTTCTCGTGTAAATCGGTAAAACGCTTCTTCAAAGAAACTTGCGACAGTTCCATATTCCTCAGTAGATGCCCACTTCGGGTATTGACCAAGTGCATGTCCGCACTCAACCTACCGCAATCACCACAATGACATCGTTGTGCCACTTGGGCATACTCAACAGAGAATCACTTGGGCATACTCAACAGAGAATCACTTGGGCATACTCAACAGAGAATCACTTGGGCATGTTCGCTCCCTTACACAAAGCAATTCAAACCACGTGGCAATCGTTCGCCGCAAATAGAACTTCACTACCCTCGAGCAATTGGGTGCAGCCACAACGTTGAAGGCTAACGTGCCCTCCAGGTCGACAGGTGACAATTGCGCCCGGTTACGGTAATCAAACAGGACGAGAAACTTCACGATTACCAGGTACAGATTGGTAGATTCACGGCTACATTTGGTATTCTCATCACAAGTGTGCTTGACTTTACTGTTACAATCAAAATCTCCCGCCCGTCACCGAGACGTCGTGTGAAATTTCGGCAAGGAAAAAGCACAGGAATCGTGCTTATGCGGTGGTATCTGAATTTCACAGCGTCCGCCTTCTTTCTGTCCGTCGAACGATTACGTAAAGAAACCATTGTGATGATGTTTCGTTCGCTTAGAATAACCCGAAGTCTAATGATGAATTTCCATCGTGCGGATGCGACTGCCACACGTTACACGCGTTGGAGATGGTAAAGAGGGTCTCAAAAGTCTACCACAAGAATTGGTGGGGCCACTTCCTTCGCCTCCTTCTTTCCATTTCTCCTCGAGTACTTTCGCAAGGTCTTGGGCTATCGCTGTCGTCTTGCCGTCACCGCTGAAGTGTACAACGCGGGACCGTGAAACCGGCCGATGAATGAACATTTTCCAAAGCAGCGCGAAACCACATGCATCCGCACAGTGTCCTACAAACCAAACGAAGTCAACATCGACTCCCCTATCTGCGTCTTCGAAACTCTCTCCGCAGCTGTCGGATTACACGCTGACACACTGTTGCGCACTTGCTCCAACAACTGGTAAAAAGCGAGCTCTCACCATCTCCTCACGAAGAATCCGTCTTGCAATCTCTCTCGCAAGCAGCTTGCTGCCATGCCGTCGCCAGATCCGTGCAGAGTCTGGCGATGCAACAGTGCCACAACCTCGCAAAGATCCTCCATCCTGCGCGGCACTGATACGAGTCAAGCAAGAGATGCTGAATCCCGTGAGATAGCGACATTCATGACGCATCAGCAGCACCGGCTCCGGCGTTTCCAAAGGCATCGTGGAATGATCCTCCGAGGTGCGCGACACAATGTCGGGTGGGGCGGTGGGGGGGGTGTGTGCTTATCCTGCGCTGTGGGTGTGGGTGGTAGTAGTGGTGGAGGAATCAGCGCGCCATGGTTGCGATGCCAGAATATGTGGAGCCAGGAATCAGAGTGCGATGCGGCAGGAAGGACAAAGGCACGTAGCAGCCCCCCCATCCCCAGCTCCTCACCCGGCGCCCTTCATGAGCTTGACACACGCCTTTACTCTGCCTCACTCTCTCCCTCTCGCTCTGCTCATCCTTCCCCTTTTTCTCAAATCCGTTGGGTGGGCAGATCTGCAAAGTTTTAAAAAAGTTGTCACTGGACTGATACAAATCTGATGTGTGATGCATAAACACACACTGACTTGAAAGGAACAGCGACAGGTCCTCTAGGGGCTCCGCTAGGGTTTTCTATAGCAGTTTTTGAAAAATTTTGAAATTTTTTAATGTACAATGTTAATATATGTCACATTGTCAATTTGATTCACAACCTCTTCCTTGTTGTTATTTATTCAAATAGGGAAGTTTGTGTGTCATTGTGCAATTGAGTTTCAATACCTGTTTAGAATATGATCTCAGCTAGGGTTGGGGTTTTAGTCATTGGGGAGAGTTAGAATATATGTTGTAGTGATACTAATTAATAATAATGGATATATGTGGTATACATTACCAAGACAACAATTCTAGAGGAAAAACAAAGAATTTGATAGTTTTGGAAGAGAAGATGCAAGTAGAGGGAAAATCTAACAGTATAGAAAACCAAAATAATCCAATGGAAGAATTATCTCATAGGAAATAGGCACCAAACATGTTAGTGACATAAATTCTTTTAGAGAAATATTGTCATGAAGATAGTGGTGTGTCTAAAAAAGCTCATAGCTTCTTATTGTGATAAGTTTTTGTATCAATGTGAAAACTAATTGTTTTCACCTTTCTTAATATTATATATAATACACATATATTAATTTAGACTCTTATTATATCTATGTTAATCTTGTATATTTTACACTTATATAGCTCAATGTAGAGACAATAAAATGCAACCAAAATACTTTTATACTTTCAAAACTATGAAATTCTTCATATACCAAATTTTATGGTTATTATATTTAAATTGATGTTCTTGAAAACAAGTATATAAGACCTTCTCAAGTTCAATGCTTTATTTATTTTTATTTTAGTAAGTCTTCTACCTCAAAGTATAAAAAGAATATCATCACTTATATATAATATATTTTAAAGATCTTATATCTATATATAAAGAAATAAAGAAATGAAAAATAAAAATACTCCAATTATTAATAATAGACTAAAATCTAAAATCCAAAATATGAATTCTTTAAAATTCAATGTAGAAAATGTATTTAGTACACCTAACGCTACTTTTAATTCTTCTAAACCACCTCAACAACTTTGAAAATTTCTAAACACTTTGAAATCCTACTCTTATATTTAAACATCTAAGTATAACTTAAATATGTAATTTCTTGTATTTCACTTCTTAAATTTTATCTCCTTTGGAACCTCTTATTTAATAAAAAATATTTAAAGTTACAGCTCAAGAAAACAATAGAAGCTAGGATTTAACTACTATTACTACTATGATTGCCATTACTACTTATTTTAAGTGTTTCTAATAAATATATTTTATTTAATCTTTTCAATATTTAATTTAAAAACCAATTATCAATTAAACAAAAAATTAGCACACGAATCAAGATATGAATTATAAAATAAAATAAATATTTTTAATAAAGTATTAATATTAATATAATAATATTATTTTAAAACTACAAATATGCATAAATATTTGGATTTAATTACTAATTAGCATACATATCAACAATACTAAGACAAAAAAAATTTGATGAATTTTTATAAAGCTTTGAACATTATTATTCCAGAAGTAGTAATTAAAGTTGATTGTAAAGTAGAAAAATAAATAACATATTATTTTGAAATTATTTTGTCATATACATATAATTATATAGATAAAACATCTTAATATAATATATTTAACTAATTAATTATTTAATTAAAATAAGGAATAAGAAGCACCTTAACAATGTATAGAATATTTAATTTTTATATTTATATTTATATTTTTTATTTAAATAAATTTTTTAAAAATAACTAATAAAATTAAAATTACTAAAACTATATACAACCATAATAAGGATATTCAAATTTCAAGAATAAATCTCAGCTTTGATTGTTTTATTTTTATTCTAATAAAAAAATCAAGTTAAAAGTCCAACATAGTTGACATTGAGATATGTGCCAAAAAGACTTAAAGCAATCAATAGAACTTTTGTAAATTATATAAAATTTCTATTAGGTGAAAATAAAAGAACCTTAGACATAGATAAATTTTAATATTGCAAAGCACTTGATTTGAAACAAGATTGGAAGTCTTCTTTTAAAGCTATAAACTCTATTATCAGAAAAATAGAACTATTTTAATAAAAAAATCATTTTTCATTAATTAGATGCCATTATCATATGGATATATCTAATAAAATAAAAGATTATAATGCTTTAGAAATAATAAATATTTTAAAAAGTATACAATATTAATAAGAAAAAATATACAATAATAAATATATAAATTAAGCAAAGAAAATAAATACTAAAATATATAAATTTAAAATTCATCATCTAAAGATTTTTAAAAATTAAACAAAAAACTAATATGTAAAAATCATATATGTTCTAAACTATACCATTTAAATAAACAAAATAAAGTCCTAAAAAGTAAATTTGGTATACAAGAGTTTTTTAAACTATCATGTGATATCCAATTATTTTAAGAATCTAAACTTACTACAATATATTTAAAAGAACGTAGATATTATTAAAAAGAATCAAAGTACAAACTTAAAAAAATACAAATATAAAAGAAAAAATATAAATATGTTTGTTGTTCCAAATATCAAAGATTTTGTTTTATATATTAAATTATTATTATATAATAATATGTGGCAAATAAAATAAAAATAAAATACTCTTAAAAATTAATTTTAATCTTATTTTTAATAATAGTATTATGTGGATATGGAAAAAGAATTAGAATGTAAACAAAAGAAAAAAAATGCAAGTTATCTAACAACATGTATATTTTTTCAATTTATAAAGTCTCTCAAGGTAGATTGCAATAATACTTAGACTTTAAGAATTACTTTTAGCTAAAAATTATTTTTATATTTTTATAAAAAAATAAGAAAATATATATATATATATATATATATATATATATATAGATTTTTTTTTCTTGAACTACTTCTTAATTATTATAATAATTTAAAATTATTCTAAAAAAATACTATAAAAAACCTTGTCCAAAAAAAAGATCTAAGACAAAACAAAGTAATTGATTTTTCAAAATTCTTTAGATAATCTTCAAAAAATATTACATTTAATTTTTTTATTTTTTTCGGAAAAAAAGTTCGAAGGTATAGTAAAATAATTTATAAATTATATTTTGATAAACATAGATCTATTTTATTATTTAAAAATATTAGAAGATTTTTATTAAGTTTTTATAACTAAAGATTCAACCAATTTTGTACAAATTAATTTTAAAAAATCAAACAACCTTCTCAATGCTTTAACATATTTTAGATAATTTGATACTAATTTGTTATATAATGTACTATAATATATATATATATATATATATATATATATATATTAATCAGTCTAAATAAAATTATGTAATAACATCTTTTATAAATTTATATTTAAAGCAATTGATACTGTAAGTTTTAGTCCTTAGCTTACAAAAATAATGTAAAAATAATAATAAAAATAAAATAATAGTAAACATAATTTAGATATTTTTACAGAAGTATTAAGTAGAAAAAGATGTTAAATGAAGATGAATATATTTTCTATATCGTGTAACCGTGGACCAATTGTTTTAATGATCTAAAAACAAATCTAAGGACTCAAAATTTAAAATATAAGGAAAAATAAATAATTAGGTAGAATATTAAAAAAATTAGCTATCTTTATATCACCAATAATATCTTATAAATATAGGATCATTTAGTTCTTGTCAAATTTTAATGTTTTTCTATATCTTGATATTAATTGATAAAATTCTATATCATTGTACTATTCAAAAAAAATATAATTATCATAATTGGACTAATATAGCCTTATTTTTTAAAAAAAACTAATAAATTATTATAACTTTTTTAAATTAAATACTTTTATTTTAATAATAAAATAATCCAATTAAATTTTTTTCAAAAAATTAAATAGATAAAATGAAAGAAGATAACTTTTAATTTTTTATTATAATTATTCTTAGTATTGATTATTTTATATATATATATATTGATATTCTTTAAGTATATCAATATTTTGAAGAAATTAAATAATTATACACATTACTTTTAAATAATTATAAATAAAATATATAATAAATTAATTTTGAAATCTCTCTTATAAAATCTAGATCCAAAAATGATACTTAGTTGATAGGATTTTATAGAATATTTTTATATAATATACTTCTAATAAAGAATTAAGCTTATTAGACCTAAAAATGGAATTTGATGCCTTCTGGGTTTAATAGAAGATAAAATATAACTTAGATAAGAATAGACTTATTAAATACTAGATTTTCTACAAATAATTTTTGGCACAAAAAAAATATATATATTGGCTATTTAATTTAGCTATTTATATTTAGATAGTATAGAAGTAAAAATAATATTATTTTGATATAAAATCTAAATAAATATCAAAATAAAGGAATAAAAAAACATATAGAATTTTCTCAAAGAATATAAAAAATATATTTTCCAAAAAGCGTATAAACTATTTGGCATAAATTTTTTTTTAAAATAATATTTACATTTTTTTTTCTAAGACATAGAAATTAAAAATTTATAGAAATAAATATTTAGTTCAAATTACCTTCAAATAATATTTTGTTTTAAATAATTTTTTTTTTAAGACTATCAAATATAATTTTTATCTCTAGAGGTAAAAATTTCTATAAAATCCTTTCTACTACAAGGGCCAATATTATTGCCATTTATATGTAATTGTATCTATCCAATGTATGTGTGTGTATATATAAATAAATTAATAAGTTAATAAAGGTAGTAATAAACTTTTAAAATGCCAATAATTGAGTTCTTAATTGTTATTTTTTAAAATTTTTTTATTGCCTTGTTCTTAGTTAAATCTTTTAAAAAGAAAAGAGTGTTTTGGTATGTAAAACTAAAAGATATATTTTTAGAATCAATAAATAAAAATGATTTTGGCAATATTATTATTATTACTTTTTTAAGAATATATATATATATATATATATATAATTTCCATGATCTCACATGGTTTATGGGTGTTATCTACGTTGCTGATTCAAATGGGAACAAAGCCTTTGACAAACATACCTGTGATCACATCCTATATTCTCCGGAGTACAGGACCAGAAGAAAGCAGGTTTCTGCAGATTCGCTACATCACTCAATAGGATTATCCTTTACTAACTATACGTAATCAAGCAGGAGATGCTATCAGGAATCTGGATCGTAAACGTCAACAATTAAACACAGCCCTTCACCAGGCAAGACATGATATACAAAGATCCACCAGGCCTAGGGAGCTAACGAGAACAAGCTCAATGTGATATTCAGTCAACCATGTGAAAAAGGATCAGCAATTAACGGAGCATTATGTAAGACTAGATGCTGCTGTAATGATCTGAGAAGTGGCCACTGTAGGACTGAAGGAGACAGACTAAAAGGTAATAGCTGCTATAGAGCGTACCAGAGGAGATGAAGTTCTTACCACTGTAAAGGATCAGCTTACTGAGATAGAGTCCAAGTTTGCAGAAATTGAAGCTGCTAGTAGCGGTGAGTGGGTACAATTGGGTGCTTCGCTAGATGCAGCTTGAGGAGACATGTAACACATCCAATCTGAGCATGAATAGAGCTAGAAGAAGAAAGCGGAGAAACGAGGTACGCGGACTCAACGTTATTCAATGCGAGAAGTACACGGTGCTTTATTTGAAACTTGTTGAGCAGGACAATGATTGGGATGAAAACATTTAAAGCATCTGATGATACAACAGAATATATGGAGTAGGCGTTGACATCCGGGAAGGTGTGGCGGCGCTCACTGTGCTAGAAATGTTTTGGTTTGGTGAGAGAGAGTTAGAGGTAGCAAGAGGTGTGTGTGTCTAAAGAAAGGTAGGCAAGGTAATGGAAAAAGGACGTAGTAGCCTTTTGTTTAGATCCAAAAAAAATTTAGTGGGTGTGTACCAAAGTGTTTAGGTTTGGACTTCCTAGTGATGTAGATATGTACAAAGGAGTTTTGGATTCCCCTTGACATGAGATAGAACATGCAACGATAGAACAAAAATTAAGATTTAGAATATTTTGGAGTAGAACTGGATTTCTTTGGCACAACTTAGGTTTGAAAGAAATAATTGAACCCAAAAAGGAGTGATTGGCTCAAAGAAAAGACAATGCAAAGTCAAAAGGTACTAAAAGAAGTAGTAGCAATTGAGGATTAATGTGAAAGTCAATTTAGCAATAAGAGAAACCAAAGAATTTAAAAGGACAAGGAATCAAGCAATTGCATTAATAAAGTGGAACAATAAGGAAAAAAAAAATTAAATATATATATATATATATATATATATTTTAAATTTTTGAACAAGTTTAATTTATAAAGTATCATGTATTAATTAATTTAGGATTCTCAATAAATTTGGATCAATTATTATTAGATATCAACTTCTAATTCT
The DNA here is from genome assembly GCA_036785485.1 of Physcomitrellopsis africana. NCBI lineage: Eukaryota > Viridiplantae > Streptophyta > Bryopsida > Funariales > Funariaceae > Physcomitrellopsis > Physcomitrellopsis africana. The sequence continues at coordinate 822,084 of JAWRVF010000021.1, read as the reverse complement.
TTTTTTAATATATTTTTAAATAATTATTGATATTTATTTGAATTATTTATTTTTAGAATTCTTCCTATTTATTTTTATAAATCTTTTTTTAATTAGATTTAGCTCAATTAGTGGTTTAGTTTAATCTATGTATAAGATCTTGAATTTTTAAGATTTAAAATTAATTGGATTCACTTAAGAAGTAGATTTAGGGATTTTTTTAAAAAAAATATTTAAGATTAGAATGCTTTTAGAATTTATTAGATTATAGGATTTTAAAATCAAGATTTTTTTTCATTAGAATTAAAATTTGACAAGAACTTGTTAGAATTTAGTTATTATTGAGGATTTTTTAAGATTCTTAGACTTGATGATTACTAGGATTTAGAATTGCTCAAGATTTGTTAAAGTTGAGATTTGATTAGATTTATAATTTTTTAAAGATTAGGATTTATTAAGATTTTTTTGGGATTTTTAGGATGTTGATTTTATTAAAATTTGTGCATATTTATAGTTTATTGAGATTTAAAATTTTTATAGTTTTTTATAATTTAGAATTTATTTAAGAGTATAATTTTTAATTTTTTTTAGAATTTTTAGGTTTAAATATTTTCTTAAGATTTTAAATTTTAGGATTTTTTTAGAATTTTTTAGGATTAGGATTTAATTTCATATTAGAATTTTAATTATATGCAATTATAGGACTAAAGAACATTGTAGGAGTTTGTGTTTAAGACATATTAAAATTTAGTGAGAGTTTAGTTATGTTAATATATAATAATTTAGATATTATTTAATAATCAAACATATCTTTAAATATAATATTATTTTATATCTAAAAGAAAGTTTAAATATCTTAATTCTTTTTAATTTAGAAATGAAGAAGTAATACAATTAAATTTAATTGTATTTAATACAGTATTATTGTATTTAATTGTATTTGTAATTCCATTGTATTTAATAATGAAAATAACCTGGTGAAACTAAATAAGTGACAACTTTTTTTTAACACCTGTTATTATTTTATTTTCAATAATTGAACCTTCGTAATGTATTTCTTATTTAAAGATTACAAAGTTTCGTGTTTCTTGTCCAACAACTATATAAGTATTTTTTATAATAAAAATTAATTTTCAAATACATATTAAGAGATTCTATTAAGTTCAGTTTGCAATAAGGTTACAGTGGACAAGGCATTCTATAAAAATTGTGTGACAGATTAGAAATGCATCAAAATTCACACACGCTCAAACCGAAAGTTCTAGAATCAGTGCATTATTATATCTGCAACATACTTCCACAATTATGTAATTTAACAAGATTAGAGTCCAGTCCCAAGGCTGCCCTGAAGGAGCAGTCTGAACTCTAGCAACCTACATCCGGATCCCCAACTTTCATCCAAAATCAAAGGATAGTCAAAGGCTACGAACTTGGTGCCTAGAAAGCAGTGCCTCACGTGCAATATGTGCTTTCATCCATTTTCCGTTACCGGTTCGTTGTTACGTGCTGCTGAGGTGGACACTTCATCATCCACAGAGCTGCGGTCATGAGACGGTGGTGACCCTCATTCATCTAGGGTGGAGGAAGTTTCGTAGGAATCCCATTGGAGGCTTTAAGGGGGGATCTTGTACTCGTATAGGATGGGAAGCATGACCCCTTCAAGACTTGCCTCTCCTTGGGAGTAGACTTGTCACCAAAAAGGCTCTTCACACTCTTACCATGTGGAGCCCATAACCAAACTTAAGGCACTTACAACTGGCCAAGTTTTCCATGTTTTATTGCCTTCAAGCCACATCTCATACTTTTTTAAGTAAACTTTAAAGAGACGGGAACTTTCATTAAGAGTGCAACAATGTAAAGGGTCTTCAACACTTGTGCTCTTGTGTGAGAACACAAATGGAATGCATCCTTGTGTCGTAGAGTGGAATACTGAGCATGCATATTGAACAACACATCATGCAATGCCCAAACATTACCAACTCAATGAGTCACTATGCATAAGTCACATGGGCAGCTTCCTAATGGATGAAATCATTCCAGCTCAGCACTCCAATTATTTAAAACATTGTACTAATCTTAGAACAAAGAATCCAGGGGTGGAACAAACAAGGTCCAACGCTCTGTGTCAAGGGAATAAGCTTTTCATCTCCAACCACCATATCACCCATCCACATATAAATTCATCCAATGTACCACAAATACTCTGTACATCTCCACGTCTAACGATCGATGACACTTCATCTTCTGGAAACCAGCGAGTTTCCGCCGAAGACGATGAATGAAGATCACGGGGTAATAATATAATAATAATCCATCCATCCATCCATCCGGTTGTGGCACCTGTAGAGGAGCAGGGGGCCAGCCTGCTGAAGAGTTCAACAGGGAAAGGGGGAGCGAGGCGGCACTGGAGCTCGAGGAATGAGTTTGGCGATGATAGTGCAGTAATGCTGCCCACGAATGGGAGAGGGAGCTTGTCAGACGCCACGGATTACTCGGGAATTCAATTTTCCGAGCTGAGGGGGGGACAGACAGTGAAGGCATTTGTGAGGGCGCGTGGCTTCAAGCGACCATCTCCAATGCAATCCAACAGTTCCATCGCACAGAGATGAAGATGGGTGATTCTGGGTGAAGGTCGAGAAGGTTGGTGCGTAGAATCATTTGATTCAGTCACTCTGCCGCGCTTAATTTGTAATGTGTTGCTGTTAGGAATCTAGGACACTCGGGTGTGGCATTCCTCCTTAAGTGCAGATACTCATGCTCCTTCTGGATTTTGCTCATTTGCAGTGATGTTTGTCTGGGTAGATCGTCGTTAGGGTTGCTTGATCGTAGCTGCCGTAGTTCAGCTATAGTTCCTTTCGTTACTCGAGAATTATCATGCGTACATAGGATTCGTTTGTTTTTGTGAGAAATAGAGGCAATTCTCGCTGGATTTCAGATGTGCGGAAGGAGGGTGATTGGGGAGATTAGGAGCTTGTCTTAACTTTCGTTAGATTTCGGAGGTTTTGGGAAGTTTAGGCAAGGTTTGGGAATTGATTTTTGTGACGGATTGGTGGATTATTGTTGTGCAATTTTGGCGTGGTATTGCGCACGCGGTGGCGGGCCTACTGGATAGCTCTGAGAGGTTGTCACATCTTTCGGCAGCTGGATGTCTGTTTCTTTAGACAAGGAAAGTTTTCAGGCATTTCGTGTAAGTGGTTCTCTTGGGAATTTGGCACAACGAAGTCATTTGGATGTGGTGTGGTGGTTTGTGCAAGTAGGTCATCACGCTGGGGGTGGTTGAGGTACCTGTGCTCTTGCTGCTAGTTTTCTTCATTGATGCAGGTTTGAACGGATGCGTTGCCATAGCACGATTAATTTATATTCTTTCCTTACAGTCTCTGCAATCTCTAGAGTCAAGATGTTTACCAAATTACTTGTTTACTAGTTCACGTGGTCAGCGCTCAATTACGTTGCTGGAAGCTGTGAATTCTGTTGACAAGCAATGGCTCAAGTTTTAAAATCCTTGCTAGGGTGGTGATGGGCGTTTTTTTGTGGCCAATTGTTGGATATCCTTGATAAGCATCCCTTGATCGTGTATCCTTGGTAAACAACCCCTGATTATACAATTTTTTTCTCAGTTGATGATGCCCTGGCATGTCAATATTTTGACAATGTATATCAACTGGTATCAGTTAACAGAATTCTCCACTCTAGCTTCGAAACTATTTCTTTATAGGTCCGATAATTTCTCCTCGTAGGAGAGTTTAATATCTAATATTGAGACTGCTATGCTTCTAACGCAAGTTGAGTGAGAAGGAACACCATAGCCGAGGATGCCTGGTCTGAGGACAGAGAGACGCTCGGTTGGGATGGAGACCCCACGCCACTCGTCTTTCCGTATGGCCGAAGTTCTGTATGTGCTCAGCTGCGGTGGCCAGCTTGAGCATCCCCACATGATCAATGTCCAATATGCCGTTCATCAACCAGGTCCCACATTGAGAGGTATACCTCGATTTCCACCAATTTGGATCACAATGCATTCCACGCTGTGTTTTTTAGGATACTTTTGGGTTTCTTCTACATCTTGAATGCAGCAAGTTTTTCGGTTCACGAATTCGTGTTGGGAAGTGAGAATTCTTGTGAACTGGGTCCTAACGCTGCACTTCTTAGTATGGTTTTTTTTCCTGTACATCCAAGCAAGTAGAGAGGATTGTGATTTACTTGTTATGAGCCCCAAAACTATCGCTTCGTTGTATTTTAGACGTGAAAACTCGTTTGATCGCCTTGCGGGGAAGAGGAATGCCAGACTCATTTTCTTGGTCATATAAAAGGTAACCACATCACTCTCTCAACCGGCTCCCATCTGCTTGATAGCGGCAGTCTTTGATAATGTTTCTGTAATGATGTCGCTAATGGCAGCTGTTGTAGTTCGAGGGGTAGAAGTTGAATCGCTCTTTACCCTGAAGCAATGTTTATATACTTTTTTCTATAAATGTTCCCTCTCTGGCATCTGCAACGTGAATGATATTGCTGCATCAAGACAACCGGTTGTGAAGAGAGGGATCATAGTAGTGACGCCAAAGGGCGTTTATGGTCTTGTTCTTTGTTTGGAAAAGGGATAAAATATCTAGACACTGCGCACAATCTCCTACTCACTTATAGATTACCCCTACTGATTCAGGAATTATAAAGACACCTTCATCTGGTGCGACTTATTTGACGATAACTTCATTCTTCCTCTCGGCGAAAGTGGAGAATATGTTCTCAAAGCTACGAAACGCTTCGATGCGCCGCAAGGTGCATAAGGAATCATTATTATCTTTTGTTGCTGGTTTATTAGTCTACAGTAGTCCAGAATTGATTCTTACTTGCAACGTACCAGCGATGAGTTATGTCAATGTTCAATTGCAGAAACTCACTTTTAAACTCTTTGTGCATGTATTTATTTTTTAAGCTAATTTCACGAATCATACCTTGTTTTCCAGTCAAATCTCTTAGACCTTCTAAAAGGTCGGAGCACCTTGAAGCGGAAGGCGACGTTTCCATGCCAGTAAAAAAAGGCTTAGTTCTCATCAATGACACTGGTAGTGTCACCACCGACGGCACCATGGAGCTCAACAAGCAGCTCACGAATAGTCTTTCCCACAGCAGAAGTGCGCCTGCAGTTCGTAACACTGAACACAGCGATGTCTCTAGCAGTGACACACACTACTCGTATGAAGATGTAATCGAGAGAAAGGACTATCCTGCAAGATGTAAGTCAAACAGTGGCGCAACCAAAAGGGGAAAGGCTTCTGTAGCACCGAAGCAGTGCCATCCAAGCTCACGACCTGCTTACTGGGAGTTCTCGCCGCAAGGGAATAGGGCAGATTCCGAGGATTCATTATTGACGGTTGGTTTAAGTAAACACGTTATCGAAGAGAACGAAGGACCCATGACTCCAAGAGCACCCGCGCGGAGAAGAACCTGGAAGAAGGAAGTCGATAAGATCACCATATTCAGAGAGTCTAATAGCAGTGAAAGCTCGGACGACGAGCAGCTCAGTGTGCAAGCTGAAACCCCAGTCACTAAATTAACAAAATCAGGTAGGTCGTATTCAGCTGTCCCTGAGGATTTGTTCTTGTACATATTAAGAAAGGCAACTAGATTGGGAAGTTTTAAGCCGCGGGTGTGTACAGGAGTTGATGTTGTTGATTCAACTCAATCCAAAACCAAGATGCTCTTCAGAAGCAAAGCAAAAGAAGAAGTTAGTAGGCTTCTTTACCACAGTCCTGGAAAACAGGATCAGAGCATCAAAAAATGAAATATTCCCAGGTATTTATATTCTGAAGTATCCTACTTTTCAAGTGGCATTCTTACATGACAGCTGCTGACCTGAGGAATTGCCTGCACATTCTCATGTGTGTGCTACAATTAATGAATTGTCAGCACTTTCTCGTGGTTTACCTGGCTTCTCTTTTACTTCACTGTTTATTTCAATACTGTACTTTACTCGCACACTACTTTGTTTAAACAGGTCAAACCAGTGTACACACAACAATGTTATAATTGATTTTGAAGAAAATTAAAATACTCCTCTGTTTTGTGTAATATTATATTAAAACATATCAGCTTGACTTATTCATTTTTGGCGTGATAAAGTACAATAATGTAGCTATGAAGTTTTTAACCAGCATTGCATCATCTGTCACTTCACTTTGTTTAACTTGAGTACTTCGAAGTCTTACATTAGTGAATCTTGCAGATTGTTCCACTTCCGAACAAAATCAATGCAAGTATGCATTATCAGTGAAGCGCCTAGTGATTAAATTCAATAATGTACTTAAAGCAAAAAGGTACACAAAGCATTATTGAAATAAATTGGAGCTGAAAATTAAAAGAGGAAGGGCGGGGTCTGTCGATAGATATGCTATCATATTGCCATCATATTACCATCAACTCGGCAGATGAATTATTCCCCTAGAGCATGCATTTCAAATCGGTAAGCTCGCCAATGTTTGAGTGAAAAGTCTTCTGATGTAGGGCACATACGTTCACTGTAAAATGCCGATAATCCAGTTGACCCGAATGTTTCAACTGGTGTTTTTGTGGGTTCTCAGTTTCAAAATCTGTAAATGATATAAAAGATATGTCCTTTGATTTAATTGACAGATTCCTATGTCCTAATTTTGGACGTAAAACCATTGGGGTGGTGGTGATCAAAATTTGTCAGTGTTGCGAATCCACTTTGTGGCAACCCATTTCTCGCCTTTGATTACTGGGCAGCTTCCATGCAGGGCGCTCTGTTGCGGAGAAAGTTGTGATCAAGTGAGAATCTATTATGATGATTTGCAAGCACAACTAAGGAAAATTTTTAGCTGGAATTCTAAACAATCGAAAGAGGCATGGACACCAATTGATCGAGCTGTTTTTTCACAATACAGCCCAAAAATAAATACATACAACGTTTCTCGAAAACCTCGCAGAAAGAAGAAAATTCTACAAGCGAAGGAAAAATTCTTCAGTTACCTTATCAAATGTGCCGTTAGGATGCATTGAGTAGAAAAGCAATGCATCACCTTGGCGGGGCTTGACTTTCATTCCAATGCACTTCTTGTAGTCGAAGCCTATGTTCATGTTTTGAAAATTCTGTCCATAACCACGTGTTTTAATATTGATCCAAAATTACCTACATTTGGCAACTTAAAGGTGTAATAAACTTATCACAAATACTCTGATAAGAGAATTTGATTGAACTTACTTCGAAGGGAAACATGGTCTCTCCACCCTCTTCCACATCCGATAGGTATAAGAGAAAGGAGGCCATCTGCACGAGAATGAACAGTGGCATCAATAAGGAGTGGAGTAACTGAACTGGATTGAGGTTCAAAGTGAAACACGGCTTTACAAGCATAAAACCTGACAATTTATAATCACGTGATTTTCTAAATTTTCGTTATTAAAAATTAAAGGAAAAAAAATGCAGTTTGGCTGTCAGAATTGTTAATCATAGAGAAATCAAGAGGCATGTATGCATACAGAAGAAATATTACGAAATGAACCTCAGAAAGAAAAAATACCCGTTGACTTGGTTGAGGTCCATACTCGGCTGGGTCAAAAACATCATAGTGGCAGTCGTATTTTTGTCCCACATTGTACTTCAACACATTGAAAGCCTGTAGAAGCCACACAGTGATGCAGAGAAATGAGGAGTGAACCTAATCCATCAGACATTCGTGAAGAAAAGAAAATATCCGTCGTTAAGCACATATTTACAATTATTTGACTAGTTGACACAATTGTGTGTTCATTCACACTGACCTCGCCATTCTCGCGAGGTATCATGGTTGCTTTCGCCATCTTCTCTTCAACTTGCTCCAAACTCCGCGTCGTGTCTTCATCGGCTCTCAAGAAAGTCCCAGAACTGCCTTCAAAGCATAACCACAGTAACGAGAACTTAAATTCTGAAAGCAAGCATCTTTCCGAGTAGCTGTCATGAGATCTTCAGTAGACAGTGGAGCCAATCGATCTTATAGAAAATTGCACAAACTCCACAAAGCACCGGAACTGCTACCCACCTCGTTCGGATGTCTTTCGTTGAGTCTTCACTCTCCCCTTTCCTCAAAGCCAGAGCAGAAGGTGCAAGACGAGTCCTTGCAAGCTTCATGATGGCCTCGCATTGCTCCTTGCTAGCAAATCTCGGATACAAGAGCGCACGAGGCTTCCAGCTTAACACCTGCATATTACAAACCTCATTAAAGTCTTGCTTAGTTTCCAATCACCTGTTCCTGTTCACTTGGGCATTCTGGCGAAGCCTTCAGATATTGTGAACATTGCAGAAACAAAGTCGTCAACCAAGGAAGCAAACTCAACAACATGAACATACCTGGAAAGGGATGTCAGAGATGGACTTGTCCCCGGTGCTACCATGATCCAACACAACTTTCTCACTGAGTTCACCGAATGAAAATTCCCCGTCTTGCTGAACTAATTTCCGATACGGTTGATATATTGCTTCCTCTTCTATTTTCTGGAAGCACATTACACAGCCATTACATTACATACAATCAGCTCTTGAAGTTGATTAATAAGCTTACAAACGTCAGCATCCTATTCTGTCCAAAGGTAGGCCTTGAGATCCAATATCCTTAACCTTTAGCTCATGAGGTTTTGGAAAATCATTGAGAAAATCGAAATAGACGTGAGTACATTGAATCACAAGAGATGGAGTCTGTTACCTGGGGGAAGAAATTGGAGGCGGCATAGCCTGCTAAGAGGCAGATTGTGCACCACAATAGCACCTGTGGCAAACTGAGCTTGTACGTAAAAGGATTCCATTTTCTCCCTTTGTCCTTAGATGATTTCATATTGTGCAAGGACAGCGTCATTCCCGCACACGAGAGAACACAAATAGGGCAAGGCATTTAAGGGTTGGAGGAATGAGGGCGTTGTGAAGAATCTCTACATAACACCAATTGGCTTATTTTCTAACATCCATGCAGGTAGTTTCAGACGAGCGCCCAAACTTCACAACCCTCTTCCACTCAATGCACCAATTGTCTGGGACTCATTCATACTATTTCCAACCTCAAAAGCCTCCTGAAACCACCATGCAACCCACAAATTAGCAGATGCAATCACGGGGTAGACATATAACAAGCTGTCGGGCACAAGTCAAGGACACGTTTAACCTCACAAAAAACACGAAAAACCGATCAACATCTCGAACAAATCCCAAGCGACAGGCAAAACCAGCGAGCTGATTGCCTTGAGATGGAATCAATGATATGCTCAACTTCACATTCCGAAAAGAGTCCAACAAATTCCTTCGACTGTGCTAGACAGGAAAATTAGAACCAGGTTGTAACAGCTCTCATCGTAACCCGCAAAAAAGAAAAATTCTAATCCTGTCAATGACAAAACTCCTTGGAATGTTTGACACCTATTTGAATCAATGGTCCTTAACACCAGTACTCTGTTTCCCCTGCTCCGCCACAACAAAGCCCTACATAGAGCCTAATCCAAGTAGTAGTCTATAACAGCCAATGCACTGACGGACATGTGAGAACGTGAGACCAAACAAAGCACTAAAATGGAACTACAGACTAGCAAAAGAGCACAATACTACTTGGTAAGCATACTTTTAGACCTTACCGACGAAAACAAGACCCGCTCACCCACAACCAAAAACCATAACCTCCCACACACAGCCAAATCAATCAGATCACGAGCTTCACCTCAACCTCCATAGCCGCAAACACTTCCTCACAGACATAAGACCATCTCAGCAAAGGCTGCAAACACACAATCAAACATGGCGCATTAAAACCGCACCAGCCCAGTAGGAGTTGATGCAATGTGTACTAACAGCCTGTGCAGAGGAAGGACCCCAAATCCATGAAGTGATCCCGAGCTTGCTGAATCACTGCAACGATTTGATGGCGAGGGCTCTGGATTCGAACTTCAAAAAAAGACTGTCAATGGAATCCGTTGAATAGTTTAAAATGTTCACAGAAGGCAGTTCAACGTTCTAGAAGAGGCCAGACAACAAGATGTCAAAGTGCACATCGCCTGCAATTAATACTACTACTGATACATTGGAGCTGTTCAATCCAGCTGAGTCAGAGTTTGAACAACACAACAGCAGTCGGAGAATCTGGATTTGTTGATATTGTTCGTAAAACACCACCACAGTGTAACGCAAGCATCTAATCCACACGCAGTAGATACACTCACAGCAGACACAGATTCTCATCAAACAAACGCAAAGGTGCAAGAGCTCACTTTGCAAGCACCGCAATTTCATGCAACAGCACAATATCTCGAAAACTTAACACAGTCAAATCCTTCGTTACTTCTCTTGAGCTTCAGGAGCTAACCCTAATTTATACATATGGTATTACATGTGAGATCACATGCTTCCTTGCATTGCAGCATGTACTCCCTCCTCCACTGTTGATTTGTTGCTGCAAAAACAGCGTTTGATGTGTGCAATGTTGGAGAGGAGACTTGGGTTTTTTGATAAGAAAAGGCTAGACTTGTCCTGATGTCTCTAGGAATGTGCGTTGTCCTAGACAAGACCGGGTTTGTGGTGTTTTTTTTAAGATGGGAGGTTCAGCTTTCTTTGATGCAGCAGCCACCAGTTGGATTCATTCTAGAGCAACTTTTTGTATCTTCTTTGCTCAGAGTGTGTTCGTAGAGCATGCTTGGTCTTCACCATCTTTCTTCAACTGCTGTTTCTTTTTTTTTTTCTTTTTTCTTTTTACTTTTGGAATTTAAAAGAGTCATTATTTTTTAACTAACATTTTTATTAAGTCTTAATTAGACTGTTTTATTTTGGAAGTTGTATTGTTGGTGATACATAGCTATTGTATAGAAGTAATTGATTTATAACAATGTTGTATTTGCATTGTTGATTTTATGATAAAAAATTTTATACAAAAAAAGACAAAGACTTCACTATTCAATTAGTATTAGTATACCACTAATTAATATTGCAAAAATATTAATTAATATTACAAAAATATTTATACAAACTAAAGATCCAAGAACTAGAAAGAATAGAAATAGTTAGTAATAAGATATAAGATTTAGAAATAAGATATAAGATCCAAGAACTAGAAATATTTAGAACATCTAATCCTAGCCTTTGATGTTCAAATCCCTCTAAAAAAAATAAATCTTAATTCCTAATAAGCCCTCAAGTAGCCTCCTTGAAGTCCATTGGGCATGACTTTTGACCAATAGGAATAGAGACTTCTATCATCCATCTCCATTTATCCACATGGATGGCCTAGCTATTCCTTTTTACACTAAAAATCCCTTTCTAATCCTTTCTCTAATAAGATTTATATAATATGTGTTCTAAATACCAAATAAAAGAAGTAAATAAGATCTCAAGGGTCACCAATATCTAATAAAGGTGACTCAAGATATATAAAATATTATCAATATAAAATCAATTTCAAAAGTCACTATCAAAAGAAAATAAGATTGTATAAACTTCAATAATAGCCTTTTTAATGGATCCCTTCTAAACTAACAACCTAACCACATTTTATAACTAATAAAAATCCACTAATATGGCTCTTATTTAGTTGTATAATAAATTATACATTAAATATATATGTACAATATTTTCACATGGTAGGTGAACCTCAACACAACAACACTATCATAATCGCTCTTACTATTTTATATGCTAGGATAGTAGAGATTAAAGGAATTGTTATAAGACTTCATAACAATGCAATATCTGGAATACTACAACTTAGACTACATCCACCTCCAACTTCTGTACTTGAAGATGCAATACTACTTATATTGTGCCAAAAAAATCCACTTGTTTACCAACATAATGAACCTTGAGTTAGTCTTCTAAAAAAATCATGATAATACACATTTGAAGTTTTGAGGATTTGTCAATAAAATTTGATTGATAATAGTTCTATAATTTGATATTAATCCAATAAAAGAATCATGGGTTGGATTAGTTGGTACCTTGCTTATAGAGTAAGCATTATCATGGTTTGTTCCCTTATTTAAGAAGAGATCACTAATTTTAAGGAACTTTGAAGTTTATATAGAAGCATTTGCGGAAGCATTTGAAGGACATAATAAGACTCATTGGACAACAACCAAGATTCTAGTATTGTAAGAAGAAGTGTACTTTGCATCAATCTATGCATCTAATTTTAAGCAACTAGCATATGACATCAATTGGGATGAAGAAGCTTGGTAAATCAATTTTATTAGAGATTAAGAGACTATGTGAAGGATTTATTATTATTACTTCTAGATCCAAAATCACTTAATAAAGCCATCATCTAAGTTATGAAATGTAATAATCAACTATTTCAACATTGTCAAGATCAACGTTCATGGACTTCAATGAGACAATACGCAATCCGATACATTCCTGCTATATCGATAAGTAGTCTCAATTTATATTTAGAAATAAAAGATATATAGCTTGATATAATATGTTTTAAATCTCTTAGTCCATAAAAAAAGAAGCATCAAATAGAAGAAGGTCTATGCTTGTATTGTGGTGAGGAAGGCCACAAGATTGGCAATTGCTTGAAAAAACAAAATCAATGCATCACCAAAATCAAGAGTGCAATTGTTTAGGAAAACAAAGATGTTTAGCCTTAGTAGGGATTGTGTGGCTTAATAATTCAACATTAAAAAACTATTCAAGTTCCTCTCTTTTTGCTCAGCTTGCTTGTTGTTTTATTATTCTTTTACGTTTTGGTCCTAAGAAACTATGGGCAATTGTCTTGTTGAATTCAAAGGCGGCTACTTATTTCTTAGATGAGGTATTTGCTAAGCTTCATAAAATTCCTCTAGCACAAAAATCCAAACATATTCATATAGAAGTAATAAATAAATGACCTTTATCCTCTGATAGTGTCATCCATGAAACAATGCCTATAAAAATATCATTTGAAGACCATAGTAGCCAAATTATATTCAATATTATTAGAATTCCTTCAAATTTTGTTATTTTAAGACTTTCTTGGTTGAAAAATCATAATCCATGTATAAATTGGAGGTTGTAAAGAATGACATTTATAATAAAAATTCCTACAAAAAAACTTCATAAAAATTCACGAGTTGATAAGTCTTTATTTATTAGAGCAAGGACTTTTATAAGATTGACCAAAGAAAGTACATCATTTGTTATTTATGTAATTCCAACTAAAGAAGATATAACTTCATTGGTAATTATTTGAAAGTAGTATAATAAATTTTAAGATGTTTTTTTAAAAAAAAATGTTGATATATTATCAAATCACCAACCATATGATTGTGCCATAAATCTTTAGAAAGGAACACAATCACGTTTTGGTCCAATTTATAACCTTTTTTAATATGAACTTTTAGCATTGAAAGATTATATTGATGAAAATTTTGTAAAGAATTTTATTAGATATTCAAAGTCTCCAACAGGTACATCCATACTCTTTGTGAAGAAAAATGATGGTTCTTTATGTATGTGCGTTGATTATTGAGGATTGAATAAGATAATGGTGAAGAATCATTATCTACTACTATTAATCTCAGAACTTTTGGAACAACTCGGCCAAGTAAAGATCTATACTAAGATAGATCTTTAAAGAATATATAACTTGATACAGATCAAAGATGGAGATAAATAGAAGACTACATTTTGGATAAGGTATGGATATTTTGAATATAATGTTATATCCTTTGGATTAATAAATATACTTGCTATCTTTTAATATTTAATAAATGACATCTTTTAAAAATATCTAGACAAGTTCATGATGATTTATCTTGATGATGTCTTGATCTACTTGAAAAATCTGGAAGAACATGAAGAACATATAAAGTTGGTATTAGAAAAGTCACAAGATGCAAGTCTATATATTAAGCTAGAAAAATATATATTTCAATAATCAAAGATGAAAATTTTGAAATACATTGTATTTATTAAAGATTTGATGATGGATCCTAAGAAGGTGGAGGTGGTTATGCAATGGACCATTCTAAAGACTATAAAAGGCATACAATATTTTTTTAGATTTTCTAACTTCTATTGGATCTTTATCAAAAATTAATCTCAAATTGTTGCCTCTTTTAGTTAATTGATATGCAAAGACAAGTTAGAATGGAGGCTCCAAGTGGAAAAGACATTCTAAAATCTCAAGATAGCATTCACCATAGCTTCAATCTTGATGTATCCAAATTTTACAAAATCATTTTTTATGAAGACCAATGTTTTGAATTTTATATTAAAAGCCATACTTTTACAAATAGATATAGACAATAAACTCCATCTTATTATATTTTATTCTCAAAAGTTTTTTATTACTAAAATTAATTATAAAATCCACAATATGAAGTTTCTTGCTATTGTCGATTCTTTTCAAGAATGGCGTCATTTTTTTGAAAGAATAATGCATCCTATAATTGTATACATAAATTATAAGAATCTGGAATACTTTATGTCAATTTAGATTCTTAATTGCCATCAAGCTCAATGGAATATGTCATTATTTTTATTTAATTTTGTTATCACTTATCAACTTGATAAGCAATAAAGATTGTCTAATGCTTTATCAAAGAGATCATATCTTGTACTAAGGATAGGAGAGGCAACATTTAATCAATAGTATACAATTTTCTTGAAGCTGGAGTAATTTTGTCTTTGCGCTACTATTATATTGGTACCTATTAATTTTAGTTTCCTTATTGAGGTGTATGGTACAATCACTAATGATGCTTTGGTCTTTAATATCAAGAGTTCCTTCAATAAAAATATTGATAAATTTAAGCTTAAAGAATAGCTTCTATATTTTAAAGAACATTATTATATTTCAAAAGGACCAACATGACTGATCGTTCTTTAATCTTGTTATGATTTTTCAACTGCGGGTCATTTTGAATTTAATAAGACCTTAAAACTTATTTCCCAAGATTTTTGGTGGTTTCAAATATAGAATTCAATGAAGGATTTTATACTCTCTTGTAACATTTGTTTAAGATTTGAGAATCTTTGATATTGTCCTTATGGACTTTTACAATTGTCAAAGATATGAGAATATAAAACAAGAGACTTGAATTAGAAAGGGATTTCAAGAAGAAACCAACAAGAACTTGAATTATCTAGATGAATACATAAAGAACACCAAGACAGATGAGCTAGAATTCCAAGAGATGCATTATCAAGATTGAAGAATTCTTCAACCTTGACTCCAATATATATTGTTGTTTAAGAAGCTTTTTAAGTGATATTATGTTGTGACATGTTTATGTGGTGAAAAATATAAATAAGAATGATTTCTATTTAATATTCAATTATATTAGTTCAATAGAAACTCAAGATACTTAAAAAAAGATTTATGGAAGCCTCTTAGATTATTTTCTTATTTTAATAGCTAATAGATAAAAGTTAGTTATTAAATTTTTCTTCTAGGTTGTAAAAACTCTTTCACTACTTTTAAAAAGCCATAAATTGATAGAAATAGGATAAAAGAGATAAATAATTAATATAATTGATACTAGGATTAAATTGAAAATAGAGTCAAGCTTAAAAATCTTTAGAACAAGTTGAATTGATACCTCAAGGTTGACCGTGTATGAGACAGGGCCAAAATTAGACCTGTAGCCACAAAAATGGCCACCAAGGGCAAGATGTTGGATCATTTGAAGATCAACAATTAAGATTAGAGAGCTAGCTTCAAGCTTATTCCAAAGACATTAGTTGAAGTTAATAGTTAGAAAACAAGACATTGTTGCTAGGATATCTGCATCAACTTTCAAGTTGGTAGTTGAGTGACATCAGTGCGATTTTTGGTTAATTTTCAATAATCTATAAGTTGAGTTGGATTGAAACTTTTTGAGCATATAAAGGACTTATAT
Source organism: Physcomitrellopsis africana (assembly GCA_036785485.1). Lineage (NCBI taxonomy): Eukaryota > Viridiplantae > Streptophyta > Bryopsida > Funariales > Funariaceae > Physcomitrellopsis > Physcomitrellopsis africana. The sequence goes on along the minus strand of JAWRVF010000021.1, from coordinate 806,259 downwards.
TTGCATTTTTTTGTAAAATTTCAAACCAAGTTGAGAATCAAATTAAGAATTATAGCTTACTGAAGTTCACTTATTAAGATTAGGACTTATAAGGAGAAATCTAAGTTGCTTAATTGTAAAAAGTAACAAAGAAATTGGATTTTATATGTGGTTGAAGTTATCTAGAAGATTATCTTTAAGCACTTTGTATTAACTTAAGCACTCTAAAATTGAAATTCAAATCATATTCTTCTTATATAGATGAAATCTATTAAGGATTCTTGAAGATTTGTGAATTGCAATCTCATCCTCCACAACCAAGTGCCCGGCGCATTCCCAAATAGGATAACATATAATATAACAGTGGCTTCCATCAAACTAAGAAGCTTCTCAAGCTATTTTTACGAACTTCAAATCTTTTTGAGCTCCTTCCACTAACTATGAAGCTTTTCAAACTACTTTCATCAATTAGAAAACTTCTCAATCAACTTTCATTAACTAAGAAACTTCTAAAATATTTTAGAAGGTTCTGTAAATTTTTAGAATGTATGTTCCTAATAACAGCCCTTGCTTGTTCCAAGATGGTCATGGTTTTTTTTATTTTTTATCTCAATGGATTTTATCATGAATCTATTACCAACCAATTTATTAGACAACATCCTTGTAGTCATTGATTGGCTCATAAAGATGGCTCATTTTATTCCTTGTAAGAAGACTACTTCTAATGAAGAAATTATAAGGCTCTTTTTTTATAATGTCACGGACATACTTTAAGTCACCATATTCTAAAACTTTTTGTAGTCTATTAGAATCTTTTATAGTTTTCTAAAATCTTTTAGAACCTTTTAGAACCTTTAAGAATCTTTTTTAGTCTTCTAAAATCTTTTAGAATCTTCTTTAATCTTTTAGAACCTCATGTAGCCTTCTAAAATCTTCTAAAATCTTTTTTAGCCTTCTTGAACTTACGTTAGTCTTCTAAAATCTTCCTCAATCTTCTAAAATTTTCTAAGATACTCTTAGAAGGATCAATAGGACATAGGCCTTGTATTATAAATAAGAATCAAGACCAAGGTGCAGCTAAGTCTTGCCAACACAAGTCTTGGAGCAATCCAAAGTGTTGCCTTGTTTCTTCATATCAATCTAGTTCATTATTCTTATCAATCATCTAATTCTTTGTTCTTCAAATTATTCTAGTTCTGTAATCTTTTTCTTATCTCTTTGCTAATCCAATATCTTGTATCCTTGATAGTTTGACAAAACTATCTAAGTAACCATATCAAAGCATGATTTCTTGATAGAGAGTGGATTATCCTTCTTCTTGAAGATACTATTGCGTTGTTGTATTGTAATATGTTTATGTGGTAAAAAACATAAATAAGAATGATTTCTATTTAATATTCAATTATCTTAGTTCAATAAAATTTCAAGATATTTAATAAAGATTTTATAAAAACCTCTTAGATTATTTTCTTGTCTTAATAGCTAATAGATAAAAATTAATTATTAATTTTTCCTTCTAGATTGTAGAAATTCTTTTATTACTTTTAAAAAACCATAAATTAATAAATATAGGATAGAAGAAATAAATAATTGGTATGGTTGATACTAAGATTAATTTGAGGAAAGAGTCAAGCTTAAAAATCCTTAGGATAGGTTGGATTGATACCTAGGGGTCGACCATATATGGGATAGGGTCAAAATCAAATCTCTAGCCACAAAAACAGCCACCAAGGGCAAGATATCAAGTCATTTGAAGATTGGCAATTAGGATTGAAGATCTAACTTCAAGCTTCTTTTAGAGGCATTAGATTTATTTTTGTAGGATTTGGAATGACTTAGCAATTGTTTTCTAAAGTCAAGACTTCTATTGGAGATTGGTTTTTTATATAATGAAGTTAGGGCTAGCAATCTTAGCTATTTTGTGCAATTGATGTAACATCTATAATCAAAAGTTTGAAAATATGTAGATAATTGAATGTACTAAGATTAAATAAAAATTCATGATAACCTAATTGTGTAATTGAGATTTATTTGATCTTTAATACAAAAAAATACCAGATATTGGCAGTTTAGGATTGTTTAGGATTTCTATAATATCTAAAGATCTATTAATCAAATCAAGGTAAAATTTGGCATGGTATTAGAAGACTTAAAGATCAAGCTATATACCAATTTTGAAATGAATTTACAATTGGAAAAGGAGAAATTACTACTAGAATATCTACATCAACTTTCAAGTTGGTGGCTGAGTGACATCAGTGCGGATTTTGATTGATTTTTTATAATTTGTAAATTAGGTTGAGCTAAAAAAATTTTAAACATATAGAAGACTTATTTTGGCATTTGTATATAAAATTCTACACCAAATTGATAAGAAAATTAAGAATTATAGCTTATTGAAGTTTATTGATTAATATTACAATTTGCAAAGAGAAATCATAGTTGTTTAATTGTAGAGGCAACAAAGCAATTGAATTTTGTGTGTACTTGAAGTTACTAATAAGAGTATTTTTAAGCACTTTGTATTGGCTTAAGTACTCTTATATTGAAATTCGAATCATATTCTTCTTATATGGGTGAAATCTACTAAGATTTCTTGAATATTTGTAAATCACAACTTCACCCTCCACAACTAGGTATCCAATGCATTTTCAAACAAGACAATACATAATACAATAGCATTCTAGAGGAGTGTGGATTATTCTCCTTTAAATTGATATGCTTACTTATTACAATTTGATTTTTTTATAAAAAAGAATAGATTATCTCTTTTCTAGGATATATCACTATATTTTAGATATTACTAATTATCCTCCTCTAAATTAATATTGTTTAGAATTTTTTTTTTTAATATAAAAAATATTTTACTAATGACTTGTTGATTTTTTGTCAATATGGAAGTAGATTAAGTTAATGGAGGTACATCTTCACAAACAAAGAATAGAATGGTGATTCTTGTAGATCTTTGAGCTCTTTTGGATGATGTATGAGAAGAAATGGCATTATTTTACAACCCAAAAAAGAAACCACAAATGGAGCAAGTATCTGAAGAAGCTAAGCAAGAGATTCATAGTTTGCAATAAAAAATTATTTGATTGAGAGAAGCAAGGAATAGACAAGCTATACACATAACTCCTCTAGAAGCTTCAAGGGTTGTGACAAAAGAGCCAAAGGCTAATATGCTTGATAAATTTGATGGAACGAGATCCAACTTTCAAGGGTTTGTGTAATAAGTATGACTTTATTTATGGTTATATCCTTCTTATTATCTGAATAGATTCACTTAAGTAGCTTTTGTAGGCACTCTTTTATCAAGAAATGCTTGATCATGGTTTGTTCCATTATTGAAAAAGAATTCTCTAATCCTATATAATTTTGAGATTTTTATGAAAAGATTTATCACTACATTTGGAGATAGTGATTGGAAGAGGGTGACAGAAAGGAAGATTCAAAATCTATGACAAGGATAACATTCAGCTACAATTTATGTTATAAAATTTCAACAATTTACTTGTGATCTTGATTGGAATGATAAGGCCTTTATGACTTGATTTTATTATGGCCTAAAAGATGATATGAAGAATTTATTAATCACAATGCCAAGAATTGAAAGCTTAAAAGAACTCATATCTCAAGCTATTACTTATAACAATTATCTATTTAAGCTACGATAGGAGAGGTGATCAATTTTTAGCAATATCTATCAAGGTACATCTGCTACATCTTTAAGAATATCAAAGAAGCCATTAACATATCTTGAATCCATATAGATTGACGTAATGTCACGGATATATACATAGTTACTTATATGATCAGATAGAACTAGATAAAAGAAGGTAAAAGCAGGTTAATTCTATAATATCTTTAGAGAAACTTCATAGACGCTGCTTTGACTTTATAAGTGTCCATAGTAGACTTTTGGATTAGAAACTTGGTCAATAAGTTAGCCACATGTCGCACATGTTGGTAGCTTGAAGACCAAGCTAAATACGTGGTGAACATATAGGAAACTTGCCCTGCAAGTTCGACACATGTCTTGCAACTTGGACACGTGTCTTGTAAATTGGACACGTGTTGGAGGTCCTATAGAACGTCGCCACTTAGTTCTTAGGTAGATAGTATAAATAGAGACAAGAATGAAGTCTTCTTCACTCTTGTCAACTCTTTTCTTGTTTCCAGTCTAGTTCAAGGGTCTCTAGTTTTTCTTGTCTTTTTGGCATTAGCCATTCCAGTTTCTTTTTAATATATATACTTCTTTATATTTATTTCTTTGAAAGAGGTCTCACTTGTTTATTTGACTTCATCCAGTTATTGTCCTTGACAGATTGACAAGAGTACACATACAATATCAGAGCTTTGTCTTTTCTTGATTAAGAGTAGATTACCCCTTTCTCTTGATAAGACATAAGCATATTAGAAGTTGTGGAGTACCCACTTCTAAACTGATATTGTTTCTAGAATTTTTTTCTTTTGAGTGTGTATTCCGTATTTCTTGAAGTAAGAGTAGACATCTTCCTTTCTATTATATTATCATGGCAGAGCTTGCGGAAATGAAGAGTGCAATGGCACAAATGCAAGAGCAAATGAGAGAACTAATGCTTGCAATGCATCAACTCAGTTTACCACCACAAGGAGCATCAAGATTAGCAGGAAGTGAAGATGTAGAGATGGTTGGAGCTACGCCAATATCTACACCAAACCATGCTACCTCACCGATGATGGAGCACCGTTCAAACGTTAGAGAACCAAAAATCAGTTTACTTGAGAAGTTTGATGGCACAAGATCTAAATTTCGAGGATTCATCAATCAAAATACAACTGGTGATCGAACTTCAACCTCAGAGTTATCCTACGCAAAGATCTCAAGTTAGGTTTATTGGAACGTTACTTTTGAGTCCTGCCTTATCGTGGTTTTCATCTTTTCTTGAACAACGTGATCCAATATTGGATAATTTGGAGGCATTTTTTGCGGAATTTTGATCGATGTATGGAGAACATGATGCAATTCGTGTTGCAACCAACAAGATTCGCATCCTACGACAAGACAATCGATTAGTGTTATTATACGCTTCACAATTTTGACAACTAGAGACCGACATCAAGTGGGACGATGTTGCACTCATCAGTCAATTTCTCTACGGATTACAATATGAGGTAAAAAAGTTAATGCTCAATTTATCCGATCCTCAGACATTGAGTCAAGCAATTGATTTTGCTGTGAAGTGTGACAATCAACTTTTTGAGTTTTGATCCGAGAGTCGTACAAGGGAGCCTCAACGTTATTATTCAATGGCAACATCAACATCCTTACAAAACGTACATTTGGAAGTAGAAGACATGCAAATTGATGCGATACGTTTTAAACCTCTTACTGAACAAGAAAAGATTCGTCGTCGTCAAGAAGGATTATGTTTATATTGTAGAGAACCTAAGCACATTGCTCAACATTGTCCAAAGAAACATCGCAACTATAAAATGAGGAGTACGGCTGTCAAAGAAGACAACATGTCGGAAAACGAATTTGTCCAGCTACAATAGGGACCGTGCAGCTAGAACCCTGTACAATTCCCAGTAAAGGTCCTATTCTCTCCTCAGAACCCTCTCCTTGTTTTATGATAGATGTATATTTAGGACCAAAAAATTACAGAGCCTCTGCCTTATTAGATTCAGGAGCCTCAGCATGTTTTCTAGATGAACAATTTGTTAAGAATCGTAAAATACCTTTAGTACAGAAACCTAAACCCGTACATGTAGAAGTCATAGATGGTCGCCCATTGTCCTCAGGAGATGTCACTCATGAAACCCGTCCTATAAAAGTAACAATAGATGGTCATAATAGCTATGTAACCTTTAACATAATTAAATCTCCATCTAATCCAGTTATTCTAGGTTTGTCATGGCTAGAAAAATATAACCCTCAAATAGATTGGAATTCTCGTAGACTTGACTTTTTCTAAGATATTATTAAATATCCTATCGATCTAATAAAAAGCTACAAGCCTGGTACAATAAAACATGTACTAATAGGTGCAAAAGCTTTTATACACGCAGCAAAAGAAGGACCAACTTTTGCTATTTACGCAACACCCATTTCTGATAGTGGAATGGCTTCAAGTGGCATTCCAAGCCAATACCGAGACTATCAAGATGTTTTTAAGAAGAAGAATGCTGATATTCTTCTAGAGCATCGCCCATATGATTGTTCGATTGATCTCAAAGAAGGATCTCAGCCTCCTTTTGGACCAATCTACAATTTATCACAAAATGAGTTGGCTGAACTCAAGGAGTATATTGAAGAGAATCTGGCCAAGAACTTCATACGCCATTCCAAATCTCCTGCAGGAGCTCCAATTCTATTTGTGAAGAAAAAAGATGGATCATTACGAATGTGTGTGGATTATCGGGGACTTAACAAGATCACTATCAAGAACAGGTATCCACTACCTTTAATCTCTAGACTTCTTGATCAGCTAAATCAAGCTAAGATCTATATAAAAATAGATCTACGAGGGGCATACAACTTGGTTCGTATTAAAGAAGGAGATGAATGGAAAACTGCATTTCGAACAAGGTATGGACATTTCGAATATAATGTTATGCCTTTTGGACTCACAAATGTACCAGCTGCTTTCCAACATCTCATGAACAATGTTTTTCATGAATTCTTAGATGATTTTGTTGTCTGCTACCTAGACAACATTTTAATTTACTCTAAGAACGTAGAAGAGCACAAAACACATGTTCGTCATGTCTTACAAAAACTCAGAGAAACAGGATTGTATGCCAAGATGGAAAAGTGTGTATTTCATATTACTCAAGTTGACTTCTTAGGATATATCATCTCAAATGATGGCCTCATGATGGATCCTAAGAAAGTCCAAACAATCATGGATTGGAAGATTCCAAAAACAATAAGGGAAGGCATTCTTTATGGAAACAGATGCATCTGACTTTGCTTTGGGCGCAGTATTGTCACAAATGGGAACAGATGACAAACTCCATCCAATAGCTTTCTATTCCAGGAAATTTTTGGCAGCACAGATCAACTATGAAATCCACGATAAAGAACTTCTCGCAATTATGGATTCTTTTCAAGAATGGCGTCATTATCTAGAAGGCGCTTCTAGTCCAGTCACTGTGTATACGGATCACAAGAAACTCAAGTATTTCATGTCAACACGCGTGTTGAATCGTCACGCTCAAGGAGCATTGCCCTATCACATTCAGCCTTAATATTACATATCGCTAGAAACAATAATCATTCGATGTATCTCTAGACGTTTTATCTTTGCACCAAAAAGAAGGAGATGCCTGATCAACAAAGAACGACTAAGTCGGACAATTTTATTCGTATAACAAATCAACATTAACTCGCTGATTCAACTTTTCTGCCAAGTCCAGCTTAAGTATGTCCTGATCCTCTTATTCACGAAATTAAAAATAATTCTTCTAAGTCTCATGATATTTCGAAGTTTGAGTTCAAGGAAAATCTACTCTATTTTGAAGGGCGCTTATATGTTCCAGAAGATGAAGCACGATTACGTGTTCTTCAAGCTCGTCATGACTTCCCGGCAGCAGGACATTTTGGATACAATAAGACTCTAGAGTTGATATCTAGAGATTTTTGGTAGCCTCAAATGTGGAAGAGAGTCAAAGATTTTGTAAAAACCTGTGATGTTTGTTCAAGATCAAAAACTCCTCGCCACCGACCCTACGGACTTCTTCAGCCATTACCCATTCTAGAACAACCATGATCTATGGATTTTATCACGGATCTTCCAAACTCCTAAGCTTTTCCTTGATAATATCTATCGCTATCATGGATTATCTAAGGATATTATATCGGATAGGGGAACTCAGTTTGTATCGAGATTTTGGAGAACGCTTTTCAAGATTCTAAAGGTGGATATAAAGCTATCTTCAGCTTTCCATCCTCAAACTGATGGACAAACGGAGCGCGTAAATCAAGTCTTGGAACAGTATTTGAGATGTACCATCAACTACCAACAAGATGATTGGACAACTCTTTTACCATTGGCAGAGTTTGCTTATAATAATACAGTACATTCTTCTACACAACAAACACCTTTCTTTGCCAATTATGGTTACCATCCACGACTTGATACTTTTGACTATTCAAAAGTTGACAATCCTGCGGCGGAAGACTTGGTAAATCATTTGTCAGAACTACATACAACAATGAAGGCACAATTAAAGGAAGCTCAAGAACGACAAAAAATAAACGCTGATGCGTATCGAAAGGAACAACCACAACTCAACGTAGGCGACAAGGTATGGCTACTTCGTCGCAATATCAAGACTACGCGACCTTGTGACAAGTTGGACTATCGTAAGCTTGGACCTTTTCGTATTTCTGAACAAATTAATCCAGTTGCATATCGATTACACCTACCAGAGTCTATGAAGATCCACCCTGTATTCCACATGTCTCTTCTTGAACCATATAAGACAAAGAACATACCAAGAAGAAGACAAGTGCCACCTCCTCCTATAGAAGTGAACAATAATGATGAATTTGAAGTGGAAGAAGTCTTAGATTCAAGGCGGCGCCGAAATAGGTTGGAATATCTTGTTCACTGGCACGGATACGATATTAGTGAGCGCACATGGGAACCAGCAAAAAATCTGGCGAATGCAGCGAGGAAGGTGGAGACCTTTCATCAACAACATCCATCGAAACCAAGATGAAGACTTTTCCTATAAAAGAAACAAGATGTAGGCAAGATAACATTCAACTTTCTATCCTTGTTTGTAGCTTCTTTGTATTTTGTGACGCTAAGGAGATGGAGAATCAACAGCCAGCGGATTTGACTCAAGAGCCTTCATTTGCTGACCTACCGGACGAGACATTGCGACTGTCACAACCCTCAAGACGACGCAACCGAGATGAAGATCTTCAAGAATGACATGTTCTTCCTCGAATAGATGGCGAGATACAACGTGTTTGGTATCACGACCTTGGAAGAGATTCTCGATGTTTGGTGATTTTATTGGAGATAGGAACAACTCCTGACGGTGTTCCAAATGTGACATTTGAAGGAAGTTATGAAGGTCACAACAATGATCAAATAACAGGGTGGTCTTCTCGCCCTGGAATGGGACACTATCGATGGCTGAGAGGACCCATCAATTACCTTCAAAGAGAACAAAGATCAGAATATGTGGCAAATACTATTCGTCGCATCTTAGACTTTCTACACATGTAATCACCGCTCCTCGTGGAACTCGTCCTTTAAAGGGGGGGTAATGTCACGGACATATACATAGTTACCTATATGATCAGATAGAACTAGATAAAAGAAGGTAAAAGCAGGTTAATTCTATAATATCTTTAGAGAAACTTCCTAGAAACTTCATAGACGCTGCTTTGACTTTATAAGTGTCCATAGTAGACTTTTGGATTAGAAACTTGGTCAATAAGTTAGCCACATGTCGCACATGTTGGTAGCTTGAAGACCAAGCTAAATACGTGGTGAACATATAGGAAACTTGCCCTGCAAGTTCGACACATGTCTTGCAACTTGGACACGTGTCTTGTAAATTGGACACGTGTTGGAGGTCCTATAGAACGTCGCCACTTATATCCGTGACATTACCCCCCCTTTTTGGCATTAGCCATTCCAGTTTCTTTTTAATATATATACTTCTTTATATTTATTTCTTTGAAAGAGGTCTCACTTGTTTATTTAACTTCATCTAGTTATTATCCTTGACACGTAATCCAATTCAAGCTATTAACGCCAATAGAAAAGACTAGATGTCAACTAAAGAATTTATGTCTATATTATGAAAGACCTAATCACAAGGTAGCAAATTGTTCAAATAAGTCTAAAGAATTTAAGGTATAAGGTATAATATCCAAATTGGAGAGGTCAAAAAATAGAAACATCCAACCACAGTAGAGACCTTGCGGTTGGACATCCCCAAATCTAAAGTACTAGAAAAAGTCTCTTCCTATCCCCAAATCCAACATCATGTTTTATACTTCTTGTACATGTAAGAGCCTTAAGATATGAGATTTCTGCTAAAATCTTTATAGATACTAGAGGCTCACTATGTTTTATGGATAAAGATTCTGCAACCAAGTACAATTTAGTACTTGTAAAGAAAATCCATCCCGCACCCATTGAAGCTATTGATGGACAAAACTTTGCATCAAAGGATATTATTGAAGAAATTCAACCATTGAAAGTGGTACTAGAAGATCAAATATTACTCATTGTCTTCAACATCATTTGATATTCAACAAATCTTATTGTCATTGGACTTTTTTAATTTGAATTATATGATTTTGATATTAATTGGAATTTGCAAAAGATTTTCTCAAGATCTAAATATCAAAAGAAGAAACAAGGTACTACTTCATTTCTTGGAGCTAAAGCATTTATACATGCAGCAAAGAAAGGAGTTGTATTTGCATTATATACTATCTCAATGAAAGATCTAACAGAGCAACCAAAATAAGATATTCCTAGTCAATACTGTGACCTTGAAGACATATTTGAAAAGAAGAAAGTAGACATGTTATCAAAAAACCATCTTTATGATTGTTCAATTAAATTACAAGATAGAGCTCAATTTTTATCTGGTCCAATTTATAATCTCTCACAAATAGAGTTTATAGCCTTACAAGAATATATTGATGAAAATCTAGCCAAGAATTTCATTAGACATTTGAAATCACATGGGAGAGCTCCTATCTTGTTTGAGAAGAAGAAAGATGATTCTTTACATATGTGTATGGACTATCGAGGTCTGAATAAGGTAACTATAATAAACGGCTATCCATTATTATTAATTTTAAGATTATTGGAATAATTAAGACAGACAAAGATTTTTACAAAGATTGATTTGAGAGGCACCTACAACTTAGTCAGGATCAAAGACAGAAATCAATAAAAGACAATATTTTGTACAAGGTATGGACATTTTGAATATAATGTTATGCCTTTCAGACTTACAAAAGTACTTACAATCTTTCAATATATAATAAATGATATCTTACGAGAATACTTAGATGACTTTATAGTCATCTACTTAGATAATATCTTGATCTTCTCTAAGAATGAACAAAAATATAAACATCATGTATATAATCTTGGAGAAACTATAAAAACATAGATTATATGCCAAATTGGAGAAGTGTTCTTTCCATCAACCATCAGTTAAGTTTTTGGAATATATTGCTTCTAAAAATAAGATTTCTATAGATCTAAAGAAGATACAAACTATTATAGAATGGAAACAACTGTCATCAGGCCGAGATGTATAATATATTTTGAGATTTGTAAATTTTTATAAAATCTTCATTAAAGATTATTTCAAGATTGTAGCCCCATTAACACAACTTACAGGTAAGGAGAAATTTATTTGAAATGACAAGGCTGAAGAAGCATTCAAAAAGCTAAAGAAATCTTTTATTTCAAGCCTTATATTTATTCATATAGATCCAACAAAATTATTCATTTTAAAAACGGATGCTTTACATTTTGTACTTGAATTTGTACTATCTTAAAGTAGTGATAATTGTCAATTATATCTAATAGCATTCCGCTTTAAAAAAAATTTAGCTGCAAAGATCAATTATGAGATCTACAATAAATAATTATTGACAATTGTTGATGCTTTTGAAAAGTGGTGCCATTTGCTAGAGGGGGCTCAACACAAGATTATGGTATACATTGATCACAAAAATTTGGAATATTTTATGAGTGTCCAAGTGTTGAATTGCCGTCAAGCATAATGGAATATTTTATTATCTCAGTTTAATTTTGTGATTACATATCGTCCAAAAAATTTTCAAGGGAAATTAGATGCCATTTTTTGATTGTCATATCTTGTACCAAAAATAAGAGATATGGTATTGGATCAATAAAAATTATTCATGTTGAAGCCATCTAATTTGTAGTTGAAGACATTGATAATATCTACCTATATAGATATAGCTCTTAAGATAAAAATTTAGAGAACAATGAAAATAGATCCATTTATAGATAGCATTCAATGATGTTTAAAAAATATATAGGTGAAAAAAAAATAATAATTTCAAATTCAAAGGCGAATTATTTTATTTCAAAGATCTTTTGTATGTTCTTCCAAGCCTTATAAGACTTTAGATTCTATAAGCACAATATGACCTTCCAATAGGTGGACATTTTGACTTCAATAAGATCTTGGAATTAATATCAAGAAATTATTAATGGCTTCAAATGTAAAAATTTGTAAAAGAATTCATCCAATCATGTAAAATTTGTGCCCGAGCAAAGGTTCCAAGACACCAATCATATGGACTTTTCCAACTACTTCTAGTTCTCAAGGATCCATTGCAATTATTATTCATGGACTTTATTATAAACCTCTTGATTTCTAATAGAAAAGATCTAATTTTTGTGGTAGTAGACCGTCTTACTAAGATGGCACATTTCATCCCGTACAATAAGACTATTTCAAGAGAAGAAACAGCCAAGATTTTTATTGATAATATTTATCAAATATATAGCCTTCTAAATGACATTATTTTAGACTAAGGACCTTAATTTGTATCAAATTTTTGGAGAAGACTATTTCAAATTTTAAAGGTTAAGATCAATCTTTCATCAACTTATTATCCTCAAATCAATGATCAAACAGAATGTATGAATCAGATCTTTGAACAGTATCTTTGTTGCAGTATAAATTATTAACAAGATGATTAGATAGACCTCCTATCATTGGCCAAGTTTGCATATAATAACACCAAATATTCTTTGACAAAGCAAACTCCATTCTTTTCAAATTATGGATACCATCCTAAAGTAGATCCATTCCAAATTGAAGATGTGAGAAGTCTTGCTGCAAAAAATCAAGGTACCTATTTGAAGACCATCCATGAAGAATTAAAATTCCAACTGCAAATAGCTCAAGTCCAATATAAAGACTATGTAGACATTCATTATGAGAACCAATCAAAATTTAAGATAAGAGATTGTGTCTAGTTACTCTAGCAAAATATACAAACGAATCAACCATCACAGAAATTAGACTACCAAAGACTTGGACCATTTATAATTTTATATCAAATAAATCTAATTAGTTTCTATCTTGAACTACCAAGTAGCATGTGCATTCATCCAATCTTCTATATTTTATTTTTAAAAACCTATCATAAATCAAATATTATTAGAAGAACTCTTCTATGAACAACCCTAGTTGAAATCAATCAAAAGCTTGAATACAAAGTAGATGAAATATTGGATTTGCATATAAGACATAGACAATTAAAATATTTCATTCATTAAAAGGATTATAGAGTTAGCAAAAGAAAATAAGAACCTTCAGATAATCTTAAAAATAAATCTGAGAAAGTTTATAAATTCCATCAATGAGATCCTAAAAAACCTAGATTCAATCATTATTAAAGATTTTGTGGACACCAACATCTCTTGGCTTCTAAATGATGCTTTTCTATCAACAACAGAAAACCTATATAAAAAAAAAAGAGCCATATCAAATATAATCATTTTTTCTATAAAAAAATAGATCTCGCTAGAAGCTTATTAGTTACCATGTTAAATCTTTGTGTTTCAAAGAAATTGCAAGAATAAGAGTTAAAAGACTCTTCTACCATACAAGCAGCTAAAAAACTATTGTAACTTTCACAATCTGTTAAGTTTTAAGAATATGAACAAGGTAAAGAAAGAGTATTCCAATATCAAGTAAAGTCACATTTGGAGTTTTTGGAGATATGGCCTCATTATTAAAAATCTTGATTCAAATGCTCAAGCTTTGATAATACTTCTTGAAGTTGAAAAGATGATTCTAGGTGGACCAAAAATTATGTTCAGAGGATGTTTTAAAAGTTGTAATAAAGAGCAGATTTTTGCATGGGATATTAGTATAACAGAGGTTATATCTGGAAGTTATTGATGCTTCCTCAAGGATCTTATTGAACTGCTAATCAACGAACAAAAGATGGAATATATTGCTTCTTTATTTTGATATATTCTAGATTTTTTGCGTATGTGATTTAATCATCAAATCACTTTGACTTCTTGTAAAACTCGTTGTTAAAAGGGAAGGTGATGTTACAAATATACTTTAAGTCACCACATTCTAGAACTTTTTGTAATCTTCTAGAACCTTCCGTAGTCTTTTAGAATCTTATGTAGTTTTTAAAAATCTTCCAAAACCTTCTAGAACCATTTTCAATCTTTTAGAATCTCCCATAGCATTTTAGAATCTTCTAAAATCTATTTTAATCTTCTTGAATTTATCTTAGTCTTCTAAAATCTATTTTAATCTTCTTGAACTTACCTTAGTCTTCTAAAATCTTCTTCAGTCTTTTAGAATCTTCTAAGATATTTTTAGAAGGTTTAATAGGATATAGGCCTTGTAATATAAATAAGTGGCAAGACCAAAATATTGTCATGGACATAAGATTTATTTCAATAATTATCTAATTAATATAGATTGATAAAAGTAGATAAAATAAATTAATTTTATAATATCTTATAGAGAAGCTTCTTAGAAGCTTCATAAAGATAGAATCACCTTTATACATGTCTATAGGTGATTGATAGGTTAGAAATTTGATCAACAAGCTAGCCACATGTCACACATATTGGTAGCTTGTAGAACAAGCTAGCCATGTGTCGCACATGGTAGCTTATAGAACAAGCTAAATATGTGGTGCATATGTAGGAAACTTGTCTTGCAAGTTTGACACATGTCTTATAAATTAGACACATGTAAGAGGTCCTATAGAATATTACCATATAGCTCTTAGATAGATAGTATTTATAGAGACAAGAGTGAAGCCTTCTTCACTCTTGTCAACTCCTTTCTTGCTTCTAGTCTAGTTCAAGAGTCTCATGTATTTTTTAGTTCTTAGCAATAGCCATTCCAATTTCTTCTTGAATATACTTTTTTTTTTATATCTTATTTTTTTTTTTAACATAGTCTTTATTAACTTATACATTTTTTTTAATTCATATCCTTGACAGATTCACAAGAGTGTAGTTACAATATCAAAGCTTTGTCTCTTCTTGATTAAGAGTAGATTATCTTTTTTTCTTCATAAGACATAAGCATATTAAAAGTTATGGATTACCCACTTTTAAACTGATATTATTCCTAAATATTTTCTTTTATTTTTGGATATTTTATTTTATAGTGAAAGTAGACATCTTTTTTTTATTTTTATTGTGGTATCATGGTAGAGCTTACTGAAATGAAGAGTGCAGTGGTACAAATGTAAGAACAAATGAGAGAATTAATACTCACAATGCATCAACTCAATACACCACCACAAGAAGCAACAAGATTAGTAGGAAGTGAAGATATAGAGATGATTTGAGCTACTTCAAGCCATACTACTTTATCTATGATTGAACACCATTCAAGCATTAAAGAATCAAAAATTAGTTTGCCGGAGAAGTTCGACGGTACCATATCTAAGTTTCAAGGATTCATCAATCAAGTACAATTGGTAATTGAACTTCAATCCCAAAGTTATCCAATCCAAGGGTCATAAGTCAGGTTTATTGGAATAATATTGTTAAATTCTATTTTATCATGGTTTTCGTGCTTTTTTGAACAATGTGATCCAATATTGGATAATTTGGAGGTATTTTTAGCGGAATTTTGATCTATGTATGGAGAATACGATGCAATTTGTGTCACAACCAACAAGATCCATATCTTGCGAGAATTGTGTCTACTAAGAATGTTTAAGTATATAAGTTAAGATTTCTTAAGCAAAACTTATCTAATTCTTTTTCTATTGCTATTTATATTCATTTCTATAGTTACTTTCTATAATATTATTTTTATATTAAAAAATAATTTATAATAAGAAAGTTTGATTCTATATTTGTATATAATTAAAAATATAAGCTCCACTATACTTTTTTAGTAGATAGGAATGAAACAAAAACAATTGTTGAATGCAAGCCTAGAGCCCTTTGTCTTATAGTCATTGGACTTATCAAAAATCAATAGCAATTTAGTTGACATATTTGTAAGAAAATATAATTAAAAAAATATATTTTTATTATCAATAGAATGTATATTTTATTAAAAAAATAAAATTTATAGCAAAGTATTTAAGATTATTATAAGAATCATTAGTCGAAATTTACACAAATTTCAAATCTAAAATATTATTTTCTATATTTAATTGAACAAGGACAGATAGAAATAATTGGCACATATCTAAAATAAAAGCATATTACATGTAGTGCCAATTGCACTAAAGACAATTTAGAATGAATTAATAGAGGCTCACTTCATAAGTTTGAAGAAGCATTTGTATTCAATGGTGTAGTTTATTTATCCACAATTATTTGAATGATATTAAGATTATCAATAGAAGATAAAGGTGCTACAAGTATAAAGAATAAAGGTTAAAATACGTTGATGGAAGATTCAAATAATACTAATTATATTACAATTTCACCACCAAGTAGCATTTATGTACATGAACAAAAGATCTAATTAAAAACAAAAAAGACACAATTGTAAGTACAATTAGAGGAAGAGATTTCAAAAAACATTATACAATAAGAATTCCAAAAGTTGAAAGCTATTATGGAGTCAACAATTTAAAATAAATAAATAAATAAATAAAATAACATAAAATACACAATTATAAAGATAAAGACAAGTTATTTTAAGAAGAACTAATAAAAATATGCAACAATGCCTAAGAGGTAGATTTATTGAAATACATATCAAAGAAAGAAATTTAACAATTGATACATTAAAAAAAATAGTTGAGAAGCATTGCAAGAAAAAAATAAAAGAGATATGCAACAAGTTTAGTCAAGAATAGTTTTGGATCATTGATTTACAAGAAACAATGAACTATATCAAAGAAGAAGTCTTCTAATTGAACAAATAATTGAGAGGTTTTATAGTAAAAGTAGATTAAAAAATTATAGAGTTATTAAGCTACAAACTCATCTTAATAAAGGTAGATAAAAATATAGTCTAAAAAAAATACAATAGTTATAAAGATAGTTTAACAAAAGCATTATAGGAACTTAAGAAGTCAAGAGAGAGAGATTGCAATAGAAGATTATCAACAAAGAGAGAAGATTAAAAAAATCAAATTTTTATATTCTAAGACCAATTAGAAAAATTACAAATAGAAACTAAAAACAACAATAAAAACAAAATAATGATGGACTAAGAAGCTAGATTTGAAAAACAAAATATTTCTACAATATAAAAAACTATTATTTTAATTTATTTTATTTATTTAAAAATTTAAAATAATATTATTTTTATAATAAATTAATAATATTTTTATTTTATTATTATTAAATATTTTATTAAATCATAATTTTTTTTTGTATAAATATATTCTTATAATCTAATAACTTATTTTATATTCTATAAAAAAATTTAAAAAATTAAGATTTTAATAATCTATTAAAAATTTAATTTATTATATTTTAATTTTGATAAAAAAACTTATATATTATGTTGTTATTGAGTAATATTATTAAAATATAATTACATGATTTTTTTAGTATATTAAATATTTATTAATAATAAAAAATATCATAAATTTCTAAATTTAAAATTTATTTATATATAATAATAATAAAATACTAAAATTTATAAATTAGTTTTTTAAACTAAACTTAAATTATTATTTATTATTAAGATCATATTTAAAATTTATTTAAAATATATTATATTAGTTGATAGATTAAATTAAATATTTTCTTAATATTATATATATATATATATATATATATATATATATATATATATATATATATATATACTTTATAATTTATTTTATTATCATATGTATATATAATTTAAACTTAAATTTAAAAATTTAAATAAAAAAAATTAATATTTAATCAAAATTATTTATTAAATAATATTTATATCTATTTTATTTTTTTATTAATTTTAAAATAAGTATCCATTATTATTTTTATTTTATAATTGAAATTTTTTTTTAATATATATTTTTATAATATTTTAAAATATAAACTTCTAGTTAGAAATCAAACAATCTAATCAAGATTTAAAATAAAGATTTTTTATTAAAAAAATAAGTTTTTAACAAAAAAATTATGTGTTAATTATTATTTCACATCAATCTTATTATGAAATTATTTATTCATATATATATATATATATATATATATATATATATACATATAAATTATTTTTTATTTTTTATTTTTTTCTTTGTTTTTTCTTTTGAAATAAATAAATATATAAAAAATTAGCAAACAAAAATCTATCTAAATAAATATAGATATTTAGATACATATTTAAATATTTAAATATTTTGGTTGTATCCTTTTTTATGCTTTAATATTCTTATAATATGGTAGTCATAAGAAGACCTATTTTTTTTTATATTTAATCTATTTATATAAATATATATATATATATATATATATATATAATCTACCATCCTATTAATTATAGATTATGTGTGTATTATTAGGTCACTTTGTATTGTTCTATATTGCGACTTTATAACTTAATTTTCTCTTTTCTTTAAAATGATTATTACCATCTAAGAATGGTGCTGCTTCTTTTATAATAATGCTTTTGGATCTAATTTTTTCATGATTCTTCTTTTAATGTCTTTCCAGAGTATTTTTCTATATTTTGCAAGAGTATCCCATATTGCTTGCCTTGTATGGATATTATTCCAAATTTTGTATTTAAAGACTTTTAAAATTTCTTTGAATCCAAATTCTCTATGTGCAAATACCTCTCAATAACCTCCAAATGACTAAACTTTTTGAATTTTAGGTTTAATCTTTTTTACAAGCAAAGCTTGTTTCTGATAAATTGCTTTCTATAACCCCATATCCTTGGTGTGGTTACTTGTTTGTTTAAGAATGATGTGGCCCAATTCCATATCCTTTAAGGACATTTCCAAAATCTATGTATTATCAATTTTATCACTTGATGAAGACATAAGGACCTCATCTTAGTCATTTAACTTCAGCATATTCATGAATCCTGGCTGCCTCAGATCATGGTCTGCCTGCAAACACCCCACTAAACCTCTTCAAATGATCATGTGGTTGTGTTCATGTTCCAGGCGCTGCCAGCATCTGATAGGGTTCACAAGTGCTCAGGGAGATCGTGAGGGATTGCAGAAGTTATTGCAGCTAGAGGACTTGCCTCAGAAAGCTGATGCTCATGAGCAGTGCTGCATGAGTTTGTGGGGCTGAACCAGGTTGCATTGAAGCCGAAAGAATGGGTAAAATTATAGTTCTACAAGTTGTGTCACAATGCCGATTACTGATGTGTGATCTGAGCACATCGAAGATGGTGAGGTTTGTCACTGGAGGCTTGTCTGAGTGTGAAGGTGGTCCACATGAAGCTTGATTTTGGAGCTTTGTGCAACTGTGGCATAATCTACGTGTGACATTTGAAGACCATGTCATGGCCTTGGAACCAGCTGTTTGGACGGGTCATCCCAAGGGGGTGGGAGTGTGAGTCGGTTCTAAAGTGAAAAGTGCAATGCTTTACTGAAAATGTGAGTGTAGCCATAAGTTGCTCAATCCTCCTAATTAAGATGCACGTTACAGCTTCCACTAGAGAGTCCACAGATTTGGAGAATCTAGCAATGCAGTCACAAATTTGGAGAATCAAATTGTGTGAAAGCATTTCGATGACAAGAGTCTGCTTGAAATACTGATTCATTTTTCAAACATAGTTCCTTTCTAATGTTCTTCTCAAAGTCAACTAATCAGGGTCGACCTCACGTACAATATTCTCTGTTACACAAGATCTTACTAGTCACCAGAATATATATATATATATATATATACATATACCCCTATTTGCTGCATAAAGTAAAGAACCTTCTACACGAAATGACAGCCAGGAGAATCGGAGATGCGCTTCATCAAATCGATATGCAGTGCACTCACGCCTGTTCGATACCAAGTCTTGTTTGCAAATGGTACAGGATAAGACATCAGAGAGCATAGCAACCAGATCACAGAGGAAGGCTCTTGCTTATTGACGTGATCAGTAACATTTCATGACCTCCACGGATTTTACCAAACAGCCAAATATCTTTCCATTCGAGCTCCACAGTGCCCAAGTGCTCCACCAAAGTGAACGTCCTGCTACATATGGATTCCCTGATTCAGCACCACCACCGCCCCGTAGATTGCTTTAACACTGAGCACATGAAGCACAAGGTCGGCTCTGCTTTTCCGTAGTAAAAATTTTGTATCGCTAGTAATTTCTACACGAAATTTCGAATCAACGCCTGAGGTATAGTGAAATGAATGGTGCTGAATTTGTATCTGGAAACTGCTCTTTGACAACCTGATGTTCAAGAGCTCAGTGAGATGGTGTCTCTTGGAAAGCTCTCGTTTTAAGAACTGGGTAGTGTGAGGAAGCCGGCTGCATATTTAATTCGAGTCCTGTGGGAAATTTGCACTTGTTGAAACCCTACGATAATGCTGCTAGAATGGAGGGCCCTGAAGTTGCTGGTAACGGAGCATTTCCCCCAGAACTTGGTGTCCCGTGGATGTAATTTGCCACGTCTTTCACCCTTATTCCCTGCTTTGGCTAAACTACCCCTATAGATGTGCTTTTGAATGATCGTTATCTTAAGTTTTTCATGCATAGAGTGACATTTTGGTAGAGGATTCTTCCCTTGCCTATTGCACTTTGACAAACAGTGGGATAGATACTTTCTCTAAATGTTTAATTCAAAAGTTTTACCAAACAATGATTTGCAAGGTAAGAATGAGTTCTAGCACAATTGAGATTCCAAGTTTGAATATGAATGTTAGTGCTTACTCATTCACATTGTTATTATATATGTTATGTTAATTTGCAACCAAGTATCTATGCTTGGTCTCATCATTCTTGGATTACACTTGAATTTATTACTTTAAATTTAAACATATATTAATTTAAACTCTTTAGGTAAATAGATTTGCCAAAAAATTTAAACCTATTCAATTTCTTGACATAAATAAATATTTATTATAATTTTATTTTTTATTTTTTAAATTTTTTTCCCTAATGTATCATTTTGAAGGTGGTTTTTATGTGGCTCTAAATTTCTATACTAAAAAATTCTTTTTTGGTGTATACACTTGGATCTAAATTTCTTATTACAATATTAGTTCTATTATAAGATATAACTATAAGTTCTCCATCATTCATATTCTTAGGTTAATATTTATTCAATCTACATTCTATGGAGTTTAAAAATAAATTTTTATAGTCAATCCATTAAGATATGAACTTAATTATAATCAATTAGAATTTAGAATTTAGTTGAAAAATATTGAAAAAAGAATTTCTTTTCAAATTAGATTGAAAAAAGAATTTCAATGTTATGATTAGATTATTAAATAGAATTGGATACACTATAATTTAACAATAATAAATAGATTTATACAAAATTTATTTTAATTAGATAAAAAAATTTAAATCAATTAAAGTAGATATTAAAATTACTACTTTTATAAATAAATTTTAATAATATATTTAATTTTTTTAAAAAATCTCTTATATTAAACTTTTAAATTATCTTGTTAAAGTAGTTTAAACTAATGTATTTTTAATGAGCAAAAAAACTTGCTTATAATTCAATTAGAATTTTTTTTATTTGTTTATTATATAACACTATTATACTATTGCACAACTTCTTAGTACTAATCAATTTGTTTAGTCTATTCCTCATTCTTACAATAATTTTTCTATTAAGTAGTAACTTTAGTATGATATAACTTTACAATCAAAGTGTACACTTGTTTAATGCAAAGTTTTGCATGGCTATAAATTTTCTTGTAATCTGGCATCGAGCTCACACTCGTAGTTCTCTCAATCCTTAAATCCTGCTATGGTTATGGAACCGTGTGAGCAAAGAGCAATAGGATTGATTGTGGTCTAGCTTCCTGTAGCAGACTCAGTCCGCGAGGAAGAGACGATGTCGGTGCTGTTGCAGAGAGGTATCTGTATTCACAACCCAGCCATTGGATGATTCATGCTTGTTCTCTCAAGCAAACCATTCCACACGCACTCTACACAATTGCACTCACCAAATCCCAGCCTACTGAGCCTCAGTTCCATAGCTATTGTACTTCATCCCTACATCGTCAACTCGTTCTGCAGAACCATAAGTCACTTCACAAATGATCATTAACCGATATAGCTCAAGAGTGTTCCGGGGGACGGCAATTTCAGTTGCTTATGAACACTGCTCATTCCGAACTGATCACACATCAGGACGATTCAGTCGGACCCAGTTTCCTGAGCTTATTGTTTCAGGTATTGTGTTTTCTTCAGCTGCAGATACACACAACACACATCGTTTTGCGAGGGTTCTTGAACGCCAATCGTTATGGTAGAGTGGATCTAGGTGTGAGCTTCCTTGACCATGTTGCAAACATAACCACAACTGAGTCAACAAGGGTACCACTAAAAGTAAAACACAAACACACACACACACATATATATATATATATATATATAAAAACACAACCACCGCAACACTCAATTCTTATCCTTTTTAGAACAGGTTGTGTGCTTTCTTGTAAGGAAACCTGGACAGGACGACGTAGATTTTGTTCAGTTGGAAGGTGTTTGTGGCTGTGTTTTTTTGATGTGGAGAAAGCTGGGTACATGCCTCATGAGGTTGTTTTTTGATGTGAAATGAGCTGTTGTGTGATAGTTTCATGCTGACAACTGCTGTTTTGAAGTCGGCTGCAGGTTCAAAAGAGAAGAAAGCTTGTGCATGTTGATAGTTGTACTACATCATCACAGAATGATATTTTGATACATTGTGGGTTATCTTTGTTTGTTTTTCAGTTCATCTTTATGATAAAAAATTGTATGACGTTTGTGGTTTTGTTGAATATTGGATTTTGTTCTTATTTATATCCATGCAATGAATTATAGTAGAATTTCAATATAGATATAGATTTAGCTGATTGTTTTATGTAACAGTATATCTACAAATACAAAATTTTGCTGAACATGCAATTTACTCCTAAAGAAATATCCATGTGTCAACCGAAAAAAAATCTAAATTAATCTTAAAAATAATAATGATGATAGTAATAAGCAAAAGAAAAGAGTAGAAAAAGAAAAATATGTAATTAGGCTTGATTGTGACATATTTTATATCTTTGGAACAATAACCCACAAAATATTTTAAAGTTAAATGAGATTTCTTTAAACTATGAATATTATGAAATTAGAAGCTCACATAACACCTACAAACTTTGAAGTTAATGTAAAAAAATTACTCAAACAAATCATTCGTATTTTCTGTTAATAAACTTTACACGTAGAATTTCCTCAACTGTGTAGTTTTGATTATTCATGGTAATTGATGATTGATTGATACACTAAACAAGTTTCAAATAAAATGATTTGGAAGCTCAATTTTTTTATGCAACTATATATATATATATATATATATATATCTCAAGTACCAAACCATGGACTGTATTTTTTATTTGTTATCATGAAAAATATTGCTGAAACATACACATATTTGTTGAAAATTTTACAACCATAAAAATATACAATATTTATTAATTTGTTCAAGAATAAAAAAAAAAATGAGCTAAGATATATTTTTTTTTAAATGTGCAATTTGGTTTTGACTATTTTAAGAGATCAGCTTGAATTTATGCTGTCAAACCGTAATCTCAACCATTCATTTGTGAAAAATCATTTTTTCAGAGAAAATCGTTAAACTTTGATCAACAACACCCTACAGAAATATTTTGCTTAACAAAAGCATTTCAAAGTCTTCTACTTATATATGATAAAGTTATTCACTTAAAATTTTGAATAAATAATCCCAAGAATAAAAATAAACAAAGTAAGAACATAAAAATAAACAAAAGTTGTAAAAAATCATAATATAATAATGATAACTATAAGATAAAAATAGGAAATACAAAGTTATTTTCCCAAAATTCGTGTATTTTTTTACCTCAAATATATTCAAACATTATTTTTTTTAGATTGATATTTGACTCTTATAGCATTGATTGAATATAAACCTTGCATGATGATGATTCAATTCAATTGTTAGAATTATTTTTAACATATGTGACTCAGTATAATATATTTCATTAGAATAGTCTTAAAAAATAAGTAATAAAACTAATACTGTGTATATAACCTTAAAAGCACAAAAAATAAAAATAAGCACATGTTTATATCTATGATATTGTATCATTTAGCTCATACATATGTAAGTTACAACAAAAATATTCAAATACAATTGCTTAAAATTGGTATTGGTAAATTAAAATACAATTACATAAATTTTTAAATTATCTTCACAATTTTTACTGGTTGACTCAAAACATCATCAAAATTACAAGCAACACCTCTATCAAGCAATATGCTCATGGACCCAATGGTTGGATGAATTAATGAGGTTGTCACGGAATTTCAAGCTACACATGAAAATCTTGTCCAAAGGAAAACTTAAATATTGTGTTTTAAACAAATACCAAGCATCAAATCTGAAATACCCCTTATGAAAAATTAGAATTGATTGGCTTTGATTCCAGTGTGCAATTAAGGAACTCCACCATGGGGAACGGAACCTCTATTTGTATAATCCCGTTCTCTTGAAGGTTCCCCTCCGAAGGGAACGTAAAAATCTAGGTTTGACGAAGGGGTTAGGGTTGGACCAGGGGAGAGCAGGAGCAGTCCATTTTTCATCCGTTCTCCCGTCCGCTTTTCTGGCTGTCTGTGTGTGTGGGTCCGTCCGTCTGTCCGTCCGTCTGGCCGTCCGTCTGTCCGTTTCTGTCCGTCCTTTGGAGGGCACATGCATCATGGGTTTGCCTTGCTTGCCGCCCTCCATCATGATGACCACCAGAATTGTGAAGTTTGAAGGGTTCTATGTGCTGCTGGACTGGCAATGCCCACCGTTACGTTTGGATGAATGTTTACATCCAAATTCATCTTCTACTCATCCACTATTCGCAGCCTGTGCTGGGAATAACCCTGCCAGGTTTCTGCTCTGGAGTGGAGGGAGAAGGATTTGGGTGAGCTGTTCCCACCATGTGCTGACACAAAGGGTATGGCAATTTGAACTGAATCTTTGTTTGAGCCTGGGGATGTTCCATTCACGACCAGGATTCAAACATTGTTCCTTTGTTAACTCGTTTTCATTGGGAACAAATGTGTTTCTAATACTAACAAATAAATTAACAAACAAACAAGAGATGAAAGGTAGCCATCATAGGCTTTGTCTCAAGTATGGCAGGGGGGGGATTCAAACCTGCTCATGCTTTCATTGTAATTAGTTACAACAGTTTTCATTCTTTCATTCTATTTCTATACTCTTTTCTCTTCTATACATCTTTCAATATATATACAAGAAAAGAAACTATTTAGAAAGAAAAATGATAGTTGAGTTCTTAGTATATTTGTAATCATTATACTTTGGCTAATATTAATGAACAAATTTTAATATTTTATATGGACAATTAAAAGATGATTATGTTCATTCAACATTGGACTTTTGATATTATAATGATATTTTGCAAAATAATTAATTTTCATTAATCAAGAAATTTGGTCAGCAATTCCTAGTAAATTAATGTATAATATATATTTATAATCATTATACTTTCATAATTATATCATAATCAAGAATTTAATAGATGAATTTTGATAAATGTTGATAAATATTGATAAATTCTTTAATTTTCATTAATCAAGGGTTAAATTCCTTTCTCAACAATTTATCCAATCAACTTCAAGGACAAACAGAAAAATTTAGCCAATCAGCAAGTTTCAAGGACAGACACCAAAGTTTTTTTAAATATATAATGTACATACCCTAAATTTGCCTTGAGAATTCAAAGGAGATGAAGGGGATGGGGTTGATTTGGGGGGGAGAGGGGGGAACCTCAACTACTACAAATATACACAGTTCTGCTGCATCTCCTTACTTGTTGTCCTCCATGTTGGCCCTTGGGGGTCTCCAACAAAGGGTACAACAAATTAGTTTCACAAGATGTGCAGTGCATACATCAGACCCCTGCCCTTGCCTCCAGCATGGTTGATTGATTGATTGATTGATTTGATGTATGTATGTATGTATGTATGGGTTGATTGATTGATTGATTGAGTTGCACTCATGTGGGGCCCTTGTGTACTGGGGTACCACTGCCATGGCACTTGGATGGAGGAATTGACCAGATGAACCACTCCCACTCATGAAGTTTACTGCCTCACATTCATCCACTAATACCCATCCATGAAATTCATCCATCCATCATCCCTTCCCTTCTAAGCTGCTGGGCAAGCAGGGCAGCATGCAGTGAACCAAGCCCTGGATGTTTGCTCTGCTTGTGGTGCCATGCCAGTGAGCATGAGTATGAGAGAGCTTGAGTTTGTCTGTCTCTCTGTCCATCTGGTAAGGAAACTTTGCTTGGGCTTAAGGATGAGATTCAGAAGTTAGGGTTTGGTTAGGGTGTTAAAGGGCTCAAACTCCCTAACCAAGCATGGCAGTGGATTCCAATATTCAAATTTTGAATCCCTGTGCTGTGAAGTGGTGTGCCAGGGTCATTGTCTGGCTGAGTGGCCTTTGCTAAAGAAGAAGAAGATGGTGGTGGTACTGCTCTCTGCTGCACAGTTGGCATGTGTGAATGGACGGGCAGTTTCTGTTTATGGGTTTTCTTGTATTGACTAGTTGTTGACCAGGAATTATCATTATTATTATTATTATTACGAATGTTATGATTTCAATCACCCACTCCACTAGGCTTCATGAACTTAACACCCCTCCACACCAGGATGGTTCCTATTCTCTCTTTGTCTCTGTCTGTGTGTGACTGTCTTTGTCTGTCTGAGTGTTTCTGTGTTGTGGGGTGAAGTCAACATCTTAGAGTTTCAACCCAACCACACATGTGTATGCATGTATGTATATATGGAAGTATTGATTGTATTATCATTAGACATGATAGTATTAGTATCAAGGTATTCTCCATTTGTCACACTCTTAGGGGAACTCTCCAGGTGATACAGCCACAGACATGAATCTGCCTACCATCACAAATTCTCCTCCTCTTGATATTATTATGCCCCCCTCTTTTCTTCTCAAATGCAACCCAAAATTTCATGTCTAAGAATACTTATAAAAAAAATGAAAGCAAAAAGAATGCCCAATATATTACCCTCATAAACCAGTTATTTGTTAGGTGTTGGATCCATCCAGAACTTGTATGGAGAGGGCATAACTCTGTCTTGTACATGTGGCCAAGTTGATGTGAATAACACACATACACACACAAGATGAAGATGATAATAAGTGGGCCTCAATTAGAGGGCAATGTGGAATAAGACTTGGAGATAGTGGATAAAAATGTTGGGTTTGGAGGCTGAACTACTGCACCAAAAATGCATTCATCTTTTTCTTCAAAAAAAAGAAGAAGTGCATACCTAGCCCTAATTGTTTATTTTATTTTGTTTTGACACAAAAACAGGGTATACCCAATGCATTAAGGGAGTAGTAAAAGTACATTAGACTATTTAACACCTTGTACTCAGAAGGTGGAACTAAGTGGAAGGAGAAATAAGAGGAAGTACTAAGATGAAGGAAGAGTGATTAAAGCTAACACATTTACACTTTTGTGTAAGATCACACCACATTGAGGAATTCTAAAGTTTTATTTGATGACATTGTCTTCTCTAGAGCCTAGTATGTATTTTGCCATCCATAAACTATCCCATCTTTTGAGCAAGATGGTCTCATGTTCCAGATGTTTTGCCATTTCCTTTATGACAAATTCTTAACAAATTTGTCCATATAAGCCTTTCTAGACCATGCTTTTAATATGGTAATTGTTGAACTTTTGGAACCTACATAAAAGAATGAATGAATAAATGAATAGATTTGTATTTAACACACATATATATGTCTGTATATATATATATACATAATAATAATAATTTTTAAAAATAAAATAACTTGTCCAAAGATTGTGGAAAGTTTGATTGACAAAATCAGGTTGTATATGTTCTGAAAAACTATTCTACATTATGTGTTTCTACTACAACTACAGTGACATTTGCATCATTCAGTATGGATTATGATTTGTGTTAGAAGGTTTGAGTGTTATTTTACTGACTTTGTTGTAGAGAAGTGGAATTGATAGAAGGCATCAATATAATATGATACTTTATTTTTCAAATAAAATAATGCAAAAATACAAAGTTTAAGTAGAACTTTAATTGCATTATTAAATCCATTATAAATCACAAAATTACAATGTAGCCTTTTGTTATTTTTTTTAAGAATACAATTAAAATCAAGCCTACATTGAATGAAACCACTATTTTTTTTCTAGACATTTCTAATATAAAGATGTAAAACTTATTTTATGTCTCAGCTTTTCAAAATAAATTTCAATAACAACCAATGCAAATACATTGGAAATTTTTTATTGCTAAAACCTGAACTGAAATAAAGAAAATAAAATAAAAATTCATGCATTAATACAATTCTATCATATAATATTTTAAATTAACATTAGCATAATCTATTTAAAATATTTTAAATATAAATTTTAAACATACAAGTCATGCCTAAACAAGAAAATATTCTAAAATTGAATAAAATATTTTCTACACAGTTCATATTTTAATATAGAATAAAATCATTGTACCTAAATTTCTATTAAATTCCAACCACATATAATGATTATATATTTAATATATATATATATATATATATATATATATAAAACTAAAGATATAATTAATATTTTTATTAAAAATAATTAAAAAATATATAATTTTTTTATATTTAAAATAATCATTTAAAAATACAATAATGCATTAGTCAAATTAAAAAATTTAATCTCAAAACCAACATCAAGATATCTTACATTAGTAATATATATATATATATATAAATAAATAAATAAAAAATATATAATACATTATATATATAAATTTAATATATTTATATAATAAAGTAGATATATATTATGTGAATGATATTTTTTATAAGATATATTTTAAGAATTTCTAAAAATAGATTAAATCTATATATTCTTATAGATATGCCACGTGACTATATATATTTTTAAAGTTATCATAGAAGCATTTTACAATTTAGACACTTGGCATGTAAGTCTTGTAGTTTTACAACTTAGAAAGATTTTACATGAACTTTTTGTTATTTAGTACATATATATGCAAGACTAAAGGCATCTTTAGTATTATCAATATATTTTTTATATTTATGTCATGGTTTAAGAATATTTATTTTCTTTGTAATTTAAAATAATTATTTTAGTTTATTTCTATCTTATAACTATATATCTAATATTTGCGTATGTGTGTATGTGTGTATTTTTGTTTATTTTTTATTTTTATTTTTAAATAAATAATTTTATGCTTCATATATTTTAATTTTATTTTCCTCTTTAATTGATATTAAAAATAAATAATAAAAGACTCAAATATGACAAGAGATTCTTTAGCAAGTTTACCTCCTTAAAAAAAATTATAGAAATATAAAATTGAATCTACTAAATAATAATGTGTATTTTTATTTGATTTTATTTATTTATAAATTTAATATATTTATTAACCAAGTACAATTCATTATTAAGCTCCCATTTTAAAGTTATTTGATCTAACTATTTCAAATCATATCTATTCAAAATTTACTTAATTAATCCACTCTTTTTTAGTTTTTTTCATTTAAAAATAATAAATTCTAAAATTTAATAACTTATATATATTTCTAACAAAATTTTAATTTTTTTACATACAATATGATGCAATTTGCACATCAGAAAATAAAATCTAAGTTTCATAGTAAGACATTATTTTATATTTATATATTTATCATAGTTTAAATAATTATCAATTAATATTAAGTAAGATAAGACCACATTTATTAATAAAATATTTTAAAAGATATAACTAGCCACAAAGAGATTGTTTTTTAACTTCCTAATCCTTAAACATCAAGTCAAGCAATTAATTTTGTCATTAAATGCAACTATCAATTTTATGTAGTTTTAATTAAAAAATTATATAATGGTACTTTAAGAATTCCATATTTTAGCAACAAATAATTCTACCAATTAAGATATAAATCAAATATAAAAGATATGTAAATTCATGTTGTAAAATTTAAATCCTTCACAAAAGTATCATGATAGAATGGAACCACAAAACATGTAGTAATTTTTTAAAAAATATAATAGATTAGAAAATTAAAGTTTTCAAATAAAATAAGAACAATACAACCATGTTCTTATATAATATTCTCTTTTTAGATCTTATATTATCTTCTAAATTGTGAGTTTTTAAACTTAATTTTTTTTTCTAAGATCCAAAAGCTTCATAATTTCTATCTTTCTTTTATTGAATTTATAAGCCTTAATTAGATTTTTTGGTAAAATATTTGCTAAATATTGTAAAATTTTGTCATTATAAAAGATATAACTTATGTATATAGAAGTTATTTATGGCTAATCTTTATCTTTTAGAAATATAATTAATTAAATCCTACTAAAAGAAGTAGTTATCAAAATTCAAACAAGTCTTGTAGTATATAATATAATAAAATTTTCAATCAATCTTGTCATTTTAGATTTATTATAGTTAAAAAATTAGAATCTTCAATTAAATTGGATATATATTAATATTAAATTTCTTCTTAATTTATCTTTAAGAAAAAACCAAAATAAAAAATCGTAAGAAAATCCAAACTTCTATTTATTCGATTAAAGATATTTATACAAGTTTTTAAAAAATAAATCTATTTGTTATTAAAAAGAACTTAGCTCTTATTCAAATAAAAGTTGTAATAAAATCTTAGAATTATAAGGAATATTATGGTCCATATCGGAGCAAAAATATTGATATCTTGCCTAAATGTTGTTCTTATAATTGTGCAATTGACCTTTAACAGGGATCTCAACAACCACTTGGACCAATTTAAAAATTATTTTAGAATGAATTAATTTTTTTTAAAGAATATACTTTCAAAAATATCACAATAAATTTTATTTGATATTCAATATTTTCTACAAGTATGTCAATTATTTTTCTAAATATAAATATAAATAGATCTTTGCAAGTATATATAAAATATCATAAGCTTAAAACTTTTATTATTAAGAATTTTTATCTTTTATAATATTAAAATTTATTTTATAAATATTTTAAAGAAAATATTGAATATTTTTTATTATAAAAAATTTAATATAAACTATAAAATATGTGATTTTAATTTGAAAATTTATCATTATAAAAATATAATTTTAAAAATTTTATATTAAAAGATTTATATTAAAATCTATTAAAATAAGTAATTGTAGTTGTTTTAGAAGAAAAAAAATAAAAAATTAGTCTATATGATTAATAATGTAGAATCATTTCTTAAGAAAAGGTATTATAAGATTAAAAAAATAATCTAATAGTTTTTTATATTTGAGGCTACAAAACTTTATTTGAAATATGTTCCAAAGTCATTTTACTTTGTTCAAGTAGAAGATTTACTTTGTTCAAGTTTTAAAAAGATGGTGTTTTATAAATCATACATAGAAAATTTTATTTTGGTAGAAGATGGATATATCTAAATAAGAAATCTAATAAGCCTTGTTATTTCTAGGACAATGCATAATATAAAATATAAATTGTGGCAATGATATGCTCCATTAGAATTGATTATAATTTAAGATACTTGCTAGCATAAAATACTTAAGGTTCTTGTGATAAATATGTAATATAATTTAATTATAACAATCTCTCTTCTCTCTCTATATATATAATGATGATAATGGTAATGATGAAATCTATCATCAATATCTATTTATAAAAAAAATTACATCTAGTACAAAGTTTAATGCATTTATTTCTATAAAAATTGCTTTAAAAAATTTAGAAGGCATACAATAGGAACTAAGATAAAAAATTATATACACAAATATAAAAAATTATATGCTAAGATAAAAAAGTATTTCTTTTATATAACTTAAGTGTAAATATTGGAAAATGTCACCTCAAATTATGATTTGTAAATAAATTCTAAGATTTTTTTTTTTTTTTTTTTTTTTTTTTTTTTTTTTTTCTTTTTTTATCTCAATATTATATATTTGTATGCCTTCTAAATTATATTTAATTTTGAATATAGTCTTCTATTAATTTTTTTAAAATAATTATTAAGTTATAATTTTTTTATAATTTAATTTTAATATAGATCATAGCTTCAATTTGTTGGTCATAAGGCTCTACTATTACAAGCAAAAAGTAAAAATTTTTATTAATAAAATTTTTAAGTCCACAATAATTTGTATTCATTTGCAAGAATTAATCTTTTTTCTTAATAAAGAATATTTACAAAATTACAAGAGATTTAGAATATCAAATATTAATTTTTATTAATTTTTTCATAAATACTTTTAAAAAAAAATACGTGTCAAATTTATAAGATAAGTTTTCTATATGTGAGCCATATAATTAATTTATTTTATAAGCTATCAATATGTATGACACATGGCTAACTTGTTGACCAAGTTTCCAACCTACCAATCACCTATAGACATGAATAAAGATGAAAGCTTATTGAGTCCTTCATAACTTCCTTCAAAAAAAAATTTAGAGTACCATCAAGAATAGTTCTTATTTCTAAAAGTATTACTAAATATTGAGAGTCTCTTCCAAGGTCGTGATATCAAACACATTGTATCTTGCTATCAATTTGAAGAAAAACATATTATTCTTGAAGATCTTCATTTCTATTCCGTCATCTTGAAGATTGTGATAGTATTAGGGACATACTATTTGGAAGTTTATAGAACCTCCTAGAATATTTTAGAAATTTTATTGTTAATAGAAGTAACTCGAAGAGCTTTGTAGTTGGTAGAAAGAGCTCAAGAAGCTTTGTAGTTAGTGAAAAGCTTCCTAGTTTCATAGAAGCCACTCAAGAAGCTTCTTAAAAAAATATATATATTAGAGTCAAGGTTGAAGAGTTCTTTAGTCTTGACAATGCATCTCTTAGAATTCTAATTCACCTTGATGTTATTCATATACTCATCTAGATAATTTAACTCCTAGTTGATTTCTTTTTGAAACCTTTTCTAGTTCAAGTCACTTGTTTTGTATTCTCGTGTCTTTGACAATTTGTCAAGACTGCCTTTATCTTAAATATCAAAGTTGGATCTTTCTTGTTAGAAAGTAAATTATCTTTCTTTTTTGAAGGTATACTAATACTTTATAGGTTGTGGATTACCTTCCTTTGAACTAATATTTTCTTCATTGCAATATTGGAACTATATTCCTCTTGTGAGAGAATAGATCACCCCTTTCTTTGAAGGTCTTATATCATTTTAGAGATTGCAAATTACCCTCTTTTAAATTGATATTAATTTTTTATAGATTTAATTTTAATCTCTTAAAATGGTTGAAGATTAAGATGTTAGTATAACCAAATCTTTCAAATCCAAGTTAGATGCCATCATAAGCATGTTTATTATTGTATCTGCTAGGATTGTAGAGATTGAACGGATTATTCCAAAACTTCATAATAATATAGCATTTGGAGTGTCACAACCTAGATTGCACCCACTTCAATCTTCTACAATTGAGGATGTACTACTATCTATACTGCATCAAAAAAATCCACCTATTTAGTAATGTAAGGAGCCTTGAATTAGTATTCTAAAAAATTATAATGGTACATGTTTGAAGTTCCAAGGATTTGTCAATCAAATTTGATAGATAATGATTTTACAACCTCATACTTATTGGATAGAAGAATCATAGATTGAATTACTTGGCACCTTGTTTACAAAGCAAGTATTATTATAGTTTATTTTTCTATTTAAAAGAGATTATCAATTTTAAGAAATTTTGAAACTTTCATGAAAGTATTTGTGGAAGTATTTAGAGAACATAACAAGGCTTATTGGACAATAGCCAAGATCCAAGTATTGTAATAAGAGGCATACTTTACATCAATCTATGTATCCGATTTTAGGCAATTAACATACAACATCAATTGAAATAAAGAAGCTTTGATGAATCAATTTTATTGGGAATTAAGAGACGATATAAAGGATTTATTATTATCATTTTCAGATCCATAAATGCTCAATGAAACCATCAGCCAAGCTATAAAATGTGATAATTAATTATTCCAATGTTATCAAGATCAATGTTCATGGGCTTCAATAAGATAATATGCAATTTGAAACACTCATGTTACATTGACAAGCAATTTGAATTCATATTTAGAAGTAGAAGATATATAACTTAATGTAATATGTTTTAAACCTCCTAAACTACAAGAAAAGAAGCATCAAATAGAAGAATATCTATATTTGTTTTATGGCAAAGAAGGCTACAAGACTCGTAATTGTCTAAAGAAATAAAATCAATACATCACCAAAATTAGGAGTGCAATTGTTCAAGAAAACAAAGATGTTCAACCATAATAAGGATCGTGCAATTGGACAATTCAATATTACAAAATTAATCAAGTTCCTCTATTTCTACTTAGTCTGCTCATTACTTTATAATTCCTTTGTGTTTTGGCCCTTAGAGGCTTCAAGCAATTGCCTTGTTGGATTCAAAGGCATCCGCTTGTTTTTAAGATGATGCGTTTGTTAAGCTTTATATAATTCATTCAATATAGAAATCCAAACCTGTTCATGTAGAAATAATAGATGGATGATTCTTAAGAAGCTTCCTAGTTGGTAGAAGGAACTCAAGAAGCTTCTCAATTGGTAGAAGCTTCTTAGATAGGGATATATATGGAAGTCACGGTTGAAGAATTCTTCAATCTTGACAACATATCTCTTAGAGTTCTAGCTCATGGTGTTATTCATGTATTCATCTAAATAATTCAAATTCTTGTCAATTTCATTTTGAAACCTTTTTTAGTTTAAGTCTCTTATTTTGTATTTCTTGTGTCCTTGATAATTTATAGAGACTACTTTCATCTTCAATATCAAAGTTGGATCCTTCTTATTAGAAAGTGGATTATCTCTCTTTTTAAAGGTAAACCAATGCTCTTTTCTTGTAACATATTTATATAATAAAAAATATGAATAAGAATAATTTCTATTTAATATTTAATTATCTTGGTTTAATAAAAACTTAAGATATTTAAAAAAAGATTTATAAAAGCCTCTTAGATTATTTTCTTGTCTTAATAGCTAATTGATAAAAATTAGTTATTAAATTTTTCTTTTAGGTTGTATAAATTCTATTACTGCTTTTAAAAAGCCATAAGTTAATAAAAATAGAATAGAAAAGATAAATAGTTAATATGGTTGATACTAGGATTAAATTGAAGATAGGATTAAGCTTAAAAATCCTTAGAATAAATTGGATTGATACCCAGGGGTCGACCGTATATGAGACATGGCCAAAATCAGACCTCCAACCATAAAAACAGCCACTAAGGACAAGGGGTCAAGTCATTTGGAGATTGGGATTGAAGAGCTAGCTTTGAGTTTGTTTCAAAGATGTTAGGCTTGTTTTCAAAGGATTTGAGACAACTTAGCAATTGCTATCTAAAGTCAAGCCTGTATTAGAGATTAAGTTTATATGCAATAAAATTAGGACCAGTACTCTCGACAATTGTGTGCAATTGAAGTGACATCTAAAGTTGGAAATTTGATAGTATATGGGTGATTGATTATGCTAAGATTAAATTAAAATTTGTAACAATCTAATGGTGAAATCAAGATTTATTTGATCTTTAATATGAAGAAGTACGAGAAATTGACAGTTTAAGGTTACTTAGGGTTTCTATGATATCTAAAGATCTATTAGTTGAATCAAGGTGAAAATTAATATAGTGTTAGAAGACTTGAAGAAAAAGCTACATACCAAATTTTAGCTAATATTAATAATTGGAAAAGGAGAAATTACCATTGGAATATATATATATATATATATCAACCTTCAAGCCAATGGCCAAGTGACATCAATGCGGATTTTGGTTGAATTTTGACAATTTGGTTCTTGGATATTTATGAATCGCAACTTCACCTTCCACAACTAGGTATCCGGTGTATTTCCAAATAGAACAACATATCATATGATAGTGCTTTAAAGATTGCAGATTATCCTCCTTTGAGTTGATATTTTTTCCATCATAATATTAGAGCTTTATCCCTCTAGTAAAAAAAAGGATCACCCCTCTATTTGAAGGTCTTAAAGCATCTTAAAGATTGTGGATTATCCTCTTCTAAACTAATATTATTTTTATATAGATTTTTATTTTATTTTTAGAATGGCTATTATTATGACCAAATCTTTCAAGTCCAAGTTAGATGCCATCATAAGTGCTCTTATTACATTATCTGCTAGGATTGCGGAGATTCATGAGGTTGTTGCAAAATTTTATAATGATACAATACTTGGAGTACAATAACCTAGGCTATATTCAACTCCTCTTATGTTTAAGGATGTAGTACTATCTATGCTGCGCCAAGGAAATCTACCTGTTTAGCAATGTAAAGAGCCTCAAATTAGTCTTTTGGAAAAATATGATGATATATATTTAAAGTTCTAAGGATTTGTCAACCAAATTTGATTGATAATGGTCCTACAACCTAATGCTTATTTGATAGAAAAATCACAAATTCGATTGGTTAGCACCTTGTTTAAAGAATAAGCATTATTATGGTTTGTTCTCTTATTTGAAAAGGAATCACCAATTTTAAGCAACTTTGAAGTTTTTATGGAAGTATGTGTAGAAGTATTTGGAGAACATGACAAGGCTCATTAGACAATAAGTAGGATCCAAGCATTGCAACAAGGGGCGCTGTCATGGTAGAAAAAATTTGCCTCAAGAAAGCATTGATCTTCTGGCTGCTACTAATAGCTCAACCAAGTTTCAAAATAACAAAATCTCAAAATTTATAAAAAAATTCTTTTTCATAGGGCTATTACATCAATACATAAGTCTTATTTTCACAAAACATTTAAAATATAACAAAATACTTTAAACCCTCATTCACTCATAGAAAGGAATTTTTTTTTTAATTTTAATAATCCATAACTCTTAATCCAAGTATCCAAATTCATTTAAAATTAATAGTAAGTGTTGATATACTTTTAACAACTACCATAACAAATTTCAACTATTGATTTGTTATTGATCTTTAGATATTGCCAAAATCCTAACATTAGCTTCAAACCCTTATTTACAAATATCCATGTATTAAATTCTTCATATTTTATAAATTAAAAGTCTAAATACTATAAAACTTTGATATATAGCTTTTTAATATAATATTCCACCTTTTTGAAAATGTTTAAATAAAACTTCATCTGGAAGCTCAAGATATGGTAGAAACCATCACTATCAATAAAATGGTCTACTTATTGCCTTAAAATTTGATTTGCTGCCTTTGACTTCTAATGTCTCTTTTTTTAAAATTCCAAATATAATAATTCTTCCATACAATATGTAGACCTTAAAATCACCTCTCCAATTGCACCTTTCATTTTCCAAAAGCTTTCATACAACTCCTTATGTGCTCAAAAGAGTGACAATAGATATAATTTATATACTTTAACTTCAAGCACCTACTATTCCCTCATAAAAATCTTTTAGTAATTTACTTCTTCATCTTTGGACCTCAATCTCCTTTCAAGGCTTCATATTAAACATTTAGGTCCCATACAATTTAATTGCTATAATAAAAATAAATAAAAAAAACCAAAATAAATTTTCTTATAGCAATTCTCTTTAATTTAATCAACTAACCATTCTAATACACATTAGAACTTATGAACATATTACATATTTTGACTAGTTTTTGTATATTATAAGCAATTATAATATGATAGTGTGTTTTGCATCAATCTATACATCCGATTTTAGGCAACTAGTATACAACATCAATTAGAATGAAAAAGCCATGATGAATCAAATCTATTGGAGATTAAGAGACAATATGAAGGACTTATTATTATCGCTTTAAGATCCACAATTGTTCAATGAAGCCATTAGCTAAGCCATGAAATGTGATAATTGACTATTCCAACATTGTCAAGATCAACATTTATGGGCTTTTATAAGAGAATATGTAATTTGACATATTCTTGCTATATCAACAAGCATTCTGAATTTGTATATAAAAATAAAAGATATGTAGTTTGATGCAATATGTTTTAAATTTTTTAATCTATAAAAAAAGAAGCGTCAAAGAGAAGAAGGTCTATGTTTATGTTGTGGCAAAGAAGTCCACAAAGTTGACAACTGTCAAAAGCAACAAAATTGATGCATCATCAAAATCAAGAATATAATTATTTAGAAAAACAAAAATATTTAGCCATAGTAAGGATCATGTAGCTAGACAAATCAACATCACAAAATTATTTAGATTCTTTTCTTTCTATTCAACTTGCTTATTGCTTTACAATTCCTTTGTATTTGGACTCTCAAAGCTTCAAGCAATTGCCTTATTGGATTTGGGGGCGTCCACTTATTTCTTAGATAAAGCATTTGCTAAACTTCATAAAATTTTTCTAGTATAGAAATCCAAACCTATTCATGTAGAAGTAACAGATGGACGACCCTTATCTTCTAATAGTATCATCTATGAAACAACACCTATAGAAGTATTGTACAAAGACTATAGCAGCCAAATTGTGTTTAATATTATTAAGACTTTTTCAAATCTTATTATTTTTATACTTTACTGGTTAAAAAAATATAATCTATTTATAGATTAGAAGTCACAAATAATGACATTTTCAATAAAAATCCTTGGAAAAAAACTTTGTAAAAAGCCCTAAATTGATAAATCTTTATTTGTTGGAGCAAGGGCCTTTGTAAGATTGGCCAAAGAAGGTACACCATTCATTAATTATGTGACTCCAAGTAAAGAAGATATGACTTCATCAGCAAGTATTCTAGAACAATATAACAAATTTTAAGATATTTTTTAGAAAAAAAATACTGAAATATTATTGGAGCATTGAATATATGATTGTACAACAGATCTTTAGGAAGGAATGCAACCATCTTTTGGCCCAATTTATAATCTTTTTCAAAACAAGCTTTCAATATTAAAGGATTATATTAATGAAAACCTTACAAAGAATTTCATCAGTCATTCAAAGTCTCCAACAAGTGCACCTATATTCTTTGAAAAGAAAAAATATAGATCTTTGTAAATATGGGTTGATTATCAAGAATTGGATCAAATAACAATGAAGAATCATTATCCACTAGTATTAATTTTAGGACTTTTGGAACAATTTGGCCGAGCCAAGATCTATATTAAGATAGATCTTTGTGAAGCATATAACTTAGTATAGATTAAGAAAGGAGATGAATAAAAGACCACATTTTAGATAAGATATGGACATTTTGAATATAATGTCATGTCCTTTGGATTAACAAATGCATCCGCTATCTTTTAATAATTTATGAATGACATCTTTCAAGAATATCTAGATGAGTTTGTAATGATGTATTCTAATGATATTTTGACCTACTCAAAAAATTTGGAGGAATACAAAGAGCATGTAAAGTTGGTATTACAAAATAGGCCATTCTGAAGATTATAAAAGATGTATAAAACTTTCTTGGATTTGTTAACTTCTATCAGATCTTCATAAAAAATTATTCTCAAATTGCCACCTCTTTTACTCAATTGACATACAAAGAGAAGTTAGAATGGGGGCCTCAAGCAGAGAAGGCATTCCAAGATCTCAAGACAACATTCACTACGGCTCCAATTTTGATGCATCCAAATTTTACAAAAGCATTCTACATGGAGATCAATGCTTTGGATTTTGCACTAGTGGCCATACTTTCACAAATGAATAAATTCTATCCTATTGTATTTTATTCTCAAAAGTTTTTTGTTGTCAAAATTAATTATGAAATCTATGATAAGGAATTTTTTACTATTATAGATTCTTATAAAAAATGATGTCATTTTTTCAAAAGAACAATACATCTTGTGACTGTATACATAGATCACAAGAACTTGGAATATTTTATGTCAGATCAAATTTTTAATTACCGTCAAGCTCGATAGAATATGTTATTATTTTGATTTAATTTTATTATTACTTATTAATTTAGGAAGCAATAAAGATTATCCGATGCTTTATCAAAGTGATTATATTTTATACCAAGGATAAGAGAGGCAACGTTTGATCAACAATATGCAATTTTATTAAAGTTGAAGCAATTTCACCTTTGCACCATTATTACATTGATACTTATTGATTTTAGTTTCTTCAATAAGGTGCATGTTGTAACTACTAATGATACTTTGGCCCTTAATATTAAGTATAGATTTATTAAAAATATTAATAAGTTTAAGCTTGAAAAAGACCTTTTAAACTTTAAAGAACATTTGTATATCCTAAAAAGACTAACACAATTGCGCGTTCTTTAATCTTGCTATGACTTTTTAACTTTGGGTCTTTTTGGATTTAACAAGACCTTGGAACTTCTTTCTAAAAGATTTTTGGTGGCCTCTAATTTGAAAGGCAATGAAGAACTTTGTGCTCTCTTGTGACATCTATTCAAGGTCCAAGAATTTTCAACATTGTCTTCATGGATTCTTATAGCTCTTGCCTATTCCAAGACAATCATGATCTTTTATCTCATTATGAATGTACCGCCATCCAATTCATTGGATAATATCATTATGGTGGTTGATTGACTTACAAAGATAGTTCATTTTATTTATTATAAGAAGACTGCTTCTATTGGAAAAATGGCAAGGCTCTTTTTTAACAATATATATTGATATCATGGCCTATTAAATGATATTATATTTGATTGAGGATTTCAATTTGTATCTAATTTTTGAAGATGACTTTTTGAAATATTGGAAATAGATATTAAACTTTCATTGACTTTCCAACTTCAAATTGATGGCCAAAAAAAAAGAGTTAACTAAATTTTGAAATAATATTTACATTGTAATATTAACTATCAATAAGATGATTAGATCTTGTATCTATTGTTAGTAAAGTTTATATATAATAATATTATTTATACCTCAATTTAATAAATACCATTTTATTCTAACTATAAATATCATTTGAAGCTTAATCTATGGACTACGCCAAAGAACAACAATCCAATAGTTGAAAGATTTAGAAAGCATCTATTGCAACACCAAACAATTTTGAAGCTTCAATTGCAAGTAGCTCATGATACTTATGATACATCTGTAAATAAATTTAGCAATCAATTATTTGTTTTTCATATTAGAGATAAATTATGGCTTCTCCAACAAAACATCAAGTCCAAGTGGCCATCCAATAAGTTGGACTATTAGAAGTTATGACTATTTTTCATCCAAAAGTAAATTAATGTAGTGGCATATTGCTTGAAACTACCATCTCTTATGAAGATACATCTAATTTTCTATGTCTCTCTTTTAAAGCCTTATAGAGAGTTGTATATTTTGGAAAGAGTACAATAATCACCACCTAGTATTGAAATCAAAAATCATAAAGAATACAAGATTAAAAAGATCTTTGATTCACAATAAAGGTAGGACAAATTAGAATATCTTATTCATTAATATGGCTATAATATTGATGAACGCATATGAGAATTGGCCAAAAATCTTGCTAATGAGCCTCAAAAGATACAAGAATTCTATTGACTCTTTTTTCACAAATCCAAATATGTTTGATGATAATTTCTTGGTAAAGATTAAAATTTGAGAAATATTCATAAGAGAGGGAGAATTAAATGAAAGCCTTCATCAGTATGTAGTCATCTATTTCAAGATAAAATAGAATGGTAGAAGTAAGTTAGTTACCATGTCCAACCTTCAAATATTGAGAGATCTAATAGAACAAGATTCAAAAGATTCACTTGTTACGCAAGCTTCGAATAAATTGGAGCAATTTTCACAATCTTTAATTTAGCAAAGTAAGGACAATATATTTCAACATCAAATATAATTATAGTTAGAGCTACTAAAAGCAATACCCAACCATGCAAGTCTTCATTCTAATGCTTAAGCTTTAATAATATTACTTGAGTTTGGAATGGTGAATCTTTCTACATTTGAGATCTTGTTTGGAGGATATTTTAAAGACTATAATAAAGATCAGATCCTTGAATGGGATGTTTCAACAATAAAGATATTAGCTGAATGCCATAGGTGATTTCTTCAAAGATGAGTAGAATCTATTGTCCAAGAACAAAAAACAAAATACATAATTTCATTAATACAACGTATTCTTGATTTTCTATGTATATAAAATAATTTCTAAAGATATGAAGTCTTCTTAGAATTCATTACTATAAAAAGAGATGATGTTAGGAATACACATTTTAGAAGTTTATAAAACCTTCTAGAACATTTTAGAAATTTTTTAGTTATTGAAAGTTAGTTGAAAAGTTTTTTAGTTGGTAAAAGTAGCTCAAGAAGCTATATAGTTACTAGAAGGAGCTTGAAAAGCTTTCCAATTGGTAGAAGCTATTCAAGAAGCTTCTTAATTTGATAGAAGCTGCTCAAAAAGCTTCTTAAATAGGAATATATATAGGAATTAAGGCTGAAGAGCTCTTCAATCTCAACAATATATCTCTTGGAGTTCTAGCTCACCTTTCTTGGTGTTG
Organism: Physcomitrellopsis africana; assembly: GCA_036785485.1. Taxonomy (NCBI): domain Eukaryota; kingdom Viridiplantae; phylum Streptophyta; class Bryopsida; order Funariales; family Funariaceae; genus Physcomitrellopsis; species Physcomitrellopsis africana. The sequence continues at coordinate 763,682 of JAWRVF010000021.1, read as the reverse complement.
TTTTTATACTCATTTAGATAACTTAATTTCTTATCGATTTTTTTTAAAAATGTTTTCTAGTTCAAGTCTCTTGTTTTATATTTTTTGTGCTCTTGACACCAAATTCTAATCAAATTCTAAATCAAATCCTAATAAAATTCTAAATTAAATTTTAAATCCTAAATAAATCATAATAATATCTTAACCAAATCTTAAAAAAAATTTAAATGAATCCTAACAAACTATAACCAAATCTTAATCAAATCCTAATAATCTTATAGTAGATTAAAATCTCAATAGCTATTGATTGAATCATTGATTTTAATTCAAATTTTGCACACCTTTCAACAATTAAGTTGGAAATGTGCATAAATGTTTTTAAAAAGATCCAACTTATTAAATAGAAGATGAGTCTAGAATTCCTTTTGGATGTAGATTAGCCTCCTTCTCCAATCTTAATGCCAATCTTTTAGTACCAATATTTTCTTTGTACACTATTTAATTACTTTCAAAATTCACAAAAAAATAGAAAATTAAGTCTATCATTCTTACAAATAATTCTTAGATCAATCCAACTAGTAGATGCTTAGATATTTTAGAAATCTTCATTGACCTTCAAAACCTAATTTCTGAGATTTTAATCTACTTGAACTTCAATAATCTTTAATTAAATCATTAGATCAAGCTCAAACTTATAGCATGTATTCAATATAATTACAATCACAAACCTATAAAATTTGATCTATAAATTTATAACCAAACTCACAAAATACTCAAAAATATAAATCCTTTTTTATTTCATAAAATCTAGAGTCATCCAAATCAATCTTAACTTTGCAAAGCTCGTACAAAGTCAATATCTATCTAAATCATTCAAAATCAATATTCAAAAAAGTCCTATTGAATTTTTTCTCAAATCCTACTTTTCAATCAACCAAAGAAGTTCTTATCTACTATAAGCATATGATTTTATACCACGGGATTTGGTTTTGGCCTTGGTTCATAACCGACCCTCTTTAAATATCAATTTAGAGATTTTTTAGATAAGTTTTGTTGAAAGCTATCCTTTACTTTAATCTTAAGATGATTATAGTAGTATTTTTATTAATCTACCTTGTCTTATCTTTTTTATAGTTCTACAAAGTAAATAGAAGTTTTTTATATTAAAAGATATCAATATTAAATATTTTTACCACCTCTCTATTTTTTTATTTATAAATATATATATTTTTAAGTAATTTTGTAACTTAGTCTTCAACTAAGCTTCTCTTTAATATATATCTTGTTTTGTTCTTTCATCCTATAATTGTGTTATAACACAACAATGATATATTTCAACTCCAAGTATGATGACAATAGGAACTATTAGAAGCAACACCCAACCATGCAAGTCTTGATTCTAATGCTTGAGTTTTAGTGATATTACTTGAGCTTAGAAAAGTGAATCCTTTTAAACTTGAGATCTTATTTGGAGGATGTTTTGAAGGCTACAACAAAGATTAGATCCTTAGATGGGATGTTTTAATAATGGAGGCATTAGCTCAAGGTCATAAGAAATGTTTTTGAGGACCAATAGAACCTATTGCCCTAGAATGAAAATCAAAATATATAGCTTTATTGATATAGTGTATTTTCAATTTTCTAGGTATATAAGAATATTTTCAAAGATATGAGATCCTCTTAAAACTTATTGCTTGAGAAAGTGATGATATTAGAGACATATACTTTGGAAATTTACAAAACCTTATAGAACATTTTAGAGGCTTTTTAGTTAGTAGAAGTCATTGAAGAAGCTTCTTAATTGATGGAAGTACCTCGAGAAGCTTTATAGTCAGTAGAAGAAGTTCAAGAAGCTTCCAAGTTAGTAGAAGCTACTGAAGAAGCTTCTTAGTTTGATGGAAGCCACTCAAGAAGCTTTTTAAATACGGATGTATATTGGAATTAAGGTTGAAGAATTCTTTAGTCTCTACAATGCATCTCTTTGAATTTTAGCTCACATTTCTGGATGTTGTTTGTGTATTCATCTAGATAATTTAAATCCTTATTGATTTTTTTTTGAAACCTCCTTCTTGTTCAAGTCTCTTGTTTTATATTCTTGTATCTTTGATAATTATCATGGTCAGAAAAATATAACTCCTCAGATAGATTAGACTTCTTATAATCTTGACTTTATTTATAATTTAATCCAAAAATTTATTAGTCAAGTGAAAGCATATAAGTCTAATATATCTAGACTATTTTTGATAAGTACAAAAGTTTTCATAGACATGGCAAAAGAAGGATTATCTTTTGTTATATACGCCACACCTATTTTTTGTACTAAAAAAATTTTAAGTGATATTCTTAGCCAATATCAAGATTTTAAAGATATTTTTGAAAAAAAAACGTAAATATTCTTCCAGAGCATTAACCTTATGATTATTCAATTAATCTTTAAGAAGGAACTCAACTAACATTTGGACCAATCTATAGTTTATTGTAAAATAAGTTAGTTGCATTAAAGGAGTATATTAATAAGAACTTAGTTAAGAACTTCAAATACCATTCAAAATCCCTAGTAGAAGATCTTTTCTTATTTGTGAAGAAAAAAAAAAAAATCATTATGGATATGCGTAGATTATTAAGGACTTAATAAAATTACCATCAAGAATAGATATCCTTTATCTTTGATTTTATGACTTTTTAATTAATTTAGTCAAGAAAAGATTTAAGCAAAAATAGATTTGTGAAGAAAATACAACTTAGTCTGCATCAAAGATAGTGATGAATGGAAGATTGCATTTCAAACTAAGTATGAGCATTTTGAATATAATATCATAACTTTTGGACTTACAAATGCACCATGTATTTTTTGACATCTTATGAATGATATTTTTTGTGAGTTTCTTAATGATTTTATTGTCTGCTATTTAGATAACATTCTAATCTATTTTAAGAATACAAAAGAATATGAATTTCATGTTTGTCATGTATTACAAAAATTTAGAGATACAAGATTATATGCCAAAATAGAAAAGTATATATTTCATATTATTCAAGTTGATTTTTTAGGATATATCATTTCTAATGATGGTCTAATAGTGGATCCTAAGAAAATTCAAATAATTATGAATTAAAAAATTCTAAAGATAATAAGAGATGTATAATATTTTTTGAGATTTGCCAATTACTACTAGATTTTTATTAAGAACTTTCTTAAGTTGCAACTCTATTGGCATGTGTAGCTTGTAAAGAAAAATTTAAGTAGAATAAGAAAATGAAAGTATCATTCAAAGCTTTGAAAATAGCTTTTACTTCTATACTAATTTTATATCGCATCAACTTCTTCAAAGAATTTTTTATAAAAATAAATATATTAGACTTTTTCTTAGATGTGATATTGTCACAAATGAGAGGAAATAATAGACTTCATCCAATAGCTTTTTATTTAAGAAAATTTTCAGCAATCAAGATTAATTATAAGATCCATGACAAAAAACTTCTTGCAATTATGGATTCCTTTCAAGAATAGTGTTATTATTTAGAAAGCACTTCTAATCTAGTCTTTGTGTATAGGGATCAAAAGAACCTCAAGTATTTCATATCAATATATGTTTTGAATCATTGCTAAATTCATTAAAAAATATCTTTGCCAAGATTTGAATTCATTATCATTTATTGACTAAGAAAACAACAAGGTTTGTTTGATGCCTTTTTTAGATATTCTTATCTTGTACCAAAAGAAAAAAATATAGCTTTTAATTGACAAAGAAAAATCTTGTTGAAGCCAAAAAAATTTCATCTTTGAACAATGAAATTGACATTGATTGTTTATTCAACTTTTGTTAAGTAAGTCCAGTCAAATATGTCTTCAAACCCTCTTGTTCATGACATTAAGAATAATTCATGTAAGTCTTATGATGCTTCTAAGTTTGAGTTTAAGAATGATCTACTCTATTTTGAAGGAGGCCTATATATTCTAGAAAGTGAAGCACAACTAAATGCTCTTAAAGCTCGTCACAACTTCCCTACAACAAGATATTTTGGATATAACAAGATTTTGAAACTAATAACAAGATTTTGAAACTAATACCAAAAGATTTTTGGTGGCCTCAAATGTGAAAGGCATTTAAAAAATTTGTACAATCATGTGATGTTTGTTCAAGATTAAAAACTCTTTATCATTAATCTTATGGTCTTTTCCAACTATTACCTATATTGGAACAATCATGGTCTTTTATTTCTATGGATTTTATTATTGATCTAGTAATTTTAAATTCATATGATTCTATATTTGTGATTGTAGATCATTTCACCAAAATGGCATATTTTGTATCATATACAAAATCTATCATAAATAAAAAAATATAACTAAATTCTTCCTTGACAACATCTATTGCTATTATGGGTTGCTAAGGGATATTATATTAGATAGAGAGACATAAATTGCATCAAAATTTTAAAAAATATTTTTTAAAATATTAAAGATAGACATAAAACTATCTTCAGCCTTCTACCTTCAACTTTATAAATAGACAAAATGAATAAATTAAATTTTGGAGCAGTATTTGAGATGTACCTTCAATTATTATCAAGATGATTAGATAACTCTTTTGCCATTGGTAGAGTTTACTTACAATAATTTGGTATATTTTTCTACTCAACAAATATCTTTCTTTGCCAATTACAATTATTATCTATGATTTGATACTTTTGACTTTTCAGAAGCTGATAATTTTGTAATAAAAGTTTAGAAAATTGATTGTCAGAGTTACATACAATAATAAAAGTACAATTAAAAGAAGCTCAAGAATGACAAAAAACCAATGCAGATGTTTATTATAAGAAACAACTTCAATTTTATATTGATAATAAGGTATGCCTACTTCATCATAATATCAAGATTATTTGTTCTTGTAATAAGCTGGATTATTATAGACTTAGACTATTTTTTATTTATAAATAGGTCAATCCAATTACTTATTAAGTATACATATCAAAGACACAAAAATATCAAACAAGAGATTTGAATTAAAAAGAGAGTTCAAGAAGAAACCAATAAGGATTTGAATTATTTAGATGAATACATGAAGAACACCAAAAAAAATGAACTAGAATTCCAAGAGATGCATTGTCAAAACTAAAGAACTCTGCAATCTGGACTTCGATATATATTCCTATTTAAAAAGCTTCTTGAGTAGCTTCCATCAAACTAAGAAGCTTTTTGAGCAGCTTCTATGAACTTAGAAGCTTCTTGAGCTTCTTCTATCAACTACAAAGCTTCTTCTATCAACTACAAAGCTTCTCAAGCTACTTTTATTAATTAAAAAATATCTAGAATGTTTTAGAAGGTTTTGTAAACTTCCAAAGTATATGTCCCTAATATCACTTCTTTTTTTAGTGACAAGTTCTAAGATGAGCTCATATCTTTGAATATCTTCTTACATATGTAGAAAGTTGAAAATACATTGTATTAATGAAGCTATATATTTTAGTTTCTATTTTTAGAAAATAGAAACTAAAATATATTTTAGTTCTATTGATCTTTCAAAAAATCCTTTATGGCCTTGAACTAATACCTCTATTATAAAAACATTCCATCCAAGGATTTAATCTTTGTTGTAGCTTTAAAAGCATCTTCCAAATAAGATCTCAAGCTTAAAAGGATTTATTTTTTCAAAGCTTTTATTAATATGCAGTCATTTATTCTGAAATAAAATAGAATTGTAGAAATAAATCAGTCTGTATGTCAAACCTTCAAGTGTTGAAATATTTTTCTCCCTCTTATAGATATTCTTGAATACAATCTTTATCAAAAGTTATCATCAAATACGTTTGAATTTGTAGAGATAGAATTGATGAAATTCGAATACCTTTTGAAGTACATTGGCAAGATATTTGGCTGATTTCCATGTGCGCATATTGATATTATAGCTACATTAATGAATAAGATATTTTAATTTATTCTATCTTTGATGTGAATCAAGCACCTTTTTTATCTTGTATTCTTCATGATTTTTAATTTTGATATTAAGAGGTGATTATTATACTCTTTTCAAAATATGTGACTTTCTATAAGACTCTAAAAAAGAGACATGAAAAATTGGATGTACCTTTATAAAAGATAGTAGTTTCAAGCAATATGCTACTAAATTAATTTGCTTCTGGATGAAAAATGGTCTTAATTTCCAATAGTTCAACTTATTGCATCGCCTTTTGATCTTGATGTTTCACCAAAAAAGACATATTTTATTTCCAATATAAAAAACAAGCAGTTGATTCTTAAATTTATCTATAGATGCTTTGTAAGCAGCTTGAGCTTCTTACAATTGAAGCTTTCAAGTTGTTTGATGTTATAATGTTACATGCTTTGTAAATCCTTCAATTGTAGGATTATTATTTTTTGGCGTATTCCATAGATCAAGCTTTGGATGATATTCATAATTAGAACAAAACGATATTTATTGAATTGAAACATGGATAATATTCTTATATATAAATTGTGCTAATGGTAGATACAAGATCCAATCATCTTCTTTATAGTTGATGCTGCATCATAAATATTGCTCCAAAACTTGGTTAACTTATTTTATTTGGCTATTAGTTTGAAGATGGAAAGTTGAAGAAAACTTAATGTCCACCTTCAATATTTTAAAAATGCATCTCCAAAATTTAGATGCAAATTGGGATCCTTGATCAAAAATGGTATCATCTAGTAGGCCATGATATTGATATATATTATCAAAAAAAAGCCTTGCCAGTTCTTCACTAAAAGAAGTCTTTTTACAAAGAATGAAATGAGTAATGTTTGTGAGTTAATCAACTACTACAAAGAAGTTGTCCAATGAATTGGATAGTAATAGATCCGTGATAAAATCCATCAAGATAAAAGACCATGACTATCTTAAAACAAGCAAGGATTGTAAGAATCTATAAGGACAATGTTGAAGATTCTTAGATCTTAAACAAATGTCACAAGAGAGAACAAAGTTTTTCACAACCTTCTACATTTGAAGCCACCAAAAATCTTGGAAATTAAGCTCTAAGATCTTATTAAATCCAAAATGGCCTGTAGTTGGAAAATCAAAGCAAGATTGAAGACTACGTAGTTATATTGGTTCTTCTGGGATATACAAATGTTCTTTAAAGTTTAAAGGTCTTCTTCAAGCTTAAATTTGTCAATATTTTTATTGAGGCTATGCTTGATATCAAAGGCCAAAGCATCATTATTAGTTGCAATACACACCTTATCAAGAAAATTAAAATCAATAAGTGCTAATATAATAGTGGCGCAAAGGTGAAATTATTCTAGCTTCAATAAAATTACATATTCTTAATTAAACGCTACCTTTCCTATCTTAGGTATAAAATATGATCTCTTTAATAAAGCATTAGATAATTCTTATTGCTTTCTAAGTTGATAAGTAATAACAAAGCTAAATTGAAATAATGATATATTTCATTCAATTTGATGGCATTTAAGAATCCGAGCTAATATAAAGTATTTTAAATTCTTGTGATCTATATATACAATCACAAGATACATTATTCTTTTGATAAAATAATGCCATATTTGAAAAGAATCCACAATAGCAAAAAATTCTTTATCATAGATTTTATAATTAAATTTGATAATAAAAAACTTTTAAAAATAAAATGTAACATAATAGAATTTATTGTCCACTATATATCCGCCTCCACTTTCTTAAGATCCATCATCAAACTTTCTATAGATATGATATATTTCAAAAATTCCATCTTTAATTGATAAAATGCATATTTTTCTAGCTTAGCATATAAACTTAGGTCTTATAGCTTTTATAATACCAACTTTAAATGTTCTTTGTATTTTTTCAAATTTTTTGAATAGATCAAGATATCATTAAGATAAATCACTTTAAACTTGTTTAGATATTATTGAAAGATATCATTTATTAAATGTTGAAAGATAGCGGGTACATTTGTTAATCCGAAGGGCATAATATTATATTCAAAATATCCATACCTTGTCTAAAATATAATTTTTTTTTCATGTCTTTTTGATCCATACTAAGTTATATACTCTACAAAGATCTATCTTAATATAGATCTTGGCTTGATTGAGTTCTTTCAAAAGTCCTAAAATTAATAATAATAGATAATGATTCTTCACTGTTATCTAATTCAATTCCCAATAATCAATGCAAATATATAAAGATCCATATTTTTTCTTTTTAAAGAATATAAGTGTATTTGTTAGAGACTTCAAATGCTTGTTGAAGTTCTTTGCATAATTTTTATTAATATAATCTTTTAATATTAAAAGCTTATTTTAAAAAAGATTATAAATTGAGCCAAAAAGTGGTTATACTCTTGTCAAGGATATGATTATAAAGGAACAAAATATCAATACACTCTTGTATATCCAAAAGAATAAAAAATCACTCAAAGATAGAATAATATTAGTATTAGAATAATTATTGTTAAAGACAATAATATTAGAAACTTTTAAAACAATACTAAGAACAAAAAAGAGATTAACAAGAGTGAAAAAGGCTTCATTTTTGTCTCTATATATACTATCTACTTAAGAGTTACATGGCAACATCCTATAGGACCTCCAACATGTGTCTAATTTATAAGACACATGTCAGACTTACAAGATAAGTTTTTTATGTATGTGCCACATACTTGGCTTGTTCCACAAGCTTCCAACATGCACAACATATGGCTAATTTGTTGGCCAAGTTTCTAATCTATTAATCACTTATAGACATGTATAAAGGTAAAATCATGTCTATGAAGCTTTTAAGATTTCATTCTATCTTGTATCATTAATCTACTTTCATCTATTTTTATTTATCTATGTTATTTAAATAACTATTAAAGTAAATCTTATGTCCGTGACATTATTCTTCTTTTAAAGACAAGTTCTACGAGGAGCGGTGATTACATGTTGAAGAAGTCTAAGATATACTGAATTATACTTGCCACATATTTTAACCTTTATTCCCTTCGAAGGTAGTTGATAGGTCCTCTCAGCTATCAATAGTGTCTTATACCAAGACAAAAAGACCACCTTAATATTTAAATATTTTTTAGGCTTTTATAACTTCTTTCAAAGAAAACATTTGAAACACCATCAAGAGTAGTTTCTACCTCTAAAAGTATCACCAAACATCAAAAATTTCTACTAAGATGGTGATATCAAACACATTGTATCTTGCCATTAATCCAAAGAAGAACATATTGTTCTAGAAGATCTTCATCTCTATTCCAACATCTTGAAGGTTGAGATAGTCGTAATGTCTCATCCAATAAGTCAACAAACAATAGCTCTTGAGCTGAGTTTGTTGGCTGTTGATTCTTCATCTCCCTAACACTAGAAAATTCAAAAGAATAGCAAATAATGATACAAGATAGAATGAAATCTCTATTGAGCCTGCTTTATTTTATAACAAAGATTTTTTTGATTCTTTATTTTGATTTTGATTGATGTCATCAATAAAATGCATTAATTTTTGTTGATGTATTTACTAGATTCTTGGATGGCTTCTATATGCATTCACTAATATCATATCTACATTAATATATAAAATATTCTAGCCGATTTTGATGATGCTTTAAATCTAAGATCTCTTCTACTTCAAATTCTTCATTGTTATCCGTTTCTATAGAAGGCAGTGGCATTTGTCTTCTTTCTTATATATCCACTATCTTGTATGATTCAAGCAATGATACATAGAATACAAGATGGATCTTCATAGATTTTGATAGGTATAATCGATAAACAATTAGATTAATCTATTTACAAATCCAAAATGATTTAAGTCTACAATAATCCAATGTGTTACAAGGACAAATAGTCTTGATATTATGATGAAATAACCATATCTTATTGTCCATGTGGAATTGAGGTTGTTTCTTACAATAGACATTTATATTTATCTTTTGTCATTTTTGAACTTCCTTTAATTGTGCCTTCATTATTGCATATAGCTCTAATAACCAATTCACCAAATCTTCCATTAAAAGATTATTAACTTTTAAAAAGTCAAAAATATCAAGTTATAGATAATAACCATAATTGGAAAAAAATAAATAAATAAATAAATAAATAAATAAATAAATAAATAAATAAATTAAGCAGAAGAATGTATCAAATTATTATAAATAAATTCTTTTAATGGTAAAAGAGTGATCCAATCATCTGAATGATAGTTAATGGTACACCTCAAATATTGCTCCTAAATTTAATTTATCCATTCTATTTTTCCATCAATTTGAGGGTAGAAAGCTGAAGATAGTTTTATATCTATCTTCAATATTTTGAAAAGGATTCTCCAAAATCTTGATGAAAATTACGTCCCTCTATCTAAAATAATATCCCTTGGTAATCCATGATAGTTATAGATATTGTCAAAGAAGAGTTTAGTTGTTTTTTTTATTTGTGATAGATTTTGTATACGGTACAAAATGTGCCATCTTGGTGAAACAATCTACAATTATGAATATAAAATCATATGAACTTGAATTTAAAAGATCCCTGATAAAATCTATAGAGACAAAAGACCATGATTGTTCTAATATAGGTAATAGTTGGAAAAGACCATAAAGATAATAGTAAAGAATTTTTAATCTTGAAGAAACATCACATAATTGCACAAACTCTTTAACAGCTTTTTACATTTGAAGCCACAAAAAATCTCTTGATATTAGCTCTAAAATCTTATTATATCCAAAATATCATGTTACAGGGAAGTTATATTAAGCTTCAAGAGCACATAGTCGTGCTTCACCTTTTGGAACATATAAGCATCTCTCAAAATAGGATAGATTATTTTTAAACTCAAATTTGGAAGTATCATTAAATTTAGATGAATTATTTTAAATATCATAAATAAGAAGGTCTAAAGACATACTTGACTGGCTTTATTTAAAAAAGATTGAATCAACAGTCAATGTTGATTTTATTACTTGAAGATGAAATTATTCTAGCTTCAATAAGATCATCCTTTGTTAATCAAAAGCTACATCTTCTTCTTTTGATGCAAGGTAAGAATATCTAAAAATAGCATTAGACAAATCTTATTATTTTGTTAGTCAATAAGTGATAATGAACTTGAATTTTGACAATGACATATTCCAACAAGCTTAGCAACAATTTCAAATATATATTGATATGAAATATTTAGGATTCTTGTGATTCGTACATGTGGTGACTAAATTAGAAGCACCTTCTAGATAGTGACACCATTCTTTAAAAGAATCCACAATTGCAAAAAGTTTTTTTATCATAGATTTTGTAATTGATCTCTACTGCTGAAAATTTCTTAGAATAGAAAGCTATTGGATGGAATTTAACATCTGCTCCCATTTGTGACAATATCGCACCTAAAGCAAAGTCTAATGCGTCTATTTCTATAAAAAAATGCTTTAAAAAAATTAACATGATACAAAATTGATATAAAATTAAAAGCTATCTTCAAAACTTCAAACAATGCTTCTGCTTCTTTACTCCATTTGAGTCTATCTTTACAAGTTAAGCATATAAGTGGAGCTACAACTTCAAAAAAAATTTAGATAAAGATTTGATAGTAATTGGCAAATCTCAAAAAATATTGTACATCCTTTATTATTTTTAGAATCTTCTAATTCATGAATATCTAGACTTTCTTAGGATCTATTTTTAGACCATCATTTAATATAATGTATCCTAAAAAATCAACTTGAATGATGTAAAATACACACTTTTCCATCTTGGCATATAATCTTGTCTCTCCAAGTTTTTATAACATGCAATAAACATAAAATTTATATTCTTTTATATTCTTAGAATAGATCAAAATATTGTCTAAATAACATGTAATAAAATTATTAAAAAACTTACAAAAAATATCATTTATAAGATGTTGAAAAGTAGGTGGTGTATTTATAAGTTCAAAAGCCATAACATTATATTCAAAATACCTATACCTAGTTTGAAATGCAATCTTCTATTTATCACCTTCTTTAATAAAGACCAAGTTGTATACTCCTTACAGATCTATTTTTATATAGATCTTTACTTGATTGAATTAATCAAAAAATCTTAAAATCAGAGATAAAAGATATCTATTCTTGATAAAAATCTTATTAAATTTTTGATAATCTATGTACATCTACAATAATCTATCTTTTTTTTTCACAAATAAGATAGGAGCTCATGTTGAAAATTTTGAATGACATATGAAGTTCTTAGCAAAGTTCTTATTAATATATTCTTTTAATACAAGCAACTTATTTTGTGAAAAATTATAGATTAGTCCAAATGGTAGTTGAACTTTCTCTTGAAGATCAATTGAATAATCATAAGATCGATATTCTAGAAATGTTAGAAATATCCACTTCAGAGTTTCATAGAATCTTCTAGAATATTCTAAAGATTCTTAAATAAATGAAAGTTAGTTGAAAAGCTTTCTAGGTAGTGAAAGTAGCTCGAGAAGCTTCATAGGTGGTGAAAGTAGCTCGAGAAGCTTCCAAATCAGTAGAAGGAGCTCAAGAAGCTTCTTAGTTTGATAGAAGCTGTTTAAAAAGCATCCTAGATAGGAATATATATAGGAGTCAAGGCTGAAGAGTTCTTTACTCTAGACAATGCATCTCTTAGAGTTCTAACTCACATTTTTTGATATTATTTGTATATTCATTTGGTTAATTCAAGTTCTTGTTGGTTTCTTTTTGAAATCTTATCCCAGTTGAAATTTCTTGCTTTGTATTTTTATGTCCTTGAAAATTTGTTGAGACTAATCTCATTTTCAATATCATAGGTGGATCCTTCTTATTAGACAATGGATTATCCTTCTATTCAAAGGTATACCAATGCTTTATAGGTTGTGGATTATCTTCTTCTAAATTAATATTTTGTTCATCACAATATTAGAGCTTTGTTCTACTTATGAGAGAGTGGATCACCCCTCTCCTTGAAGGTCTTAAAATATTTTAAAGATTACAGATTATCCTATTCTAAATTGACATTGTCTTCTTATAGATTCATTTCTTTTTTTCTTTAAAATAATTGAAAGTCAAGACATTAGTATGACCAAATCTTTTGAATCCAAGTTAGATGCCATTATAAATGCTCTTACTATGTTATCTGCTAGGATTGTGAAGATTGAAGGGGTTGTTACAAAACTTTATAACGATACAACATCTAAAGTATCACAATCTAAACTGCATCCACCTCGAATTTCTATGCTTAAGGATGTAGTACTATCTATATTACGCTAAAAAAATCTACTTGTTCAATAATGTAAGGAGCCTCAAGATAGTTTTCTAGAAAAATATGATGGTACTCATTCAAAATTTTGGGGGTTTATCAATTAAATTCAATTAATAACAATCCTACAACCTGATATTTATCTAATAGAAGAATCATGGGTTGAATTGATTGGCACTTTGCTTATAGAACAAGCATTATCATGATTTATTCTCTTGTTTGAAAAGAAATCTCTAATTTTGAGCAATTTTAAAATTTTCAAGAAAGCATTAGCAAAAACATTTGAAAAACATGACAAGACTCCTTGGATAATAGCTAAGATCTGAGCATTGCGTCAAAGAACATGCTCTACATTAGTCTATATATCTGATTTTAGGCAATTAATATGCAACATCAATTGGGATGAAGAAGCCCTAATGAGCCAATTCAATTGGAGACTAAGAGATGATGTGAAGAATTTGTTATTATCACTTTCAAATCTATAATCACTGAATGAAGCAATTAGCCAAACTATAAAATATGATAATCAATTATTTCAATATTTTCAAGATTATTACTCATGGACTTCAATAAGACAATACACTATCATGTGGTGTGATTTTCTATTTGAAAATATATTGGATAATTGGCTGTGGAGAATTTACTTAAAACTTATTGGCAAGAATCCAATAAGTGATTTGTCTTAAATAAAAAGGATAGATAATACATAGATATACAAAAGATAATTTTTATTGATAAATCTTTTATATTTAAGTAGGTTTATACAAAAAGGTTCAAATTGCCACAAAACCTTTGAAAACCTTATTCACCTCCAAAGACTTATTTCTTCTCAAACTTAAGAATTTAATAACTCTTGATTCAATAATTAAGTTTCTATAAAATTTTCTTTAAAGTGTAGATAATTCTCTTAAATTTCATCATGAGAAAGAATCAACAAGTAATTCACTTCCAATTGTCTGATATCTTAAAAACCATAGCAGGTACTTAAAACCCTTATTCAGAGATACCCAAGTATTATTTTCCTCATATCTCACAAATCCAAAATCTTAATGTCACAAAAATTCTATACATAGTCTTGTAACATGAACATATACACTTTTAAAAATTTTGAGCCATCAATCTATTAAATTGCATAAGATATAGCTCAAAACGTAACTATTAGTCAAATAGAGTCACTTACTATCCTTAGCTTATAAGCATTGACTTCAACTCCCAATATCTCCTTTATCCTAGCTTGGATTTCATCAAGCTACATATAAAAAGCATAGCCAAAAAAATGTTCTTTCCAATCCCAATTACCAATCCTCTATTGCTTTCTATAGACATGCGTTATGCTCAAAAAAATGACAGTAGATACAATTTCAATAGCTTAACTTTGAGTGCCTATATCTCTTTCATAAAAAATTCAAACCACACAAAATTTGTACCAAAACCATATCCAAAAAATCAAACTTGCTGACCCTAGCCTTTGATATTTGACTACTTTGAAAAATAAACCCTAATTCCTAATAAACCCTCGGACAACCTCCTTGAAGTCCATTGGACATGATTTTTGGCCAATAGGAATAGAGACTTCTATCATCCATCTCTGTTCATTCACATGAATGGCCTAACTACCCCCTTTTACACTAAAAATCCTTTTTTAATCCTTTTTCTTATAAGATTTACATGATATGTGTTCTAAATACCAAATAAAAGAAGCAAACTAGATCTTAAGAATCACCAATATCTAACAAAGATGACTTAAGATATATAAAAGTTATTATCAATATAAAATCAATTTCAAAATCACTATCAAAAAAAAGAAATAAGGTTGTATAAACCTCAATAATAGCCTTTTTAATTGATCCCTTCTAAATTAATAACCTAATCATATCTTGTAATCAATAAAAATCCATTGATATGGCTTTCATTTAGTTATATAGTAAATTATATATTAAACATACATAAACAATTTTTTCACATGGTAGCCAAACTACAATACAACAATGCAACTTGACATTGATAAGTATTTTAAATTCACACTAAGAAGTAGAAGGCATGTAACTTAATCCAATATGTTTTAAACCTCTTAATGCATAAAAAAAGAAGCATCAGATGGAAGAAGGTCTATGCCTTTATTGTGGCAAGGAAGGTCATAAGGTTGGTAATTGTTCAAAGAAATAAAATCAACACTTCACTAAAATTAGGAGCACAATTATTCAAGAAAACAATGATGTTCAGTCACAATAGGGACCGTGCGGCTGAACAATCTAATATTACAAAATTATTCAAATTCATCTCTTTCTATTCAACTTGCTCATTTTTTTACAATTCTTTTTTATTTTGGCCCTCAAAAGCTTCAAACAACCGCCTTGTTAGATTCAAAGGCATTCACTTTTTTTGTAAATGAAAAATTCAATAAGCTTCATAAAATTATTTTAGTATAGAAATCCAAACCTATTTATATAGAGATAATAGATAGATGACCTTTATCCTCCAGTAGTGTCACTCATGAAATCACGCCTATACAAGTATTGTTCAAAGATCATAAAAGTCAAATTGTGTTCAATATCCTTCAAATCCTATTATTCTCAGACTATCTTGGTTGAAAAAGCATAATCCATCTATAGATTGGAGGTTACAAAGAATAACATTTTGGATAGAAATCTCTACAAAAAAAATTTATAAAAAGTCACAAATTAGTAAGCAATTATTTATTGAAGCAAGGACTTTTATAAGATTGGCCAAAGAAGGTACAATGTTTATTATTTATGTGACTCTAATTAAAGAAGATGTAACTTCATCGACAAGTATTGCAAAGCAATATAATAAATTTTCAGATTTTTTTTAAAAAAAAATGCTAATATATTATCAAAGCATTGACCATACGATTGTGCTATAGATCTTCAGGAAGGAATGCAACCATCTTTTGGTCCAATCTATAATCTTTTTTAAAATGAGCTTTTGACATTAAAAGATTATATTGATAAAAACCTTGCAAAGAACTTCATCAAGCATTCAAAGTTTCTAGCAAGTGCACGTATATTTTTTGTAAAGAAGAAGGATAGTTTTGTGCATATGTGTGTTGATTATCAAAGATTAAATAAGATAACGGTGAAGAATTGTTATCCACTACCATTAATTTCAAGACTTTTAGAACAACTTGGTGAAGCCAAGATCTATACTAAGATAGATCTTTGTAGAGTATACAACCTGGTATGGATCAAGGATGGAGATGAATGAAAGATCGCATTTTCGACAAGGCATGGATATTTTGAATATAATGTCATGTCCTTTGGATTAATAAATGCACCCGCTATCTTTTAGCATTTAATGAATGATATCTTTTAAAAGTACCTAAACAAGTCTGTCGTGATCTATCTTAACGACATCTTGATCTACTCAAAAAATTTGGAGGAACATGAGAAGCATGTCAAGTTGGTATTATAAAAGCTGCAAGATATAGATTTGTATGTCAAACCAGAAAAATACATATTTCATTAACCTAAGATGGAATTTTTGGAATACATCATATCTATTGAGGATTTGATGATGGATCCCAAGAAGGTAGAGGTAATTATGCAATGGGCCATTCCAAAGACTGTAAAAGATATACAATGTTTTTATAGATTTGTTAACTTCTATCAGATCTTTATCAAAAATTATCTCCAAGTTGCCATCCCTCTGACTCGATTGATATGTAAGGACAAGCTAGAATAGAGGCGTCAAGTAGAGAAGGCATTCCAAGACCTTAAGACAACGTTTATTATAGCCTCAATTTTAATACATCCAGACTTTACAAAGGCATTCTATATGGAAACTGATACTTCAAATTTTGTACTAAGGGCCTTGCTTTTACAAATGGATATAGCCAATAAATTCTATCATGTTGTATTTTATTCTCAAAAAATTTCTGTTATCAAAATGAATTATGAAATCCACAATAAAGAGCTTCTTGCTATTATGGATTCTTTTCAGGAATGGCATCATTTTCTTGAAGGAACAATGCATCTTGTGATTGTATATACAGATTACAAAAATTTGGAATATTTTATACAAGCTTAGATTTTTAATTCTCACCAAGTTTGATAGAATATGTTGCTATCTCAATTTAACTTTATTATTACTTATCAATTTGAAAAGCAATAAATATTATCTGATACTCTATTAAAGAAATCATAGCTTATACCAAAGATAGAAAAGGCACTGTTTGATCAACAATATGCAACTTTATTGAAATCAAAATAATTTTGCTTTTATGCTACTATTAAATTGGCACCTATTAATTCTAATTTCTTCAATGAGGTGTGTACTTCAACCACTAATGATGCTTTGGCCTTTGATATCAAGTATCGCTTGAAAGAAAATATTGACAAGTTCAAACTTGAAGAAGACCTTCTATACTTTGAAGAACATTTGTATATCTTAAAAGGACCAACACAACTGCTTATTCTTCAATCTTACTATGACTTTCCAACTATAGATTTAACAAGACTTTAGAACTTATTTCTTGAATTTTTTGATGGCCTCAAATATGGAAGGCAATGAAGGACTTTGTGTTCTCTTACGACATTTATTGAAGGTCCAAAAATCCTCAACATCACCCTTATAGACTTTTACAACTCTTACCTATTCCAAGACGGTCATAGTCTTTTATCTCAATGGATTTCATCACGGATCTACTACCATCCAATTCATTAAATAGCATCCTTGTGGTGGTTGATCGACTCATAAAGATAACTTATTTTATTCTTTGTAAAAAGATTGTATCTAGTAAAGAAACAATAAGGCTCTTTCTTAACAATATATATTGATATCATGGCCTATTGGATGATATCATATCTGATCAAGGATCCTAGATCATATCTAAGTTTTGGAGATGTCTTTTTGAAATATTAAAGGTCAACATTAAACTTTCTTCGGCTTTCCATCCTCAAATTGATGGCCAAACAGAACAAGTTTACCAAGTTTTGGAGCAATATTTAGAATGCAGCATCAATTATCAATAAGATGATTGCATCTTATATCTATTACTAATAAAATTTATATATAATAATTTTATTCATGCTTCAACTCAATAAACACCATTTTATTCCAACTATGGATATCACCCAAAGCTTGATCTATAAAATATATCAAAGAATAATAATCCAGCAGCTGAAGGATTTACAAAGCATCTATCGCAACACCAAACAACCTTGAAGTTTCAATTGCAAGCAACTCAAGATGCTTATAAGATATCTGCAGATAAATTCAAAGATCAATCGCCTACTTTTCATATTAGAAATAAGATATGGTTTCTTTGATGAAACATCAAAATTAAACAACCATGCAATAAATTAGATTATCGGAGGTTAGGACCATTTTCTATCCAGAAGCAAATTAATCAAATGGTATATCGCTTGAAATTACCATCTTTTATAAAGATATATCTAATTTTTCATGTTTTTCTTTTAGAACCTTATAAAAAGTTGCATAATCCAAAAAGAATATAATAATTACCGCTTACTATCAAAATTGAAGACCATGAAGAATATAAGTTCAAAAAGATATTTAATTTATAGCAAAAGTGGAGCAAATTGGAATATCTTGTTCATTGGTGGGGCTATGATATCAATAAGCACACATGGAAATTGGCCAAAAATCTTGCCAATGTATCATAAAAGATATAGGAATTTTATTGATTCTATCTCCACAAATCCAAACGTGTTTGATGATAGCTTCTTAGTGAAGATTGGATTCAAAGAATATTCATAAGAAGAAGAGAATTAAATTAAAACCTTCATCAATATACAATTGTCTATTCCAAGATAGAATAGAGTGGTAGAAGCAAGCTAGTCATGATGTCAAACTTTCAAGCATTGAAAGAACAAGATTCAAAAGATTCATTTGCCATGCAAGCTTTAATCAAATTAGTGTAATTTTTATAACCTTCAATTGAATAAAGTGAGGACAATATATTTCAATGCCAAGTATGACCTTGATTGGAGCCATTAGGAACAAAATCCAACTATGTAAGTTTCAATTCCAATATTCAAGCTTTAATAATATTGCTTGAGCTTGAAAAGGTGAATCTTTTTAATCTTGAGATCTTGTTTGGAGGTTGTTTTGAAGGTTGCAATGAAGATCAGATCCTCGGATAGAATATTTCAACAACAAAAGTACTAATTCAAGGCTATAGGCGATTTCTTTGAGGACTAATAGAACCTATTATCCAAGAATGAAGAACACAATATATAGCTTCATTAATCCAATATATTCTTGATTTTTTATATATGTAATAAGATTGAGTTCTTCTTAAAATTCATTACTAAAGAAGGAGGTGATGTTAGAAATATACACTTCAGAGATTCACAAAACCTTTTAGAACATTTTAGAGATTCTTGAGTAAGTGAAAGTTCATTGAGAAGCTTTCTAGTTGGTGAAAGTAGCTCAAGAAGCTTCTTAGCTTATGATAGTAGATTAAGAAGTTTTTTAGTCAGTGGAAGGAGCTTGAGAAGCTTCTAAGCTAGTATAAAGAGCTCAAGAAGCTTCCAAATTAGTAGAAGCCATTCAAGAAGCATCCTAGATAGGAATATATATAAGAATTAAGGCTAAATAATTCTTCAGTCTCAACAATGCATCTCTTAGAGTTCTAGCACATCTTTCTTGGTATTGTTTGTGTACTCATCTACTTAATTCAAGTTCTTATTGGTTTCTTCTTGAAACCTTATCTTGATTCAATTCTCTTGCTCTATATTTTTATATCCTTGATAAAAAGAATATATGTATTTTTTTTTTTTAAAACATCTTAAAAATCTTAATATTGGCTAAAAATACCACTTGTAGTTTTTTCAATATCAAAAATAGATGTGGCATATATAGCAAAAGATGATCATTTTTTTGCCACATATATGAAAGCTTTTACATCTATCAGTAAGGATTTAGATGTACTAGAATTATATATGTTTATTTGACAAACGGATTTCTAGATTAAACTATGAAAAAAATCAAGGTTATGAGAAGTCCAATCTATTTAATGATTATATTTTTTTAATGGCAATAATTCTAAAATAACTAGATTAAAAGAAAATCTAATCATATTAAATATTATTACACTATTATATTCCTTAGTTGCTACATCTAAAAGAACAATCTCATGGATAACATCTCTAGAAGATAAAAAAAACGACCATCTATGATTTCTACATGGACAGATTTAGTTTTTTTGAATAGAGATATTTACTATATTTTGACTAGAGATATTTATTATTTTTTGACAAAGTCTTTGTCTATAAAATAAATTGAGGCTCTTAAATCTAATAAGGCAAAGACTTTGTAATTTTTAGGTCCTAAAAATACATCTATTGAAAAATAAAATGAAGGATTTGAAGAGAAAAAAGACCTTTACAAGATATTGCACATGATTCTAGCCGCATAGTCCCTATTGTAGCAAGAAAAACTTATTTTTTGACACATTATCTTCTTTAACAACCATACTCATCATTTTGTGATTGTGTTGCCTCTTTAAGCAATATTGAGCAGCTAGTTCTATAATATAAGTACAAACCCTCTTGATGATATTAAATCTTTTCCTGTTTGGTGAGAGATTTAAAACATAGTGCATCAATTTATATTGGTTCTGGCTGAGTCAAATAAGTTTTTGAAAATTTAGGAATTGTTGTTATTAATTGACTTATTCTTCTCCAATCAAATCTATATTCCTGATGCCTTTTAAATAATTGATTGTTGCATGCAATAGTTTGAGCAATAAATTATTCTAAGAAGTTTGTTTTTAATATTGTTACTAATAAATCTTTGATATTATCTTTCAATCTATAACAAATTTGATTGATAAGGGTTTTATTTTTCTATTCTATATTGCAAGCAAGGTTTTGGAATTTTGCAATGTATATTGTGATTGACTGTGATTCTTCTTGTAAAGATAAGAGCTTGGTCTCTAGTTTTTTTATCTTTGACAATAGCCATTTTAGTTTTAATATTATTCCATCATTGAATGATTTTTTGTTTTTTTGAGTAACAGAAGAGTATATTGATATTTTATTCTTTTATAATTCATATCATTGATAGTTTGATAAGAATGAAGATTTATTATTCTTATTTTGTATTTAAGAAGTGAATAGATTATCCTACTTCTATTGTTGCATTTGAAGATTGCAGATTATCTACCTTGAAATTAATATTTTTTGCTTTATAATCTTGATTTTTTTTTTTTGAAAGAGAGTGGATTACCTTTCTTTGTAAAAAATTTTATTTGATATTAGAGATTGCAGATTATTTTCTTCTAATTCAAATTATAGAATTATTAAGTTGTTTAAGATAGAAGGAAAGATCATGGATGCTACACTTAGCAGAAGTGAGAATAGATTTATAACTATCACAAATCTGTAAAAACTTATTATTGTCAAAGGTAAAAAGACTAGAGACTCTTATTATTGTTCTTAGTATTTTCAAAGATAAAAAAGACTAGAGACTCTTCAAATAATACTAAGAACAAAAAAGTCATTGATCAAAGTGAAGAAGGCTTCACTCTTGTCTTTGGTAATAGTCTATATATACTATCTATCTAAGAGCTATATAGTGACGTTTTATAGGACCTCTAACATCTGTCCAATTTACAAGACACATTTCAAACTCATAAGACAAGTTTTCTATATGTGCACCACATACTTAGCTTGATCTATAAGCTACCAACATGTGCAACACGTGGCTAACTTATTGGCCAAGTTTTTAATCTATTAATCATCTATAGATATGTATAAAGATGAAATTACAGCTTTGAAGCTTCTAAGAAGATTTTCTTTAAGATTTTATCAAATTAATCTATTTTTATTTATTTCTATCTATCCATATTAATTAGATAATTATTAGAGTAAATCTTATATCCTTTACAATTCTTTCTTGTAGACTTGTAGTACAATTATATAGTTAGTGCTCTAATAATATATTAGCATTTTTTTTTAAAAAATATCTTATAATTTGTTATATTACTCTAGGATACTTGCCAATGAACTCATATCTTTTTTAATTGGAGTTGCATATATAACAAATGGGGTATCTTATTTGGCCAATCTTATAAAGGCCTTTGTTCCAACAAATAAAGACTCATTAATTTATGGCTTTTTATAAAAATTTCTTGCAAGGATTTCTATCAAAAATGTCATTCTTTGCGACCTCCAATCTATAGATAGATTATACTTTTTTAATCAAAAAAGTCTAAAAATAATAAAATTTGAAAGAGTCTTAATAATATTGAATACAATTTAATTGCTATGGTCTTTATATGGTATTTTTATAGGTATTATTTTATAGATGATACTATTAAAGGATAAAATTATCCATCTAATATATCTACATGAATAAGTTTGGATTTCTATACTAAAGGAATTTTATGAAGTTTAACAAATGCTTCATCTAAAAAACAAGCAGACACCCTCAAATCTAACAAGACACTTGCGTGAAGCTTTTGAAGGCTCAAACACTAAAGAATTGTAAAGCAATGAGTAAGCTGAGCAAAAAGAAAGGAACTTGATTAGTTTTATGATGTTGAATTATCCAATTGCACAATCTTTACTATGATTGAATATTTTTATTTTTCTGAACAATTATACTATTGATTTTGGTGATGTGTCAATTTTATTTCTTTAGACAATTACAAACTTTGTGATATTCTTCATCAAAATATAAGCATAGAATATTTTCCATTTGATGCTTCTTTTCTTTTAAATTAAGAGGTTTAAAATATATTGCATTAAATTATATATCTTCTATTTTTGAATACCAATTCAAAATACTAGCCAATGTAGCAAAAGTGTATCAAATTATATATTGGCTTGTCAAAGCCCATGAATATTGATCTTGATAACATTGGAATAATCAATTATCACATATCACAATTTAGCTAATGGCTTCATTAAGCAATTGTGGATCTTGAAGCGATAATAACAAGTCCTTCATATTGTCTCTTAATTTCTAATAAAATTGATCCATCAAGGCTTCTTCATCCCAATTAATGTTGTACATTAGTTGCTTAAAATTGGATGCATAGATTGATGTAGAGCACACCTCTTGTTGCAATGCTTGCATCTTATTTGTTATTCAACAAGCCTTGTCATGTTTTCCAAATACTTACGTATATATTTTCATAAAAACTTCAAAGTTGCATAAAATTTATGATCTTTTTTCAAGCAAAGTGCCAACCAATCCAATTTATGATTCTTCTGTTGGATAAGTATTAGGTTGTAAAACCATTATCAATCAAATTTGGTTGATAAATTCTTGGAACTTTGTATATGTGCCATCATATTTCTCTAGAAGACTAATTCAAGGCTCTTTACATTGCTAAATAGTAGGATTTCTTTAGCATAATATAGGTAGTATTGCATTCTTAAGTGTAAGAGGAATTAGGTGCAGTCTAAGTTGTAATACTCCAAATGTTGCATTGTTATGAAGTTCTACAACTATTCCTTCAATCTCTGCAATACTAGCAAATAAAATAATAAGAGCGCTTGTGATAGCATTTAACTTGGACGTAGAAGATTTAGTCATACTAATGTCTTTACCTCTAGTAATTTTAAGAAAAAAAAAATGAATCTATAAGAAAATAATATTAGTTTAGAAAAGGATAATTTGTAATCTCTAAGATGCTTTAAGATCTTCAAAGAGAGCAATGATCTACTTTCTCATAAGGTGAATAAAATTCTAATATTATAATGAAGAAAATATCAACTTAAAGAAGGATAATGCATAACCTCTAAAGCATTGATATACCTTCAAGAAGAAGAGTAATCCACTCTCTAACAAGAAGGATCCAACTTTGATAATTAAAATGAGGTAAGTCTCGACAAATTATCAAAGATACTATCAAGAAGATGAATTATAAAAGAACAAAATGTCAATACATTCTTGTGTCACTCAAAAGAATAAAAAATCATTCAAAAGAAGAATAATATTAAAATTAGATTAACTATTGCTAAAGATGAGAAGACTAGAGATTCTTAAAACAAGACTAAGAATAAGAAAGGCATTAACAAGAGTGAAGAAGGCTTCATTCTTATCTCTATATATACTATCTATTTAAGAGCTGTATGGTAGCATTCTATAGGACCTCTAACATGTGTCCAATTTACAAGACAAGTTTTCTATATGTGCGCCATGTGCTTAGCTTATTCTACAAGCTATCAACATGAGCGACACGTGGCTAACTTCTTGGCCAAGTTTCTAATCTATCAATCATCTATAGACATGTATAAAGGTGAAACTACATCTATGAAACTTCTAAGAAGCTTTTCTATAAGCTATTATCAAATTAATTTACTTTTATATACTTTTATCTATCTATATTAATTAAATAATTATTAGAATAAATTTTATATTTGTGACAGATCCAAAAATATAGAACAAGAGACTTAAATTAAAAAAGATTTTAAAAAGAAACCAACAAGAACTTCAATTATTGTCAAGGACAAGAACTCGATGAAATCAAATCGACAAGTGAGACTTCTCTTATAAAATAGAAATAAGAAAATATGTATTCAATAGAAACTAGAATGGATATTGTCAAAAGACAAGACAACTAGAGACTCTTAAAACTAGATTAGAACCAAGAAAGGAATTGACAAGAGTGAAGAAGGCTTCACTCTTGTCTCTATATATACTATCTAACTAGAAGCTACATGGCGATGTTCTATAGAACCTCCAATATGTGTTGACTTTGAAGGCCACTTGCCTTAGCTTGCAAGGCAAGTTTTTTACATGTGCGCCACGTAGTTAGCTTGAAGAACAAGCTATTAACATGTGTGGAACATGGTTAACTTGTTGACCAAGTTTCTAACCAAGAAATCAACTATGGATACCTATACGGTCAAAGCAACATCTATGAAGCTTCTAGGAAGTTTTTCTAGAAGATATTATAGAATTAACTTATTTTTACCTACTTTTATTTAATTCTACTTAATTATATAGGTAACTATGTGTATGTCCGTGACATTACCTCTCCTTTTAGGCACGAGTTCCACGAGGAGCGGTGGTTAGATGTTGAGAAAGTCTAAGATGCACCGGATTGTATTTTCCACATACTCTGATCTTTGTTCTCTTTGAAGGTAATTAATGGGTTCTCTCAGCCATCGATAATGTCCCATTCCGGGGCGGGAAGACCACCTTGTTATTTGATCATTGTTGTGACCTTCATAATTTCTTTTGAATAACACGTTTGGAACACCATCAGGAGTTGTTCTTACCTCCAATAAAATCACCAAACATCGGGAGTGTCTTCCAAGGTTGTGATACCAAACACGTTGTATCTCGCCATCTATTCGAAGAAGAACATGTTGTTCTTGAAGATCATCATATCGGTTACATCGTCTTGAAGGTTGTGACAATTGCAACGTCTCATCCGACAAGTCAGCAAATGAAGGCTCTTGAGTCGAATCCACTGGTTGTTGGTCCTCCATTTCCTCAACACTACAAATACAAAGAAGTTACAAACAAGGTTAGAAAGTTGAATGTTATCTTGCCTAGATCTTGTTTCTTTTATAGGAGAGGTCTTCATCTTGATTTTGATGGATGTCGTTGATGAAAGGTCTCCACTTTCCTTGCTGCATTTGCAAGATTCTTTGCTGGTTCCCATGTGTGCTCATTAATACTATATCCGCGCCACTGAATAAGATATTCCAACCTGTTTTGGCGCCGCCTCGAATCTAAGACTTCTTCCACCTCAAATTCTTCATTGTTATCCACTTCTATAGGAGGCGGTGGCATTTATTTTCTTCCTTGTATATTTGTTGTCTTATATGGCTCAAGTAGAGACACATGGAATACAGGATGAATCTTCATAGACTCCGGTAGCTTTAATTGATAAGCGACTGGATTGACTTGTTCACAAATTGAGAATGGTCCAAGCCTACAATAGTCCAACTTATCACAAGGACGAACAATCTTGATATTTCGACGAAGTAGCCATACCTTATCACCAACATGGAATTGAGGTTGTTGCTTGCGATAGACATCTGCATTGGTCTTTTGTCGTTCTTGAGCTTCTTTTAATCGCACCTTCATTGTTGCATGTAGCTCTGCCAACTGATTTGCCAAATCTTTTGCCGCAGGATTATCAGCTTTTGAAAAGTCAAAAATATCAAGTCGTGGATGATAACCATAATTGGCAAAGAAAGGTGTTTGTTGAGTAGAAGAATGTACCAAATTATTATAAGCAAACTCTGCCAATGGCAAAAGAGTTGTCCAATCGTCTTGATGGTAATTGATGGTACACCTCAAATATTGCTCCAAGACTTGGTTCACTCGTTCCATTTGACCATTTCTTTGAGGATGGAAGGCTGAAGATAGTTTTATATCCACCTTCAATATCTTGAATAGGATTCTCCAAAATTTGGATACAAATTGCGTTCCTCTATCTGATATAATATCCCTTGGCAATCCATGATGGCGATAGATGTTGTCAAAAAAGAGCTTAGCTGTTTCTTCACCTGTGATAGATTTTGTACATGGTACAAAGTGTGCCATCTTGGTGAACCAATCTACAATCATGAATATGGAATCATATGAACTTGAAATTGGTAGATCTGTGATAAAATCCATAGAGATAGAAGACCATGGTTGTTCTGATATAGGTAGTGGTTGGAGAAGTCTGTAAGGTCGATGACGAGGGGTTTTTGATCTTGAACAAATATCGCATGATTGTACAAACTCCTTAACTGTCTTCCACATTTGAGGCTACCAAAAATCTCTTGATATTAGTTCCAGAGTCTTGTTGTACCCAAAATGTCCTGCTACGGGAAAATTGTGACGAGCTTCAAGAGCACGTAGTCATGCTTTGCCTTCTGGGATATACAAGCGTCCCTCAAAGTAGAGTAGATTGTTCTTGAATTTGAACTTGGAAGTATTATGAGACTTAGATGAATTGTTCTTAATATCATGAATAAGAGGGTCTGAGGACATACTTGACTGGATTTTCTTGAGAAAATTCGAATCAACGGTCAATGTTGATTTGATTGCTCGAAGATAAAATTGTTCTGGCTTCAAGAGGGTCATTCTTTGTTGATCAAAAGCTGCATCTCTTTCTTTTGGAGCAAGATAAGAACGTCTAGAAAGGGCATCAGACAAACCTTGTTGTTTTTCTGGCCTATACGTGATAATGAACTCGAATCTTGACAAAGACATATTCCAACGAGCTTGACGATGATTTAAAATACGTGCTGACATGAAATACTCGAGATTCTTGTGATCCGTATATACGGTGACTGGATGGGAGGCGCCTTCTAGATAATGACGCCATTCTTGAAAAGAATCCATGATTGCAAGAAGTTCTTTGTCATGGATCTCATAATTAATCTCGGCTGTTGAAAACTTTCTTGAATGAAAAGCTATTGGATGAAGTTTGTCATCTGTTCCCATTTGTGACAATACGGCACCCAATGCAAAATTTGATGCATCTGTTTCCATAAAGAATGCTTTAGAAAAGTCGACGCGATACAAGATTGGTGCAGAAGTAAAAGCTGTCTTCAAAGCTTCAAATGATGCTTCTGCTTCCTTGCTCCACTCAAGTTTTTCTTTACAAGTTAAGCGTGTCAATGGAGCTGCAACTTGAGAAAAGTTCTTAATGAAGATCCGATAATAATTGGCAAATCCCAAAAAACACTGTACATCTCTTACTGTCCTTGGAATTTTCCAGTCCATAATTGTCTGAACTTTCTTAAGATCCATCATTAAGCCGTTATTAGAAATGATGTATCCTAGGAAGTCAACTTGAGTAGTGTGAAATACACACTTTTCCATCTTGGCGTATAATCCTGTATCTCTAAGTTTTTGTAACACACGACAAACATGAAATTCATGTTCTTCTGCGTTCTTAGAGTAGATTAGAATGTCGTCTAAATAGCAGACAACAAAATCATCAAGAAATTCACAAAAAACGTCATTCATAAGATGTTGAAAAGCAGCTGGTGCATTTGTGAGTCCAAACGGCATGACATTATATTCAAAATGTCCATACCTAGTTCGAAATGCAGTCTTCCATTCGTCACCTTCTTTGATGCGGATCAAATTATATGCTCCACGTAGATCTATTTTTGTATAGATCTTTGCTTGGCTGAGTTGATCAAGAAGTCCTAAAATCAAAGGTAAAGGATACCTGTTCTTGATGGTAATCTTAATAAGCCCTCAATAATCTACGCACATCCATAAGGATCCGTCTTTTTTCTTTACAAATAAGATAGGAGCTCTTACTGGGGATTTCGAATGGCGTATGAAGTTTTTAGCCAAGTTCTCATCAATATATTCCTTCAATACAGTCAGCTCGTTCTGTGATAAACTATAGATTGGTCCAAATGGTGGTTGAGCTCCTGCTTGAAGGTCGATTGAGCAATCATAAGGTCGATGTTGTAGAAGAATATCTGCATTTTTTTTTTCAAAAACATCTTGAAAATCTTGATACTGGTTAGGAATATTACTTATAGTCTTCAATAAGTGTGGCATATATAACAAAAGATGGTCCTTCTTTTGCCGCATGTATAAAAACTTTCGCACCTATTAGTAAGGGTTTGGATATACTAGACTTATGTATTTCTACTTGACTATTGGATTCTTGGGTTGAACTTCAAGAAAAGTCGAGGTTACGAGAAATCCAATCTATTTGAGGATTATACTTTTCTAACCACGATAATCCTAAAATAATCAAATTTGAAGGGGATCTAATCACATTAAATATTACTACACTAGTATGTCCTTTAATTGCTACATCTAAAGGAACAGTCTCATGGGTGACATCTCCAGAAGATAACACACGACCATCTATGACTTCTACGTGCACAGGTTTAGCTTTCTTGATTAAAACTATTTCTTATTTTTTGACAAAATCTTCGTCTATGAAACAGGCTGAGGCTCTTGAATCTAATAAAGCAAAGACTTTGTGATTTTTAGGTCCTAATGATACTTCTATTGTAAAACAAGGTGAGGGATCTGAGGAGAAAATAGGACCTTTACAAGGTGTTGCACATGATTTCAATTGCATGGTCCCTATTGTAGTTAGAGAAATTCGTTTTTGACACAATGTCTTCTCTAGCAGCCATACTTCTCATTTTGTGATTGCGTTGCTTCTTTGGACAATATTGAGCAGTGTGTTTAGATTCTCTACAATATAAGCACAAACCCTCTTGACGGCGTCGAGTCTTTTCCTACTTAGTGAGAGGTTTAAAGCATATTGCATCAATTTGCATTGGTTTTGGTTTAGTCAAGTAAGTTTCTGAAAACTTAGGAGTTGTTGTCATCAATTGACTTGTTCCTCTCCAATTGAATTTATGTTCTTGGTGCCTTTCAAATAATCGATTGTCACATGCAATCGCTTGAGCAACAAATTGCTCTAAAGATTCAGCTTTTGGCATTGTTAGTAACAAATCTTTGACGTTATCCTTCAATCCATAACGAAATTGGTTGATCAGGGCTTTGTCATTCCACTCTACATCGCAAGCAAGATTTTGAAATTCAGCAGCATATGTTGTAGCTGACCATGATCCTTGTCATAAAGATAAAAGCTTGGTTTTTCCTACCCTCTCTTGGTCGCTTTCTCCAAATGTAGCCGTAAACACTTCAAGGAATGAATTCAGATTGTAAAGAAGTCTTGAATCTTTTTCCATCAAAGGTACAAACCAAGAAAGGGCACTTCCAGATAGAAGTGCACCTATGAATCCAACTTGGATAAATCCATCAGGATATTGGAAAGGGTGTAACCTTAAATAAAGCTTGACTTGTTGTAAAAATCCTCAAAATTTTGATCTTGTTCCATCAAATTTCTCGGGCATACTAATCTTTGCCTCTTTAATGCTTAAAGAAGCAAGATTTCTTAGATTCAGTTGGGAGGCTGATCTACTTGCTTCTCTTAATTGTATAACTTCTTGGCGTAAGCTCTGGACTTCCTCCATAGGTGTTGGAATAGCACTTCCATGAATACCATTGGTGATTCGTGAAATTTCCACTCTAAGAGTATTGACAAGCTCCTGAAGATCTGCAATAGTTGCAAATCTATTCTCGCTTCTAGTAAGTATAGCATCCATGATTTTTCCTTCCATCTTAGATAACTTTGCAAATCTATAATTTGGATTAGAGGAGGGTAATCTGCAACCTCTAATATCAAACAAAAATCTTCCATAAAGAGGGGTGATCCACTCTCTTTTAGGAAAAAATCAAGGTTAGAAAGCAAATAGAGTCAATTCAAAGGTGGGTAGTCCGCAACCTTCAAATACAAAGAATAGAAGTGGGATAATCCACTCACTTCTAATACAAAACAAGAACAATAAATCTTCACTCTTGTCAAATTGTCAAGGACAAGAACTTGATGAAATCAAATGGACAAGTGAGACTTCTCTTATAAAATAGAAATAAAAAAATATGTATTCAATAGAAACTGGAATGGCTATTGTCAAAAGACAAGAACACTAGAGACTCTTGAAACTAGATTAGAAGCAAGAAAGGAGTTGACAAGAGTGAAGAAGGTGTCACGGACATATACATAGTTACTTATATGATCAGATAGAACTAGATAAAAGAAGGTAAAAGGAGGTTAATTCCATAATATCTTTAGAAAAACTTCCTAGAAACTTCATAGATGTTGCTTTGACTTTATAAGTGTCCATAGTAGACTTTTGGATTAGAAACTTGGTCAATAAGTTAGCCACATGTCGCACATGTTGGTAGCTTGAAGACCAAGCTAATATGGTGGTGCTGGAAATTGCCCTCTGAGAGTTCGGCCGTGTCTTACTTGACTTGGACACGTGTCTTGTAAATTGGATACGTGTTGGAGGTCCTATAGAACGTCGCCACTTAGCTCTTAGGTAGATAGTATAAATAGAGACAAGAGTGAAGCCTTCTTCATTCTTGTCAACTCCTTTCTTGTTTCCAGTCTAGTTCAAGGGTCTCTAGTTTTTTCTTGTCTTTTTGGCATTAGCCATTCCAGTTTCTTTTTAATATATATACTTCTTTATATTTATTTCTTTGAGAGAGGTCTCACTTGTTTATTTGATTTCATCCAGTTATTGTCAGATTGACAAGAGTACACATACAATATCAGAGCTTTGTCTTTTCTTGATTAAGAGTGGATTACCCCTTTCTCTTGATAAGACATAAGCATATTAGAAGTTGTGGAGTATCCACTTCTAAACTGATATTGTTTCTAGAATTTTTTTCTTTTGATCCGCAATGGCCTCTAATATCAACTTATGCTTGCAAAAATCTTCCACAAAGAGTTGGGTGATCCACTTTCTTTTAGGAAAAAATCAAGGTTAGAAAGCAAATAGAGTCAATTCAAGTTTGTTTAGGTGGGTAGTCCACAACCTTCAAATTTTACAAAGAATAGAAGTGGGATAATCCATTACTCTGACTTTATGATTTTTCTCAAACACAAAAGTAAGATTACAATAAATCCTCTGGTCACTCTTGTCAAACTGTCAAAGATTCAAGAACATTCGATGAAATACAAATGAACAAGACAATATATTGTAGACTTTCTCTTATAAAATATGTGAACATCAAGAGAATGAATATGTGGAATCATCAATAGAATACAATTTGGGATTATGAGGCTTATTATTGCCTCAAAAGAGCAAGATCTAATCTTTAGTTCTTAAAGAAGCATAGAACTAGTAGAAGACCGTGATCCTTGTCGTTAAAAATATAACCTTCATTCTCGTAGAGCTTTTCCCAAGTATTATAAACAAGAAGGCCTGGTCACTCTTAGGTCTCTATATATACTATCTAACTAGAAGCTATGTGGCTTGATCTATGTTGGCAAAAATCCTGAATGACTTTGAAGGTTCCCTCTCGAGCATACAACTTCGCTTAAAGAAGGAGATGATGGAAAGCTGGAACAAGGTATGGAATTTTGAATATAATATTACCTTTTTCACAAATGCACAACTGCTTGAACATCTCATGAACCACGATGATTTTTTTCCTTAGACGACTTTTAATCTATAAGATTAGAAGAGCAGAAACACAGCTATTGAAACATGCAAATGTGGCACATGGATATATCATCTCGAAACATTGGTTAAGAAAGACAATCAAGATTCCAAAAACAATAAGAAAAATGTTTTTTAGGAGAATTACTATCAAATCTTCATCAAGAACTTCTTTCAATACAGCCCCACTTACACGTTTGACTTGTAAGGACAAGCTCGAGTGGAGTAAAGAAGCAGAAGCATCATTTGAAGCTTTGAAGATAGCTTTTACTTCTGCACCAATCTTGTATCGCGTTGATTTTCTCAAGGCATTCTTTATGGAAACAAACGCATTTCTAGAAGATATTATAGAATTAACCTACTTTTACCTATTTTTACCTAGTTCTACTTAATTATATAGGTAACTATGTGTATGTCCATGACAATATATATACTTATTATAGTTTTTTTCTTATTATAGTATATATATAAATATCTTTTTAATATATTTTTATTTTATTTTATACTAAAAATATCTAATAATTAGTTTAAAATATGATTTGAGATATTTTTATTTTTAGCCAATAGTCTTACTAAATTATTTTTATCATTTATTAAAAATTATATTATTATTTTATTTTTTTGATTAAAATATATTTTAAAATATTTATAATATTTAAAAATTTATGAAATTTAATAAAACACACAATTATTATAAAGCTTTTTTTTAAAGATATTCTTCTATGTTAAGTAATACTCCTTGATATCATATTAGTCATATAGAAGTAGATTCTATCTTAATCTAAGTTTATTTTAATAGCTCAATCGAACCAATTGTACATGACAATAACCAAATACCAAATAACTAGCTCTAGTCATAAGATTATATTATGGAATTTTATATATTATATAAGCTATTGCAATAGTTGGAATAGAAACTTAAAAGCTACACTTAGTAGATCTATTATCTTATCTAATAACATGCCTATCTACTAACCTATTTAAAATAAATTAAGATACTATAAATGGATATATTTTATACTTATAAAAATCCTAGTTAGTTTATTTTTAAAATAGGTGATTTTGAAATTTTAAGGAAAAAAATTCTCTTAGATTGTTTTAAAAAATAAAGACAAATATTTTTTAAGTGCTAAAAATAATTTATTACATAAAATTTCTACTTGTGTAATTAAACTATCCAATTTTATTGTAATATCTTGGTCATTGAGTTAGAATCAATTCCTATATCATATAAATAATTTTGAAGTAAACTAAAATATATAAAATCTACCAACTTTATTTATAAACCAAGTTCCACTAAAATTATCCAATTTTAGTTTCAAATTATAAAATATAATTTGAACTTAATTAAAAATATGTAAAATATCCAAATTGAATCTTTAAGTTAGGTTTTTAGTTTGCTGGTGCACAATGCTCTATTTAATCCCTACTACTTCTACTTACCAAAAAAAAAAAAAAAAAAAACCCCAATGATTACATTCTTTATCTTTCTATTGCTAACTCCAAATGTGAATATTTTAAGACTTTTTAAAAATAGAATCATCTCTTTCCATTGACTCTAGATTCAATCAACGCACATACACTAGAACAATCTAAACACTAGAACAAACAACCAAGAAAGAACTAGCACTACAACAACTGCTGCCATACAATCCAAAACCATTTTATTTTATTTCGTCTCTTATCCATCCATCCATCTCACTGGTGTGTGTATGTGTGGTTAATGTGATTCTTTGAACAGTGGGTTTCAAGCATGTTCTACACTGAAGAATAAACCCCATCAATGTTACTCAATGCTGCACAATTCAAACATTACTGCGAATTCTAGGTGTTGGAATCATCTCTGCCCTTTACAAACAGCCAGATCCCTCAGCAGTAGAACCCAGAATGTGCTCGGATTTTAGTTAATTCTCAAAGTTTGTGCAACTGTAACTGCTAAATGAATTAACTAGTCAAGTGTGAGGACTGCAGGACAACTGCAGATCAGCATTTGATGTTTTTAGGAACAGACAGATAATATGTTCTATTGCTTGGTAGAAACCGCAAGGTCTACGGCCATTTAATGCCAAGTTTGATGTCTTACAAACTACGATCCCTGTATGGTGATGCATGTAATGCTTGCATTGGCGAGGTTCATATTTATGTTGCCTCCATAAGTAGTGAATCAGAGGTTTGGTTTTTATGATTCGGAATATCATACTGACACACGCAATGTCAAAAATTCTGCCATAGTCATTGCAAACATTGATACCGAAAGCAGAAACGGTTCCCCTGTAAAATTGTAAAACTAGAAGTATTACTGTGTGACTCAACTCCGGAGCGTGCCGGCTGAAGTACATCGATGAGTGACACTCCACTGACCGGGTGGAAAGAAACGCTCGGCCTGCAACCAATAGGCAGCTAGAAAGGATGAAGATCACCAGGCACGGCTACCTGCAGGCCACGACTGTAGCTGTCCTGAGGAGTCCTTGCACGAGATTTAATGCTCGTCTCGCATGCTCCGCGACTCTTTATCCACAGCAATAATCGATCAGTTTCTCCCACGCCATCGATAATTCATGATTTGGTCCGATCAAGTTTGCATTTCCATCGTCAGGACGATCCAAGCCTGTTATTGGGGTGTCATCGTAACCTGGATTGGGTAGTTGGAGGTCTGTAGTTGGATTAAAAAATGTATTCGCTACTTGGGACCGATCGATAGATCGATCGTGCTCTGGTCTTATTGTTTTGTGAACCTGTGATGGTTGTGTTGGTGTCTGAGGGGAGTGGACGGGGAGCTATGGCGGTTGGGAGAGTGTTGGTCGCGGTGGTGCTGGGCTTGTGCTTGTTTCGTCTCGAGCTGTGGCGAATAAGGAGTAGCCGAAGCCGAACAATTACCCTAACTTCGAGTTTCATGAGTCGCCGGTTGAGGAGACCATGGAGGTGAAGCGCCACAACGAAGACAGCTCGCAGTTCTCGCAGTCAGATATTCATGAGGAAACTTCTTCTGCGAGGAAGTACAAGCCCAACAACTACCCAAACTTTGAGTTCACTAAGACGTCCGTGGATGAGGCATCGCAGGCTCATGCTGATAATGCGCACAACCAATTTGACAGGGAGAGCCAGAACAATTTCTTCACGGTGCCGGATGCGGGGGACTTGTTTCCTGCATCGGACAACAAATTCTCTAGCCACGAGACGTGCTTTGAAGACCCGTCAGTTGTGTATAATGCCCATCGGGAGTCAATTAAACCCTCCCTCGACCAAGCGGAATTTCAAGGTTGGAGATCAAAAGCACAGAGGTTTCGACACTTGCAACAAGTTTACATCCTCTTACGACATGATCAACGACGAAAACAATGCTGAGTACGGCTCATTTGCGTCGAACGAGGTGCGCTTCACCAATGTTCACAAGACACAAGTGCCTGCGGAGGATCACACCCATACCAGGGTGCATTCGGAGCGCGTTGGCTCCAGCCAGTTCTTTTCCCCTGCCAGCGACCCCGACTTCGCATTCAGGTTTGCGAAACCCGCGTCGATGATTCTGTCTTCATTCGGCAAGAGCCAAATCGGCAACCGAGCCAATGCAAATGCTTACTCGCTATTTCAATTGAACAACAGCGATGGCACCAGTGATCCCGCAGCAATCTATGGCAAGACATTCCCCTCCCTATCCTCAACCACTGTGAAGAAACAGACGATAGCTACTGGCAACGGCTACGGTAACATGTAATCCTCGGCGTTTTCTCTATACACTTTCTCGATACCTTTGTTTGTTTTTGAGAATGTCGCAGCTCACGTACCATCACGTGTTCGTGGACTTAGGTATTGGGCGGAGCACACCACGCAATTGCCCTCCCTATTCAACATCAATACCCAAGTCGCGCAAGCATTTGGCACTAAGGCTGGCGATGTCTAAGGCATCACCACACTCCTTCAGGCGTTATACGACAACCGATCGGATGGTTACAGCCAACTGCTCAGCCACGGAACTGCTGCTCTCTTGAACTCCTATTCCAAGCCGAACTACAGAGTTCGCCATGGAGCCGTCATCGACCAGTTCCTGAGAGCTCTGTCTTCCAGGACTGCGGCCGCCGTTCAAGGCCAGAAGTTGTCGAACTCCAATCATGGTTACGGGCCTAGCGAGTGTATGAATTAGTTGCAGGAGCCGTGTCTGGGTTGTTGACTGATCCCATTCTCGGTGACTTCAACTACATTCGTGACGTCACAAAGTTTAGTTTTATTGCCTACAGGTTCTGGTGGTTGGGTGCTGCGACGCTCCCAATTTCCTTACCTAGCTTTTTGTTGCAGCTGATTTGATGCAGGGTCTGTGAGTCGCAGGGACGCTGCAACTCTCGGTCCATATTTGGTGGTAGTCAGGTCGTATTCGACATTATTATTATTTTTTTAAAACTGTTTCTTTACTTCATTTTTGGTGGAGTCCGATGCAATTGAATTCCGCGTTCTCGTCCTGCTACATCTCATCCATGGATTTGCGATGTCGTGGCATGTCACTGTAATCGTGAGGCCAGCATTTGGACAGGTGTTTTTCGAACTGTTTGTGGGATTCATGAAAGTCTCACAGTGTCGAAGTCAAGCAAGTGGTGATAGAAACTACGTAGTCAATAGATGTTTTTAGCAGTGTTCCTGCTTAGAATTTGCCTTACACTGAAAGTTTCTTCTTGCCATCAGTTTTATACATGATTTGGAGACGTCATTTCAAACACCTATTTGAACGATCTTTTTTTGTTTTTTGTTTTTTAATCAACAGGGTATACCCATCGCACTCATTGATAAAAGAAATACTGAACGATCTTGACTTTGATAACCCCACTATGGTCTCGATGACTGGTATGCCCAGGGGTTGGAATGACAAAAGTCATCTACGAACTAAACTAAAAGGGCAAACTGGGTCGCGCGAGAGAATTCTGGTCCACGCGCGAGGTTTGACTGTCAAGTTCAAACGCAATCTGGTGGGTTCATAACCTTTGAAAGGAGTACCTCGTCACTCATCTTCACACCTCTCCAACTTCGGTAGTTCCTCGATTCCTCGCCACAGCGTCAGCAACCTTACCAAGCCATCGACCGGATCGGTCCCCTGCCTGCGAATAGAAGACCAACCTGTCGCCCAAGATACGAAGTTGTGGATAGCAAGTTGTTGAACAAGATGAGAAGCCCTAAAGCTTCAGCGATGCAGTTTCTAGCAACCTGTATCGCAATCCTCCTGGTGAGCATAGGCCCCCAGGAGGTGTATGCCACCACTTACAGCGCGGAGAATCGAGCTCCCACAACAACCGGCGGAATGCGCTACACAAACGAGATGGGAGATGCTTGGACGACGCAAATGCTTGCAGATGTCCAGGCAACCATTGAGCGGGTTCTGTCCTTCAGCTACCGCCAGGTGGATCACGTCACCTTCATCGTGGAAGACTTCGACGGCAGTGCCTACAACAGCAATAACGAGATTCACGTGTCTTCGACATTCTTGGCCAACATCAAAGGGGACCTGCGATTCGAAATCAAGGGACTCATGCATCACGAATTGTGCCACAGCTTCCAGAACAACCGAGGGCAGTATGGCACCGACCCGCACTTCACCGGCGTCATCGAAGGCATCGCAACCTACATCGAGCTGGTTGCCGGCTACGGAATAGGCCCCAAGGTGAAAGGCAGAAACTGGTACGATGGATACGAACACACCGCCCACTTTTTGGATTGGATCGATCAAACTCAACGAAGCGGGTTTGTCAATCTGCTGAACCAAAAAATGGGACAAATGGATTGGAACGACAGCTTCTTCCTAGACCTCACCGGCAAGGATGTGGATACTCTCTCACAGATGTACCAGGCTAGTTTCTAAAATAGATTTGGGCGATGAGATGTTTTGCTTCACAGCGCAGGTAGATCTATCCTCTAGTGAACACAATCCAGCAGGATTTGTTTACCCGGCATGTCGATGCGAGTAAAACTCAGAAGAATTATGCAACATAAGCTCTGTTGGAAACATGCTTTAAGGTTGTGACAGTCTGTGTGTGATCGCCCCACTCCATCGCCGCCCATTTCTAGCCACCCTCGGGATGGCGATAGCCTGATTCGGTGTCCCTGGGGTCATCTTTTGGACTTCTGTGCCCCATCGATCTCTGCGCTTGTGGCGCGTTGGATCCAGGTTTCCCCACCGACAGTCACCGGCTTCGGTCTGAACCCAGACATCTCGAAAGCCAAGTGGCATTTTTTCTGATCCTTGGAACCGTAACTAGAAGTTATTGACGAAACTGATGTCAGAATCAGGAGCTTTTGAATTTGACTGTGGTGGATGTCGTAGATTCTTGAATGTTGTTTGATTATGTCAACATCCTGTACGCATTACAGCACTGTTCCATAGATATTAGATATTAGATCTATTAATTAAGATCATCACCTAAATTTGTAAAATCCCAATTTTGTATTTCTACGGCAACCACTCAATATATCTATGTTAATTTTGCAACTCTTTTTGTTGTAAATTCCACATTACATTTTGCTGTTCTATCTACTAGTGGACAACACTCATGACCCCACCTTCTTGTGTATAGTGCTTATCATTTTTTTTGTACTAGTAGAAGTATTCTAGAAATTTGCGGGTTTATCCAAGTTGTTTAGTTAAAAACATATCCATTTTAGAAATTCATCTCCCTCTTTTTTCCAATTTAGGATATGTTTCTTGGTGGCCACTTGTAGTGTATAGATTATGTCTACCCATTAATGAAGACAAGTTGCTTGAACTTGTTGAGCTTTAATTGTAGCAATTGCTTGCATTTGGTGAGGAGATCTTATTCTATGCTTAGATTATTGGCCAATAACAAATGCAAAACAAGATTGACAATTCTAATCTTAATTGCTATTAGTTAGGATTATGATAAAAAATAAAAAGATTGATTTTAAAAAATATTTTAGTTTTAAAATACTAGAATTAATATTAATTTTATACTATTATTATTAAATATTTTTAAATAAAATTTTAATAAGATAATAATTAAAAATATAATTGAAATAAAAATTTGTTAAATATTATATCTAAGATAATTTAAAGTTAAAATTAGTAAAATAATTAACATAAAAAATTAATATTATTTTTAAAAATTTAACAAACATATTATTTGTTATGATATTAAATTTATAAATTTAATAAATAAATATATATATAAGTATATATATATATATATATATATATATATATAATTTTAATAATATTTTTTAATAAATGTTTTTTAATTATATTTTAAAAAATATAAATATATTTAGAAAATATAAAATAAACTATATATCAAAAAGAATTATAATACTAAATTATATAATGATGGTAGATATATTAAATTTTTTAAAGTGGTTTATATCTGATAATAAGCATTAAAAAAATTTATATACAAATATATATTTAGAAGATATTTGAAGCTTTTTAAAAAATATAATAAGTCTATTATAGTTTGATGATAAATTTATTATTTTAAGAAAAACAAGATCAATAAACAAACTATCAATTATGCAAAGATCATAGAAAAAGTGTATGAAAATTTTTAAAATTTTTTAAATTTTTTAAAAAATTAAATATAAATTATTAATTTAATATTTATATTTAAATTAATAGAATTACTATAGTTTATAATTTATAGTTTTTTTTAAATATTAGCATATATTCTTAGTAAAAATATGATAAGATATTGTATTGAAATTAGAGTTCAATTCTTAAATATTTGAACAATTTTCAAAGAAAATTCTTTCTTTCTTCTTGCTTAAGATTCAATGTTAAATATTTTGTAGATGCCTTTAGTAAATCTTTAATGATTGTTTTTGTTTGTTTTTTTTTATTTTTTAAAATTTCGCTTCTTAACTTTGAATAACACTCTTATTATATTAAAAATTATTGATATTGTCTAGAATATAATATATTACCACAATATATTATCCAATCTTCTATTGTTTAATTTGACAATAATTAGATAAACTTTAAATAAAAATAAAAATTTATAAAAATTATTTGATATGGCATATTTATGTAAATATTTTTCTTCATTGCTTCTTTTCTAATATATTTCTATTTAGTATAATTTAATTAAATAATATAAAAATATATAATAATATTGTGTCATTCACCAAATACATGTCAGAAAATAAATATCTCCTTTAAGAAATATAAATTTTTTTAGATATTATAGGGTGTGTTTTAAAATAATACAATTTAAAAAATAAGATGATTCAAACTAATCTAAGATAAGATAGTTTAAAATTAAATTGTCTTTAAATAATTTAAAATTTATTAAGGTATTTGTGAATAGATGTATATTTTTAATAATATTTTTAATATTATATTAAAATATATTATATTTAATTGTATTTAGGTTTTTACTTTTAAAATATTATATTAAATATAGGTATTCTTTTGAACAAATTATTTTATATATGTATGTATATATTAAAATATTTCTATATACATATAAATTTTTTTAATTAATTTGTATGTTCAAAAAAAATTAAATTTTTTTTAACTCTTTGTATATTTTATATTGTACAGAAAAAATATTTGTCTTATTAATTTTACTTTTTAGAATTAACAGTAAGTTTTTTAATTTCAAAACTAGACAAGTTGATGATTTATACTAAAACCTCTAACAAAATGAAGTAACTTTAAATATAATAAATTTTTTTATTAAAAAGTCTGAATGGAACAAGTGCAAGCCATTTTAATTCCAAAACTATATTTATGGTTAATAAGTAAAAAAAAGTAGAAAAACAAGACAAATTTTTTTAATTAAAAAGAGAGCAAGAAAGCTATTCCTTTAATACAATATGTATTTTATTTGGTGGAAATCTAAGATATCTTATTGATAATCTTCAAGAGATTTAGCAACTCTAATCTTTAGCTTAAGTTAATTAAAAGTATGTATATGTTAGTTTAAATTATAATAAAATAACTGTATATTATATTGATTTCTTTATCTATGTATAATTTCATGTCTATTTTCTCAATAATTGGTGTTAAAGCATGATTAAAGTGATGCAATAGTTGGAAAGTTTTTAAATGCAAAATTTGAGGTAAAAATTTAATGAGAAGAATAATTTTGAATTGTCACAATCGAAGATGAAAGATTTGCTTGTAAAAGAAAGATTACACAAATTGTTGGAAAAAGAGCTTGCAAACAAGACTAATAAAGAATAAAAAGAAGTCAATCTAAAAGCTATAAGCACAATTTATATGAGTCTTGTAGATGAGGTGATATATAATACTATAAACAATAGTTAAGCACCAAAGTTATAAATGAAATTGAAAAGTTTGTTTATGATAAAATTGATAAAAAAAATTAGCTATATGTGAAGTAATAATTTTATACTTTGTATATAAAAAATAATACTATTGTGCTAAACTACTTTCAAAATTTCAATAAGATTCTTTATAATTTAAGTATTTATATCAAATTAAAAGATAAAAATGAAACTTTGCTCCTATCAATTTTATTGCCTTTATTATTTGTACATTTGCCATTGAAATGATACAATTGACCTAGAAGGTGTCATAACAATTTTTTTATACAATAAAATAATAATAATAATAATAATAATAAGACTTCATATTTTGAAGCATTATTTATAAAAAACAAAAAAAATAGACTATGGACATAACAAAAAAAAGTCTACATTAAAATTTAGAGTTGAATTTGATAAATTAAAAATCATGTGCAATGGATGTAGAAAATTAGATATTTTATAAGAGCACACAAAAAAATTTAAGAAGATAAAAATAAAAACAAAGATCAATTTTTTGAATAAGTTGATTTTATAGATTCAAATAGAGACTTTGAAAATATCTTTATTATGATTATAGAAAGTGATAAGTTTTGAGATATATAGATCCTTGTTTCTAATTGCTTATATTATATGTTTCTTCAAATAGATTGATTTTATACTTATACTCTATATAACAATAGAATTATATTGATAAGAAATAATATGCCATGCAAGATTGTAGAAATTGGCTTAGTTTATATTGAGATCTTTGAAAGAATTTTAAAAACATTGATTAATGTTTGGTATATTTTTCAATTATAAAAAAACTTGATTTCTTTAGATATATTAGAATTGAGTGGTTGTAAATGGATAACAAACGGTGGAGTTCAAAAAGTATCTTAAAAAACTTATATAGTGATAAAGAACAATTTGGTCACATGAGTGAGCAAAGGCTTATAAAACCATACAAGCATCAATTCTTAAAGAGAGTACATTCTTATATTATAGATTTATATAAATATTATGTATTTAGAAAATATTATAGAATAAATTTTTATTTATTTATTTATTACACTAAAAGTATGTTGGACTATATATATATAAATATATTAAGGCTTATACAATTTATTTCAAAAGTTAATTCACTATATCTTGTTTATTTTATATATGATTACTTAAAGAAGGTGTAGATATACATGATGTAGCAAAAATCTAAGATATATTTTTTATTTCTATAGAATAGAAAACAATGATAGAAAAACAAACTAGAAAAATGTAAAAGATTAAAGATTTGATAGTACAAGAGAGTACAAATCAAATTAATTTGATGAATTTTATAAA
The DNA here is from genome assembly GCA_036785485.1 of Physcomitrellopsis africana. Classification (NCBI taxonomy): domain Eukaryota; kingdom Viridiplantae; phylum Streptophyta; class Bryopsida; order Funariales; family Funariaceae; genus Physcomitrellopsis; species Physcomitrellopsis africana. Next base: position 720,965 of record JAWRVF010000021.1, on the reverse strand, counting down.
GATTTTTTATTATTTTATAATAAAATAGAATAATAAAAAGATTAAATTATATATTGTTGAAAAAGACACAAAATAATTTAACCAATTTTAGATTAGAAAAGAGTTTTTAAACTAAATTTATTAATATTAAATAATTATTTTAATAAACTTTTCTTTATTTACAAATATTAAGTGCAAAACACATCATAAAATGTAGATTTATAGATTACTCCTAGTTTATGATTTTTAGATGTCTAATATATATATACATTTAAATAAAAAATAATATCAATGTTGGATCCTAAGGCTAAAAAATATATCTTCCTAAGTTATAGAATTTTTTTTAAAAGGATATAGAATGTGGGATCTAAATACAAGTAAAATCATTGTGAGTAGAGATGTGAAGTTTGGTGAAACATTTATATTGAAAGATAGTGATCTATATAAAAAAAATATAATTAAATTATTTTTGATATCTTTAAGATAATAGCTAATATTCTTTAAATTTTATATAACTTTAAAAAGACTTTAAATTCCACTAGACCTAAGACAATTGATGATAAAGATAGACTAAATCCAATATTACAAAGCTTATAAAGAAAAAGAATAATTTCTCATAGATTTTGCAATCTAAGTAAAGTATCATTTGCTTTAATTACAAAAAATGGTATATCTTTTATATTTCAAGCAATACAAGATAAAAATTAGTACAAATCAAAGATAATAATAGATGAAGATATAGAGTCTCTTTATAAGAACTAAATAGAAGATTTAAAATAATTATCTAAAAAATAAAATTAGCTATAAAGAGTTATATAGAAAAAAGATTTTAAAAGTATATTTAATAATATATAAGATTAGATTTGTAATAAAATAATATGCTAAAAAAATATTTAATTTTAATAAAATATCCTTACTTATTATTAAGATTATTTCTATTTATATATTATTGGCAATTGTTGCATAATATGATTTAAAATTGGAATAGTTGAATGTCATTATTGCTCTTTTATTAAAAAAAAATTAAAAGAATAAATCTACACACATCAAGATAAAGGCTTTAAAAGATTTGGAAATAAAAATCTTGTATGTAGGTAGAAAAAATCACTATATGGATTGAAACAAAATTTTAGACAATCGTACAAGCAATTTAATGCCTTTATGGTTAAGTAAGAATATAGTTTTAGTAATTTTAATTTTTATGTGTATTCCAAATAATTAAAAAAACTAGATTATATGATTCTATTATACATATATTATATATTGATAATATATTGGTTTTAGCAAAGAAAAAATTAATATAGATAAATTAAAATTACAACTAAATAAAGATTTTAATATGAAATATTTAGAATCTACTAAAAATAATTTAGGTATTAATATCTACAAAGATAAAAAAGAATGTACACTTTGGATATTACAAGGAAGATATATTAAAAAATATTAATATATTTTGCCATGGAAAAAGAAAAATAAATAAATACTTTTTTAGTATCTTATTTTAGATTATCTTTTATATGATGATCTAATGCCAAAGATAAAAGTAAAAAAAATATCATATTTTATACCTAAGGAAAGTAATCTAAATAGAGAAATCAAATATATATATATATATATATATATATATTAGAAAGTAATAACATGGATACTTTGTTATTTAAAAGGTACTATAAATATTTACATTGTGTTTGTTATAAAATGTAAAAGAAAAGAAGTATTATAAGCTTTGGTGATGCTGATTTTGTTAGAGACTTAAATAAGAAATGTCTTCTAAAGCTTATGTTTTTATAATGGTTGGTGGATCCTTGAGATGGAAGTCTATTGCACAATCTAAGACAATACTTTTAATAACTGAGGTAGAATATATGGTTATTATAAAAATAATCAAAAAATAAATATGATTAAAAAGACATAATAATAAACTTGATTTGGTGTAAGATTAAACTATTTTATTTTGTGATAGCTAAAGTACAATACATCTAGCAAATAATCATGTATATTATTTTAAAATAAAATAAATAGATATTAATTATTATTGTGTTAAAGATGTTGTTATGGTATTAAAGTCTATTTAAAAAAATCGTATATAAAAATTAAATGTAAAATATATATTGACAAAACCAATAATAGTTGATATGTTCAAGTAATATTTGAGCTTGTTGAATGTGAAATGTCCTTAACAGAAGATCATCCATTAATGTATGGTATAATATACATTAATGCTTATTTTTACTTATTTAAACAAAATTCAAGTCAAAATAGAGATTTTTATAATGATGCCTTATATTTTATTTATTTGATATATATAATACAAAAAATTTATCTATTATTGATAGATATTTTTATATAAATTCTAAAAAAAGATATAGATGCTATTTTATGGTTTTTTTTTAATAGAATTATGTTATATGAAGTATAGCTTTAGAATATAGTGGATATTTGGTTGTAGAAAAAAACTATCTATAGGTCACAATTGTCTTATAATAAAAAAATGAGGTATTAAAAAAATCCTTTTTAATAACCTTAATCCTCTTAGAAATCTTAAATTTAAATAATCTTAACTTTATCATTTCCAAATCCCAAATCCTATCAAATCTTTAATCTTTAATAAATTATAAATAAATCCTAAGAAAATCTTTAAAAATATTAAATAAATATTAAATAAATACTAAATAAATACTAAATAAATATTAAATTAATTTTAAATTTTTTTAAATAAATCTTACAAAAATCTTTAAAAAAGCTTATGAAATTTTAAAAAAAAATTAAATTTTAAGCAAAAAACTTTAATAGGATACAACTCCTAATTAATTTTTTTATATTATTAACTTTTTATCATGGGTAAAATCAAAGAACTATGCAAGATTATAACAAAATAATGAAATACATTATTTTTTTACTGCTTTGATGTGAAACAATCTCAAGAATCTTCAAAAATATTCTAGAACCTTCTAAAATCTTTCTTAGATGCATATTTGTGATATCACCTCTCTTTTTAGTTCCAAGTTCCTTGAGGACCAATAAATCCAATATTATTTAAAGGCAAATAAAATCAAAGATGTGTCTTATAGTCTTTATAACATATTTCAATTATCTTTCTCAAGTGAAAAGTCTCATTGGTCCTTATAACCAATGATAATAACCAACACCTTCTATTTAAAACCAAGCTTATACTTCTGTGTTTCTATTGCAAAAATATCCTTCAAATATAGCTTCTAAATAATCTTTATAAGCAGGTTTAATTTCAATAATAATTGTTACTGATTGGATACCAAGTATTTTTTTAAGGCTTTTGTAATTTAAGTAGTTCTTCTTCTCAAGATCAATAACATAAATTATCTAATTGAGATGGCCTAACTTATAAGATATCATCTTCTTAGCTATCTATGCTTGATATTCTAAACAAAAAAAATCATAAATCTTAGATAAAATGAGATGGTATTAAATATACTATTTATATTATATATAAAAATTAATTTCAAAACTTTTGTAATTGCTTTGTTTTCTTTCAATAAAGAATTTAAAAAATTTACAAAACATCATATTGAAGCTTTTTAATTTAGATGATATGACAATATTATTAAGTAGTTGGCACATATGTTGGATTTGGAAGGGTATCATTAATGAATTCTAATATCTTTTGAGGTGCATTGATTAAATTATAAGCTAGCTTCTAAATACAATCATTGATGGTATAGCTATGCCAATGTATAAAGTATTTAAGCTGTCTTTATCTTATCTTTATATCAAGTACTTCTTCTATCTCAAATTCTTTATAATCATATATTTTAATATAAGGTATTGGCACTTATATTCTTCTTAATATGCTTGATTCTTTATAAGATTTTAAAAAAGAAGCGTAAAAAATATGATGTATCTTTATAAATATTATAATTTTAAATGATAAGTATTAAGGCTAATTTATTTTTGAATAAAGAATGGCCTTAATCTTTAATAATCTAATTTTTTACAAGATCAATTGGTTTAATATTGTATCAAAGGAGCAACACTTTATTGCAAACATTAAAGACAAATTGTTTTTAAATTTTGAAAAGCTTTTTTTGCTTTTGGTCTTCATTCGAATTTATCTTTGTATGTTAGCTATATAAGTAGAGTTATTATTTAAAAATAATTCTTGATAAAATCCTATAAAAGTTTGTAAATTCAAGAAAATATTAAATATCATATACTAATTTAAAAATTGTTCAATTACTAATGGTATTAATATTCTTTAGATCCATTAATAAGATTTTGTTGAAAATAATATAATCAAAAAATTTCACTTATGGCTTATAAAATACACATTTCTCTAACTTGGTATATAATTCAATATCTTGAAATTTTTATAAGATAAGACAAACAAACCATTCATATTTTTTATGTATCTTTGAATAAATCAAGATATTGTCCAAATATCAAATAACAAAATTATGAAGGAATTTACAAAATATATCATTCATTAAAATTTTAAAAGATTGCTAGAGCATTTGTAAGTCTAAATGGCATGACTTTTTATTCAAAATATCCATAGTTTATTCAAAATATAGTCTTCCATTTGTTCTTTTTTTTAATGCATACTAAATTATAGGCACTTTAAAAATCTATTTTTGTATAAATCTTTATTTTTTCTAATGAATCAAAAATTTTAGATATCAATGGTAATAGATAGCAATTCTTTACTATCATTTTATTAAGGCTGTAATAGTTGATAAATTATTATAAATACACCACTTAAATAAAATAAAACTTCAAAAGTTCAAAGAATTGTGACAAAAAAAATGTTTATTTTATATCACAAGCAAGAAGCTATGACAAGGTATAAGAACAAGACCAAAAGATCCAAACTAAGCCATAAGGATTGCATTGTTGAGACTAAAGATCTCTTCAATCTCAATTCCTATATATACTAGGTACAAGGAAGCTCTTTGAGGAATTTCTTTGATGCTTAGAGATGAAGCAAGCCTAAGATCCTTCTATGACTATCTAAGATTCTTTAGAACCTTTTAAGACCTTCTAAAATCTTCTTAAAATCTATTAGGACCTACTAGGATCTTCTTGGAATCATCAAGAACCTTCTAAAATCTTCTAAGATCAAATAGAATCTTCTAAGACTAAATAAAATCTTTTAAAATCTTTTAGAACCTTCTTCCATTGTATGTCCGTGATATCACTTCTCTTTTTAGCTCCAAGTTCTACAAGGAAGAATAGAGTCAAAGTTGATTAAAGGTGAAGGAAGTCAAAGATGTATTGCATAATATCCACTACATACTTAAGCTAACTTTTGCAAGTCAAAAGATTCATCAATCTTTGCAATCAACAAAAATGATCAATGGCCTCTAGCATAGATTAAGCTTGAACTTCTATGTCTTTATTGTAAAAATATCCTTCAAAAATTACTTTAGGATGTCTTTTATGGGCAAGTTCTACTTTGATGATAATTGTCATAGAACAGCTATTGGATATTTTACAACATCTTCTTGGTTTAAGTAGTTTTTCATCTTGAGGTTGACAATACAAAATGTTTGATTGATATGGCTTAATTAGCATGGTGTTGTTCTCTTGACTATTCATATTAAGAAGATAAATTTTTATTCTTCAATCTAAGTTACAAGATGGCCTCATTTAAGAAATGCTTGTAATTGGTGGTGTGAAGTAAAGGAAGCAAATAGCAAGTACAACAAGAATAACAACCACAAAACTAGAGAAGTAAAGGATATCAAGCAAGTACATAATTAAAACTACATCACAGTTTGTTCACTGTATTTTCACCTAATAAAAAATAAAAATAAAAAATAAAAAATAAATTTTTGAATAGATAATTTTTTTTATCTTTCTAATTGTATAAAAAATATATAAATCTGAATTATTATGAATAAATTATGATAATCCAAAGATAGAAGGTAAATAATTAAAAAATTAAGTAGGAATTTTTTACCTCAAAGATAACTTGCTTGAGAGATCATGAGTTTGAACCTCATCAAGGCTCATAAGTAGTATATAAGGGTGTCCTAGAGAGGCCACGAGGCCTTAGTCTTATCCTCCTACCTACATCCAAGGTGCCACAACCTATATGGGACTTGTACACCTCCTTTCTTACAAGGACTACTCTAGCTGTTGGTCCTCCTATTTTCTACTAGTAGAACTCATTTTTTTATAATTTTGACTTCACCATGGTGTTTAAAAACACCCAATTAGCCTAAGAACCTTGTATGGCCTTCAAATCTTACTCCAATTCTTCATAATGGCTCCCAAGGTGGTAAAATTCATTTTTACCAAAATCTTCAAAATTATTTTAAAAATTCCTAAAAAATTCTAAGTAAATTCTTATAATACTTTTAGAGTGATAAATTCAATTTCAAACTATTTTATTCTACCTTAGAGATTTTTTATAATAAAATCAATTTAAATCAATTAAAAATCCTATTTTTTACATAAATAATTAAAAAGACATGAGATTTATTTCTCATCCTTCTTCTACCTACTAAGTAACATTTACATATTTTCAATAAGTACTATATAGAGATAGAAGGCCAATGTAGACATTGGTCTTAATAACTAAATGGTAATTCTTATAATTAAGAAAATACTAAATCAATTAAGATAATTGCCTCCAAGACTTACTAGGTTCCTATTTCTTTCTCATTAATACTATTTTGCTTCATTTAGCATCATCTAAACACATCTTTATTTTACAATTGTAGTTTTGGCACTCTAAATGCATTCTTTTATTCTAAAACAATTAATGAATCAATTTGATGACTCACACATATCTAATTATATAAGCTAAATCAAAGATGTATCACAATCTTAAGGTGGAATGGAATTACTTTTAGATTTGTTATTTTATATGTATATGGGAGTTGAGCTCTGAAATTTTAAAAAATCTTTCCTTCTTTCTTACAAAAAATTTCAAAGTCTATAATATACCATATTTAGGTATGTTAGATAGAAGTATTATATAACATGTGCTCCCACTTTAAGTCTACAAGGATGTCGTCAATGAAACTTCTCTATTTTTTGTAGTGCATTGATTAAGTTTGAAGCTAGCTTCCATATGCATTCACTAATGTTGTAAATATGCCAATGCACAAAGTACTCTAATTGCCTTTACTATAGCCTTGAATCAATTGCTTCTTCTACTTTAAATTCTTCATAGCTATTTACTTCAATATAAGGCAATGGCGGTTGTATTTTTTTTAATATACTTAATTTCTATAAGCTTTTCAAAAAAAGATGTGTAAAAAATATGATGTATTTTTATAGATATTAGTAGTTTCAATTGATAAATAACAAAGTTAATTTATTTTTGAATAAGAAATAGTCTTAATCTTCAATAGTCTAATTTGCTAGATTGTCAAGTAGTTTTTATGTTTTGTTAAAGCAATCACATTTTATTGCCAACTTAAAATAGAGGTTATTCTTTTCTCTGCATATTAGTTGTCTCTTTGGAGTGTACTTGAGCTTCTTTTAGTTGAAGTTTTAAAGTAGCTTAAATATTAACAATTCAATTACAAAGTCATCTACCACTAGATTTTTGAATCTACCAATAGATAACATGTCCAATTTTGGATAGTGGCCATAATTGGAATAAAATAGAATATATTGAGTAGATACATAAATTATTTTATTATTAGCAAATTCAGATAGAGACAAATAAGATGTCTAATTGTCTTGTTGGTAATTGATGGTATACCTTCAATACTATTCTAGGATTTGATTGACTTGCATCATTTGGCCATCAATTTGTAGACAAAATATTAAAAAAAGCTTAATATCTATTCAAAAAAATTCAAAAAATAACTTCCAAAACTTAGACATAAATTTTGATCTTTGATCTGATATAATATTATTTGATAATCTATGATATCAATAGACATTATCAATAAAAAATTTGGCCCTTTTTTCACTAGTAATGGTCATTTTGCAAAGAATAAAATGTGCCATCTTGATAAATTGGTTAATAAATAAATATATATATATATATATATATATATATATATATATATAATCAAAAAACTTGATGGTGAAAGATCTGTGATGAAGTCCATAGAGATAGAAGTTCACAATTGTTTTGGAATTAATAACAATATTGTATTATGATTTGGCTATCTTATGAAAATTATATACATATATTTAATATATAATTTATTATGCAATTAAATAAGAGCCATATTAATAAATTTTAATTAATTACAAAATATGATTAGATTATTATTTTAGAAGGAATTTGTTTAAAAAGATCATTATTGAGATTTGTATTTGTATTTTATTTTTTATTTTTTAATTATAATTTTGAAGGTTGATTTTATATTAATAATACCTTTATATATTTTAAATCATCTTTATTAGACATTGGTGATTCTTGAAATCTTGTTTATTTCTTTTATTTGATGTTTAGAACATATATTATATAAATCTTATTAAAAAAAGATTAGAAAGAGATTTTTGGTATTAAAAAGAATAGTTAGGTTATCTATGTAGATGAATCGAAATAGATGATAGAAATCTCTATTCCTATTGGTCAAAAATCATATCCAATGGACTTCAAGGAGGCTATCTAAGGTTTTATTAGGAATTAGAGTTTTTCTTTTAAAGGTATTTGAACATCAAAGATTAGAATCAATAAGTTTAGTATTTGGCTATGGTTTTGGTACAAAAATTGAATGATTTGGAATTTTCATAAAAAAAATATAGGTGCTCAAAATCAAGGTATTGATTTTATATATACTATCATTCTTTGGGATATAATTCATGTATATAGAAAGCAATATAAGATCGGCAACTGGAATTAAAGAGAGCACTTTCTAGGCTATATTTTATATATACAACTTGATGAATTTTAAGCTGGGATAAATAAGATATTAGGAATTGAAGTCAATTTTTGTAATTTAAGAGCAATAAGTAACCTACTTAATTAATGGTTGTATTTTAAATTATATCTTAAGCAATTTGACAAGATTTTGGCTCAAAATTTTCAAAAGTATATATTTTCATATTGCAAAGCTACATACAAAAATTTTATAGCATTAAGATTTTGGATTTTTGAGATATAAAGAAAATAGTGCTTAGATATCTATAATTAGAATTTTGAGTATATGCTAGGATTATTAAAATAACAGATGATTAAAAAAAAAACTATAGTTGAATTTTCTTGTGATAAAGTTTAAAAATATAAGTTATAATTTTGAGAAATTTAACAAAAATTAAACAATTAGATCAAAAGTTATTGGATCCTAAAATTTACAATGAAATTAATCTTTTGGAGATGAATACGATATTGAAGGATTTTGTTATAATTTGAGCATTTTGTGCAAACTTGTGAGTTCCACCAATGAATCTTAATTAGTAGATTAGTTAAAAATTATAATTTTAAGTTATTTAAATATCAAAATATTAAAATTAAAGACTTTATTTGATCATTTAAGTATTCATTAGAATTTAGAAGAGTTTATAAGTTACAAGAGTTTTATTAGAAAAAATTCATAAAATTGGAATCTTAATAATTCTTGGAAGAAATTATTTTAATTAGTTTAGATGGATATATAGAGCTATAATAAATTTTTGATATAAAAATAAAATTTTGAAAGAACATTATAAATTTTTTTAAAAATTATTGAGAATCTAATTTATTAATAATTGATTAATTATGATTTGACATAAAAAAGAATATTAAAGATTTTTTAGATATAATAAAAAAATCTTATATATAAACCTACTTAAATATAAGAAATTTTTATTAATATTATATATATATATATATATATATATATATATATATATATTATTTATCTTTTTTATTAAAGATAAATAATTTATCAAAGCTTGGCTAATAAGTTATAGATAAATTCTCTACAGCTAAATATCCAATATATCCATAGATTAAAAATCATGCCATACAACAATAGTTGAAAAAATCTATATGGATGATATTAAGGATTCTTTGATCTAGAACATGTGTTGTAAGAGAGAACAAATTTTTTAATAGCCTTTTATATTTGAAGCCACCAAAAATCTCTAAAAATAAATTCCAATATCTTATTGAATCTAAAATATCATGCAATTAAAAAGTCATAATGAATTTGGAGAACACAAAGATATAATGGCCTTTTTGGGATATACAAATATTCTCCAAAATAGAAGAGATTGTCTTCAAACTTAAATTTACTCAAATCATTGAAGATTTTACTAGAATAATATTTAACATAAAAAACAAGAAGGTCCATAGCCAAGGTTACACAAATTTGATCAAAAAACAAAAGACTTATTAGAATTGATGTAAAAGTTGCTTAAATACAAAATTTCTTGGATTTCAAGAGTTTTGTGAATTATTGGTCATATATTGCCTCTCTTTCTTTTCGCACAAGATATAATTGTTTGATAAATCATTTGATAATCTTTGTTACTTCTTAGATTTATGTGATGTTGAAGTCAAAACAAAATAGAAATAAGCTTTGACATGCTTAATAATAATTTAAAATATAAGCCAATATAAAATATTCAAGGTTCTTATAATTTGTATATACATCCATTAGATGTGAAGTGCCTTCAAGCAAATGACACCATTCTTAGAAAGAATCCATAATAATAAGAATTTTTTTGTAAATCTTATAATTAATCTCTATGGCCAAGAATTTTTTGGAATAAAATATATTTGAATGCAATTTCTTTTTTCTTCTAAGTTAGAATGAGCCTGCTTTTAATATAAAGTCTAATGTATTTATTTCTATAAAAAATGGTTTAAAATTTTTTAATGAATTAATATATAAGCTATAATGAATGTTGTTTTCAAGCATTCAAAGGCTTTCTTAGCTTTTAATTTCTATTCAAGCTTATCCTTGTATGTCAATCATATAAATAAAATAACTATCTAAAAATAATTATTAATAAATATTCTATAGAAATTTATAAATTCAAAAAACCATTAGACATCACATATTGATTTTAGAGTTGTCTAATTATTAATGGTCTTAATCTTCTTTGAATCTATCATTAGGCCTTTATTTGAGATGATATAGCTAAAAAAATTTATTTAAGGCTTATAAAATATGTATTCTTCAAATTTGGCATAAAATCCAATATCTTATAATTTTTATAAAATAAGGTAGACATGTCATTCATGCTCTTTTAAAGTCTTAGAATAAATGTAGATATTATCTAAATAGCACATAATAAAGTCATCAAGGAATTCATAAAATATATTATTCATGCTCTTTTGGAATCTTAAAATATGACATAGAAATATTATTCAAAAATTTAATCAGATCTTAGTTGAATTTTAATCAAAGTTTAAATCCTAAACAAATTCTATCAAAATTCTATTGAAATCCTAAATCTTAAATCTCAAATAAATCCTAATCAAATCTTAAATCTTAAATAAATCCTAATCAAATCATAATCAAATCATAAATCCTAAATAAATCTTAATAAAATCTTAGTCAAATCTTAAATAAAATTTAATAAATCAACCAAATCTTAATCAAATCTCTATAATTCTTAATCAAATCTTAATCAAATCCTCATGAATTTTATAGTAAATTGAAACCTCAATAATTAATGATTGAAGTGTTGATTTTGACTCAAAATTTATATATCTTTCAAAAATTAAGTTGAAAATATGTACAAAAATTTTGAAAAAGATTCAATTCACCAAATAAAAGATATATCCAAAACTTTGCTTGAGTATAGGCTGGCCTCCTTTTTTAACCTTGATATCAATTTCCTAGTACCAATATCTTTAATTTTTATTATTTAATTGCTTCTAAAATTTACAAATAGGTAAGAAATCAAATTTACCATCCATATAAATAATTTTCACCTCAATCCAACTAGTAAATAAGAAGATATCTTGAAAATCATCACTAATCTTCAAAATCCAATTTCTAAGATCCCAACCCACTTGAACTTCAATAACCTTCAATCAAACGATTTGATCAAGCTTAAATATATAGCATGCACTCAATACAATCACAAATCTACAAAATTTTATCTATAAATCTATAATCAAACTTACAAAATGCTTAAAAATATAAATCTTTTTTTATTTTATAAAAATCAAAGTCACCTAAATCAACCTTGATTTTGCAAAGCCCTTACAAAATCAATATCTATCCAAATCATTCAAAAATAATACTCAAAAAAATGTTCTAAAGTTTGCTCTTAAAATCAATTCTTTGATTTGCCAAAGAATTTTCCATTTATTGTAAGCATGCAATTTTGAGCTTTAAGATTTGATTTTGGCCTAGATTCACAAGAAGTACTTCACAAATATCAACTCTTAAATATTAAAATAAATTTTAGAATTTATTAAAACCTATTTTTAATCCCTTTTTAAAATTATCTATATTAATTATTTATCTCATTTATTTTAACTTGGCTCATTTATGCTCCTATAAAGAAAATAGAAGTCTCTTCTACAAAAAGGTAGTAGTAGTATTTTTTAAATTTTATTACTTCCTTATCTATTATTTATATTTATGAGATAATTTATTAAAATATTTTCATTTGAATTCTTCTATTATGTAATCATTCCTTTTTTCTTTCACCTAATGGTTATATTATTATACAATAATATGCATAGATTTAATTTTTTTAATTAAAAATATTTCTTATTTTATGATAAAATCTTTATCTATGAAACAAGCTGAAGCTTCTGAATCTAATAAGGCAAAGATTTTATGATTTCCAAGTCTTAAAGATATATTTGTTGTAAAATAAGACAAGAGATCTAAGGAAAGAATAGAATCTTTATTAGATGTTGTACATGATTCTAGCTACATGGTCCCTATTGTAGCTGGAAAATTTTATTTTCTCATATATTATCTTTTCTAGCAATCATGCTCTTTATTTTGTGGTTGTGTTGTTTTTTTGAATAATGTTGAGTAATGTGCTTAGCTTCTCCTCAATATAAGCATAGACCATATTAACAATGTCGAGTCTTTTTTTGTTCAATAAGAGATTTGAAATATATTATATCAATTTGCATTGATTTTGGCTTAGTTAAATAAATTTTTGAAAACTTAAGAGTTGTTATCATTAGTTAACGTATTCTTTTTCAACCAAATTTATGTTTTTGATATTTTTCAAATAATCAATTTTTGCATGCAATGGCTTGAATAATAAATTGTTTCAAGTAGTCCACTTTTAATATTATTAATACAAAATCTTTGACATTATCTTTCAACCCATAACAAAATTGATTGATAAGGGCTTTGTTATTCTACTCCACATTATAAGCAAGATTTTGAAATTTAATAGTATATATTATGGCTGACCATGATTCTTGTCATAAAGATAAGAATTTAGTCTTTTCTATCTTTTCTTGATCACTTTCTCTAAATACGGCTATAAACACTTTGAAGAATAAATTCAAATTATAAAGAAGTGAATTTTTTTCCATCAAAGGTGTAAATTAAAAAAGAATACTTCTTGATAGAAATGTGCCTATAAATCTAACTTAAGTAAATCCATTAGAATATTGAAAAAGATACAATCTTAGATAAAGCTTGACTTGTTGCAAAAATCCTCAAAATTTTGATCTTATTTTATCAAACTTTTCAGGCATATTAATTTTTACTTCCTTCATGCTTATAAAAATAATACTTCATGGATTTAGTTTTGAGACCGATTTACTTGCTTCTCTTAACTATACAATTTTTTGGCCTAGGCTCTGGACTTTTTCTATAAATATAGGAATATTTCTTGCATGATTGATATTAATGATGTGTGAAATTTCCACCCTTAGAGTATTGACAAGCTACTAAAGATCTTCGATAGTTGCAAATCTATTCTCACTTTTGCTAAGTGTAGCATCCATGATGTTTCATTCTATCATAGATAATTTTATAAATCTATAATTAAAATTAGAATAAGACAATCTGCAACTTCTAATATCAAAATTTCCACAAAGACAGGTGATTTACTCTCTTTAAGAAAAAAATCAAGATAAGAAAATAAAGAATATTAGTTTAAAGGTAGATAATCTGTAACCTTCAAATATAAAAATAGAAGTGAGATAATTTACTTATTTTTAAAATACAAAACAAGAATAGTGAATTAGCACTCTTGTCAAACTATTAAGAATATAAAATATAAACAACCAAAGTATCAAAATACTCCTAGGTCATTTGAAAGGAGTAAAGATTCACTCAAAGATGGTATAATATTAAATTAGAATCGCTATTGCCAAAGACAATAAGAATAGAAACTCTCAAAATAAGACTAAAAATAAGAAAGACATAGACAAGAGTAAAGAAGGCTTTATTCTTGTTTCTATATATATTATCTATCTAAAAGTTATATAGTGATGTTTTACAGGACCTTTAATACATGTCCAATTTGTAAGACATGTGTCAAGCTTACAAGACAAGTTTCTTATATGTGCGCTGCATAATTAACTTGTTTCTATTAGGGACATATATTTTGGAGGTTCACAGAACCTTCTAGAACATTCTAGAAGCTTCTTGATTTAATGAAAGTTGATTGAGAAGCTTTTCAGTTAATAAAAGTCGGTTGGGAAGTTTTCTAGTTAATAGAAGGAGCTCAAGAAGCTTCCTAGTTGGTAGAAGCTGTTCAAAAAGCTTCTTAGTTTGATGGAAGCCATGCAGAAAGCATCCTAGATATGAGTATATATAGGGCTTGAGGCTGAAGAATTTTTCAGTCTCAACAACACATCCTTTGGAGTTTTAACTCATCTTTTTTGGTATTGTTTGCGTACTCATCTGATTAATTCAAATTCTTCTTGGTTTCTTCTAATTCAAGTCTCTTATTTTGTATTCTTGTGTCCTTGATAGCTTATCAAAATTATCTTTATCTTCAATATTAGAGTTGGATCCTTCTTATTAGAACTTTTGAAGTTCTTCATATTAGCACCTTGCTTACGGAACAAACACTATCATGGTTTGCTTCCTTGTTTGAAAAAAATCACCAATATTGAGTAACTTTGAAATTTTCATAGAAGCATTTATAGAAGCATTTAGAGAATATGACAAGGCTCATTAGACAATAGCTAAGATCCGAGTATTATATCAAAAGGTGTACTTTGCATCAATCTATATATCCAACTTTAGGCAATTAGCATATGATATTAATTGGGACGAAGAAGCCCTAATGAGCCAATTTTATTGGAGATTAAGAGATGATATGAAGGATTTGTTATTGCCACTTTTGGATCTACAATTGCTTAATGAAGCCATTAGCAAAGCCTTAAAATATGAAAACTGATAATTTCAATGTCAACAAGATCAATGTTCATGGGCTTTAACAAGACAACATGCAATCTGATATACTCTTGTTACATCAACAAGCATTTTGAATTCACACTTAGAAGTAGAAGATATGCAACTTGATGTAGTATGATTTAAACGTCTTAGTCCACAAAAAAAGAAGCGTCAGATGAAAAAAGGTCTATGCCTATATTATAGCAAAGAAGGCCACAAGGTTGATAATTATCCAAAGAAAGAAAATCGATATATTATCAAAATCAGAAGTGCAATTATTCAAAAAAACGATAATATTTAACCATAGATGGGACCGTGCCACTGGACAATCCAATATTACAAAATTCTTCAGGTTTCTCTCTTTCTGCTCAATCTGCTTGTTGTTTTATAAAACTTTTATATTATGGCCCTTAGAAGCTTTAGACAACCACTTTGTTAGATTCAAGGGCGTCTACTTGTTTTGTAGATGAGGCATTCATTAAGCTTCACAAAATTCCTCTAATACAAAAATCCAAATGTATTCATATAGAAGTAATAGATGGATGATTTTTATCCTCTAGTAGTATCATCTATGAAACCATGCCTATAGAAGTATTGTTTAAAGATCATAGAAGTCAGATTGTGTTCAATGTAATTAGAACTCCTTCAAATTCTATTATTCTTGAGGTGTCTTAGTTGGAAAAGTATAATCCATCTATAGATTTGAAATTACAATGAACAATATTTTTGATAGAGATTCCTGCAAAAAAAAATTTGTAAAAAGCCACGAATTGATAAACCTTTATTTATTAGAACAAAGACTATTATAAGATCAATCAAAGAAGATACACCGTTTATTATTTATGTGGCTTTAATTAAAGAAGATATGACTTCATTGAAAAGTATTCTAGAGTAATATAATAAATTTTGAGACGTTTTTTAGAAAAAAATATTGATATATTGCCAGAGCACCAACTATACAATTGTATTATAGATCTTCAAGAAGGAATACAACCACCTTTTGGTCTAATCTATAATCTTTTTCAAAATGGACTTTCAGTATTGAAAGATTAAATTGATGAAAATCTTGCAAAGAACTTCATCATATATTCAAAATCTCCAACAGGTGTACCTATATTCTTTGTAAAGAAAAAAGATGGTTCCTTGTGTATGTGCGTTGATTATCAAGAATTGAATAAGATAACGATAAAGAATCATTATTTATTATAATTAATTTTAGGACTCTTGGAATAACTTGGCCAAGCTAAGATTTATACTAAAATAGATTTTTAAAAAACATACAATTTGGTACGGATCAAGGAGGGAGATGAATGGAAGACCACATTTCAAATAAAGTATGGATATTTTGAATATAATGTCATGCTTTTTAGAATAATAAATGCACCCGCTATCTTCCAACGTTTAACAAATGACATCTTTCGAGAATATTTGAATAAGTTAATGATGATCTATATTGATGACATCTTGATCTATTCAAAAAATCTAGAAGAACATGAGGAACATGTCAAGTTAGTATTACAAAAGCTACAAAATACAGGTTTGTATGCCAAACCAGAGAAATGTGTATTTCATCAATCTAAGATAGAATTTTTAGAATATATTGTATCTATTGAGGATTTAATGATGGATCCTAAGAAAATAGAGGCGGTTATGCAATAGGCCATTCCAAAGATTGTAAAAGATGTATAATATTTTCTTGGATTTTTTAACTTCTATTGGATCTTCATTAAAAATTACTCTGAAGTTGTTGACTTTCTAACTCAATTAATATGTAAGGGCAAATTAAAATAGAGGCCTCAAGCGGAGAAGGCATTCGAAGACCTCAAGACGGCATTTATTACAACCTCAATATTTAAGCATCCAAATTTTATAAAGGCATTCTATTTGGAGATTGATATTTTGGATTTTGCACTAAAAGCCATACTTTCACAAATAGGTATAGACAACAAATTCCATCTTATTATATTTTATTCTCAAAAGTTCTTTGCTATCAAAATTAATTATGAAATCCACAATAAGGAGATTTTTAGCTTGGATTCTTAATTGTCACCAATTTCAATGGAATATGTTACTATCTCAATTTAATTTTTTTATCATTTATTATTCTATGAAGCAACAAAGATTATTTGATGCTTTATCAAAGAGATCATATCTTGTACCAAAGATAGGAGAGGCAGGATTTTATTTAGAATATACAACTTTGTTGAAATTGGAGTAATTTCATCTTTGTGCCACCAATATATCAGTGCCTATTGACCCTAGTTTTCTTAATGAGGTGCATGTTGTAACCATTAATAATGCTTTATCTCTTTGTGTCAAGTATCACTTGAGAAAAAATGTTGATAAGTTTAAATTTGAGGTAGACCTTCTATACTTTGAAAAATATTTGTATATCCTAGAAGGACCAACCCGATTGTGTATTTTTCAATCTTACCATGACTTTCCAACTGCGGGTCATTTTGGATTTAATAAGATTTTGGAATTTATTTCTCAAGATTTTTGATGGCCTCAAATGTGAAAGGCAATGAAGGACTTTCTGCTCTCTTGCAACATTTGTTTAAGGTCCAAAAATCCTCAACACCATCCTTATAGACTCTTGCAACCCTTGTTTATTCCAAGATGGTCAAAATCTTCTATGTCGATGGATTTCATCATAGATCTACCGCCATCCAATTCATTAGATAACATCTTTGTAGTCATTAATTGACTTACAAAAATAGCTCATTTTATCCCTTGCAAAAAGATTGTATGTAATGAAGAAACGGTAAGACTCTTTTTTGATAATATATATCAATATCATGGCCTATCAAATGATAATGTATCCGATTGAGGATCCTAGTTCATATCTAAATTCTAAAAATTTCTTTTTAAAATATTAAAGGTGGATATTAAACTTTCTTTGGCTTTCCATCTTTAAAGTGATGGTCAAATAGAATGAATTAATCAAATTTTGGAGCAGTATTTAAGATGCAGCATTAATTGTCAATAAGATGATTGGATCTCATATCTACTATTAGTGGAATTTGTATATAATAATACTGTTCATATTTCAACTCAGCAAATATTGAAGCTTGATTTGTGGAATACATCAAAGAATAACAATCCACCGACTGAAGGATTTATAAAGCAACTATCACAATACCAAACAATCTTGAAGCTTCAATTACAAGCAGTTCAAGATGCTTACACTACATCTGTAGATAAATTTAAAAATAAATTGTCTGTTTTTCATATTGAAGATAAGATATAGCTTCTACAATAGAATATTAAGACTAGGCGGCTATATAATAAGTTGGACTATTAAAGGTTGGAACCATTTTCTATCCAGAAGCAAATTAATCCAATGGCATATCGCTTAGAATTACCATCTGTTATGAAAATATGTCTAGTTTTTCATGTCTCTCTTTTAGAATCTTATAGAGAGTTGCATATTTTGGGAAGAATACAACAATCACCACCTAGTATCAAAATTCAAGACCATGAAGAATATGAGGTTGAAAAGATATTTGATTCACGATAAAGGTGGGGCAAATTAGAATATCTTATTCATTGGTGGGGCTATGACATTAATGAGCACATATGAGAACTAGCCAAAAATCTCACCAATACGCTTCAAAATGTACAGTAATTTCATCGGCTCTATTCTTACAAATCCAAATATATTTGATAATAACTTCTTAGTGATGATTTGATTCTTGGAATATTCATAAATAAAAAATAAAAATAAACTAAGGTCTTCATCAGTATGTAATTATTTGTTTCAAGATAGAATAAAGTAGTAGAAGCAAGTTAGTCAAGATGTCAAACCTTCAAGCATTGAAAGAACAAGACTCAGAAGATTTTTTTGCTATGTAAGCTTTAGATGAATGAGTGTAATTTTCACAACCTTCAATTGAGTAAAGTGAGGATAATATATTTCAGCACCAAGTACAACCTCGATTGGAGCCATTAGGAGTAAGATCCAATGATACAAGTCTCGATTATTATGCTCAAGTTTTAATAATATTACTTAAGCTTAGAAAAGTGAATCCTAATAGTCCTCAGTTCTTGTCTGGAGGATGTTTTTAAAGCCTCAATGAAGATCAGATCCTTAGATGGGATGTTTCAACAATGGAGATATTAGTTCAAGGCCATAGGTAATTTCTTTGAGGACCAATAGAACCTATTGCTCAAGAACGGAGAACAGAATACATAGTTTCACTAGTATAATATATTCTTGATTTCTTATGCATGTAATAAGTTTAAACTCTTTTTGGGACTCATCACTAGAAAAGGGGGTGATGTTAAGGACATACATTTTGGAGGTTTACAAAACCTTCTAGAACATTCAAGAAGCTTCTTGAATTAATAAAAGTCGGTTGAAAAGCTTCTCAATTGATGAAAGTTGGTTGAGAAGCTTTTCAATTGGTAAAAGTTGGTTGAGAAGTTTTGTAGTTAGTAGAAGGAACTCAAGAAGCTTCCTAGTTAGTGGAAGGAGCTAAAGAAGCTTCTTAATTGGTAGAAGTTGCTCAAGGAGCTTTTTAGTTTGATGGAAGCCACTCAGGAAGCGTCTTAGATAGGAGTATATATAGGAGTCAAGGCTGAAGAGTTCTTTAGTCTCAACAACATATCCCTTAGAATTCTAACTCACCTTTCTTGGTGTTATTTGTATACTCATCTGATTAATTCAAGTTCTTGTTGGTTGCTTCTAAAAATCTTATCCTAGTTCAAGTCTCTTGTTTTATATTCTTATATCTTTAATAGTTTATAAACTACTAATATGACTGACATGTGGCTAATTTATTAGACAAGTTTCTAACCTATCAATCACCTATAGATATGAATAAAGATGAAACCGCATCTATAAAGCTTTCAAGAAGCTTTTCTATAAGATATTATCAAATTAATCTACTTTTATTTACTTCTATCTATTCATATTATCTAAATAACTATTAAAATAAATCCTATATCTATGACAGTTCATCTATTGCAATCCAATGAGAATGGATACTTTCAAACACAATGATATTGATCTATGTCAAAGCGATAGTACTAAGGTTTCCATCTACTAGCATTGCCAAGTTTTTATCTAGTATTGTGATATATGATCAGCAATACAATCAAGTCAAATTTAGACAAAGTCAACATATGTTGATCAAGCTCTTTTTAAATCTTTATAATTGAGCTTTTTAATTTTGTGAGTTTTTTATTTTTGAATTTTTTGTAAAAAAAAAATGCCAACATCCATTAACTGGCAAAATAAATAAAAATATATATATATATATATAAAAATAAAAAAATAAAAAATAAAAAAAAACTAATATGAAACATTTGTATATGTGTGTAGATAAAAAAATACAATAGTCTTTTAAGTTTTGAGGAATGTTTTCTTATTTACTTGTATTTTAAAAATCTTAATATATCTTTTGTTATTAAAATAAATTTTAGTTATTTTTTAATATAATAAATAATTTTATAAAATTCAAATTTTTATATATTCAATTTCAAATCTTATAATTTATTTATAAAATTTTTAGTATTGGTAATATTTATTTAACTCTTGTTGATGGAATTGTAAATTATAAAACTAAGACAAACAAGGTAGCATAAGATAACAAGATTATAAAAGTATTGTGTCTCATTATTTAAACAATTACTAAGAAATTTTTTTAATTCTTGTGATACAAAATACAACTCTATCAATGTAGGAAAATTTTATTCTAATATATCAATTCAAATAGTTATGTAAAGAATTTTTTTAAATTAAAATTTTTATTCACTAAAAATTAAGAAAGAATATTTCTAAAATTAAATTAATAGCTAATATTCTTACTACAATTAGTATTATAATTATTCAATTTATATTAGTAAATATAAATATATATAATTATTTATATAGATTCTCATATAGATTCTTATTTATTTTTTGGAATAATATTTTAGTAGAAGACTAAATATACAATAATCTATTGTTTGAAACACGTCATTTATAAATTCTTTTAAAAATCTTAGTTCAAATTTAAGTAAATAAAAATAAAATATTTTTTATAAACATAACAACAATGAATAACCTTAAAGAGAAATCTAAATAAAATCTTAGTTTTATTAATATTAAAAAGAAGAATATATATTTTTGCTATAATTGTAGCAATCATGGTCAATATGTAAGATTCGAGGATAAAGTACTAAATAAATTAATTAAAAATTAAAGAAAAAAATATCAAATTTTTATTGTTTATTTACAACATCAAGATTTATTAATATTATTTTAATGATGAATATATTATTTTAGTAGTAGTACTCTAGAGTATATCAAAAATTATATAAATAGTTAATTCTTTATATTAAATCTTCATAGTATGAGATTTTTAATTATTAATTTTTTTTAGATATAAAAATAAGTAAGCATAAAATTATCGATACTATCAATATTATTTTAAAATTTAATATTTTTTATTATTATTATTCTTTCCAATTCAAATTAAATTTTAAATTTTTTTATCAATCAAGCTATTATAAAGGATATTTTATAAAAATTTAAAATGTATTTATTACTTTTATTATCAAATTTTTAAGGATTTTTTTAAAACACCTAAATCACTATTAAACAGATTTTTCTTCAATTCAAGATGACATCAACTTATGGTAGTTTGTATTATGTTTCATATACAAATGAAACTTTTGTGGTGTATTATTATATTAATCATAATAGATATTTTAAATTTTAAATGTCATAATAGCATAGAATTATTTTGTTAGTCAAAATATATTTATATAGTCTTTTAAAAAGAAAAGTAGGTATTTTTATTTATTATAGAAAATAAATATATTACAACAATTGAAAGAACCAAAAGAAATTGTATAACTTTACAAATTCTTTTTAAACATGAAAAAATTTAGATATTAATCTATACTAATTTTTGGAGATAATCAATTAATTGCTAAACTTGTCCAAAATTTTATTGCAATACCTAACACATCAAAAACCATCATCATTTTATTTGAAAACAACTCTTAATATAATGGATTGATTTCCAAAGTACCACTAATATTTGTACAAAAAAATTACTTATTAATTAAATTCCAAAAAAAATGTTCATTATTTGTAGTAACTTCAATTTATACATGACCTTTCAAATTTTGTTTCACAAACCAAGTGGGAGATTAGTGTAGCATACTTCAAAGACTTGCTTCAAGAAATCGAAACATTAATTATCAAGGAATGCAATTTACTGGTAACAACCATCTTTTAAGTTGTTTGTTCATTGAATGAACACAAAGAATTCCTCCTCTGTTGCAAGTATTTGTACACATATATCATCCTTCTCAGAACAACATGCAAGTCTTGTAGTCAACAAAAACAGTGTTAGCGCAGTATATTTTGTGTTTGAATCTCCGGTATTAATTCTCGGACAAAAGAAGTTCCATAAATTATTGTGATGGAATGAGTGATTGGTTGACTGCTTACTTGAGAGAGATACACCAAATTGCATCAATGCACTATTTTCGTGTAAGTGCGACTGTGGGTCTGTGTAAGTATACATACTGTAAGTTTTGTTAATAGTTTCAACCATTGCTATTTGTATTTGAGCTAGGAAGTATGACAATGCAGCAAGTTCGGGACAGAACTTGCGACGCCGAGGACAACGACGACGAAGAGGAGGGAAGGGAATGGGTCACTCATCGAAGCCATGGGCTCTACTACAACCTCTACTACAACCTCTACTTTTCATGAGAAATCTAGGGGTACAATTGGGGGTAGATGCCGTGATTAGACTGATTGATGAGTAGATAGGTGGAGCGAGAGAGAGCGAGAGGCAGACGAAAGGAGGGAAGGAGGGACGCCCGAGGAGGATGCTTTCTTGCCTGTGATCGCAGAGTGGCACAAGGGAGAGAAACAGTCATCCGAGTGCTGCAGCAGCAGCAGCACCTGTTGCTCACAACGAGAAGGGTGGGGGACCGTTATCCAGACCGGGCTATCCGACGGTCAATTGCGTGATTAGATCATGTGCGCAATGCTGCAGTGACCTCAGGTGCCCAAGTGGCTGACCTTGGAGCCGACCGATCTCCCTCCATTGCGGTTGCCGCAATAGCAACCCTGTTTTAGGACGATCGCGGGCCCCTGCCCGAGTGCCGCGCGCAGCACGCGCTTTCTTACTTTAATACGACTATGCGCTGGCTTTTCCGAAGAGGAGAAGTCTCTGTGGTGAGCCCCAAAAATCCAAGAGTCAGTCGACTGACAGTTCATTTGGATTTTAAAACCATAAAATAGTGCAGAATAGTCAGTCGATGCCTTGATTATGCTCCAGTCGCCTCTGCTGAGCGAGGGCATGGCGCTCTGAACGCATCTCAAGTGGCCAGTGTCGCGGAATTGATGTATAACTACTGTGTGAGTAGAAACTGTACGATGGGGGCAGAGTATCTGGACTGGAGTGTTTACCTCAGTAATTTTTTACATCAAGTGGATCTGCTCGTAGTTTATCTTATTCTCTGCCATCTGACTCCGAAATGGAACATCTAAAAGCGATAGACTCGCACTGTTCCTGAACGATTAATATCATACCAAAGAAGGAAATTCTCAATTGAGAGCTTTACTTGGCTTGATAGCCGTGATTACAAAATTACTCGTTGTGTGCAACAAATTAATGTACCCGTTACTCACAGAATTCCACAATATGATCCTCTAAGTTTTGAGAGGTAGTTGGGGTAAGGTGTCAGAGAGTACTTCTGGAAAGTTTGTGCCAGTCAACTGGGTGACGGTTCTGAATCCCAAAAATAAACACTCACTTGCAAGTACGCGATTGCAAAATGTCAACGCCCGTAATTTCTTGTTCAGTACCGGATAACTGCATTGATGCATTGTGTACCCTTGATTTATAGAAGCTCCTTCACGCAGCCAGCGGGTTACACCCAATATGCGAGTCCATTTTGGAGATGGCGGTGTGCAAGAGATCTATCGGTGCTGACAACATCAGCATTCTAAGGGAAGGCTTCGTGGTATTGGTTAAGAACATACGCGATGTTCACCACGCTTTCACTATTAGCTGTGGCAGTAAATCATGCGCTGTACTAGTCAAGGCACGTAGGTCACTTACTGAATTGAAGTATTAGAACGTCGTCTTAATAATTGTTTTTTGTAATTCACTGACTGTTCAGGTGTCGGCATGTTTCGCTTTCTCCACATTGTCAACTCTCAAGAAGTATCATGCAGAATTTATTTCAGTTATGCCGAGTAAAGGGAAGTAAATTATCGTATCTTCTTTATTTCTTTCACCGTTTACTATAATATTGTTAACGACGGCAATGTGTTTGGTAATACGATTTGTACCAGTTCGTCGCACGTTGTAACTGTTAGGAAAGATGAGCAGTGGTACTTCAAATACAGATGATACCAATCGAGATTTGTAGGTAAAGATGTTTCAATTCATAGAAAATATAATTTATAATGTTCACATTCCACAAGAGTTGCAGGCCCTTAGTCTACAAATGTAACTAAATGTGCATGTGCATTACCATACTCTTATAAATTTTCCCACTCCTTTCAAACGTGCGCAAATGCATCACGCACATAGGAGTTTGGATACTGCTCATTATTGCGAACCAGATTCAAAAAAGAATCCGCAGCCTCTCAACTCCACTGATTGCTACTAATCAAACCCGGTACAGTGGAGAAAATGAGAGGGGGCAACATTCTAAATCGGTAGCAGAGGTTCATATGTACAACTGATGTTTGAAGTATTACGATAATAAGAGTGCTGGATCAGACTATCTGGGAAGTTACTCATGGAATGTGGCGCTCATGCAAAACAAGGCTGCTTGAGACTACACTGTTACTGTACAGGGCTTGGATACTAGCTGATTCAGTTTCGATGCCTTGGAGGTCAACGTATTTCCCAAAAAGATGCAACATACAACCGAGGATTGAGTCGGACTGGTGACGAATAGGTGAGCGTATCATCAGGGAAATTGGCAATTCCACCGGCTAACTCTCGAGACTCCTGCACCAGTGCAAACCATGGACTAGCGTTGAGTAGCTAGTCCGAACCCTGAAGCGTAGATTTCAATGCAGCAACAATGCCACTCGTTGGCGCCGTTGCTTCTTGTGACTGGAAACAAAATACACAACGTTATGTGATCAGCGAAGTTGCTATACCAAAACATCCGAGTCATAAAAGTTAATACAACACATCCAGTATGCAGTTGCAACCTCAGGGCGCCCAGCAACGGATTTGATGTTAACAATTGAGTTGACAAGTAAATTGTGAACTGAAATACCCATGAGACGCTAGAACTAAATGCATTTGAAAGTGTAAAAATTTCCGTAGCACAGTCTCCAAGGTAACAACGATTAATATGCCACAAATAATTTGCAAGCTGGAAATTCAGAGCAGTGGCTATACCTTCGCTGTAATGACGCATATGAGACGGTGTGCAATTTTCGTGATGCTGCATTGCATAATATCCAGGCTCAGGCACTCCAGGCACTGCAAAATGTTGCTTTGAAGGCGGGGTTGAGGCTTGCACACCATCTCGATGACCACCTGGTTCGGCAAGTCAGCGTGAATCTCCACGTTCTCCAGACAGCTTCTCAGAAGAGAATGAATTCTGCTCAGCTCCTCTCGAGAGATGGGAGGTTTAGGTACTGCTGTCTGCTTCTCGTTCAATCTACTAGGGCTACCAGGCTGCACACTCTTAATGAGCTCTTTCCGGCAGGGAGGGGCTGTGTTATCATTAGAAGTAGTGACAGCGGATTGTTTCAATAACATCTTCCGGTCCTGGAGTTCCTTGATGCGATGATGCAGATTCTTCACGTACTCAATTGACTCGTCGACTATGGTAGACCTGTCGCGCTGAAACCACAGCATGGGGGGAACCCAGAAAAAAAGTTAGATAAATTAAACAATTATACTAAAAAGAAATACGAGTGCGCTATGAAAAACATTCTTCCACCATTTTTCGATTTCAGGAAGTATAAGATTCGCTGCGGAGAGCTACGAAACAACAAAAACTCACGTGAACTCTACTCAACAATGGCTTCTTGTACAACAATTACTGGACACAGAAGACAAAATGAAGCCTCTCGCATTTCACTCCGGAGCACGCAACACGATCACTCCTCACAAGAAGGGTTCACTCGTCACACTGAAGGGTTGCATGTATTCACTTTGGTTCCAATTGGTAGTAGAGATTCCAGGATCGCGAACTTGCTGGTCATATCGTCCCTCCGTTGTCGCTCTCGTAGAATATGATCGGCTTGCTCATTCACCCGATTGCCCTTCGGGCGAATGGACCTAGCTGTTTTGTCCAACTTCTTCCAGGGCTGCATGTCAATCTCATTGTCGAGACTCCGCCCGCGTTTCAATCCATTTCGCGATGTCAAACCCTCACCACAGTCCCACTGCTCTCTAGTAACCTGCGATTGAAACGAAGCGGAAGGTAGACCGGGCACGTGTGACGACCCGAGCTCCACACTCGAAGTTGACGAAAATAAAGCATTACTGACAGGCTCGTAGTCGTGAAGGTTCTCATGACCCACTACTGGAGGCAAGTCGTCGAACAACATGCCCCGGTCGATGTCGGGCTGCGAAAACCCCAACGACGCCAACCCGGCGTACGAGCCACTTCCCCCAATCAAATCGTCGTAACCCCCGCATTGATTCTGCACACCCCCTTGCTGCATCGTACACGAATTGTGAAGGAAGTCGTTCAGTTGCTGCTGCAGCGCCACATTGTCTTCCGCCACCTCCAAAGACGACGCGTCCAAGCCAAATCCAAAACTATCTCTGCTATACAAGTCGGACCGAAAACCACCCCTACTCAAACCCATGTTATCCAAGGTTAACATATTTATTCCGGTGCACCACCACGCCCCACAATCATACAAACAGACACAGGACAGGAAAGCCTTCCGGTCCCTTAAGCCGCCTCGGCACGCTCACTCACCCCTCTCCTACTTTAGGACACCTTCACAGGTTATCATATTCATTCGAAATACAATTTATCTGAACAATGAGCGCAAGCAAAAACTATTAAAGTACTAGCTAGCTGAAGGTCCAATCTCCATGCCTATGCTTGAATGCCACACTCATTAAATCAAGCAATTATAGTAACAGCAAAAGCAGAACACGCTTTTTTTAGACGCAGGTATAGACTTGCCGTCTCCTTCTGCTTCTTCCTGAAGATTGAGCTCAAGGATGAACTTATGAAGGGATGCAGCTGAGCATCCTTAATATATATATTGTTCATGTTTGATCGGAGGTGAGATAGTAGATGCGATTCCGTGATATTACATCATCGTCAACCTGACTTTCATCCTCCTGGAGCTCATCCACCAGCTCAGCGAGGGAGGTAAAGATTACCGGACCAGTCCAGACCTGGCACAGGCAGCAGTAAAAATAAAAAGAAAAGCAGGGATCGGTGGTGGCAAGGCGAGGTGGCAACGAACAAGGCAGTAGGGGGTCTCAACCTTGCGTGGCACCTGCGCAGGCTGTGCCTCCAGTTTGGCCCTTTCCTCAAGTGGCAACAGAATATCTGGACCCAGCTCGATAGAGCGTCAACATCGTACCTGGTCCGACCGAGTAACGTGGCCACTTGGGATCCACTCCGGCACAGTGCCCTTCATGGCAGCAGCGACTGATGGAAGCCCTCTTGAAACATTCAACTCGGCTGCCACTACTTTTGGAATTTCCTGCAGGGATCTTTGGATTAGTGTCACTCCTGATGGGAGGATTAGGGAGGGGAAAGTGCGTGGCTGTATATTTTAAGGCCCTTTCGGTGGGGAAGGTGCTGCAACAGGATTCGGACATTGGGCCGAGGTTGGGAACTTGGAATGCACCGACTCCGTAACCTCGACGGAGCTTCGCCCATTCCCTTCCGGGCCCCAAGGCATGAGAGAAACAGTGCGCCTAAGCCTGGTGGTGCGGTTGTAGGTTAGCCGACACGCTGAGAGTAGGGGCCAGTAGGTACGATGGACAGTATCCGGAGGGGCGACTGCCTGCACACGGCAATGCCGTGCATGCAGGCCCCGGCGCTTCATCGTACATGGCGTTGAATTCGGGCTTGCCTGCTTCCCGGCCCCCCTCCCTTCTGTTCCTGGCTCCCTTGCCTTTCACATGCCGCATGAGCATCAATGATCACCGTGTTTTCAGAATCTACTCCTGCATCCTTCTGACTCCTGCGCCTGCTCCGTCTTCCGCACCCCGATCTAGATCTTGTGTGGTAAATCTACTCCCGCTCTCTACCAACCCACCTCATCGAACCTCTCAGTAACAATCAAAGAATATGACCACATTGCTGCTGATGCTGCAGATGCTAAACGGAAGATTATCTTCACCCATCTCTGATATATTAATCTTTGTTGTGGAATCCAGCTTGACTGGGTTGTGGTCTCTAGTTTGGTTTGGTTATGTTTTGTAAATGCTGTAGGGTGGAAAAATTGATTCTGTGAGGGCTAGATTACTTTATGGATGTGAAAGGGGTGGTTTGTTTGTAGTACGGTCAATCATATGTCAGGTCAACCTGAAGTGCTCACTAGATTAAAAGTTCCTGGGAAAAGGTGAGTAAAGAGACAAAGTCATTATCATGTGAAGGTATGCTACCATTTGTCTAGATTTGGTGATTTTAGGATTGCTTTGTATGAAGTGCCTGGACTATGCATGATGGTTATGGATTCATGCATTTGTAGAGGAAAACAAAATAAAGTTTTCTCCAAAAAAAAGAAAAAGAGGCAATGGTGTAGTATGTGTGGTGCACTTGCATATGTTTTTATGCATGTATTGATACAAAATTCATTGCATTTTGTTACAAAGTCAGATGCATTGTTCTTTACTTTTAAACTATCATTTGCATTAACATTGATATTATATAAAAATATTTATGTTTTGAGTATCATGCTATCATAATGGGCAGGGCATATAGAAGAAAATATATATATATATATATATATATATATGCACAAATAAAAAAAAACTATGAACATCCTAACCATGAGAAATAAATTATGTACTTACTCAGTAAAACTGTTCCTGTTGATTAACTCTACTAAAGATACTTTCAGTTGTACTAATGACTAATTTCAAAGATAAATTTACACACTTAATTGTGGATTACTAAAATGATTATATGTTTTGATTTAAAAAAAAAAAAAAAAAAAAGAAGAAGAAGAAGAAGTTGATGTCATTCTTAAATTTATTTGTAAAGTATACTGTAGCATTGATAAAATCACAAAAAACACATATAATTAAGACATATGATACAGCAGTATATTAAACACTTCATGTGCATATATATATATATATATATATATATAACGGTTCAAATTTCCCATTTAAGAAAGAGAATTTTTCTGTAGATCTTAGACTTAAAAATTTAGAATTGTAATCAAAATAACTGAACTGATCAAACCAATTTGTGTTATGTATTGTAAATTGAACCACAATACAATTTCAATCAATAAACATGACAAGCCACTAGCAATACTTTTCAGTAAGACACACACACACAATTTTTAATGGAGAGTGATAATTAATATGTTTGTGTGCTGAATGTGAGAGTGTGTATATATATATATATATATATATATTATGAAACTCAATCAATTTTGTGATAGCATATTATTTTTTAATTACAATATCCTGGTTTGAATAACTTTAGGAAAAACCAAATAAAATAAAAGATTGCTACAGAATTTTGAATCTGCTTATACTTTAGTGTGGCAATTGGCACAAAACTAAAGTTAATTGATGGCTTATCAGAAGAATAAGTGAATTGTTACTTGCTGTAAAAATATTGTAAATTAATACATTAGTTGTATTTAAACAGTAATTTAAAAATATTAATAGGATTGAAGAGCATGTGAAATGATGTTTTTAAAAAATATCAACAAACATGTGTAGATATTTGAGGGATACTTTAATTTTCATAGTAATCATATATTCTTGAATAAGAATAACCATCACCAATTGAGTGGAGGTTGTAGAGCTGATGAATAGTTGAACCAAGAAAAATATATTCATCCTTGAAATCTCACGTGTTGTTTTCTACTCAGAAAAGACACATTTTTTAAACAACGTTGTTGGGAACTGGACACATTTAAGTACGGAAATAAATTAATGTCACACACAAATATATATATATATATATATATATATCCACTATTTTTTGTTAAAAACTAATTTATGAAACACAATTCATAAATGCATTAACATCACAAGAATATCCCATGGATTCCATGGTTGAGCGGAGTTCAAAGGTGAAACTCCACTCAAATTCATGGCTTTAAATCTTATGAGTGAACCTTAACAACATTTGAGAATAAGAGATTTTCAACCCAGAAAGACATTCAAATTTTGGCATTATTTCCAATACCAATAGTATATATATATATAAACACACACACACACACACAATTTTTTTTTTACTCTGAAAGCATGTGGGAATAATGACTATCAAATCAACAATAAGCAAAAGTTTTTAAAATGTCTTCCATGTGGTAGTTTGCACAACTATCTCTTAGCCCTTGTCTTATTTATAGTGTATGTATGTGCATATATTCATAATCTAATTTGGTGAAAAGTTATTACTGAATAGTTTCCTTATCCCTTATTTTCAAGTCACGACAACATCGACGTCAGACGCTGATTTCACAGCGCTACCACGGCCCTCGTAAGGCATCCCCACTCATGCACCGCTAAACGACGCGCTAATAGGCTCGCTGTATAAAGCCCCACCATTGAACCCAATCTTGTCTCAAGCGCCGGCCCTACCGGTCCCTACGGTACACAACTCCAGAGGAAGATTTGCTTGCCACGTGAGGGGATCACCCCGCGTGGCTGACTTTTTAGTGATTAGTAACGTTGAGGCATGCCTTCTGATTGGAGCATGGGATTTAGAGTGGCTCCAAGACTGACGGGCCCGGTACCGGTTGGGCAGCGTGTGGGCCAGGGGAGGGTCAAAAGGACACGCCATAGTAGTGATGCGGGTCCTGTGAAGTGGCCCGGTGGAATGCTTCGACTCGCCACAGCGTCGTGGGGGCGCTGGTGGCGTGAGAAGAATTCGGTGAAGTTCGATGCCGCGAGATTGGTAGAATGGGTCCGGTGCAAGGAATGGGAGGCACGGTTGCCAGTCACCGGCCTTCGATCGTGGAAGAGCTGCCGGGTGACTAGTGTGAGAAAAAGAGAGGCTGCGCTGGGATGAATGAGGCATGCACATCTGCTCCACGAGTGGGAAGAAGCCCACTTGGGAGGCCTTACGGACTGGATGGATGGTTTTTGTTTTATGTTTCCCCAATATCTCGACAAACGCAGTGACGTCGTCCTACGGACCAAAATTTCTCGCAGCCGTGCTCCTGGATCATTCACCAATCGGGATCCCGGTGTGGGCCTGACAGGATTGGGCTGTTGTCATTGTCCAGACTGGCTATGATGGCTTTAAAAGCACGTGTTGCTAAAGGTTATGACCAAATTGGTGTCAATGAGCACACTCGGAATATCGGTGCATGTGGAATGATGCTAACCAAATCCCTCAGGCGCAGCAGGTGGGCAGTTACCGTGGCTTCTCTCTCTCTCTCGCTCTCTCTCTCTCTCTCTCTATTTTCCACTCTGATGGCTACTCCGTAGTCTCTCGCCCTGAACATGGCACATGAAGTGGATTCCGGCCTCTCGTCTCGATTCACTACCCCTCAGCATACAGTGCCTGCACGATGGATCGGTATTAAGGAGCCTGACAGGCACTTGGTGAGAGAGTTGCACTCAGTCTGGGCCTGGATCCGTTCTCAAGTCTGATGAGTACCCAGCGACCCTTGGGACCAAGTTCATCCAACCTGGAACATTGCAACTGTAGTGAGTGTTGAATACCACTGCATTCTCATTGGAGACGACACATTCCACCAATTGATACTCGCGGTTACTGTTCAAGATCTTTTATGTTAGTCGAGTTCTGTAACTGTCATCCGACATACTGAACAAGTTGAGAAGTCGGGATAAACAAGGGTTGCTGATAACAGGAATAAAGGAGATTTATTCATTTCGGGGAAAGGACTATCTTCGATCTTAACCGAGGGAAAAGAATAATAATAAAAAACTTATTCCAGCTAATGGTAAGGGCATAATGCATTATATAATTAGGATTCGAAGATTCCAAGTGGCTGAAGGAGAGTCCCATTATTTAAACTTACGCTGGTTGTCAGGGCTCCAACCAACTCCAAAGTCGTAATGAAAGATTCATCGACTGCCTAATACTAAACAATATCACTAAAACGTGGGGTATTATGAGGCACCTGCAGGGTAACAATTTGAGTTGACAAATTTTCAGTTGCTGGGGAAATAAAAAATAAAAAAATGAAAAATGAAAACAACCATCAAATTCGTCCTACGCGTTAGCGTGCTTCTCGAGTGGTGTATCTTAATCATGAATACTCACATTGTAATTCAATAAAATTGGATCTAAAATATATGGAAGTAGGGTGCGAATCAGCTCTGGCGAGGGTGCATGGCTATAGATTGGAAAGCCAGTTGATCGACTCCTATCCAAGCAAGCTAGCAATTCCTTATTTGTTCTAACGTCAACGTTTAGCAGTCGCCAGATTAGCACTGGCGCGCAGTAATTGGGATCGTACCACCCATGCAGACCTTGTCAGGAAACGACACACCGAGTCACCGCCTAGTCACCGTATAGTTGTAGATCTTACAGACCCTTATCATGCAGCATGACTCTTCTAAGCTGCACATTGAATCTATGCGAGAATCACCACTGTAAAATAGACCAGTCACTGTTGAACACTGGTGGAAGAGATCACATCGTGCTCAAACGATGGTTCTTGCTAGTTCTCATTTCCGTCCTCTCTCACACTCTTAGCAGAGCATTGTTCCCCATTCCTCCCACCCCCCCTAAAGTGCATAAATTCATTCTAAAAAGATACCAAATCTTCAGATATGGATTGATTGACGCGATATTTTAGGGAAAAGCAGCAGGGATAAGTTGAATTAATCTTTGAGAAGGCCAAATCAGAAGGATGAAAGAAGTAACCACACCAATCACCCGAGCATCTTTCTATAACTTTGCCGATCTTGGGGGTATATAGTCTATAATTGAGCGCTTCCAGGGCCCACAGCACAAGTTGAGTCGATTTGGCATTTGTTGCGTTTAGTTGCAATTTAGGAAAGGGATCAATGTACCTCAGACAATTATGGAAAACGCATCTTTTAGAGGAAGGTGTGGCGCATCATGCTACGCCCAGACAATTCTCTCTATCAACTATTTTGACTAGATATTGCTTCCCAAGGTTCTCAGCCCTCTAGGTTCTTTGTAGCGCTTCGAGCAGCGCTTTCATGCGGTCCACTGGTTATAGTGTGAATGCGGTTGTCATCGGACCTCCTGATTCGTCCAATGTTAAAACTACGGTGAAAACTACACCACTTTGCCTTAATACGAGGCACCGTTACAAGTTGGCTTGTAAAGCCATGACAAGCCCTACTACCGCAAAACTAGTTCTGTACCATAAACGGTCAAAATTACTGTCAGGTATTGGTGGCTTTGCCGGTTTCTGCTCCATTATCAAACGCTTGTCTGTTTTATCTCACAATAATGTTTATTCTGGGCTGAACAAGTGAAAGACCATTGCTTTGATTGAACTTGGAAAAAGTTAGTGCTTATGCTTGACCTCGCTTGAACCAGACTTGTCCAGTTCACGAGATGAACAGTGGTAGAAGTTAGTGCTTCTGCTTGACCTCGCCTGAACCAGACTTGTCCAGTTCACGAGATGAACAGTGGTAAATTCGGAATGGGTTCTCGAATTTAGTATATCTACCAGGTCGTCGTCCAGAAATGGAATAATATAAACATTAAAACTGTCGTTTCTCAGTAAAGTTCCAGATAATACCTTGGGTATTATAAACGCAACATCAAGTTGCACCGTTTATTTTACTACGGGTGCGTCCAACGTGCACTGACAATAGTAATCAGTATCCGGCTTGCCACACATGGAGAAATAAATTAAAAAAACCACTGTGCTGAACCAGTTTCCATTTATTGGATGCAGGGTGCCGCTATTGATAAATTGCTCCTCGGGTTGTCACACCGAGCGCCAGCGCTCAGATCTAATTACGGAACCCCTTCCCACCTAGTCCTACCCTTAAGAAGCGCACAAGTGTCATATTTTTAATGCTCAATCGAGTTGCACTGCCCCAAACGGGATTGATGGCCTCTTCATGAATCCATTTGCATCAACTCGCTGTCATTTCCGAAGCTTGGAATCAGATCGCTGATCACCTTGCCGCAGGACCCACGCGGGAGCAGCTCACACACACCTGTAATTGTCGCTGAAGGCACGTTCGTGATCGACAGGTTGCTGGAACTCTGTCACTTGCACCGGCTCTTTACCATATCCAGATCTCTTAAATGTATAAAACCTCGGAGGGTTCTCTGCGCACTAGTTTAGATCGATGGGGCTCTGGGATATTCATCAACACCGACACTTCCAGTATAACATATGGGTTCAGCAACTTCTAGATCGGCAGTCCAGGTTAACATTTTTCAAGTGGGCGGTGCTTTTGCTATTGGAGCTTCAAGCATCAAGATGCAATGAAGGTTAGATGACAGGAAGCAGGTTGGTTTTCAAGTGGGCGGTGTTTTTGCTATCTGAGCTTCAAGCATCAAGATGCGATGTAGGTTAGATGATAGGAAGCAGGTTGGTTTTCAAGTGGGCGGTGTTATTGCTATCGGAGCTTCAAGCATCAAGATGCGATGTAGGGTTAGATGACAGTAAGCAGGTTGGTTTTATGGCGTTTTGTTTTATCTCTTGATCTGAAATGCTTCTAATCCAATCTGATCCATCAGTTCAATCAACCAGGTATCTCTTTTACTATCCTTCTTTTGATTGATTAACTCTCACATATGCACTAAAACTTCACACTTATTTGGTTTAGTTTAAACATTATTGTTTCAACAGTGTTTCAACTTCTGTTCTTGGTGATCTGCTATCTTGCAATCTTTTGTTGGAATCTTTTGTAAGACTTTTGAATTCAATTCTTCCTCATTTAGTGAACTCATATTCTTCCAATTGCATGTATTCTTATGCTTATTTTGTTTGCTATATCTAGTTCAACACATTGTGATGCTTAGAGCTAGTTTATTTCTTCATAGACAGAAGAATAGTATTGACGTGTGTTGATGTGATGACGTGTTTGGAGAATATTGATGTGTACATCCTAATATGTATTAATCAAAGAATATGTAGTCTATAGGATAAACAGGGTTAATATGTGTATAAATTTTTCAAAGCAACCATTGTGAAAAGAACGTTGTTTTGTTTATAATTGAAAAAGAAAGTTTGTTGATTGGTATAATGTTTAGAAAAAAAGATATAGTTTTCAATTGTTGTTTGGATATGTAGATTTGGTACTCATTTCATTATCAATGTTTATGATTTGAACAAATTAAAAAATAAATAGAATTATTTTTTATAATAAATTATAAGTTTTGATAAAAATATGAAGTTTAAGTCTTATATATATATATATATATATATATTTATAATTTTTTAAAAATTATTATTTATTATTCAAAATTTGATCCACATTGTGAAGTTTGAAGCTTTAATATATATATATATATATATATATATATATACACGCATATACATGAATGAAGAAATGTGTTTTTTATCAATGTTATGATTTTCATTAAAATCAAAAAGTAGATTTTGATGTTTTATTTCAACTGTTGTGAGTTTTGAGTATATTATAACATTTTGGTCCAACATGGCATTAAGAAGCATTTCTTTTTATATTTTTGTTTTTTTGTTTCTTGTTTTTTTGCTACTATCACTCTTTTGTAGGTATGAGTGTCTTTCATGAGGAGAATCAAACAAAAGAAAAAAGAAAAAAATTATAAAATTATTTATAATTTTTATTTATTTTTATGAAATATAAATATAAATATATATATATATATATATATACATATATATAGATATGTATAGAATTAGATTTTTTTGGCAAAAGAAAATTTCAAAAAATACATGGGAATTAGAGTTGAATTATGGGCACTAGTCTTCACTCAAAAGAAATAAAATACAAATGTTAATACAAAATGAAAAGAGGAAGGTATTATAGAGATATAAATTGACCACATTGTTATACCTTGTACCATTGACTAAGCTCATGCTTAAATAATCTTAATAGCCAAGCTCTAGAAATATTTGTATTCACAAAGAATATTTGAATGATTCATACACACCTGATACTTACATTAACCACATTATTTTGAATCTTGTTTGTTTTGTTATGATCATTTCAATGATGCTTCAATTTTTCAACATCTGGTTTTTAAAAATATCCACAAAACCAACTATTGTTGTCAATTTCATGTGTTCATTATTTATTATTCCTAAATTTGTCAAGATGATTATATGCCAAGAAAGTATATTATTTATGAAATATTCTTTCTGAAAATCCATTCATGTATTTTTCATACTAAAAAAAACCCAATTGTACTTCCTAATATTTTCCATTTTTTCATGTTATGATACAATCATGTTTCATTTGAAGCTTCAATTGTATCACAGCCCCATAATGCGCCATTTTCTGTAACAGAAAAAATAAAAATAAAAATAAATGTACAAACAAATAAAACAAAATTACAAACCTGAGTTTTCATAAACCAGGTTACAGAGACTGCCAAAATTGTAGTAGAAGTTGCTTCTGTAATAGAAGATGAAGTTAACAGTTCACTGTGGTGATCACCACACAACTAACTAACTGACTCAATATATATATATATATATATACATATATCTTGGATCTATGCACCCACCTTTCCACATACGGAACGGAAGAGAATGTTTTCTCTTGGAACTGCTTTCTCGAAGGAGTTAAGAGCCAGGATTCTAGTGTAGAAACAGAACTAGACTCTAGAAGAAAAAGAAGAAGAAAAAAAAAATTAGTTCACCCACACTAACTGGCAACACAGTCAGTAGCTAACTATCAGACTGTAACATGAGAAATTACAGTTTCTGTCAATGCTAATTGCAACTTTTCCACGACTAATCAACAGCGTTTCTAATGCATAGGAGAGAGATGAAACATACTTTCAGCTTCCCCTGATCTGCACACTGCTTCGTCCAGAAATCCAACCCAATGTGAGCTTCAGAATACGTTTGATGCTGTCGAAGAAGCAAATCCGAATTGAAAGGGAAGCACTGAGAAGAGCCGCCCTCCTGTAGGCGAGAAAATCTGCATGTTGCAGGTGCGAATTACATGAGATGGAGACTGGAACATTGCTCCAGGGAACGTTTTCTTCGAAGCACCCATACTTCATGCAAGCAGCAACATGTAGATGCGGGCCCGCATTGGAGGCGTTCGTGGATACATTTCCTAACATAAAACTTGAATCGAGAGATGAAGCATGAACTAAGCCCAAGGAGTTCCGTGGCTTTCAATTGTGCGGTTGGCTTGCCCACTCGTGCTCCGAGAACTGAACTCTAACTTCAAGGAACCGCTCCTGTTGCTTTAACGGCTGAAAGGTAAATAGTCAGACGGACCGAGAACTGTCACAATGTATCTAATTCGAATTGGAGAAGAGTTGGATTCATATTCCAGTTCCAAGTATCCTTCACTGTAGTCTTCTTGAGAATCGCCTCTCAAGAGCTGACCGGCAACTTTGACTCAGGACGACATTCTGTTCATAAGTACAGTTTCGACAATCTTTCAGCTAGCCACACAACTCCCAAAATACCTATTGATCTAGTTTCTCCATTCAGCGTGGCCTGGTTCCGCAGGTAATCGAGTTGCTGACCACCTCGGAAGTTAGTATCGTATACAACCTTAAGAAAAGCTTCGC
Source organism: Physcomitrellopsis africana (assembly GCA_036785485.1). Taxonomy (NCBI): domain Eukaryota; kingdom Viridiplantae; phylum Streptophyta; class Bryopsida; order Funariales; family Funariaceae; genus Physcomitrellopsis; species Physcomitrellopsis africana. The sequence continues at coordinate 682,956 of JAWRVF010000021.1, read as the reverse complement.
TTATCTCAAGCTGGTGCATCCAAAAGTCTTGGCGTAGATATCACGGGAAACATCCTAGATGTGCACTAACTGCATGTCCTGCATGCACGACATACTTGAAAATGGCATTATCCTCAAATCTGACAAGGCAGTGTGTAGTAGATTTATCTGCAAGGTTCAGGGTGCGATGAATTAGCACCTGACCACCATGAGGAAGAGAATCTGAAATGCAAATAAAGAGTAGTAAAAACATTTCGCCGCGATCAGTATCTACAGAAGGTTTTAACGATGCTGCGAATGAGATAATAAGCTGGGATCATCAATTCGGATGCAGCATTTGATACCCAATCAGTAGATCAAAGATCCTGAACAAAGAAGTAAAGAATTTTGAGATCTTTAAGACATTTGTTACCCAACTTCACATTAGGATGGCCAACATACATTCAAAACACAACAATTAGTAGAAGCAAGATTCCTGAGTCCTACAAATCAATAACAGCATCAGTCCTTACCGATCAAACCCGTGAGAACCCACTCCCGTAAGACAAACCTGCAACAGTCGAATTCCCGTAGTTTCTCACAAGTAGCACCGCTGTGCATCAGTTCGAAACTTGTAAAGTCAATGCAGAAACCAACTTCGATAGCCTTCATTCAGTGCAGCTAGGGATACACTTCAACCCTGCCAAACACAGCACCTAGCTTTAACCGTCACCACACAACAGATCCTTAAGTTTTGGGAGTTTGATAATTGCACACTATGGTGAAAATTATGCATGAAATCTCTAGTACATCATAACAACGGAATCTAACCTTACACACCTACAGAAGAAGACTTGAGTCGTCCAAGTCCCATGGTGAGCAGTACTGCCAGCACCAATCCACACCTGCTACTCCGTCTTACGTTATGAATGCATGGCTTCCGATACTGCAGCAAGAACACAAAGACAAGTTTATTGAGCAGGTCATAAATTTTTTGTTGCTATAGCTGCATATGTGATCTGGCTGCAACATGCCAGATCTAACAACTGCAGGCCAGGGCAAGCTGTTACAACTCCCACAACCCCAACCACCCTATGCGAGTGAAAGACTTCCCATATACCAACGCAGTCAATATTCATTTTCAAGCTTCGAAAGCCATCAGGAGCTATTTAGTGGTTGAAAATTGAGTCCTCGGATGCGTACAGCATGAAACAAAACAGTTGAAGCTAAAAAGATTTATAATACGAATAGTAATAAAACCATAAACGGCTTTCTGAATGGACTACCGCTTACAGCCTCTGGGACGGGAGCTTGAGCTGTCGGAGTTGTACTAAGCTGTATGCCAAGACAATGATACCGTAACTACTCACATTTTAGCACTATGTCATCTACAATAACCCTGCAAAATATGGAATTTTGCAATGAAGAAAAAATGTTGTCTTTAGCAGACTTTCCATACACCTCCGCTAGTCTCTAAGTCAAAAAACAAAGAGCCAACTCAGAATTTAAATTCATGAAAGAATTATGCCACTGCTATGTCTTGCATTCCCTCCCAAGACTATTAAAGCTCTAATCAGTCACATTGCTGCATGATAAGAGAATAGGGTGCTCTAAATGAGCAAGACAAACCAGTCTAATTCATAAAGTCTATTATGGAACCAACACTGCTATTGACGTATCAAATTAATCGAGAAAATTCTTATGTAACTGAAACCTGAAATACGTTGATCTCAATCCTCACAGTTCTTCAGCAGATGCACAAATCTATCCGTAGAAACCCTCCCCACACTAAAATAAAATAAAATAAAATAATTAAAAAGAAAAAAATAGAGGAAGATCTAAGATAACTGCGAAGCTGGAAACACCACCGTTTCACTTCCTGAAACAAGACCATATTATTAGTACTTGATCTAAAGAAACAGTACGCAAGCAAATTACCCCAGTAAATGAGAGCTCGATATTGAAATGCTGGTGGCAACCGGTTCCAACATTCTGGATGCAATCATCCGCAAGACTCGAACAAAACCTCAAGCCTAGAGTTCTGAGCTCTTCATCACTACCTAGCTCAAAAAACCCTAACATAGTGTAACTCTGACGTCCGTCAACTTTAGCTTCTGTACATGCTGAAGCTCACTAACACCAATCACCTCCACATCCCCAACCTGTGTTCAAGACGGCGGGTTCCACCTCCTGACCTTCTCACTCCCCACAACCTCGAACTCATTCAGCCTCATGAGCTTAAGAGGAGGCATTTTCTTGTGAAGTGGGCCACGGTCGCCAGAAACGAACCCTCTACTTCCACGCTCATTGATGTGTTTCGATACTCTACTTGCTGGTAGAGCCGTAATACGGGTTCAAATATATCAACTGCACGCACTTCCTACTAACAGCCTCCAGATTCTGAAACCTTTCGAACATCTTGCACCATGACTATCTATCCAAAGGATCTGGGAGTCTGCCCGAGGTGTTGTGTAGGTTCTCGTACGCAAGCATCCATATCAGCGCACCATCGCGCTACTGCTCCTGCTTACTCGCCACAGTTAAGCTCCACCAACTGCTCAAGTTTCAAACCCTGTAACCCAGACTGCCTCATTAGCTCTCCTCCACTGGTAAGTTAACTCACCGTGCTTCTTCTGGGACCCTATAGAAGTACAAATTCTCGTTTCCTGTTATAAAGAAAAGAGAACTTTAAAGAACCAAGTCAACCAGCAGATGTCTTTTTCAAAGCTCTCTGTATTCATTTTACACATGTATCACATTCCTTACTGGCGTTAAACTCAACATCTGCAAGACAACCGAAATAAAACAGACCAAAGAAGTGAACGTGCGGGGTACACAGCCAGCAAACCATCCATGCAAGGTGGTGGAACTAACAAAAGGAAAACGCTCCACGTGCTCCGAAAAATCCAGGTGTTAATGCTACCACCCTTCGAGGGACCAATGCTGAGGATTCTTCGAGCAAAAATGACATTACATAAAGCTAAACAACAAAGTTGCTTCTGAGCATTATAGCTTCATTCTTCGGACCCACAGGCAGCAACCGCGTTCGACATTCCCGATTGCAGACCTAAACACCTCGCTAACTATCCGCATGTATGAATCACCAACTCCAAATCGACCTCAACTCAAGAACCCAGTCTGTGGGTATGAGCATAACAGGAAACGTTTTGAGCAAGAACCCCGTTCAAATCACCAAGTCCAGCTTCTAACCCTAAACCCAAACCCATTAATGAGCTGCACTCCTCCAAATCACTGCATCTTGGTTTCGAGCCAACAGTGAGCTTCTAAACCACAGAAACCAACTACAAGCTAAGAATTCCACCAACCTGTGTCCCCGATCTTGAGCTCTAGAGTCTAAACTTTAGTGATCCAAATGAGCTTGCCATCCGAAGCTCCCCATCGCAACGAAACCTTGCAAAAGCCTAGGTGAATCAAACCCAGCTGAGGTTGATTAGGGGCTCGTGACGCCGAATCCCCAACAGTCACAACTCCAGCTCCACCGCCCACCTCACAGACTCCTCGGCCGACACAAGTGGGTCAACGAAGCGTGGGTGTTGCGAAATTCCGTCGATTACACGCGTCTCGGTCCCGTTTGAGCAATTTAGGGGTTCTTTCGAGGCTTCCAGCTCGGATTATTGGGGATTGGAATGGGGGATAGTGTGACGTGGCAAAGACTTGAGTTGGTGGGGGGTGAATCATGGACCTCTCTAGTAGAATTTTTGCTTGTTATCTTTTCAAGGGAGTTTAAAGATATATATATATATATATATATATTCACACTTCTTTATTATTGTTGTTGTCTTGGTGTTGATTTGTTTGGTGACTTGTTGTTTGTGAAGGTCCATGTTGATTGTGAGAAGATTTTTGTGTGTTAGTAGAGAGGTGCTTGCATTGACAGTGGTGTCTAAAAACCATGAATAATGCATTAAAACACATGAAGTTTATATATCTAGTAATGTTTGGTGTTTGAACTTCAGTGTTTGATCTTGAATTTGGCATATGTTTTTAGTATGATATTAATGTATTCAAGACCAAATATTGAATTTATTTTGTATGATATTGATGTATTCAATATGTATGATCTCAAAATAATGTAGACAATGTATCTATTAAGTTTTAAGTTCTGTTGAATGGAAAGCATTTTTGTGTAAGATGATTATGAAATAGTCTGTATAAGCCATCTGCAACTTCAAAATAAATTTTTATGGCAATTGTATTTGGGTTTCTAATGTTGTTGCAAAAATCAAGTCTTCAAAGTTTTGGGGTATGACTATTATATTGTGAACCATGTGTGATTGTTTGTTTGTTTTTCTTTTTTAAAATTTTTTTTTTTCTTTTTTTAATAAGCTTAAAAGATTACTATGACATTAATATGGATTGAGCAACGTGATAGTTTAGTTGTGTGCAAAACGAAATATTGGAACTATAAAATTAGATTATTTTTAATTTTTAATTTTATATAAACTATTCTATTCAAATTTTTTACAAATGATTTACGATCACAAGCTATAGAAGTTTTAAATTGTTAGATATTTTCTTTATAGTATGCTATAAAAAAAAATATTATGCAAAAAGAATTGGTTTTGTATTATTTGTCAATGCATAATATTAATATTCACATGGTATGGAGATTTTTCATTGTAGTGGCAATTTTCTACTCCATCATCTGCTGCAAAGTGGTTGTTGCTACAAAAAAATAAATTTTATGAAGCTTTTTATTCTGTACATTATGTCAAGCCAAACATGTCTTAGAAAGTGGCATCATCTCTTGCTTAGTCTGTGAAGTGTATTATATTAATTATTACATGCAAAAATATTGAGTCATATAACAAAGTTGATTTGACACTGCCTCTATTTTTTAATTCTTTTTATGCTTGTAATTCTTTATATAATTATTAATGTAATCATTTTTCTAAAGGAAAAAATATACAAACTACCTATTTGTTTCACTTGAATTTATTTCTTTTTCTCTTGTATAAATCGGATCTATTATCAATCACTAATACACTGTTGTATTAATGTTCACCTTGTTCTTGTTTTATTTTTATTGCTGTAGTATTCTAAATATTTTTTCCTCAGATTTTATGTGGTTCTTGCAAAATAAAATGTATTATTTTTTCAATTTTTTTTCTAGTGATTTTTCAATACAGGAAATTTTTAATTATTACCAACTTTCTACTAACATTATAAATGCATGGTAGATTATAGCTGCAATGAATCTAGAATTATCTCCAAAAACTTAGTTACAAACATAACTACATTCAAAATAAAAGAAATTATAAATATAAAAAGCACTTAACAACCATAATTATGTAAACTCTAACAACACCAATTCTTTTATTTGGCTTCTTTTTTGAAAGAGAAATACGTTATCAATTATTTCAATATAAAATAATTTATTCTATCATGTTGATAATAATGTCGCACATTTCAAAAACAAAAGTATTATTGCAACAAACAAAATCTTATTAGCTGTTCATATAAACGAGTTTACTTTTTTTTGAAGACATCAGATGTTTTTCACATTAATATAATAAATCCTGATTTTTTTTTTTGAAAACCAAGATCTATCACACATAGATAATAATGACATGTTTTATAACAAAATTATGTCTGATTTTTATAACATAAAATTTAAAAAATTAAAATTATTTTTATTTTTAAAAATAAAGATTAAGTATAGATATTTCTATATTAGATGCAATAACAATAGAATATATATATATATATATATATATAGAAGTATTTAAAGCAAAAAATTATATAACACAACAATTGTAGATTATGATTATAAAAGATACCTATATTAGTATTATTATATCTATTTAACAAATATAGTTTGATTAGAAAAATATATATTAAAATATTTTAAATATTTTAAACAAATTTTTTTAAAGTTATTTTTTTTAATGTGATTGTTATATAGAGTTTTACCATTTTAATCAAAATAATTGATTTTTATGATAAAATATAATATAAATTAATTAAATATTACTAAAAATTAGATTGATATTTAAAATATATGCCTTGATAGTTTTTACAAAAAAATATCAAAACTTTTTCAATATAGACAATACAAAGAATTTTATTTTTTTAAAAAATATTTATATTTTCTGTAATTTTTCTAATGTTACATACTTACTTTTAGCACATTTACATTAAAGTATTTTTGTGTAACAATGATATTTATTTAATCTTTAATAAGTTTTGTAATACATACATTACTAAAAACTAATATTTGTAATAATATTTTTGTTATTACAAATGTAGTAATAATAGTATTTATTTGTAATAAAGTTTTTGTTTATAAAAATTAAATATACAAGAAGAAGCTTGTAAGTTATTGAAAGGATATAAAGTATATTTTTGCTTACAACTATTATTACAAACATACAAAAAAATACAAAATAAAGTGACTTTTATAAATCTATAAAAGCTTCTAGCTTCTACCTAAAGCTTTAATAGGTCTTAGTTGAAGCTTCAAAAAATCAACTATGTTATTGAAGATTTTAAATTATCCACTTTTGAACTAATATCTTTTTGTGCAATAGTTAAAATATATGTGTGTATATATATATATATATATATACATAAATACTTTACATTTTACTATTTTGTAGAGATAAAATTACTGAAATAATTGCTTCTAAAAAATATATTATAATAGGATTTTTTAAAATGAAGTTGAATGCATATATATTTTTAAATACTAAATAATTATATATATATATATATATATATATATATTCCATAGTGATATTTTTAATCAAGCTTTGCATTTATACAAACTATTTTTGGTTTAATATAATAGACATATTTAAAAGATTGCTATTAATTTTTTCAAAATTTAAGTAATAATAAAATTATTAATTATTAATTACTTTTGTGCTACTCGACTAAGAAATTGTATAGATGTTTTTAACGAGTTGAATTGAAAATTGAAAGAAATATATTTAATAGACAAAAGAAAAAAATAAGAAACTATAATTTTATTTTTTTGTAAAATAAAAGTTTCATTTATGCATTTTAAATAATTTTTAGAATCTGCAAATCTATACTTAATTTCTATTTATAATTTTGTAAAAATTACAATTCTATGAACAAGTTTTGCAAGAAAAATTAATTAAATAATAAATATCAAAGAATATTACAAAATATTATCATGCCAATACTAATTTTAATAAATATATATTATAATATATATTCTTTTGTGGAAAAATTATTTCTTATTTTTTCTAATTTTAATGCTTTTAAAAAATAAACAATACTGACAAATTTAATCTTATTTCATATTGCCTTAGAGAGTCTTTTGTTGTAAAATCAAATAAGAAAACTTGTACTGAAAAGCTTTTAGTAATAATTGATGCATTTCAAAAGTTATGCCATTCACAATGAAGAACTTAATATTTTCAATAAAATTTAATTGAGATAACAAAAAATAGAATGTTTTATAAATACATAAGTTTGAATCAACAAAAAAAAAAATGGAGGATGACATTATCTTTGTTTAAACTTATAATTACATACTGTTTTATAAATTTCTAATACAAAAAAGAAGATTTATATATTTATATATTTATTTATTATATTTGGTACCAAAGAAGAAAATGTTGTGTTAGATTTATAAAAAAAAATTGTTGTATCAAAACCAACACAATTAGATGTGAATACAATATGAGTAAAAAAGCTTCTATTGCACAAAAAATTAAAAAAAATAAAACAATTCAAAAAATTCAATTTCTTAAAAAATAATTAAATATATCAAATGATTGTGGATAATAATTTTTAATTCAAAAATAGATTTTTTAACTTTTAGAAATTATTATACATATTCCCAAGACTTGTATGGTTTTTTATTATGCAAAGATGGTACAAACTTTTATTTTTATATTCTTTGATATTAATATAAAAAATAAAATTGATATCTAATAATTATTAATAGCTACAAATTTTGAGTTTCGTGAAAGAATTTATTTTCTTTTGTAATATATTTGCAAGAGCCAAGGTTATAAGACATGAGCTAAATATTTTGTTCTAAATATTTTCATTCTAAAAAGACTATAATTATTATTATCAATATATTTGAATACAGAAATTTTAATTTTCAATAGTTAAGATTAAGAAAATATAATCATAGACCGTTTGATTAATAATACTTATTGTATAATTATTTTTGATAATAACAACCTTCTTTCTTTTTTTTCTTTTTTTCTTTTTTTCTGTTTTTTTTTGATAATATCTATTGTGTTTAAATGCTTCTATGAGATTTTACATCAAATTAAAAAAAGAATTTTTTATCAAATTTTTAGAGATGATTGTTTTAAATTGTGCACGTTAAGAAAAAAAGTTCAATAGAAAAGTTATCAACAAACAAATAGTCAAACCAATTATGTCAATAAATTTTTTAAAAACTTTCTTTGCTGCAATATCAACTATTGTCTTATTATAAGTAAATTTTCTTGCCATAAGAAAAAATTCACTTACTAAAACATCATGCATTAACTTTTTTTTAAATTATATTTTTTCTTCAAGTATCTCTATTATCTTATAATAGTTTTTTTTAATAATTTTTTTTTACAATCAAAGATATCAAAAATCTAATTACATAAAATTTAGTTAAATTTATTGGTGACACTAAAAAAAGAATTTATATTCTAACAAAAAGAAGCTCAAAATTAATAAAAAGGTTGTAAAATTATTATAAAAAACCTTAATAGAAATTTAAAGTTAGAAATTAAAAAATGGTTATTTCTATAGTATATATAAAATTTAAAAAAATTAAAAACCATCAAAGAAACTATACTATTTAGGATTGGATCAATCTATCCATAGAATAAATTTGGTCAATTTTTTCTTTGATTTTTATTTAATATAAAAAAATATTAAGTTTTTCTGTTTTTTATCAAAAAACTTCTAAATAGTTAGATATTTTAAGAAGAGATTATCTCTTATTAATTTAATTATAATTAATAAAAAATATACATATAAAGCTAATAATATCTTTAACTGTAATTTATATATAAGCATGTAAAATACTTGATGTAGTAGGAAAAATATATCAAAATAAAAAAAGAACAAAATATCCATCACTTAATGTAATCAATATGTTTAATAAGTTTTGTAAGTTTTATTGATAATATTCTTATAATTAAAAATAATTCATCTATAAATAATAAAATATTACATTATATAAACAAAGTTAATGAAATATCTTTGAAAAATTTCTATTATTAAAATATGTTTTAAAAAAGTAAACAAATATGTTAAAAGGTATCACTAATTTTTCAATTTTCTTTTAAGTTAAGGTTTTTTGCTTATCTTTCTAGCTTTAGTATGCTAATTTGAAAGATCTTTGTAAAATCTTAAGACCTTAAGCTTGAGTTTTCTTGTTGTAATTGTTGGGCCAACAATAAGAATTGTCAAAGTCTTTATCAAAGTTGGTATATCCTTAAAGTGAATCAAACCTTCTAGACATCAAATACAAATATCTTTTTAAAACCATATTTGAAATCTTCTAAAGTTTTTTTTTAGAGCTTCTTATAAGTTTTCAAAAGTTTTTTTAGTCTTTTAGAAGGTTTTAAATATCTTCCATTATTTTGTAGTCTTCTCAAAGCTTCTGTAATTTTCTATGATTACCAATAGTTTTCCATTGTCTTTTAAAAGATTATAGATAAGATTCTTCAAACTTCAAAAATATACTATAAGTCTTAAAACCTCTTCTAAAAACTCCTATAGGATTTAATTGCTATATTATAAACAAAGGAATAAGACATAGAATATCTCAATTTTACCAATACAAGTTTTAGAACAATCCAAATGTTTTTTTGTTTCTAAATTATAGCAAGTCTTATTTCTAATTGAATATTTTGTTTCTTTTGTGCATCTTAATTTCATAGTTCTCTATCCTCCTATTTCTAACAATTATATAACTATGACATCATTCATATCATTAATTGCTATATTTGATATGTATTAGTTTGATTTTGCCTATGATACATGTAACCTTTGTACATTAATTGTTCTAGTAATTACTATTTTTTTAAAAGACTTAAAATTTTTTTTTATATTTAATAACTTAAATTTGATTAATTGATTAATTAATAACTTAAATTTGATTAATTTGATTAATTAATTGATTATTTTTAATAACTTAAATTTATTAATAAAATTATATATAGAAATATTACATGGTCGTATATATATATATATATATATATATATAAAATAAAATATTTGATGTTATTATTATTCACATGTATTAAAATCTGTATTATTTTTATTATTTTTATTATTAGAGTCTTTGATGATTTAATTTTTGAATCCTTAACAAATAATAACACTTGGCATTTAAATTTTTATGATTGAACTAAAAAATATACAAATAAGAACATCTACATACATATTTTTACTAAAAAAAGAATTAAAGTTTTTTTAGAAAGTAGATACAATTTTTTTAAAGTCAAAATCAAAAGTGATTTTGGGGTTTGGTTTTCACACGCATTCCTATGATGAAAACACAGATGATCTATTCCATCTAAGCGGGGAAAACGCGTCCAAGGGATGAAAAGCCACGTCACAAGAAAAGGCCCACATGAATAGACGCCCGATTTGAAAGAGCTGGATGTCGTCCACGATATCCGAATCTATCTGACCGCCATCTCCCTCCTTTGTCGCCATTAACGGACGGAATCCTCGTAAGGCGGAACGAACGTGCAGAATCGAACGATAAAACTCCCCGAGACGAAGACAAACCTCGTTCGTCACGTTTCCGTCGACTCCCGTCAGTTCCAGGGGAAGTGGGAGACGAGGGCATGGCTGTAGAAGTTTGAGTTTTTGGAGTAGATGCTGTTTGCTGTGTGTTTTTCGAGCTCGAGGACTGGGCGAGTGATAGCCGGCGGCCTTCGGCTCAGCTTCGGGAAGGGGTTTGGTCGAGAAGAAGCGGCGTCGTAGTAAGAACCGGTCGCTGGCGAACTTTGTAGCGTAGAAAATAGTTGAGGGACGAGGGTTTTAGGCTTGGGGTTGCTGGTAGGGTTCGAGGAGGAGTCGGGAGGGTGGAGGGTTCATCTGCTTCAAGATGCGAAGTCCTGGTGATTGCGAGTCCTGGCAGGAGGGAAAGCGTTATGCGGTCCTCTACTCCTCATCGCGCTTTGTATTGATTTCGTTGTAGGGTGGAGGGGGTTGGAGGGCCGTTGTTTTTTTCGCTTGCTTGATTGATTGGTTGGTTGAGAAGGGACAGCGTAGCTGTGCTTTAATTTTTTGTCGAACGCTGACGAGCGACATACGAAAGAGGACTCTTTAGCGGGTATTCTTTGTGACAACATGGAGGGGGCCTCGATGTCGACGAATCCGCGGACGGTGGACGAAGTGTTCAAGGACTTCAAGGGGCGGCGATTAGGAATGCTGAAGGCTCTTACTGCCGGTAGGTCCACGGGCATGTTGGGTATTTTTCTTTCTGTAGTTGCCCTGTGAGAGGTGCAGTTATTGATCGTATGCATGGAGTTTATAGTCACATTGCGCGGGTGAGTGCGCCTCTGTTTTGGTTATGCCAGAGCAATAACGCAATAGTGTGCAGACGTATCCCATCTGCTTGACTTTTTCTAATGTTTGTTGGAGGAACGTCACCTTTGGCCAGTCAGACGCTGATGGCTTCTATCGCTTGATTTAGCCCTTATTTTTCTGGATAAATATTTTTTAATATTTCTTAATAAAAATATTAATTGTTTTGTATGTATTTCTTTTTTAACATTTTTTCGTGTTTTTCTTTTTTCTTCTTGGCTGTATGTCTCATACATTCACATCTTTGGTCTGTTTTTTCACTTGTCATGCAGATGTGGAAGAGTTTTACCGCCAGTGTGATCCAGGTGCGAAATGCGTACAGAGAGTTTTGAAGTAATAAGTGCTAATTGAACTGATTTTTTAGTAGGGTACAGTATTGATGCGGTGGAATTGTAATTTACGAGTTCTAGTGTGCGGGCGTCGTCATCTTTACTAATGTGGGTTTTAAAGTATTGCATGTGTATGATCATGAACGAACGTAGTTTAGCAACGTAATGTGTTTCTCTTGAAAGTCTTTTAAAGATTGAAGAGCATCGACGGAGTAAGCAGGATTTTGAAATATATGAGTCGCATTGCCGTGGATGTGTGAGGTGGTGAATTAGTTTGTAGGTAGTGGGAGATTACAGAGAAATCCTATTCGTTTTCGTAGAGCAATTACGAGGTAGTTGGTGCCCTGTGTTAGCTGAGTTGTAAATGATTTTTTTATTATTTATTTTTTATTATTTATTTTTTTTCTCCAAATTGCAGAGAAGGAGAATTTGTGCTTATATGGTTTTCCGGAAGAAGCATGGGAAGTAAATTTGCCAGCAGAAGAGGTTCCTCCTGAACTTCCAGAACCTGCTCTGGGTATCAACTTTGCTAGGGACGGCATGCAGCGTAAAGATTGGTTGTCTTTGGTTGCCGTGCACAGTGATGCCTGGCTGCTCGCTGTTGCTTTTTATTATGGTGCTCGGTTTGACAAGAACGAGAGGTCAGCTATCTGTAACTGTTCGAACGCTTTTTTTCTGTCTTAACTCTACGTAAATGGTCGATGTCAGGATTGTTAGGATCTTACTTAGCCCATCTATCCTTTAGCTTCGATACTAAGCTGAATTTATTGCATTAGTTGGGTCATGGGGTTAGTGTTCGCGGAGCAAGTTCATTATTTGACCTCTTCTTTCCTCCCTGCAGAACAAGGGAATGCTTCTCTTCTTTTTGTGTTTGTGTGTGTATGTTTTTTTGTTTTTTGTAAAAGAAACGTTGGTGAGGTTAATCTGTCTTATTGTCTAAGGAGGATATTCTGGTTATTCTTACAGGAAGCGTCTCTTTAATATGATAAATGAACTTCCAACAGTATTCGACGTAGTGACAGGAAAGAAGCCTGTGAAGGACAAGCCTGCTGTTAATAATTCCTCTGGCACCAAAGCCAAGTCTGCTACGAAGGTGGTGAGTGCTGAAAAAGTAAACACCTAACCATCTTCTGATGAGTGTGCGGACTTCTTGTTTCTCTTCAAAGATCCTGGAGCTTGTTGTTGGAAGGTTCAGGAGTGAGTTATGCGTACATTTTCTAAGTAACAAGGAATTTGAGATTGCGCCCCTTTTACTCTTAAATTTTACTCAAGAACAACTCCAATGAGCTTCAGTTTTTGCATTGGGAATGCATTAGCACTGCATTGTTTTCTAGTTTATGGTATCAAAATACGAGTTCCCAGTCCTGATCAGGCATGCTACGAGCAAATCTTTCATGATTTCTGCAAGTATGTCTTACGTATTCTAGACAGCTGTGATTAGATGTTGACGATGCTTGCTTTTTCCTATTGTCTTCCAGGAAGTGGCTCAAGCAAAGCCTGTCAAGCCTGCTCCACCACCTCAAAAAGATGAGGAGGACGCTTTTGATGACGAGGATGAAGAGGAACATGGTGACACCTTCTGTGGAAGTTGCGGTGGGCCTTATACTGCTGATGAGTTCTGGATCGGCTGCGATATCTGTGAGAAATGGTTCCATGGCAAGTGTGTGAAAATTACACCGGCAAGAGCAGAGCATATTAAGCAATACAAGTGTCCATCTTGCAGCAACAAAAGGGCCCGTACGTAATTTATCAGGCCACAGTGTCTTCGTAATGCTAGCCCCTCAAAGAAAAGACCCTTCAAAAAAGTCACCCTTGGACTTTTTCTAGACTGGTGTGTTTGATAGGCTCTAGTGCAAGCAGCTGGGGGGCTAGACTTGGTGCTGATGAGATGTCGTTGGTTGCATTTGGAAAGCTTAAGGATCCATCATTCTAATTGCCTAGCTTCAGCCGAGGTACCCACTTGATTGTTGATCAGGTAGTTTGCAGGATAAAGAATACAGGTACCGTGGGACTTGTGTGCATTTTTCTGCACATGTTAAGAGTTTGGCCAATGGCTAACTTATCACTACACTTGGTTGTCAAGGATAGTGTGAGGTTGCGTGTCATCATTTTCTGCTTTCTGGATCTGCATCTTTCCCTGTGCTGACGTTTCCACTACAGCACCTAGATTTTCAAATTATGGTGATATCAGTTTCTAAAGATGAAATTTTCTGGCTTGTTGCTGGGTGGTGCTTATGCCCTAGCTTATTTTGTGTCCGCAGGATCTACTCATGTCTTTACGTAATAACAAAGGAGGTGTTGATGTGAATGTGCAGTATCTGTTTGAGGTGGCCATGGAAGTCCCAACAAGTCTGGAGATGTAGTTGGTTTTTAGTGTTTGTGCATTCGCAGATGCTGGAATCATTTGCAGTTTTATTGTCGAATTTAGGGCGCATTTTTTTTCTCCCTAATTTGGGTTTGGCTGTTGTATAGAATGATACTCTATGTTTTTGGAAGCGTGTTAATCTGTGTTAAGAAGTTACTGTACAGATTGTCTTTGTTTGTTCGACTTTTGATCATCTGTCAGAATGTAGAACAGGTAGAGAAGTCAAACTTTTGGATTGCATTTGCCACTGTAGCACGGATGTGATCCTCCTTAGTAAAGCAACGTGTGGTTTCCTGGAACGACTTGGCATGAAAACGTGTACGTAATTCATCTTTTCCTTCCCTCCCTTTCTCTGCCCATCTCTCATTCTCTCGGTTGATTGTCATCCTTTTCTTTATTGTTGTGGTCTTTTGCACATAATCAGATCAATGAATAAATGCAATCAGTTAAATAGTTATTAACTGTGTTTTTACATGAATTGAATTGAATTTAACAACTTAGCAAAGTGGATGTGGGTGTTCACCCACGAACCATGTTGTCAGCTTTAACTTCATCGACGATGTAATCGTCTCTCGTGTAGGATTCGTCGTTCCTTTCTGGATTGACGGATAAGTGGCTGCAGGCTGTTTTCTGGATTCTGCGTCTGCCCAGCCTCCAGCATGTACCGTGGATGTGAAATTCACCATTTTGCAGACGTAGCTGAAGTCTTCAGCTGTATTTGAAACAATTAAGACGTGATTATCCCACCATTGTTGTGCTTGATGACACGATTCTGATGTCGGGTGCCATAGGCATGAAGGCCTTCGGCTTCTTCCTTCAACTCAATTTCGCATCTTAGCTTGGTGTTTTGAGCTCTCGAGCGATCTGTCTGAGATTGCATCCCTGTTTTCAAGCAGTGCATTTGGATTTGGGTTGTTAAAAACAGCGACCCAAATGCCACTAGAAATCGGCCAGGATTACTTCCACGAAACCAACCAGATCTTGAGGAATTTGGAGTAAGTGGTGATCTGTTTGACCGAACAGGCTCAAGATAGTAAGTGGGCCTCCAGCTCCCAGATCCTTCTTTCTGCTCAACTTCATGTTCGCACTTTTGGAGGAGCGATCTGCCCTAATATATTCGAGTGCCATGTGCATCAGCCATTCTTTCAGGTAAAAGACACAAGGTTTTCGGGCATTGTGTTAAAATGTGTGTGCAATCAGAACAGAGGAAGTAAAGAAATGGCCTTCAATTATCAGTACTATCATGAATCATAAAGGTTTGAGCCTCTGAATTTCAATTACTGATAACTGAAGGAGTGTTTTACAGCCATTTTCTGTAGTTAAAAGATCTCCATCCCAAGCTCACTGTAATCGCAGAAGTCTTCCAGCCCTGTTCTATGCTGCGCTATACGTCCCCTCACCCACCTCATTCAACTTGTGAATGTTCCGCAGGATATCGTTCAAAAGAAGTTTTATGAAAACTTTCCATCAACAGCGGCAGGGAAATGGAGGTTACGATTTTACTGCACACGTTTGTGTACATGTCCGTTACAATTCTTCAAGTCAGGATAAAAGCATGATAGACACTTGGCGTGATTCGTTACATCATGACTGATACAAACTGATGATCAGTTTCATGGGTTGGACTCCGTCGCTCCCAGTCACTCACACATTTAGAGCCCTAATTGCAGATTTATTATGTGACACTTTCGTTCTACACACTTCCGTCCAGTGAGTGCCTCTTAAGTTATCTGCAAGCGGAGAATGAACGATTATGACCTCGCAGTGCCAACAATGGCAAACAGGGTTTCTTTCTTGGAATTTATCAAAATCGCAGCAGCGAATTAATCGTCAAGAAGAAAACATCATAAATATGCGAAACGATGGAACCGCGTAAGCTCGCAAGGCTCGTTTCCATTGCGGAACCTCGGAAGCAGCCTCCCAAGCTCATGACTTCTAAAGCAATTTCAAAGGCATGGGTGAGGAAGACTTCATTCCAAGAGATTTGGGAGTGTCTGAGAATGGTGCAAGAATACGATTGGTTGAAAGTTGAAAAGAGAGTGCAGGACGCTTTAGGGTTTCGCACTGGCGGAGGAGCCACACATTAAAAAAAGGAAAAATGAAGGTGAACGAGAGAATAAAATGGGATCCCACATGACAACAATCATTGCAGACTTCTTTTTGTCAGGATCTATGTTTTGAATCTGCTACTTAAGAGATGTCCACCAAGGATAAACGATCTGTCGTTTGCCACAGAAGCAAATATCTTGACCTGAGAAATTTTGTGACCCTAAGACACAGTATCTTAGGCTCGGAATAGCAAAAACTCTGGCCCAGGCAAAGTACAGGTGGTGGAAGAGCCACTCACTGGAATTGTTTGTCGTCGAGAACTTGAAGCCTCGCATCTATCAAGGGGATCGTGACTGAATGAAATGAATGCATCGCGATAAGCCTGCCAAGAAATTCGAAGAACCTCAGATGAGCCTTCATATTGCAACGTTGCGTCGTCACCCCCACTCCGTCTGGTCTTTAAGCGACACGGGAACTTAATGTAGGTTCTGGCATCGACGTTAAAAGCCCCATGCAGTCATTGTTTTTGCTTTTGTATCGTTTAATTCAATGCCCATGAAGATGATGGGCTGCGTGGTCTACTTTTGCGACACGGTAATGATCATGAGTTAACAAAATGCATGGACTTCACAGAAGAATGAAGAAAGCTTCAGATTTCGACGACAAAGTTTGGATTCTTCAGCATAAGGGCACGCTACTGGTGTTAACGCACTGAGGACTTCACGCGATTAAGACAAAAAACAACAGCAGCAACACAACCATCCTTCTCCACAACTTTGAACAACTCGTAACCAATGCAACCTCTCATCGTCACATTTCGTGGATGCCCCAAAATTCGCTACAAGTACCCACTTCCACCATTTGTAGCACGGAAGAAAAGCGTCCTCATACCATCGCTTACCATGATCGGCTCCATGACAAACATGTCTCCCCTTCTGGCTGACATGGCACATTGCCTCAACCCACATTAAAAATTCCACGCAAATTCAGCACAGACAAAGACGAAGGAGCAAGCAATGCAACAGAACGCAACGCTTGATGGTTTAATGCATGCAGGCATTAAGCGAGAGATGCACTAATAATAGGGCGAGATGGTGTACAGACAAGCCCATCTCTCTGCGATTGTGGGCGCCATGGATAAGCACAAAATCTGAGCTCCCAATGGGCCTGAGTGTGTCTGCATCTGCGCCCTTATCCCACACTGGGTGCGTCGCTTGCGGCGCAGCTTACAGCATCGTCAAACCCCCGAACAACAACCACCACAGAATCCAAGCAAGCTCGTAAAACAAATACTGACACGAACAACCCATTTTCTCACTGCACCTGAAACCCTAACCCTAATCCTAAAACTGTGCACTCATTCCATCCCTTTCATTTGCATCACGGTCTGATTTTCTTTTTCTTTTCTCTTCTCGGCTTTTTCTTTTTTGGTTCTTAAACTGTGAAAGGATGGCATGTGGTACGTCACCACTTTGTTATTTGTGTGTTTATGTATATAGTTTCAAGAATCATGACCAAAATAAGTAACCGAAGTTTGAATTGACGTGTATACATATATAGAATGCACTTAAATAAAATTTTAATAAGTTGATTTTGATAAGTTGAGACCCACAAATATGTGTAACAGAAAAAGTAAAAAAATCCAAGTTTTGATGTGAAAATCAGACTTTTGTTCTTTCTCGACTAAAATTTAGAAAAAATTATAGTGGGTTTACATTTTTTTTTAAATGAGTAAATAAACCCGTCTTTCATTTAAAAAAACATAATAATAAATCTAATATTGATAACATAAGAAGGTTGTCTACTGTCAACAATTTTTCAAATGCATCCTTACAATAAACTTGTTGATTTAGTTTATTCATAACTCGATTCATATCCAATCATTTTCATCACGTTTTTCTACAAATCAACAAACAAATAAAAACACTAATATTATGCAAGTATACACCATATTAAGATGTCTGTATATATATGTATATCACATGAATTTATTTCAAGAAATTGTTCTGTAAGGATCATTTAAAGACAGCTTAGGTTCACAAGAGGCTCCAAACCATGTTTTTTGAATCAGTTATAACAAAATCATGTTTGTATTCAAATCCAAATTTAAACAATTCCTAGTTGTTCAATGAAAATTCTTTGTAGCCAGAGTTCTGAAACATGTTTCGAATTAAAGAAATAAACTATTTTCAGTTCTAAAAAAAGTTATTGGCAGTTTACCAAGATTAAAATTGCCAAACACCTACATTAAACTTGACATAATTTTTTAATCGAAAATACATAAATTAAAAGAAAACAAAAGAAAAAAAAATGCTTGTTTTCTTTTAATTTGTATGTTCCTTCTTTTAATCTGGTAGTTGATAATGGAATTTACCAGATTAAAAGAAGGAACATATAAATTTTAAAATAATCTTAATTCTAAATTCTAAAGTTAGAAACCCGTCTACATAAAAAATAAAAAATAAAAATAAAAATGAAAACTTGTGATGTTTTCAAAATACACGCTGATAAAAAAAAAAAATTACTTTGTCTTGTTTACATTGACATTGTATGTAAAGCTTCATTCAAACCATTGTTTATGGTCAACAACATTCAAGGACAGCACAAATTAGTTTGCTACAAAACCCCATCAGATTAAAGATCTTCATTAAACTTGTGTTCAAATGGTTTAAGCTTTAAAAACAAAAATATATGAAAACTTTAAAATTTAGAGGACTAAATTGTTAATTCTGTGCATAAGTAAGCATGCATAAATGTAATGTTTTAATCTGAGTTAATGCTTTTTCTGCATAAAGAAAAAAAAAAAATCATACTTGATCATCTAAATGCTATTTCATGCAAACTAGTAAGGTTAATAGTCTAGATTCAAAGAGATCCTTACCACCCCAAAACTCTACTACAAACAAAATAACTTAAATTATTATGTTTATGTTTAATTTAGTTTATTTTTGTGTTATTCAAATCAGAATACAATGAAAGCCACAATGAAAGAGTGAATGATTGGTGGATTAGCTGATTCCACTTTACCTTTGACCCAACAACCAAGGCAAAAAAGGACAAAATGTTCATTAATGAAGTTGTAATAAGAAAGTCTCACTCTATGAAAGAGCACCCCATTAATTGCGATTACTCATATAGCCATTGTTTCCTATCTAAAAATCTTCTGATCCTTTTGTGGGACCTATTTTCAATTTTGTATTCTCGTGGAAAAGTCCTGCTGTTTATGTTTCTCGATGGTTTCAATTTGAAGCCTTGAGTCTTAATTGAGTATTTATTTATTTATTTATTTACATATTTATTCATTTACATGTCAATTTGTTAATTTCATGACTTGACCTCTATGGAAGACCACACCACCTTGTTGGCCTTGTTACTCCTTGACATTACTCTTTTCCATTCAACAATAAAACCCCTCAATTTTTTCGTTAAATAATAACCATATTGACATTTTCAAAAACATTCAAATTTTTTTGAAAATTGATCTGTAAATTAATGCAAGATAGAAAGAAGGAGAATATTTGAACTGGAAATCCATAGCACCAATCAACAATGAATTCAAGACTTGAGCTGTAAAGAACCATATTAATGGCTTTCCAGCTTTAGTTCAATTTTATGAAATGAAGGCATCACCCAACAAATTATGCTATAGTTGGCAAACAATGGAGGGAAAGGGCCCATTACTTTAAATAAAATTTGAATAAAATAATGAACCATTGATGTACTTGCTTAAGTAGAATATCATTTTTCTCACTATCCTTAACATCATTGTCATTTCATAAAAATAGCCCCTTATTTTGTAGCTCCTCTTCTTCTTCAAACCAATGGATCATACGTGGCAAGCTATTTTCGAATAGTTTTAAAAATAAATAAAAATGAGTGGATTGATTGGTTCATTAATTGAATGTGTGTGTGATAGATGAGATGGTTTAGAAGGCAAGAGGTTGGATTGTTATTATCTGCTAGGGAATCACAAATAAAACCACTTAGCTAAATAATAAATAACTCAAGATATATGTATGGATGTACACCATAATTTTGTAGCAATGACCAAATTGAGTGGTCAAAGTAATATTCAAAGTTATGAAACTTCCATTTGATCCATGAAACATCCTTTCAAAGTACCTCATCAAAAACATTTAGATGCATTTCTACAAATGATTGTTGCATGATTACCTGTATTCTTCAAGAATACACTTTATATTCAAAACTGTTCAATATTGTAATTCAACTTAAATATCTGATGCATTTTTCTTTTCAACCGTACTACCTATAATTTTACCAAAAATTGTTAGATTGTCAAAATCAAGATATTTGGAATTTCAAAGTTGACCTGTTATTTTTTAAATTTTGCAATGAGTAATGCCATTTTACTAAGTTTTATCCGAAATACTGTAAAAAAATATGCACAATCTCTTAAGAAACAGTATTAAGGTTTAAACATATTTTTATATGATTTATTTTTATATTATACATGTGCATTTACATAAAATAGTTTAAGAATTAAAAATTATATATATATATATATATATATGTATATATATATATAAAAACATGTAACAGTTAATTTATTTCTTGAACATATCTTTTTTTAGCTTGTAGTGTTTTATATTAAATTACTTTCTTTGATTAAAATAAAACAATACATAGAATAAAAAAGAATCAACAGTTGTTTTATTAAATTTTACTCTGAAATTTGTTCTTGAAGATTAATGTACACACCAATCCTCATAACTATAAAAAAAACATTCACAAATTAATATTTTACTCACTAACATTCCTAATTCTCAATCTCCAAATGTTTTTGTTTCAATCCTCATTCTCAAAATTTGTCCTCACATTACAACATGAATATTACTCACAAAAAAATATATAAATATATATATATATATAGGATGTTGCTATTGCCACCCCTATTTTTGCTATTGGCACCACAAGCTGCCCTAAACTTGAGTTGCACTTCATGAGGCACTTTTCTCAATCACCAACATTGTTACCAAAGCTGATTGTATTGGCTTATGATTCTTAATTATTCTAGCTAGTTGCTATTTGTAAAGAGAGGAATGAATGGGTCATCAACATTAAGAGCATATGAGAGGAATGAAAATAGCAATATTTGAAAGAATTGTACCAAATCATGAGAGTGTGTGTTGCCCATGTATCATCTGATATGTTTTCATATGCTCTTCATGTAGATGATCCATCCACCTCTCTTTTTACAATTGGCAGTTGATAGGAGTAATTAAGAGTCTCACGCCAATAAAATCAGCTTTGGTAACAATGTCAGTAGTTGAATAAAGTGCCTTGTGGTGTGCAACTCAAATAATTTAGAATAACTTGTGATGACATTAACAAAAACCATAATGACATGTGGTTGGATGGCAAGTTGTGGTGCCAATAGCAACATTGAGAGTGTGTGTATATATATATATATATATATACACATATATATATATATACATATATTTGAACTGTGAGGTTTGTCAAAGCAGAGTCATTACTGCATACAAATAAGCTTTTGGAATATTTGTATTGCACAAGGCCTCTGGTATAGCAACTGGAGAAGCATCCAGAAGACTGAAGCTATTCATAGAAATCCATTCCTCATGCTGTGCGTTTGTTTGTCGATCAATCTCCAGATCCACCGATCGATTTCTTGCTCTGCAATGCCGAAGAAATCCGTTCACCATCGCCATAAGCTTCCAAGCTCCTTTCGAAACCCAAACCCTGCTTCTGACGGAGTCAAAACCAGCACCGAGTCCAAGGTTGTGAACTAGAAAGCAGAGCTAGTAATGCTGGTTACAATTTTTTTAATTCTTCATCGTCTCCTTCATCTTCTTCGAGGAATTCGGTGCCTGCATGATTGCCGGGACAATCTGGGAAAGCAGGTGGGAGAGCTTTAAATGTGGCACAATGTTCCACTCAGTTGGCACGAAACGGTGGGGCGTTAGACTCATCTCTTGTGGCTTCACCCGAGCTCGCCTTCTCGGCCCATTTGTCCTCAAGCTCTCGTCGGTCTGGGCAATTGCAGGAAAATCAGTCATTTCGTGGGGCAGGTTTCACCTTTTCGGAAACTATCGAGGTGTCTTTAAACATCGTAAGTTTGTATAGAGATTCGTTTCGTGCTTAATAACTACGGAGTATGCTAATTTTGTTTTTCCCAACCAAGCCTTCAAGATTCCATACCCTCTGCGACGTTTTTGTCGCTCACTGAGCACCCGCTCAAGGAAACTGACAAGTGGCTTTGGCGCTGTGATGTTAGGGTTGTGTTCGGACTTTGGTT
Organism: Physcomitrellopsis africana; assembly: GCA_036785485.1. Lineage (NCBI taxonomy): Eukaryota > Viridiplantae > Streptophyta > Bryopsida > Funariales > Funariaceae > Physcomitrellopsis > Physcomitrellopsis africana. The sequence goes on along the minus strand of JAWRVF010000021.1, from coordinate 660,419 downwards.
TTTGTTTTTGTGCAAACGAACGAGATTCGGTTGCGAGTGGGTTGGTGACGCGAGAATTCATTTTGGTTGCAGGTTGTTGGTGACTCTGTGATGGGTCTAGATTCTTGTTATGCTGAAATTGGGAGCATAGATCATCAAGCTCGGCACTGCATTCCGCATTCGGGTGTTGGTGAGTAGGAAAAAGTCCATCGGTGCTGCAAAAATGAATGAATTGCGCTTTACTTGAGTAAAAAAAACTGCCAAAGCAGGCTGTGAAATTCTCACGCTGGTCACCATGGTTAGCAGCACGGGAAGTGTTGCAACCGATGGACTAACAAAGGAAACATCGTTTCGATGACAAGAATTTAATGCAAAGGAAGCTGAATACATCCTCAATGGTACTGACAATCAAAAGGAAATATATGTTGCAATGGAATGCGTAACCCCTTCCTCATAGTTAACTGAGGCAGATGTCAGGTGGGAAACTGATGCAGGAGTAGGAATCCTATCCGCTTTCCCTCTCCAATCGCCTATCCTTCGGGAGCAGTTTGCGACATTCGGGGGTTCGCATTCAATGCAGTTAACACGCTTCGCTGGTCACGCCACTATTGGGAGTCTTGTCCCCAGGTTCCCCGTGAAAAATACCGCAATCTGTTCAGGCTCACAAGTCCAACGCCAGCCGCTTCTTACCTGGAAAGCTTTCTGATCTGGACAGTTGCGATCGACCCAATGTTATCTAAGCTCACGATCGACTTATCCACTCGGAGGAAACTCAGTCGTTAGATATCTTCGACGGCTCGTATGTCCTGAATCTGTCATACGGCACCGGATGTGAGGTAAGGGGAGCACGAAATGGATGCATCGTTGAAGCGTGAACATGCATGTGGGAATGCTCCCGGAAATCAATCTGTTGAGATCTCTGACAGTGGGTAAAGTTCAGACAGATATGCAAATTCTGATTGCACCTGTCTGGGAGGTTGAGTGTGGGTGTTCTAGTGTATGAGCAGAGGAATGCCTTGAGGTCTGAATCTCGTAGCGGACAGACGAAATGGGATCCTACCAGCTGAGCCTGCCAGGGTCTCACTCCACGCGGCCAGAAGCAAGTCACATGAAGTCGGGTGGGAGCACTAGTGGCTCGAGCGACGGCAGCTGGGGCTACTCAAGCGGGGGTAGACCGAAATCCTCCAATGGCAGTAGCCGAGGCTCCTCCGCACATGGTAGTCAGAGACTATCGCGATCCTCTAGGAAGAAGACCTCGCAGTCCAAAGGGACGCATGGGTTTAGTTTCTTCGGAACGAAGCGTACCGCGTCGCACCAGAACCTGGAGGGGTTGCTTAATGCTAGTCCGTCCCGGCACAGTACCGCCTGCTGTGATGGCGTATCGGAGCGGCGAGACTTAGAGAAGCGATGGAGTTCACAGAGGTTGAACGCGGAAATTACATTGCAGGAAGACAATTCCGTGGGTCGCAGTTTCCGGTCGGAGGACAGTGAGAGCTTGGCGCTGTGGGAGGAGAAGGAACAACCAACGTCGACTCATCATGATTGGCTGAATATCACGACCCAGCCGCCCAGATGGTTCGAAGTTGTACGCAAGTTTGACAACGTGAAGCTCGCGTCATGGCGCAGCTCGCCAATTCATCCCAAACCATCTTTGGACAGTCCAAGGAGCTCCCTCGAAAGGAGGGCCAGCATCCGACATGTGCACGACTCGTCGAAACCTTGGTACAGCAATGTAACGAAGAAGACTTACAGTGGGGAGAGTCGAACAGTTTGGAGTCCTGCCTCTGCGTCCAATGTATCGAGCCAGAGCGGCGAACTTAATCCGGGTTTAATGCCTCCATACAAGTACGTGGACGACCCTGCAATTTTAGATGATAGTAAGCATGGAAGCCTCTCACGAGTGCCTGAAATGCATCTCAGTCCGGAAAAAAATAAGAGTTGTACGCCCTCCTCGAATATGTGGGACGTATCATCACAACCAGAGCTTGTTGTTGACGGAGCCTGTCTTGTCTATGGTGTAACATTAGAAATTCCTCGAGTTGAGTCGGCGTTTGAGGAGGTAGCGAACGTAGAGGCATTGTCTTCTACATTTGAACAGAAGCCGGCGGTGGATACTGACAAGGCCGCGAATGCCTTCAATGACTCGCCTAGTGATGGGATTGATGGTCGGTCGGAGCACGCCAGTTGCCGAACTACAACGGAGGACGAGGCTCATGATAGTGGCTTGTTACGTGACAAAATGGACCGAAATGAAACTATCGAATTTGTGAACATGATTGACTTTGTTGCACCTCTGATTGCTAAACTGCACACCATGGAAAGGAAAGATGAATCTCCCTCTTGTGCGTCAGGAAGGATTCCGTTCAAATGGGAAGCGCCTCAAGGGAAGGTTAAAGTCGAGGATATTTCTGCAAGCAGTTTTGAACTCAACGAATCTTTGCATTACAGAATTCTGCAGCAGCAATACATTGCTAAGTCGAAGAGTGCGCCATTGGACGATGTTTATGTAATTGTACCGAGGTCGCGCTCAATTTCTGCGACGGAGAAGACCTCAAATTCGATCTTGGCAAAATCGAAGTCTTACAATGATTCCAGGGGCTCTTTGCTACGGTTGTCCAGTCGACGCAGAGTGGAGGATTCACCAGATAGACTGTTCACGAATACGCGTAACTCGATGTTTGGGTCCACTCGACCCACTTCGCTGGGAAAGGAAGACATTGGTGATTCTGTGAATTCATCTTCTCCGAGGAGTATCCTCCGCGGACCGGACGACGGCAGTCTGTCGTCGTCAAATCCTTCCCTAAGATCCGACCCTGGAACGCCGACATCTTCAGCCAAGGCCACGTCTACATCGCAATCTATATCTAGTTGCAGTGCATCCTTCGATCTTAATGAAGATGATTGCGAAGCGCTCAATCCAGCCTACGACCTCAACTCAACCGTCGCGTGCATCATCGTGGAGTCACGACGCGTGAGCTTGTCATTCCGAGACTTTGGTCCTGCACGACCTTCTCATGATGATTTCACCAACACGGATATCACAACGGAGGCCTCAAACATCGAGCTGCTCGGATGCGACGACAGGTTCGACGCGAATGCATCGCGCGCTCTTCCCGATGTAGTGCAAAGCCCTGAGCTCTGGCATGCAACTTTCTCGGCGCCTCTCCACAGTGGCGACTCGGAGCCAAACAGTCCATGCGTTGCCACTGACTGCAAATCCCAGCTTTCAGCTTCTCCTCGAAACCCTCATCAATTCTCCGAGGAAGAATGCAACATGTCGTCTGCTGCCCAGAAGTCGAGATCTCGGGACGACGAATTCACCGCGCGGCTAGGAGTGATGTTCTCTCCGTTGCGGCTAATCTCCTCACACGACTCCAACCACAGTTGTATCGTTGCGACTGGCGTTTCCGCTCCCAACGAGAACGAACTCGGCGATCGATCTTCTGCTTATGCTACTACGTGGGAGCTTGTTTCCCCTGCCGAAGCTTTCAAGCAGTGTAAATCCAAAGGCTCCGGTGCGGAGAAGGCGAAGTCGCACTCTGGCCTGCGTCGTCATTCTTCCGAAGATTCACACTCCATGATGGTGAGTCTTAATCTGTATATCTGCATCATTCGCATTACATCATCCAACGCTGCGACCTTGTAGTAGCATATATTAGCAACTTCGAAACTCTTTTCTTACACTTGTAAGTGTTTTCAGGTATCCATCACCAAAGCTATGAGGAAGATCGTGTCGAAATTCACTGTGAGGCGTTCTTCCAGCAAGGGAAAGTCCAAGATGGAGTCTCCGAAATGCGATACACTTCTGCCAGCACAATTTCACTTCACCGAGGTACATACAAATACTAATCTTTCTATTCTTCTGACTGTATTTCGACAGCATACTCCTGCGACAACATTCGCATTCGCAGAATCAGTTGTCAAGTGTTCTTCGCTTGATCGTTATCTAACATCCGCAACTACCGAATGCTTGTCTTGCAGGCAAATTGAAAGGCGCATCAGCAGTCTGTATACACCCACACATTACCTGCACAATTTTTGGATTCAGCCGCCTGACGGCCATGTTTATTTAAGTTTGGCTTCCTCGAGTGGAGATGCTCGACAATGCAGTGGACTCTTCAACTCAACTCCGACTGTGTCGAAGCGTTCGCAGCAGAAACTCAGGCCACACGTCGAGGTTGTGAAACTGCTTGCCTCCATTCTCTCAGCTCATGTGTGCATCGGCTATGTACAATATGAGGTCGGAGACTTCTGTAGAAGACATCGTAGAGCTGGTTTTACTAGCACAAGGTTGTGAATCAGTCTTCCGGCAATAATCTGTGATTTTTCTCCGCTCTGTCCAACAGGATGGTTGTAGAAATAGAGCTTCGGCCGACAGTATTGTTTATATTAGACCTGTATTCAGGAATTGAACATTTTTACACACAATACAACCTTTCATCGAGGTTTGTGCCAATTGAGTATTTTTATGTGGCGATGGTGATGTCGTTTGTTGTCGCCAACTACTCCTTGGATTTGCCTGAAGCTGCACTCTCCCATGGTTCCTAGATTTTCTGAAGTCAATACGTTGGAGAGTAGCATGCTAAACGGTTCTTATTGTAGTGACTTTATCATACTCAGTGTGGTATGAGATTAGTCACCACAAGGTTAGTTTCCATGGATTAGAATCCGTGATGACAACCATGCTTGTCTTACGTAGCATGATGGTTTTCGTGTTTTTAACTTCTTTTCGTCTCCCTGGATTGAATCATCCAAATTTTGGAGTTGTGAGTACAAGAAACAGTGTGTAGTATTTTTATTTTATTTTTATTTTATTTTTATTTTATTTTTTAAAATTTGCTTGTCAAAAAAATACTATATATGTTTGTGATGAAACCGACAAGTTTAAGTATTATGTTAATATGTGTCTGTAATAGTATTGTGTTAAAATTCTTTGGGTGATGAAGTTGTAGAGTTTGAAGTAACTTTTTTTGTTGCTAATTTATTAAGCATTCAACTTGGTGGGTTTAGCAACTAAAAGTGATGTTAAAAGTAATCTCAATGACATTAACATATTTGAGAACAAACTATTGTATGTAGCAAAGCTAGATGTATGATATTTTTCTTTGGGAAGTACTTAAAGGTGTTTTTGCAAGAAGTATTGTAAAACATACCACTACAAATATGAAGAATTTTGTTGTGGGGATTAAAAATGGCAATCAAGTAATGTTATTTTTACATCAAGTTATCAAATAAAAAAATTCTAAAATATACCATGGATTGTAAGATTGCTGGGTATGGAAACATTTGTCTTTTATTCAATTTAAAATAAAATGTTAAAAAATAGGCTGGTTTTAGATGAAACATTCTTTATTCAAGTATGGTGGGAATTTTTCTAGGAATTCTGACTTATTACTTGGAGTCAGACTGCTCAGCAAACAACTGGTCGTCTGGGATGTCAAGGGATGCTGCGTCCGTAGGCATGATCCGTTGCAGGTCTTCTTGCTCGACAATCTTAAACTCGTCCAGCAAGAGTGTGATTGGGTCCAAAGATTCATCATAGCCATCAAGATTGAGACAAGTCTGTTAAGCAAACTTACGCTTTGCCATTGTCAGATCGTCGTTCTAATTTACAATCATATCGTCATCCTCAAGGCTACACAAGGCCGCAAAGATTTTTTCAAAACCTTGGCGCTTGTTCAACAGCACATGTTTGGTGATTGCGGTGTTATTCGCCATTGCAATCTAGCGCTCCACCTTACCACCCCCGGCCCGGTTGTGACATGTAGTGTGCACACGCTTGCCTACTTTGTGATGGCGCTCAACCCTGGACAACAAATTGGGTGCCGTATATACTTTGACCAAGGCGGTCAAAAGACGAGGATATGTATCTGATGCTTGGGCCCAAATCAATAGAGGATGGTACTCCAAGATCAAGCTGACGTCCTTGATGAACTACTCCTTATCGATGCAGAACTGCAAGAACTCGGAGAGTTGCTTGTTGAAGATCCCTGTCAATTCACGTGATGATTCGAATCGCTTAGTGATTTGCTTGAGTGCCTCCCGGCATTGCCTTTTCAATGCACTATTTATTAGTTGAACGACATCAATGCCGAGAGTGGCCGCGACATTGACACAAAATTTCCTGTATAACAAAGCATAGACAAGAGCAAGGGCATGCACGAGTGAATAGATATAGTTCCATTGGTATAGCAGGCAAGCAAGCTTGGCTCTGCGGCCATCAACAGCAAGAACCGTGGATATGTACACGTATATGTAGATAAAGTAAGTGTAGGCAATTGCTATTGTCAACGAGTTGCTCTTAAGCATACTGAGACACTTGCAGATCGGATCAAATAAATCAACGCATTTGAGACGGCAAAACATGTTAACATTGCTCCAGCAAGACGGTGAGTATACAACCATGACCAACATCTTGTCAAACACCTCTTAGCAGATGGTGGCATAAATCTTGAACATCAGACCTTGGTTCTTGATACTCTCGTAGACGAACAACAATTCCTTCAACCAATCTTTGGATTTATCGAGCTTGAGCAAGTCCTCGCAGAAGTTGATCAAGGAATACACACCCAGTCAAAATAATTGTTGTTGAGCAGATTGCAATGCAAAGCACGCATCCCATTGCACGAGTCCATAATAAATGCCGTTGAGATACCCTTGTCAGCAAAAACATGCAGCCGATTGATACAACCGGCGACCTTTTTGGACAACTCAATTTCAGAGTCCTCCTTCATGTCGGCTCAAAGAAACTCCACGAACCATGGCCATGGATCGTGTGCCATGATATTTGACGTACTTCTGGAGAGCACGTTCGTGGCACCATCCATGCCAACGATAACTGTCGGTGTTGCGGTCAGTTCCTGATCCATCTTAATTTGTACCTCAGTGTACTTTTAGTGTAGGAGATTTGTGTTAATGGATGTGGGCGAGAGACGCGTCCACAATGGCAAGAGCAGCTTGAAGAAGCTTTGTAAGGCCGGGTGATCAAACATGTTAAACAGAGTGGCAGTCTTGTGCAAAGCATCATTAAACCAACGGTTGAGCATCCTCTTCTGAACATTGGTGAAGTCTAAATACACTTTCAACCTCAAATGACTCGCAATGCTGGTCGTGGATGTGCTGACGGTTGACGGAATGGGAGAGTTGTCGTCAACTGTGATACTACTACCGACATCCTTGACGGCGGTGATCAATGGAAGGAGGAAGCCAATGGTCTTCGGCATCTTTGGGCAGTTTGCAATGTGCGACTTTATAATGATGGATGTGGTCAAGACGCTAGAATTGCAGTGCTTGCACTTGAAGCGTTTTGACATGAACTGACTATGGAGGAATTCATTACCAAAGTGGTCCCAATGGGCCCCCTTGCTCAGAAGTTAGATGATCATTACAATGGATGAGAGACGCTACATGACAACAAACAACTACGATTGATCTTGCCTACATACTCGGACTGCGTATATATATATATATATATATATATATAATAAAAAATAAACTCTAAACAAAAAATACATATTTTAAATATTTTAATACAATTTTAAAAAATTTAAAATGTTCACATGTGGGCATTTTAATTTTTTTTTAAAAAATATTTTGATACTGTTGAGGCAATTTAGATAAATAAATAATTAATTAATTACTCATTACATTAGAGTATATTTTAATCTTAAAGTTTTTTGTTCCATTTTATTTTATTACATCATTAAAAAGAAAAAAATAGTAAAGATTAGAAGTGAACTTATTAATATTGAAATTATAATTTTAGAAATTATTTTATAATTATTATTGAGGCATAATTTTTCAATGATGATATGTTATATAATTAATTTAAGAGAATATTCAAAGAAATAAAAACCATCTATATACAGATCTATGAAAAAAATTAACATACTATAGGATAAAAAGAAGTTGGATAATATATATATATATATATATATATATATATACATATTGATTTGAAATAGATGTATTGAGCTAAAAGTTGTTTCTTTTTACAATTATAATTAATTATTTTTAATATAATATATTTTACTTTATTTTTTATAATTTAATAACAAATCATTTAAATTTGACATTGTTGTCTTTTGTTCTATCTAATTTGTCTTACAAAAATATTCTTAAAATCAAAAAATATTAATATTTTAATTAAAAGACTAATTACAAAATCAATTAAAGTAACAGATTTTGAGAACCGAGTTATAAATAAATCTAATTATATTTTAATATATAATATTAAATTATTATAATAGTATAAAATAAAAATATTAAAATATTAATAAGAAGCATACAAAAACATGTAGACTAAGATGAGATTTTACTTACAATACTCTTATTTACATTTATAAATCACATGGCCTTATACAACATTAATAAATTAACATCTCTAAATGCTAAAAAATACTCTTATATTTCAAAATTCAACATCTTGACTTTCGATGATCTTTTTAGTTTCCAAATACACCAAATTGTAAGACTTAGTATTTTTTATAATATCCTAATAGTGCACACTTAGTACTTTTTATATTGAGTTTGATTTTTATGCATTCAAAGATTCCTATTTGTGCAATGCAAGGTTTTTTTTCACTCTACACTTTGTTAAGTGTCTTTGATGCACATATTAATTACATATGTATATTGCATTGACTATTACTTCCAACTAAAATTTATGGCAGGGCATTGAAAATATAAAATGGTTCTTATTGTTTATACAATAGTCCAATTAACATGTTTTACAACTTCATTTTGTTGCAAAATATTATTATTTTGGTTTGCCTTACAATAGATTTATTTTTAAAATTAGCATAAAATTTCTTGGACATAAAATCTCTACTATTAATTATATTCAATACCTTAATTTTTTTCTTTGATTGCTTTTCTACAAGTATCTTAAAATCTTAAAATTTTCCAAAATATTTATTTTTCATCCTAATCTTATATATATATATATATATATATATATATTTATTCAATATATCATTAATATAAATAAAAGTAGATCAATATTTTAAAAAAATATGATTTTTACAAGCCTACAAATATTATTTCTAATTTGGTGGAACATATTGCTCCACCTCTTGGAAATTATTTTTTATTTTTATTTTCCTTTTATCCATTATTCATAAACAAAAGCTATGGTATTTGTACTTGTTTCACTTATTTCACCTAGATCCAAGCTACTTATGATGATTTTATTTATTTATTTTTATATTTATCAATACTTCTTATATTTATTATTTTATACAACTTCTACTCCATTCACCTTCTTACAAGTAATAAAATACAAGTTGTTAATTTTTTGCTCCTATGACTTTTTGATTTCATGCAAAGCCTTTACAAAAGATCTATTTGTATTAAATTAAACCATAGAATCTCTTAAAGTAATCTGTTTTTATTAAAATGATGTTTGATTTAATTTTAAACATATCAAGGATGTCTTTAAATTTGATTTTCTTCTTGCAATCCTTGACAAGGATTTCCACAATAACACTAATACACTATGTTCTAATTGGCTTTAACCATGCTATTTTCTTTTGCAATTATATTTATTGATGAAATTATCTTGTAAGTATTAAAATGATACTTGAGAAAAGTCATAGGTTTTGTAGCATCCAAATCTACATATTTTTAAGGATGTTAAAAAAATATCTTTTGTACTTCTACTCATTTTTTGCATAAAATAATGTGTACAAAATTTTGTATCAAAACTTGCACCTTATTATACATAATAAAATCAATATCCATAAGATAAAATAAATTATAATACTACAAATTTAAATTTTAAGTTCTACAAGAAAATAAATTAATAGTTCTAATTTTAAAAGCATAAATCTAAATTAATTATAATATTTAATTTTTCAAATGCATATATATATATATATATATATATATAAAATAAAAATTAGTTGATTATTGTATACAATTTAAATTGCAGAATGAATAAAAACTTAAAAATTAACTTAAGAGGTTTTTAATTGGTCAAGATTAAAATTATGACATCTAACTATTAATTTATTGACTATTTATTAATACAAAATAATTGGATATTTATTTATTTAGTGTTTGTATCTATATATGTATATTCACATACACATATGTAGGAATTTAATAGAATTGAGATGCATATAATCATTAAAAAAATTTAAAAGTCTTTTCATAAAATCAGTTTGGTTTTTTTTTGTTATATGTGAATACATATATACACACTTATACATACTGAAAAGGCTTTGTTGTAACATCAATTTATGGTAGGATTGAGATGTGCATATTTGCATTTAAGAATCGAATTTTTTTTAATTACAAAATCTTGCAGCATTATTGAGTATATCGTTAAAATTTTAAAAAACTTGCAGATTAAACTGATTATTTTTCTGGAAGCTTACTACAATTCTGTAGAAGTATTGCAAATAAATAAACATTATTTCACTGTATAATGATTTAACATTCTGGGAATTGGTTCTTTAATACCATTATGCTCATAGTACACAAGTGTAAAGTCTTCTAAAGGCACATTTAGATTATTGAAATTGAATATAATAATTCAACAAAAAAAAGTTCTAAATATTAAAATGATTAAGAGAAGATTTTTGGCATGAAAAGAATAGTATAAAACCATGGTTGTACAAATTGAGAATTTTAAATGTTATCTATACATGTATGTCTATATATATATATATATATATATGTGTGTGTGTGTGTGTATATTCATGGCATAGAAATTGCAGATGAATATGAACACTGCTTGATAAAGCACCCATTCATCAGTGTAAAAAATAATAATCATGTATCAAATGCAAAAAAACTTTTACTTCTACTCCAAGATCTCATCAATCACTGACGTTACAGAGTGTACCGATTTTCACAAAATTGATTGAACACAACTAACTCAAAATTAGTAACTGTCGACAATGCACACCCTTCAAAGTTCGAAAATGAGAAGTCGATATTAAAATAAAACCAAAATATGCTACTATGGCACAATCAAATTAATTCTCATGCTTATCGCCCAACTTCCTTATCATAAAAGATGAACAATGAGGAGTAACTATCAGTAAATTAGCAAAATCAGCATATATGATGATAAAACAACGCTTTGTATACAACCTCTGTCGATGTTGCGGCACAAAGACTATCAACTTTGTGTCGAAGCTTATCTTCGATATATGGCGGTTGCATCAATCTAAGCTCTAATTCGCATCAGAGTTCTCAAATTGTTTACCCACAAGCACAATTCCTTGAACCGATTTTCACAGCATTTCGAGTCAACAGGTCAAACAGTGAAAAAAAACCAAGACACTGATACCGACAAACTCAAAAACTGGATTGAGAAGTGCGTCATGATCAGTACAAGTCTTAAGAATACTTTTTGTACGTTATTTCATTCTCAAATCATAGGTTTACATCGTTGCAAAGCTGCACGCAGAGATTGCTCACCCGGAGTTAGTTTCTCTCCGGGAATGTCTTGATAGCTTGTCGATATTTACGGTACTATGGACAGTAGTTTACATTATTATAACTATTATTGTTTTATACAATATTAGCTGTTATGTGCAATCAGAGGATTGAATGCATACTCGCTGCGAAATGGATGCAGGATCGGATGATGCCTTGTTCATGGTGCCCATGATGTGTTGTCTACAAATTGAGAGAGCTGTGGATAAAGCCCAGCAATGGGCCCTTCAGGTAGATGTTTTCGGTGATGAGAAGCGCCACGAGTCCGATCATGGCTGCTCGCCCGTTCCATCGCTCGTTCTGCGCGTTGAAGGGGCCGTTCTCGCGGCTGTCGGGAGACTCCTTGTTGTACATGGGGATCAGAGTGGCGCCAATCACGATGGGGGCGACAAACAGGAACCAGATTAGGCCTCGGCCCTCTGTGACCTGCTCCCACACGCTCTGGCCTGTGAGAATCTCCGCGACGAAGGCCCAGGTGATGCCCAGCATGGCCAGACGGCTGTTGATAGTCTCGGGTGCGGGTCCGTCGAATTTCATCAGGCTCTTCGTGCTGGTGTTGCCGTCTTCCGGACGACGCTCGTTCTCAGGTCGGTAGAATTTCTCCACAGGCGACCCCTCGAAGATGCGGAGGGGGTCATCCTTCTTCTCCGGCTCACGCTTGGTTTCCGGCTGCAGGGTAAGAAAAATTTGAACACCAGAGCATTGAGAGAATGTCATATGCAAACCGATGTGGCATTGCAGACTGCCCAGTGAAGGCTATCGAATACAACGCTATAATACCTCCAGGGGGAAGGATTTTACTCAGAAAGGTCCAATGCACAGGAAAAGACAACAGAATGTGGCACTTACAGCGGGAGTGTCTTGCTTGGCGTAGACAACCAAGCTGCGCCGATCCCTCTGAGAGATTGGTGCAGCGAGGAACTGGCTAATGTTCGACCTGGCCTTAACCTTCGCAGATCCCAGCGCTGGAAGCCCAGCTGCAGACTGGATGCAGTTCCTGCTCAACATGCTTGACGCTGCCATTCTGATCTTATCGAAACCAGACTAGAAAAAAAACGAACTCCCTCAACTGTATGAAGTAAACCTGGCTGTATAATACGAAATGAAAATGGGTATCGTACACAGATATACAATCGGTAAAGAAGGAATGCTTCCGATGACTGATGACAGGACCCCTGCAGGCGGTTTTATATATGAAGGAGAGCGCCGGGAGGAGTGTAAAGTCGGTGTTTAGGTGTCGAGTAACGGCACCGGAAGAGGATTGTTGCTGCCAAGTGGGTGTCTCGACGCTGCACCATGTAGCAGTCTCGGCTCCGTAGGATTTCGGCGACCCCAATTCTCATGGATCGCTCAAAAGTGAAGCGCAAATCCATCGCTCGGCCGTCGAAGCTCTTGCCACTCCCCGTCTGCCTCGTTGCCGCCTACTCTCCGCTCCACCTTGCCGCGGCTACAGGTCGGCCTCTTATAGCCGCTGTGTCATCGCCCTATGGGTGGATGAAACGATGGATGGATGTAGATGGTCGAGTTTCTGCATTTGTTACGACTCTTTTATATTAAGTATACCTCTTTGTCAACTTACATCAAATTGATTTAACGTTTTGAAATAAAAGTAGAGGTTGAATAGAAAGTTAAAGTGCAAGATATGCAACAAGTAATTTTTATAATCTTTCTTACGAAATTGTGCTATAGATAAAATAGAAATAATAAATTAATACACATGTTTTTTATTTTTTTATTTTTTACTCCGTTGATTAATTGGATTTCTTTATTTTTTAAATGAACATTAAATGAACATTAAAATAATTTTATTGTAAATTGTTTTAAGCAAATATTTGGTGTTGATTTAGTTATTTGATATTTTAAAAGTATGTTATTAATCTAAGAACTAGTTTGATTTGCAGCGTTAAAAATAAATAAATAAATAAAGATGTGACTTTAAAAACAACTAGTCAAAGAGTTGACCAATGTATCAATAAAGAAAAGTGCAAAGATTCTAAAAAAAGCACCTATCAAACTTTAAAGTTGTTAAATTGTTCTTAAAGATAATACAACAAATAAAAAGTATAAGTGAATAGATATAGTTTCAACTAAGCAATTCAAAAACCTCAAGAACAAATAATGATGTATAAACTTTAATGCCAGTCAAATTTCATTTGCTTTGGAAATTAATTAATTATGATTTTTAATTAAATATTTAAATTATATGCATACAAAAGACCTATGTATTATTATGTTTTATCATGGTTTTGATTATGTAAAATTTTAATTCGGCCTGGTTTTTTACGAAATCACATCACAATACAATAAAAAAAAAAGTTAAAAAAATAAATCAATATTATGCAAGAATATATGATAATACTTAAAATTTAGAAACATGAAGTGTCATATCATCTAGGAACATGCATCATATCATTTCAATGAAACAACTTGTGTTCATTTAAACAGTTATGCATAAATTGATACATGAATATCTAATTTATAGACTAGCCTCTCGTACTCTTTTGCCCTATAAAACATGAAAGAAAAAACTCAAGCATCTGTAGTAAAATGTAAAAACTTTGTTAATTGAAAATTAAAGGCTGCCTTAATATTCATGACTAAGTCAATGACCGTTGAAATCAAAAAAATTATAAATAGACGAAAAATGACACAGAACCTTACATTAAAAATAATAATCACAAAACAGCTTTGACAATTTTAGATATATGCTATTAATATAGCAATGATTCTCAATGCAATATGGCGTGTTAAATTAAATTGATTTAAGTTTTTATTTCTTTTCATTTCTTTTCTTTTCGTTTATTTCAATCTCTAATCTTGCCACCACTACTTTGCTTGAAATTTTCCATTAAATTTATGGAGTTCGCCTTAGATCCACAAGAGATGGGTGAAGACAAACTTTTCAGACCTCTCGGGCAAAGCGGAAGGTGCTACTCATACTCCGACCGAAAAGTCATAATTTAATTGTCAAAACAGACACACAAACACATCGAAACCAATACAAATTTGAACGAAGAACAAAAAGATGTCTTGGTTTTGTTTTGCATTCTTGCTCATAACAACTCTCAGACATCGTGTTCTGCTTCCGATTACAGTAATAGGCTACAATGCTTCTTCATTTCATTATATCACAAGGCCCCTAGACTGCAGCTGCAAGTTGAGCCTCGTCTGCTTGGTACTTACATAGATCACTTGAAGGACTTCCTGCCATCTTCAACGACTTGGTCCGTGTACCGTGCTTTCGATCTCTACTTCACCAGTCTCCACATCCGAAAATTCTGGTGCACCCAGTTCGATGCATGAGTCTTTGTCGCCTGAAAACTGGAAGGACTCAACAATAAGCTCAACACTTTGATACATGAGCCAGTGTGTGCAACCTCCGCTGACCCCAGTCTTCCAACTCCTATCTACTCCAGTCTAGCAGAAGAAAGAAGCTATCCACCGACAGCTGAGTTAAAAGTTTACATTGCTTGAAAGTATGCGGAAGCTTAACCAGTTATGCCAGTCAATCAGGTGCAAAGATCACTAGAATGCAAGAGCTGTTACGAGAAAGCAGTGGGCTGTTCAGCCAAACTTCAAAATTTTACACTTCTCTCAATCCACAATCAGACCTGCTATGCCAAGCCTCAAGGTCTTGACATGCGTTGTTGCTCCCGTGGATTGGTCTCCACACCCGTTGAGTTTATTACCTTGCTTTCTGACGTTTATTGGAGTATCCTTCCTGTGTTCCTTAGATGGTTCAGGGTCTTTGCAAGCCCATAATTCTTGTATGCAGTGTAGGCAGCTCGGAAACCGTCTCCATAGATAGGTGACGAGTCAGTCTCAATTTGGTGAAGGAAAAATTCACCAAGGCGTTTGGTTTCTCTTGAGACATTTCTCTTTAACTTCTCGAGCTCCTCTTTCAGCCATATATGAGCTATTACTTGGCATATTCCCTCTTCTATGTCGTTGTCCAGATTTGGAAATCTACCTGCATGTTCACGAAAACAAAAACGTTTGCAAGTTCTTTAGTACTCATCAACATGGCAGCGATATTATTGAACTAAATATCAAGGGAAAAGGTTTGAAGGTGGTATGTTGAATTCACCATCAAGACGAATCCATGCATGCATCAGTTCATGTGCTAAGATGGAGCCCGTCAGCAACCTGTGCGTGGACAAACAGTATAGTTAGAAATCGGTTAATTACATTACTGAAAGCTAAGCTCTGAGCAATCATAATTTATCCTCGAAAAAGACAAGACATCATAAATGCTGACCTTGGTAAACCGAAGAGAACAAGAATGGCAGTGACTTCACAGTGACGAGTCAACTTCCTCGTCTGCATCTCAGGATGACCATAATCTCCGTATTCATCTCTGTCAGAAACGAAGACCTGTTGTTGCACCAATCAATCAAACCCACATTTGTAAACGATACATTCCTTCTTGGGATTTTGAGATTATACTTTTGCATAAAATGCGAATGAGAAAATTCCTCATACTGGACTTACAGTGGTTATTGTTTGCTCCTCTGATAAGCAGAGTCCTCGAGTTTCTGGAGCGTGTATGTGCTCCTGCATGGTTGTCAACATTTTACACATTTGTAAATCCATGGAAACCGTACATCTGAGAATAACTATACACTTTATTCAAGAATTAACTGCAGAGCCGCTAGTCGTTAGAATCCGGCTTATGAAACGGAGAGAACAGTTTTAATCACACTAGAGTCTACTAAAGGTGCTCGCAGAAGGATGAGCTTACATCCTTTTCAGCTTCCCTGGCATGATTCAGAGCAGCTCGCTTCACCAAGAGCATGGGTATTTCCTGCTCAATGGGCATGCCTAAACCTTTGTAGAATTTGAGAATTTCTCGATACAGGGGCTGGCAACCTTTTGTATCCATCACGTTCGATTCCATACATTCTTCGCACAACTTCCTGCCATCTCCAAGGGGTGTGTATTGCTGATCTATTTTCTATACGAACACAAACACACAATCAGGAACGGGTTGCAAGGAAACTGTAGCTACTAGTGCGATACAAACTGGTAGCTTGCCCAACAACCGCCCAAATAATTATAGAGTTAACATACAAAGGCTCCATCCAGATGAGAATCTAATACCTCAATTCGATCGCAACTACAGCAACGCCTTCTTCCATCCCGTTCGTGCGACGGGCAGTATTTCTGATCCCAAAATGGATGTGATCGGTACTCAATCAATCCTTCAGAATTCGGAGGAATCTGCAGAAGGGATTTGCTCAGCAGGTATTTTAACTTAGTGCAGCCATTCAGTCGGCAAACTATCCCTCGCTACTCTGCTCCTTGAAAATTTGGAGAACATGAAGAACCATGCTAGACACCGTTAGCAAAGTATGTTTGTCACTTACAAAATTGTAGCAAATTTCGCACTTGGGGTGGAAGGACTTTTTGTAACACTCTCGGTGATATGGAGCATCTTCCTGCACGGAAAACTGTGCAGCCCAAGGCAAATTAACATTGCTTCCAAAAATTCATGGTATAAACTCAATCCCCCAACGGACAAAGCAGCAGATTGAGTGGCCTCTATGGACCTTCCAAATGACTAGACACAGGCTTTACATTTCAAGCTGCTACATTTTAGAAAAGAAAAAACATGGCAGAATGCTGTGAAAGAATAGAAAATAGTATTAGTTGTCTTGAACGCAAGTTAAAAGATAGCGCAAACTTCGACGTTAGCCCTGTAGAATCAGGGGTGCATACCTCACGGTCAACTATGGCCTTGCCGCAGGAGCGGCAGCAGAAACATGCAGGATGCCAATTTTGATGAAGGCATGTCAGAAACCTCCCATGACTCAGCGACTGCTTGCAACCAGCACAAGTTGACTGTGGAGCAGATCTATCATAAGCAACAATGCCATGTCACATGTTAGTTTGAAACCAAATATCTCGCATCACGCCCTCTCTTATCCATTATCTACAGATGAACTAGTCTAGTGATAATCTATGAATTATTGGTTCGACACTTGAAAGGCTGTATAAAGCAGGTTAAATCAAATTCCACATAGTATTTGCCTTAAGATTGTTTGAAGGGAGGTTTCAGTGTTCAAATAACTGGCCACAAAACTTCGGATGGGGAATTGATAGGAAGCAAGAAACGCTACCTAGGTGCAGGCATGTAATTGTGGTTGTAGGGAGCAATGACAGAAGTGCGTTGCGGTGGGGGATACTGATGATGATGAATACTCAAAGTTCCCAGATCCCTGGCTAAGTCTCCAGCCTCGTTATCAAATTCATCCTCGGTCTCAGCTTTGCCTGTAAAGAACCACAACATGAGCAATTAATCGCATCCTGTGCTCCCTCACTGCGATCTAGCGAACCCGCACAAATAATTAACTTCTTGTTAAATTTCCCGATCCAGTTTGTTTTTTAATTTTTTCTTTTTCCCTTCTTTATTCGCTGTATGTGAAGTTGGCCTTACTTTCATCGTCATCTGAAGCCATTTGTTCGGTGCTTTGCCTGTCCTCTTCGGTACTCCACCTTGCCAGATAACTCGGCTCACTGCTGGCACCATAATCAAAACCATAACCATAACCAGGGCCCATATACCCATAAGGATTCCTGTAATCCTGGTACGAACGTCCACTGTCATGACTATAGTGCCCATAGTCTAGACTCGAGCTTCCATAGCCTTGACTCGAGCTTCCATAGCCTTGACTCGAGCTTCCATAGCCTTGACTCGAGCTTCTATAGCCTTGACTAGAGCTTCCATAGCCTTGACTCGAGCGTTCGTTATCATATGGATTGCTCCTGCCGTAGCTCGAGTACACATTGGCATACGGATCCTGTAGAAGTTGTGCATGATTCATGTAAGAAACCTGCAATCTGCGTGCTTCTGGCTCTGATAATGCTCTAATCACCATACCTGATATCATACCCTAAAGATCATAAATATGAAACATATTTTTGGGTTTGAAGAATAATAAGATCCTGAAATGACTACCTCGAAAATGTTGGGTCCACGCCACGAATCAGAACTGGAGCCACCGCCGCTATGCGATGGCCCAGAACTATGTCTTGAATATTCGTAATACTCATTTTCGCTGTAGCGACGATGATCAGATGAGCCAGATCCAGATCCAGAGCCAGAGCCAAAAATAGAATCAAGCCACCCCATCCTTGCAAGGTTTAATTCTTCCTGCAATAGAAAAGAATTCTTTCTTTGCTGAGTGCAATGTCCAGATGACTCTTCAGGGTCGTTCTCCGAGAGCTTTTAAAGAGGGCCTTGTACGCTTGACAACTCGTGGGTGATCAACTCTCAACCACTTGGTGTTGTGACACTCACCAGTTAGAGGGGCAGAATCATCAAAAAATTCATGTCAAGCATCTGCGGCAATGCAGGTGCAGTCGGCTTCCGTGTTTGGCAGTCCAGTTACATCGACACTGGCGGCTTGCGCATGTTGTTCCAGGCTTCCCATCTGGGGGTCTCCATAGCAGAAAAACTAACAGGCCTGTCAAACAACATCCCACTTCAGCACAATATACTCGCGTCTTAGCGCACAAAAAAGATGCTACGAAACTGGATCACTTTATCTTCGAAGCCTTCAGTCTTTGACTTCTTCTGTTGTGGCTATGGCGTCCTTCGATGAACATTGTTTTGCCAGCGCAAGCTACTCATAGTGATGGGATTGTATCTAATCAAACTCCGGAAGGCCAACTTGAATATCCGAGAACATATTGACATGGATGGGGTAGAAATCAAAGCTCCGACCGTTTTGAGCTATAGTGAAAAGTCAAAGAAACGATGAGAGTAGAATTTGAGTAGCAATCCACAAGCCAAGCTCGATGATTGGAATGTTCCAAAACGCTTGAAGGCCAGGTCAATACAATACTATACCCTAACGCCTTGCAGCCACGGCCATGGTCATGGCCACTATCACGTCATCAACGACTCCTCGAGCAGATTAATGCCCGTACTGCCGCTCTAGGATTGTCCTTGTGGACAGGACTCAGGCTCTGTTTTGAGCCCAAACGAGAGATAGAGAGACACAGAAAAAAAATCAAAATCAAAATCTAACCTCATTAGCATTAAAATTTTACAACAAGGTAAGTACGTAGCCGTATACCTTCGAGTATAGCTTTTCCGTAACCCTCAATCCAGGAGGTTTCGACAACTTCGTCCAAGACACGCCGCTGGAGGTAGCAGTGACTCGATCATCAACCAGGTCTACGCACTTGAGCGCCAGCTCACGAGAGCTTTGCAGGCCAGTGGACAGAGACAGGCACAGAAAAGACCAACAAGAAAAGCAGCTTGGTGCTTCTCAGCATCCTCTTGGTGTAATCCCCCAGGATTGAGGGCAAAATTAGGGAGACGCAGAACGCGCCGAATGGATGTGGACATACACAGATGATGCGGCGCTCGAAAACCCCACTCAAACCAACAACACCAAGTCACACACACACTTTGCCGCGCGTTTCCGAATTCTCAAACCCCAGAAAACTGCAAGCGAAACACGATGTGCCTAGTCTATGCGTCTCGTTCGCGACATGCTCCCCACTCTCTCCTACCCCGAGTGCCCGATGTCCATGTGACCCAACTAGAACGATCTGGAATCGGACATTATCACCGCCCCCTTATCACGAAACGCACACCGCAGTGGACCCGACCCCACACACCAAAGCAAGGAAGACGAAAAAAAAGAAAAAGAAAGAAAGAAAAAACAACAACACTTCAATGAAAAACTCAAGCAGATTCTCTATTTTTCTATTTCTCACTCTCACACACTCTCTCTCTCCCCCAGTTCCGCGAGCTCGACAAAACTGTGCCAAATTAAGCCGCCTGGCAATCTCCGCCGCGTGAAGCTTACATCGATCAGTGCACGGCAGAGTCTCGTCGATATCAGCCTCCACTGGGACTGATCGACGTCAGATCACTGTCTACAGTGGACTGATCCGCTCCACCACTCACCGGCGCGTCGATCCCTCCCGGTCTCGATGTGCGTGCTCGATGCTGGTGGGCCGAAAGCGGGCCGGCGACTAGTCAATCCCCCTCCCCCCCAACACTGGGACCCAGCCGCGCCACTTGGACCCGGCTCCCTGCCCCACCGCTACACTCCCCCCACGGCGCCGCCGCACTGCCCCCCAGACTCACTACTCACTAGTCTCCACTCCCTCACGCACTACTTACTACTTACTAGTCACCACTCCCCCACTCACTACTTATTGGTCACTAATCCGCTACTCACGACTGACTACTAGATCCATTGGTCCTAGGCGGAGATCATCGCCCGGTCGTTGATCTCGATGGATGGTTCGTATACGACAAGTCATGTTTTTTTTGTTATATTGTGTGTTGTAATCAATCAATCAAGTTTTTGTTGAATAATGTGGAGGAGGAGGATTTGTTGGGGATCGTATCTGCTCAGTGTCTTGTGCCCTGTGTTGCTTCATTGCTCTCTTTATTCCCTTCTTGTGATCTTGTAGGGAAGAAGGATTGCATTAGTTTGTCATATCTTATCATCTGTAATGTTGTGGAATTTTGTTGATAAAGTTATTGATTCTCTTCATTTGTAATAGGTCAAGTGTTTTTTCGAGGACTTGTCAGAAAAAGTTATCTTTAAGTGTTGACTAATGTAAGTGGTTCAACTAGAAGTGTAGTTTGCAAAAGGTATATTTATGCCACTTTGCAACAAGTCATTAGTTTGTTATCCATTTTATAATTAGATTTTGTATGATATGTTAGTGAGTTGTGGTTTAGTTTAACATTTTCCATGCTCACATTTTATATTTTAAAGAATATTGGGAATTTTAAGAGCCAATGAATTAAAGGTAAATAAATGATAGTTGCATATATAAATGTCATAGACTAATTTTTGGACATGTTATCAAAGGTCCTCAATTAAACAATATTTGGGATTGCATACAGTAAGATCAACTTATAAAGCCTATAAGACATTACATTTGATGCATGATACTAAGATTAATAATTATAAAGAGAAATGCATATTTTTTTACTTATAATGACTCAAAATTAATAACCACATTATACTTATGATTATCTTATGTCTTAAGAATATATATATATATATATATAATATTTTCACACATTTGCAAATCACTCTTAATCTTTTGTGCCAAATGTAATCAAGTATAGCCCTTCCAAGAATAAAAAGATGCATAAAAATCTAAAAGAAATTAAAAATTACCAAACTCTTAGTTGAAACTCCTTATATACCAGAAATTACATGATTAAAATATGCTATATATAGAATGTGTTAACATATTATATTTACAAACAATAAATGTATGATAAGATAACAATTTACCAAGCATTATTTATATCATTAAAGATACAATATTCTTAAAAACTGTGTTTTAGATTTGGTTTTACCCATTTCATATTTGGTATTTTGTGAAGTACTATATTACAATTGATTGATATTTTGATTCTGATCTCAAATATGCTATAATTTTAAAAAAATATTTATCCGATTTTATGCACTAAATTTTTAAAAAATAAATTTATGATTTGATAGTTTAATTATGCAAATATTTCGTTTTTAAAAAATTACAACCAATAATAATCATTTATTAAAATTATTAACTAAAAGCTATGTATATATTTTTAATTAGTTTAGAATTATGTGTAAAAAGACATTGTTTTATAAATTTGGCCGAAGATAAGCATTTTTTAAATAATTAAGTAAAATATATATTTTTATAAAATAATACTTTTACAAGAAATATTGTTAAAAACATTGCCAAAAAAATTGATATTTGAAGATCTAATGTGTTTTAATATCCAAATAAAAAGTAACAGCATCTAGATCTTAAGGTGGTTGTCACAACATTTCTATTTAAATGGATCAATCATTGATTTGATTTCTAGATATTATAATTTTTCACAATAAAGATAAATAATATGGAATTATTGAGAGACAACATCAAGTACCGGTCTTGTAGTTTATCCAATAAAATAAAGGCGTGATTTATGAATCTTACTTTTAATGGTTGTACCAATATTAAAGTAACATGAAAAACATTTATAATAAATCATGGACATATTTTCTAATAATACTAACAAATCAAATATATTGTCCTTGCATAGTGTACAAGATTTAATCTCTTATCCATTTGACTTTCCATTAAAATATTTGTCTTAGCTGCATAAAACCTCGAGTACTTATTTTAGGGAGTCTTTTTGTACCAACAAAGTTTGGCATTATACAAAATTAAAGGAGGGAAAAAATGATAATAATTCTAGGCACAAAGAAAGATTTTTAAATTTAAGATGTATTCTTTTATATTATCAACCAAACTTAAATACAACTTCTAAAAGCTAGGCAAATTCTAATTAATTGTACTGAATAGGTTAAAACATCTTGCAATGATATAAGGTAGGTAATTGATGTTAGAAGTATTTAAAAAAAATTAAAGTTTTGAGGCATGTTTTGATAGGATTATTAGTAAAAGTGTAATAGCATCATCATATACAATTATTTTAACAGAAAATTTCTCAACAATAGTTCATATGTAATATTCTTGTAGAATAGTATATGTGTTAAACTGCTTTTGAAATCAACAAAGTACAAAATTCTCTTTCTAGTGGACAAGTATTTTTATCCAAGACAAATGAATGCTATATTTATTCCATAGATGAGAGGTTAATCCACCACAAAAAAAATACCTAAATCATTGACAAAGTGAACAAAGTAATAATGGATGTTTTCAATTGTAAGTTATAATCAAATGAACAATTGTAATTATGGGTTTAGGATTCTAGTTCCCTAACGGGATTTGGGATTGAAATGAAAATCACAAACAAACAATCTAATTTTGAAAAAAGTTAAAGTAAGCAAATAAATTAAGAATTCAAGCTGCCAAAAGTATGGGTTGCAAAAGACCAAGTTTTTGGAGAAGTACATTATTTTATTTTATTTTATTTTGGTATGTGTTCAATTCATTTATTTTTCTACTAAGTATGGTGTGATACTTTTCACATTTTTATTTGAGTAATAGAGGGTGGCAAGGGTGGAGGAATGGGTCAAAGATTATTCATAGAAAATACTATGGTTAATGATATAGAAATATAGAGTACATGTGTTGTATGTAAGATATATCAACCACACGGCAAATGTGATAAGTATGTTTTTTTTAAAGGATTAACTTATAAAGATGGTTGTGGATAGCATCCAAACTTTGTCCTCATGTATAGCTTTCTCTACTCTTACTTTCCTTGAAGAATTAATACAAAAGAAATCCATTGACTTCTAATTTTATCACATAGATTTCTTCTTTTGTACTTCATCAATTTGACAACTTCCCCTCTAGTTATCTATTAATAAGTGGTGCTGCAAATGTATATTCTTGTACTATCAATTTGTAAGAAAGAAAGAAAAATGAATCCATTTTAACTTTTCATTTATATGTTTTTTCCAATTTTCACTTGAGGGAGTACTTTTAAAGGAACAATAGAAAATTCTTCTATAAAATTAAGTTAGGAGAAACTTTTTAATTTATGTTTTGGTTGCTTCCACAAACAAACAAACAAACAAAAAAAAGGACACATGACAACTTTCAAAAAGTGTAATACATTCATACATTTTCAAGTTATTTTCGTAGTGTTCATCCAATAATGAGCACAAATGGTTTATCAACCACTATTATTAAGTAGGCACCGAAGTCAATGAACAAATTTCTAAAAGTACATTATCTTTTACGAAGTAGTAGAAAATAATAATTTGTCATGTATAATGTTGGAATTATCTATAAATACAGACAAAATTTCAATTGAAAATATCATCTACATTTACTTAATTTTCTTCCACTTTGAGATTACTTGATGATATAGGCTTGGGATAGATAGTGTCAATTATTTGATTTTCAGTGGAATATTCAACACATTACATTGAACTAAATAAAAAATATATGCTACTTTATGAATATATATATACATATATATATAAAAATTGGTTGCTGTTAAATTGGTAATTGTATGAAAGAATACAAAAGCCAAAGTTTACATGGAGTTCACAAAAGAAAATTTTAAAGCATGAGATTAATTACAAGTATTTTAAGATAAGTGATTATCTAAAATTAACAAACATGATTCTCTCTCTCTATATACACATATACATATATTCATATTAATACACACAATTAAAAAATGATAGATTTTTTAAGGGACAAAAACAATAAAAACATAAAAAAAGAAAAAAGAAAAAAGACACATATATGATCATGCCTTGATCAAAAATCCGAGTAAACATGGTGCATATGTGTTATATTACACATTTGTGTGCAATGTGTAATAAGAATGTTCAATTAGCCTTATCTATATATATATATATATATATATATATCACTGTGTGTGTGTAGATATTTGCATATACATGTGTGTGTGTTGCTGCAAGGTTATTAAGACGGTGACCTGTAGAGATTCTTGAAATCTGTAACAGTGCCGCGTTGCAGATTGCTAATCCTTGGCATTAGTGATGTTGCGGTTTCTGCGTCTTCATGCGGTTCCTCTTTATCCTGACAATAACGCGGAAGCCTCTCGCCGTGATCAGAGATTCGGCGACGCTCTGGAGCATAGCTGTTGCTGCTGCTGCTGCAACAGAGCCCAGCCAAAAAACCACACAGACTGACATCTATTGACGGCACACATTGATCAGCTGGAATGGAGCGCCGACGTCGAAGTAGTGTGGGTCCTGGAAGCTCATTGCAATCTTACAGAAACCTTGTGAAAGTTTTGCGTTGAATCTACCGCACCGGCATCGACTAGATGAATCTCGAGCTTCGTAGTGAAAAGGGCGTCTTGTAGTTTTTCACCAACTTTTGTTGAAGCTGGTGGAATGTCATTGGCTCTATGACATGGATTCATCCTCCCTCGTATCCTTCTCTGACGGCGCCACGGATGCAACTCTGTCAGCAGATTTCTCGCTGCGCACATACACATTGTAATATATTTATATTTGTTTAAATATATATAATGTTGTGCAGATAATATTCTTCCTGCCACCAGAGCACAATTCCCTGCAACAAGCGCTGGAGGTCACCTCACTCTCCCGATCGTGGCAGAGACGTGCGCAGTCAGTGCTCCCCTCCACCGTCTCCCGTCGGTTGCGAGAATGGGGCTGCACGTGAGCGCCGCGACCATGGTCCCGATTCCCAACCACCCTGGTACTGTGTTTCTGTTTTATTTTAAACCCCATGGCCGATATTGCGGTCGTTGCTGATTACAACACTTGCGCCTCTCCTTCATGTGCAGCCTCTCTCCTATTTTTATTTTATTTTATTTTTTCCTTTTCCTTTTCCTTAATGGTAAAGTTTGGATGCGAAGGAGTAGTACCCCTGCGGATGCGGTGGCACTTTCGCTGTCCATCAGTGTACCTCAGAGTGCCTGGGAGGTGCCACGATCTTTCTCTGCAAAGATATCGAAAAGATTCGTTGTGCACGCCAGAGTGAGAGATTTTTGAATCTTCAACATGCTCCTCCGATGGTAACTTGTGTGGTCTACTTTCGTGTCAATGCGATTAGTTGAAAGGGGTTTCAGTCAAGGATTTCTACATTCTGCAGGTACTGCTCTCGCCCACTCTGCTGCAACGGTACAACTTGGCCTGACCTGCAAGGAATAACCTGAACAAGATGGAGCACTTTCGGTGATGGAGCAAGGGAGAGCACAACTACTTCTTCCCTAATTCTCTTCGCGAGCACCTTCAGACCTATGCAGAAGTTTAAAATATCGTTTGACACTACTGCCTAACAAATCACGTCGATTGTTGTGCCATGATCTCATTCCTGGTCCATGTCCAACCGATGTGAGAGTCGTCTCTGCACAAGCTCATGGTAGTTAGGTCGCTAGCTCGTTCAAAACGAATTTCGAATTTTCAGCTGGAGAGTTGGAATGTGGGTGATGATCTTGTCTGCTTCTACACGGTAGGTAGATCATCCCTGAGGGATTCATTGGGGACCACGAACATGGGCCGATTTCTGCAGAGTGATATGCGAATTTCCGACAAGGTCCAGTTGATGACTTTGGAGGATCACGGTGGTGCGGAAGACAACACGTCCTGGCTCAGAAGTGAAGGCCATCGCCGAAGGAACTCAACTTGGTCGTTCCGGGTGCGGCCACGGCGAGTGAGATTGACTACGTCCATCCTCGGTTACTTCAAAAGATTTTGGCAGCTGCGAACAAGACGAGCTCCGCGCCGGCCTGCTCGCAATCTGGGGCTGCTTGCCAAGCTGCAATTTTGGCGTAACCAGAGAGCTCGAAGAATTCACAGCATCCTTGATTCTTCAGCGCCGGAGGAGCATTCACCACTTCTTCTCTCCAACCCAGAATCTAGACATTTCAGGTGATGGAATTTACCGCAGATCCGATTAGCTTTCACTCCTCTCCGAAACGGAGCCAATGCCGATTGTTGAAGCTTCTAGCTCTCAACACAAACCATGAACACTGCTCCTACATGAAGTTGAACATGCTGAGCTTGTAAATGTCATGCACTTTGCTGACTTGTTGCACTTAATGAAACTGAGTTGCTTCGCAGTGCTCCATGTGGGTCATGTGCAGTTGTGGACTGTACACTGTAATTCCCTCTTTCATGATTCATAAACAAGAATGCTTTGTATGGAGTAAGCTTACAATTGGACAGGAGGCATCCACATGAAGGATGCTTTGTATGGAGTAAGCTTACAATTGTTACCTGATCCACAGCAAATTGTTAAAGACACACACACACATACATTAGGACCTGCTTCACAAATCACTATGCAGATAGTATCGTAATATTACAATGTAGAAAACATTGAACTCAGTATCAATCACTAATCTTGTATTGTTTCCAGCAACGCATTCCGCAGTTGTGAGCTTTAGTTTAGAATTAGAGTGGTGTATCATCTCATTTGGCAAATCACATCAACTATAACTCTGTAATGCTCAAACTTCACAAAAAAGTTTCTTTTTGTTAAGTTTGATGAACTTTAATCTAGTTTTTGTAAGATGTATTAAGGGAGAACATGTTTAAGAAAGGTGTTCAAAAAATGTAATAAATATGATGAGTGTGATATGTGTAAAATGATTGAAAAAAAAAAATATATTTTTTAAGGTAGGAGGAGGATAATTTACTTCAAAGAATTTTTTGAGATCTTCTTTTATATTGGCAATTTTTGAATCTTTAATTTTGGGAGAATTGCAGAATGTTGTAAAAGAGCATCAGTTGAAATCCAACCCAGTAGAAGATAATTGGGTCACCTGTATTTTTCAAACGATTTTTATAACACTTTTTTTTCTTTTATGCCTCTTAATTTGTTTACTTATTTTTATTCTTATTTAAGATTACCACTTTTTCCAAATTTTAAACTTTTAGTAACATATGTGGTTAAGAAAAAAAAATTAATTTTTTTTTAAAAAAAAGAGCAAAGAATTTAGATAGATTTCATGGTTGGTAATAAATTCTCTTTTAAATTTTGGAAAGAAGTCTTTACAAATTTTTTGTTCTGTATTTTAACATTAATTTCTCACGATTCCTCTATTATTTATTCAAAGAAACATTGAGTGTAAACACAATATTTTATTTTTATTTTTTGTAATCATACAAAATAAAAAATAAAATAATAATGAATAGTGTCCAAAAAACATACAAAATCTATCAATGATATAATATAATTAATCAGATGAAATAGTTATTGAATATTTTAGTTATCACAACGTAAAATAATCCATCTTTTGATTTATTAGTTAATTTAATTTTTTTGAAAAAATTCTCAATTATTAGTAAAATATGCTTTAGACAAGGCATTGAAGATATTTTAAATTCATCTTTTAAAACACTTATAAATCATAACATTTATTTATTTATTTTTATTTTCCCATATTCATAGCATAAAGGAAATTTATTAGATTTAAATATTCTAAAATGCTTTTACTAATTAAATTCCATAAAAGAAATATGGGTAACTCATATGATTGTTAATCCTTATTGAACTTGAAAAAGTACACATAACACATGCCTAAACTTCAGAAGAGATAACCCATTCATCTTCAAAGCATTTAATTCTTTTTTATGTTTTTTAGTTTAAAAAGATATTTAAAAACATTTCCCTGCAAAGGAACATAATTCTTACATAGAAAAAAGTCACTCATCTCTACATGTTATCCCAAAATGGGTTTTTACTTTTCATTGTTGTTTTACCAACCAAAACGAGTAGTTCCCCAAAACTTGTGTTTTTCTTGTTTATAAATATACACATGAGTTTATATGCATGTATGTCTATACATACACACATACATACATAATTTAAATATAAATATTATTCAATAAACACACCGTTTCAGAAAATTAAACTCTAGTTTGTATTTTCTTTCCTTTCACATTTTATGGATGCTAACCACAGAATAATTCAAAATACATATGAAATTAGAATGCAGGTTTTTTTGGATGCTTGTTTTAACCAAATCAAATTTTGGTACCATGGCATTACAAACCCTAATATGTCCCTCCTCCTTCAAAACACAAGTGTGATAGAACACCACACCCAATAGAATAGCAGAAAAAAATAAACAAAACAAAACAAAAACAAAAACAAACAAACAATATTGGCATCTCAATGGGTGGGAGAGCTCCTTGGTACTAACCTCTTTTAAAAATAAATAATTAATCACTTGCCTCCAATTTCCTACAATTTGTAACTTTTTTGTGTTCTCAGAGGAAAAACTTTTCCACTTCTTCTGTAAAATCACATTATCAAAGGACATGAAAATCAAGTAGTTCTGTATTGTTTCCACACTTGCTTGCCCAATGTAAGGATCATTGTTTTTTAAAGCAAAGGTTAACATGTCTTCATCCAACCTAAATGAACTTTGTAAAAGGACCCCAACACCATAAGTACAATAACATGATCTCTACAGGACATTCAAAGAAGATGACATCCCTAAGCTTACAGTGGTAGAAAATCTTAAATTACATTAAATTATTTCTTTATATATGCATGTACATATACAAATTAAGGGAGCACACATACATATATGAAATAAAGAAGCACCAAAGAAGACTATCAAGTGCTATTTTATTAAATTATCACAAAGTGCTTTTACTACTGTTATATTTTATAATTTTAATTAGTTTTAACAAGAAAAGTACTACAAACATCTATGGGTGCAAATTTAAAGATTGTTGTATGGATTGTGAATAGAATACTTTATCCTGAAGAATTAAAAACGGTATGTTGAGTAAAATCCTTTATGGATTGTGATGGTAAATAACTTGAGTTGTGTTCCGGAAAATGATGTCGTTTGTATCATTAAAATGCTATCATATGATTGAGTTTAACTTCACAAAACCGACAAGTAGCTTTTCACCCACAAGATTAACTTCACATCCTGTGTACAAAAATGACAGTGCAGAGGCATTTTGTGAGGTGCGGCCGACAGCTCTAGCGATAGCAATTTTGGACCTGCAGGTGGATCCCAAAAGGACTGCTCACAAAACGGACACCCACTCCAGCCGAAGCCAGCTTCACTCGGTGGCTCACCGACATCTAGAAGAAGAAAAAGTCTGATGTTTTACTCGCCGGAGTGTGTAGGATTGAGAACCCTGGCATGATCGATGTGAGTCAGTCGTGGCCAGGACACACTTCCATGAATCTAATGGCGATGATGAAGCTCCCTCACTGCAAGTTTCTGTGAGAAGAACCTGACTGTCGGTATCCAAATTCATCTACATCGATCTAAGTAGAGCAAGGATCAGGCACCTCGATGATCGAAAGAGTTCTTCTTCACAGTTGGGTAGATTTGAGTCACGAGCTGTGAGCAGAGGTGGGTGCAGTTCACAGTTTGGCCACTGTGGGCACATTGCATCGATCTCCTGGGCGGTGAAGGCGGTGATCCACTGATCCTTCGTTCAGAGGATTCATATGAAGTGTTGTATGATTCTACCATTTTCATACAAAGTCATTCTTTGTCATGTTGTTTATTGTTGATGGAGTTCGAAGCCCTCAATGCTTAGCTCGGCGATGCTGTGCTTGCTGAACTGACACATCGCTGCTTCGGCGACCATGTTTTTGGACCATTTCTCAACTATTTCAAAACAAGCAAATATATATATATATATCTATAAAATGGGAGAGAAAGATCAGTGGTAGGTACTTGCTGAGCCTACTGTAGGTAGAATCATCAAATGAGTTTAGTGATTCGTGTGGAATGAGTTCTGTTATATTAAGGATTCAGAAAAGGCTTTTTTGCTTCGTGTTTGCAAGCATCAAAGATGTTATGAAGTTGGGAAGACTTGAAATTCAACGCAAAGGCAACTTTAATGGGTCTATTGTGTGTGTGGTGATGAAGCAAGTTGAATTGTTGTGTGAAGTGTAACATGAATTCTTTTTTGATTTTTTTGATTTTTTTTTTGTTTTTTTCTCCATGTCTTTTCATGATTGTATGACAATTTTTGCAAAAAATATCAATTAAGCAATGTTGGTAGTTTGGAATTTATATAATTGTTGTTGGTAACAAAGAGATACAATTACAACATGCATATGCCTATTGATTATATTTATACATATTTATACATATATAGATATTTGTTCTTTGAATGAACTAAATAATTGGTTGAATATGTTAAATATTGGTGAAAAAGAATTTAAAAAATTGAGTGCATATTGATTTATCATTATTATTATTTTTCTTTAAATTAATTTTAGAAGTTAAATTTAGATATTTATTCAAAAATACTTTTTTTAAATAAACAAACTTGATCAAAAAAATTAAACATATATATTTGATAATTAAGGTTTAATTAGTGTAAACTAAATACCAATGTAAAGTTATTAAAGATACTCTTGCAAAATTGATTTAAAATAAAACAATAATAGATACTAAAACTTAATTTGATTATAAAATAAAAAAATTCTTTGAGAAACAATTTTTTTGAATTCTTTTTAATTTTTTCAAACTGTATAAATAAATAAATATATGTTCTTTCAAATACAAAAAAAAAGTCGAATCTGGTGTTTAAAAATAATAATATTAATGTGTGAATAATAATATCTACACAGAATGTGAAATTATTTTACTAGAGCGTTTTTATGAGTTTTTGTGATTTTGTTAATATTTCAATTCTTTTACAATAATCACAAAACTTCTTTTACAATTGTTAAAAATTAACTATGTTTTTTTACAACTCAATTTTTAACAAATTGATTACAAATTCATAATAATATGTAGTAACATAAATTAGTACGTGTATTTTACAATTATCTTGAAATTTTATTAAACTTGATTAAAATTTAGTTTGGTTTTTTA
Organism: Physcomitrellopsis africana; assembly: GCA_036785485.1. Classification (NCBI taxonomy): domain Eukaryota; kingdom Viridiplantae; phylum Streptophyta; class Bryopsida; order Funariales; family Funariaceae; genus Physcomitrellopsis; species Physcomitrellopsis africana. The sequence continues at coordinate 628,741 of JAWRVF010000021.1, read as the reverse complement.
TGTTTTTTTCTACAATCAATTAGACAAATTCTAAAGATTCTTCCTCATGTATAACTACCTATATTTCTTTTAGTTATATGCGTATACAAAATACAAACCATCTTTTATCATTTTAAATTGTAATGTAGTTTTTTTTTTTTTTTTTTTTTTAAATTTAAAATTTAAAATTCTTGAATAATTATTATGTATATCACGTAGATAGTTTTTACAGTATAAAATATAATTTGTTATTACAATATTCAATTAAATATTAAATATTAAATATTTATTTTTAATAAGTGCTATATGTCTAAATTATCATTTCTTTGCTATACTAAGAAAATCATTAATAACTTAGACATGTAAATTGATCTTAAAACTCTTTGCATTTATGTGCAGTTTGTGATTTTTTTGAAAGTATAAAATTTTAATTTTAATTTCAAAATTATTATTTTTATATTAATTCATAATACATAATAGGAATTATATCTAAATTCTATTTTTAAACTTCCAATAATATTTTTAATTTAAAATAAAAACATTCTATATTATAATTTCTAAAATATTTTAACTTTAACATGATATTAAAACCAAACTTATTTAAATATTTATATAATAAAGTAAAGTATGAATATTAAATCTATATTTAGTATACATCACATTGTACCTCTAATATTTATTGACAATTTCATTTTAAAATCCAAAATTTTTCAAGTAATTATTTATTATAAAACTTCATATTTTGAACTTTTTAAAATTTTAGATGAAAATATGAAGTTTTTTTTTTAAAATTTTTATTATTATTTTTAATTATCAATTATAATAATACTTTGGATTATTTTGTTTTAAATTTTTCTATGATATAAAATTCCAGTTAGTTTTAACTAAACAATATTAATAGCAACCATATTTCACTTTCAATAAAACAAAATAGAGACAAACGTGATTTTAAAATATAAGTTAATGCTTCAAGTTCCAAAGAGTATCATATTTAAAGATTGTTTCTCAATATATATTTCAGAAATTTAAATCACATTATTTAGTTTCTATTTATCAATTAATTCCACAAGTTCAAAAATTCAGAATTTACTAAAACTATTCAATATTTATGATTCATATCATTTATTTTGTTTTATTTTATTTCATTCAAGTAAGCTAATTCATTTTGTCAAAAAAAAAAAAACTCCAATATGAAATTTACAATATCAATTATTTTCTAAAAAAGTAATTATACTTTTACAATTGATTGTTACTGTTATATCTCATCTTCCTTTTCATTCTTCTCTCACATTTATTTATTTTCTTATTTAACTACAAACTATCAAAACCGAATATTCTCAACTATTTCAAATAAAAAAATTCAATGCTAGGTCCCCACAAAACAACGAACAACACAACAACATGCACTTTTTGATAAAAACACACCAACAACAATAGTTCTCCAAAAAACATTCACACAACACCCTCACTCACAACAAGCCACGATTAAACACAACCAAGAATACACTTATCTACCGTTGATAAAATTTCAGTAAATCAAGAATTGAAAAAAAAAAAAAAAAAAAAAAAAAAAAACGAAAAAAAAAGAAGAAGTTATCGTTATCACACACAAAAACCAAAAGACATGGACTTGCAGGCACCATTTAAGACCAACCCAGCTCACAGAAAGAAATCAAATAACTAACAACTAAAAAGAATCATAGTAGTCATGAAAGGGGGAGAATGGGAACCATGAGCTTGCATTGAAGAAATATGTATAACAAACTTGCAGGAAGAAAAAACGGTGATGGATTGGAGCTTCGCTGTGCATGATCGAATCCATCGCAAACAGATCCGACTCTCGCCGAGCTCAACGTCGAAACTGAGCCACGCCGAGATCGACAAAAAACTGGTGCAATCCAGTGGCGCCAAAGTGAGGGGTGTTGCAATATATCGATTGCTCATGGGTTTATGATGGTGGTGCAATTAGCAGCTTCTCCATGGAGTTTCTGTCCACCTCAACGTCGGTCGCCCTCCACTTGCGTGGACCAGTGCGCCGGCACCGACGTTTATGCGTTGTTTAATCCCAGCCCCTGCCAGCTCTGCGGGAGCCTCGCAGAATCACGGTTCCGGACGCCGCCTGTGCAGAGCAATACGTAGACTAGCTGCTGCCCTTGCAGGAGCTGATCATGGCCCGCACTTTCGCAGTACCTGGACCGGCTACGGCTACGGCTCCAGCACCGAGGGTACACCCAGGCGGCGTGTTTTTTTAAATTTTTTTTTAATAATCGGAGCCGCTGTTGATGAGATTGTGAGAGATCGATAGCCCAGCCTTCAGTGCAATGATTCGGGGCATGTGCTCCCGGTTTTTTGCAGTGCCTATCGACGGTGATGGTTTTACGATGGATTGAATCGGATGGTTTTTCGAATTGGGTTTCGTTCGAGCCCGGTTTTGAAACCTTGGACAACTTGGTAGCGGGTAGATAACTCGCGGTGTGTCGAAGGGGGGAATTTAAGTTTCGGTTGCAGGAATTGGAATACGGTGTGTTGTTGTTTTTTTCGCGGTTGTGAGAATGTAGCTGTGGGGAGCCTGGGCCCGACCGACTGAGAGAGCCGGGCGAGGGCCAAAGACGTGGATCGGGACAGCTCGCGCGCTGGTGGTGTCATACACAAGCATCTACATGTGGATGGTTGGGCCCCATTGGCATCGATGAAGGTGCGTCTCGCCATCGTGAACAGACTGCTGCTGTCCCTCTCGATTGACGTAGGAAACGTAGACGCGCACAAGTCCCATTAGTTTAAATTTTTTCTTTAAAGTGGTGGTGGAGGAGCTGTAACAGTGAGAGAGAGGCGGTGGCGCATATTTACAGCCGGAATTCTGATAGTCGCTGCAAAACTTTCATCTCTTAATAGTCGCTTCTGCATTCACTGGAGTGAATCTGAGAGTTCGATCGGAGATTCTTGGTTGCGACGGCGTCCTTGAAACATTGTCTTGTGGTATCAGTGCTTAATAATCAAATATCATGGAGCCTTCTCGACGTCCGGCCAGCCTACAATCTGAACGTTTCCGGTCAGGTGTTCGGATGCAGTCGGAACTCATGGCTATGGTTACGAACGTAGCCATCACGGGGGAATCAGGTTTCGAAGACGCGCCAGACAATCAGCATGCCACCATCACTCACCCAAAAACTTCATATGATTCAGATATTAGATACAGTATTCCCTCGTCTAGAGTCCATGAGCATCTGAATGGTTGCCTTGCGGACCAACTCATGGATGTTCAGCAGGGGATGGGTGTGGAAGCTTCTACTCCGCAACTTCACGTCGAGGACATGCCACAGGCAGATCGAATGAATTCGGATAGTGATGCTGCAAACCTGCATGTTTTCGCGAATGAGTTTGACACTGGCTGGCCGACTAGTGGTAACGAGTCGGCACTGGTGGAGGACCTGCACACCCGGGGCCTGCAGTCGTACGGGTTTCAATCGTTAAACAATCAAACATTCAATGAATGTAAGTTTGACACAGTGTTCAATAGCTTTGTGAATCTTGGCAAAATGTGAGTGTGCGCGGTGATTCAATATTCTCACACTAATGATGCATCAAAGTCTGAACGATTAATCGCTTTGAATGTGAATTTTCTATTTCAGGTGCAAAAAATAACTTTCATTTGAATAGTGGCCCAGTCAGCGCCCCGCAATTAATCATGATGTGTTATCAACAAAAAGGCGTGCAGAATTCCAACTCTGGAAATTGGTTTCCCGACCGGATCGAGCAGCCCAACACAATGTGTAGACCGACCAGCAACAACATCGCAAATCGAGACCACGCTTCCAGTTCCTCGCAATCGAACAAAACACAACCACTTCGTGGTATGATCGGTGACAATGTGACGCACCCAAACTGCTTGCCTTCTGATGCGCAGAAACAGAGCCAGGCTCAGCGTCTTCAGTCGGAGCTAGTGGGATGCGGACCCATTAGTGCATTTTTTAGCGCCGAACCGACTTGCTTCCAATCTCCACCACAGATTCAGAGCATTGGTAACGCCGTCTCCGGTTCCTTTGGTGATGAAATTGGCCAAAGGGTACCAATTGAGGCCAACACGTCACAAGAGAATGGCTGCGCAACCATGAAGCCGGTGCGATATCAAATTGATGAAACCGGGAACTCTAATGTTCGGGTACATTCCTGTAAAGACCAAGGCAGTTTAGACCTGCAGCAGGTCTGGTGCCAACCATCTCAAGTCATCACCAATTTTCAGAGATGTGGATCTGCCACAACATCATGCGGCCGTGCCTCAGGTCATGCCCCCGAAAGATCGAAACCCGGTTCAACGAGAACCTCGGAAGACGGCGGAGAGAGCAGTCCACCAGCGCACAGGACTCCTATTGGTGGTAAACGCAGAGCACTTACCACCCCAAAGAAAGACAGAAAACAAAAGCTTCCGAAGAAAACTACTAAAGCCTTTCTAAGCAAAGCAGTTTCACAACGTGAAAGTCATATATGGTCGGAGCGGCAACGACGCCGCTCCATGAACCAGTTATACACAACCATACGAGCGCTGCTCCCACACCAATCTGTGAAGGTGAAAATCTTCAAACTCCGCAACATGTCCAGCAAACGTCACGATGTTTTGTGAGGCTGACAGCGCATCCGATGACTTACTACTGCTTTTTTTCTGTTTTTTTTTTTTTACGTCATGGATTGCAGACCGACAAGGCCACTGTCGTTATGGACATTATCAATTACATCCGCGCCATGCAAGCGGACTTGGAGGTGCTTTCGAGGCGACGCGACCGGCTGCTCGCGGCGCTGAACTTGAGGCGGCAATCTTCCCAAGTATTTTCTGCCCACGGCCTCACTTGTGTGGATCATACGAGTGATGCCTCTGCCTTGACGGCCGTAACCACCTTACCTCCTCCCGGCAGCGTCTCTTGCTTAACGTCGTTCTTAGGTAACAATGTAGCCATCCATATCTGCGGCCAGCATGTTTTCGTTACCATCACTTCCGCCCCACAAAGCCGTCCTGGTCTTCTAGCGCAAATCATTTCGACTCTCGGCAATTACAAGTTGAATGTTTTGAGTGCCACTGTCAATTCGCGGGATAACACGACCGCATATGCCTTGTCAGTTGAGGTAAATTTCCAGAACTTTCATTGAGTTTTTAAGTTTTGTATTACTTTCCTTCGTCGTTCTTCTTCTTCTGTCGTGTGTTTTTTGTTCGTGGAGTGAGCATCATGTGTTGAAGAGATAGTAGAGTTTTTGCTGACATTTCTAATGATGTTCGAACTCGAATGGCAGACTAGTCAGTCTGTGGAGAGTTTGGGTGACGATCTGCACACACAGTTACAGATTGTTATCAACAATTTCTCACCCAGCGATGCCAAAGAACCGTGACACAGTTGCCTGTTTGCTTTCCACACGCATTCGGTGCGATAATCGAAATTCGTTGCCATCATATGGTGATTATCTATGAGCTCGGTGATATTAAATGTGCGGGAGCAGCGGAATGGCCTCAGAACCCGGGATTATAATGTCCAGGTGATTGGATTATACGAGTAATCAAGCAAAACCTATCGAAAATGGATACATCACAGTGCAGACGTAAGTGGATTCGCCGCTTATTTAGACTTGGATTTAATGTAGTTCGGTTTTGACAAACAGCATGTAATTGCCTATGTACATACCGATGTATATATTAAATGAGAATTTTAAATTTCTGTATGCCTTGGTGGAATGAAAGGCTCTTTGACTTGAGAAAACAAGTATGCTGTTTGTCTGGGTCCGGTGAAATAATCAATTGCAATACACGAGGATGTTTTCCACAACCTCAATTATCATTGACTGGACTTGAACACCGTTTCACCCTTGCTCACAATGCACAAAATTTGATCACTAATACTTACTGGCCATCCACTGACTCCAAGGGATGTGGAAACCGAGGCATAAGTCGCAATCTGGGGTGTGTTCAACTTCACGCTCTCACCTTGTCCATGTTACAAGGATTGAACCCTTTAGTTTAGCCATGAAGCTACAGACAAGGTAAGGTGTACCTAGGTCTCAAAGATCATGCATCAATATTGTAAGACTCTCGTATATATAATCAATTTACTGTATACCAAATTTGTACACACACAGTCAAGTTAGTGAGCTACAACCATAGTTTCTGCAATATAAGAAGTCTGTAATAGTGCCAGCTAGAGTACAGTATTGCTTAGTTTTGTATGAGAGGTCATTTCTGGACACTTATGAACGGTTATCTATGAAACCTTCAAGTGGAAGAAAGGCTCAGAGGCTTTGTCCTTAGTCTTATGATCCATTCCGAAGCGCATAAGAGTATGACACACCAACATATTTCCCCGGCGCACGATTTCTGCCATTCGTCCAACCAAAGGAACCCACACAGTGTGCCTATCCCAAAGTCGATATCCACCAAATCTGCTTGCAAATATTCCACATTAAAATGTTAATCAAGGTTCCTGGGGAGCTCAAAGGTTGGCTTCACAGATACCCAAATGTTCTTCATATTACTTCAACATGGAAAGGACACTCATGGTTCAGTTTTGACAAGCACCAATCCAAATTTTAAAATTCAAGCATTAGGAATTAAAAAATCAAACTCACCGATCTTCATGGTGGGTTACTTTTCCTGCTTCCACCTGCGTCACAAACACAAACGTTCCACTCGCTTACAAGCGCTGTGCACAACTTTAAGAAGATTTAAACTTCTACGACCTCAAACGGAAAGGGATAAAGAACAATCTTTTAAATGTAATCTACAATTTCCTAATAGACAGAGGAATTTTCCTTCAATCGAAGCATAAATTACATGCCTTCACCAAAAAAAAGAAGAAATCTAAGAATGCAACTAACCGTCAGTTTGATAAGGGACTGCAGGGTAACGTAGTAACCCAACGGGCCTAGTTGTAGGAGCTTGTATTGTTGAAGATTATGAATACGTATCTGCAAGTAGCGAACGGTCAGCCAGGTCCTTATCAAAGAGTACAATTCGCAAAGAATAAAATAAGCTCATATATCATAAAAATCACAAAAATATTAACGCCTTGATACAACCTATGAACTAAAATAGGGACTAAATATTTTCTCATGTTTTTGTTTACAAAAAGTGTATTACGAAGCATGTTTCATCCTGTCCTACAGTAAAGGAGGTGTAAAATACATCAACGCCTGCAAAATTTACCTCTCCAGAAGTAGGGCCAGTTTCATCTTCCTCAACTTTGTAATCAAGTATCGTGCTGTCTAAAAATACCTGCATCATCAAAATTAAGGTCTAGTAAAAAGCATATCATGCATCCATCATGTATGTGAATCTTTACACAGGTGATTGATTTAAACCTGTGGTGGGCTGTTCGAGAGTACCGTAACACAGATATAAGTGCAGGTACGTGAGGTAAGAGAGCAAGCTCTAGTACCTTGGGCATAGCGTAGAATGCAGACTTGATCTGTCTCACTCTGCAAGTCAACCATGCAAAATTGTAAAGCCAATTGGTAACTCTCAACATGATAGAATGGCTCCATGCAGACCGACTTGAAGAGATGCATACTTACAATCTCTCCGGAGAGCTTAATGGAGTCCATTAGTATTCGCGAGTAGTAAGATATTTCTAATTCAATCTGTAGTACTCCCTAAGCATACTTATAATAAGATCGAACACTTGTCACTAGCAGTAGTGCATGCAGGGTAGCCGACTCGTTACCCGTGGGCTATCATAAATGGATCCTCAAAAACTGCATTTGAAGTGTAGATCTCGAAGTCTTGTGGAGTACAAGTGGAATTGTATCTGCAATGTCGTAGTTACAGGACACAGCTAGTTTAGTTTCTTTGCTAAAATGTGGTGAAGAAAAGCCTCTGGGTGCTACAGTTACACACTGATAACCTTGGAAACATGTCATACAGATGTGTCTAACTCACATGAGGTCCTCTACAAATTATGAACAGAGAATCTCCCACCGCTTGTCCTTGGTTTTGTAACTTCCAAAAAGAAGATACTTACAAATTGAACAAATGAGGGATAATTTGTGTGGAGAGGCGTCCAATCTCCTTACTGGAGTCCACGGTATCCATCTCCGACATATCTGCACATGTCAATCCAATAAAGCGTGGATGCAGTGATTTAGACTACGAGCTAATTGCGTTACTTCCATGGCCACAAAAAAGGTTTTTATCAACGAGGGAGTATGTTATTCCTCTGCATGAAGCGTCCAATTTGCACCGAGATTGCACTCACTCCTCGTCCTCAATTAACAAATTTCAACTTTTTCGCAATTGGGTCCAGCTTCAGGAAACTGACTGACAAAGTAACTGCTTCGGAGACTCACCTTGAGAAGCTTCAGCCATGGCGAGGCCCAACTAGTGCTTCGAAAACGCACAATCCCGAGCACGAAGGACAAGTGGAAAAAAAATAAAAAAAAATAAAAAAACCCACTTCAATCACCACCTCGGGAGTTGATTAGGCGGGTGGATCCTGGACTCCAACGCTCCCGCACCCTACACAAACACAATCGGATGAGTTGTGAACAAAGATGTCTAACTGTGGTTATAGGTCAGAAGTGAAATGAAGATAGAAGATGATGGCGATCAAGGTTGATGCAAGAAAAACTGGTGGGAGTGCCACTTGCATGCACCTGAAACAGCCAAGTGTTCTGTTTCTTTCTGTCTATCCCCCCACACACCTATACACGTTCATTTACAAAAGTGAATAGTATTTTGTTGAATACAATAGAGGTGTAAAAGGAGTAGAATGGGTGGGTGAAATTTTAACAAAGAGGCCAATGACAGGATGCTAACAAGAAGATACAAATTATTAGGTGAAAAAGAAGATAGAACACTGTAGGTGGAGAAAACTAAATTGAAGCACCAAAGGTAGGCCAAAAAGTTATGAACTCTTCCTAAAACTAGTTCTAAAATTGTCTTCAATTAGTAATAAAAAAAACAATTAGTAAGGTAGTAGATCTTAAAAGATAGTATTAGTTTCTAATAAAAAAATATTGAGTTAAACTTTAAAAGTGCTAAATCCTAGAAGGTGTGGTTTTATGTGAGTTTGTTTATCACATTGTTGTTTTCTATGTTTGATGATTTTCTGAGGTAGTTGTTTGTTATTTGGAAAAAAAAAAAAAAAAAAAAAAAAAAAAAAAATTGATGGTGAATTATAAATTAGAAAATTATTAATGATTAGACTTTTCTACTTGAAAACAATAATATATTATATAATACATATTTTAGATTAGATTTTGTTACTTTTGTCACCTTTTGTTTGTCTTCTTACATCCTATTGAGATTTATAAAGACAACCACTTATTATATAAGAATGCTTTGGCTTCCACACTATGATTATAAAATTCACTTCTCAATTTAGATCACAAGGTGCTTCAATTAAGATTTTTTTATTATAATAAGTGGTGTGATTAAAATATAATTAAAGGAAGAAAATAAAAAAAAAAATAAAAAAGAAAAAAGAAAAAAGAAAAATTTATATAGAATTAAAATAAGGTATGTTTTGTTGATTGGATTTTCAATTGATAAATGATAAAAGTAAAAAATATATTTTATATATTTTCAATAAAATCTAAAATATATAAATTAAATTTATTTTTTTAAAAATTATGATAAATCAAAAAAATAAAAAGTAAAAAAAAGAAGAAAAGAAAAGAAAAAAAAGATAATTATAATTTATCTTAAAGATAACTTATTTATATGGTCAAAGATTAAAACCCCACCAAGACTCACAAGTGGTGTAAAAAGTGTCTCAAAAGGAATTTAAGGCATTAATCTTATCTTCCTATCTACTTCCAAGGTGCTACAATACATATGAGACTAATAAACTCAATTATCTATTAGTTATTGATTACACTACTTTTTTGTAGTATAACTATTTGTTTTATAAATTTGACTTTATTTTAATATTTAAATCTATATAGCCTAGGAATCTCACAAGCCTTTAAATCTTGTTCTAATTCTTAATAATGGCCTTAAAAAGTTGATAAAAATAATTTTATGAAAATCCTTAAAATATAATTAATATTCTAAATAAATTCTAATTAATTTTCTAATTTATTTAAGATACTAATATCAAAATAAAACTATTAAATTACACCTTAATAAATATTTTATAGCTACAAAAATAATTTAAATCAACTAAAAAATCTATTAAATTCAAAAATCATAAAAAATTATATTTTTATTTTTTATGCTTCTTTTACTTATTAATTATCATATATAAGTTTATAAAAAATAAAACAAATAAATAAAAAATAGATGATTTTTAAGAAATAAATATGAAATATTATATATATATATATATATATATATATATATATATATACTAGATTAACTAAGATAATTACCTTAAAGACTTATTAAGACTCTATTTTAAAGACTATTTAACTTACAAGACTCTTGTGACTTAAAAAATTTTTAAATTTTTATAAATACTTAAAAATATAAATAATCCATATAAACTAATATTTTATTCTTTTAACAATAATCAAATATTACTTTTTTGTGAATCCACTAATTAAAATATATTGGTAGGATTTATGTAAGCTTGGAATTAGACTAATAAGTAGTTCTATAAAATTATATGAATGTAAGTTACTATCTTTATTATTTATTTTTGGCTTCTTTTATAATAGCAACTTTATAATTGCTAAGATATTTGCCAAGGTTTTTTTTAGTTATAATATATCAAGTGCATGAATCTAAACCAAATTATAAAAAGATAATACAATCATGTATCATTAAGAAGGAAGAAAGTAAACAAAAAAGAGATAGATATAAGATAATAAAAAATTATAATGGCTATTGCCAAATACCAAGAAATTAGAGAATCTTAAATTAAGATTAAAATATAAGAAAGGCATTGACAAGATTGAAGATGATCTCAATCTTGCCTCTATATTTATTCGCTATCAAAAAATGCATTGTAAAAGTTTTTTTAAGGACTATAAAGATTATGGCCTAAACATCTAAGTTGTAAATTACTTCCAATGTAGATTTCTAAAAGTAAGAAACCTATAGAAAAAGTTTTAATAACCACTTAGCATAGCTAAAAGAATCTAATTTATATCTAAGAAACTTATTCAAAGATTGTTGAGGAGGATATAATCTACCTCACATGTTTTTACCTACTTCTATTTATTTCTATTTATTTAAGTAAAGTAGACATTTATTACATTATTTTTTTTTCTATAGATAAATTTTATAAGAAATAATTAAATTATTTAATGAATTAATGAAGTCTAAATCCATCAAATGGTATTAGCAATAAATTTTGATTTATATTTTATATAAATACAGTGATAAGTCATTTAAATAATCAATATTGTTCTAAATCAAGATAAAAAGACCTCTTGGTTTTTTGATCATTGTTAAAATCTTCATAGTTATCTTCAAATAATTAATTTTAAATACTATCAAGTATAGTATTAATATTTTTTTCTAATATATATATATATATATATATATATATATATATATATATATTTATTTATTTATTACAAGAATAATATTTTTTTTAAGGATGTTTACATTAATTTAAACATCTTGAAGTTTGAGACAATACAAGTGCTTCATTTGGAAATTTTATAAATAATAACTCTTGAGATGAAATTATTAGCTATTATTTCTCCATCTTATAAGAAAGTTCTAAGACTTAATCTTTAAAGTTATTTTTTTAAAAAAATTGTACCATCTTAATATCAATGGTTGATCTTTAATTTTAATTAATATTATTTAAAATTTAATTGATATTATTTTTCTAATTTATTTAATAATAATATCAAACTTGAGGTACAATTCATATCTAAGGTAATCAAAGATGTAAGTTTATTAAATTTATTTGGTAATAATATAAAGCTTAAATACTACTTTATATCTAAAGTAGTCAAAGATGTAAGGTTATCTAATTCAATTAGCAATAATGTTAAGTTTGTGCACCAACACATATATAATGTTATTAAAGATGTTAGGTTGTCCAATTCATTTAGCAATGATTTAAAGCTTGAATATTTACATATATTAAGATTTTTTTTAAAAAAAAAAAGGTTACCAATTTATTTTAGTAATTTTTTAAAATTATTACAACCATCCAAATTGAGTTTTTTTTTAATGACATCAAACACTTTATTTTATTTGGTAATTTGATCAATTTAAAACATCTTTTAAGATTAAGTTCTAATAATGTAGCCATTTTAAAAAATAATTTTGGAAATTCTTATATAAAAATATAATTTTTTAATTACAAGACATTCAAAGTTTTAAACTTCATCCAAAAAATCTTTATCATTTAGTATATGTAATTTTTTGTCTGATATTTCTTCTTGAATATTATATAAAATTGATAGATTTAATATATAATATTTTGAATTAAGAAAATATCTTGTTAATCTAAAAAGTATCTCTAGTCTTTTTATGCCATCTTTTGATGTAAGATTATTATTATTATAACTTATTAATCAAAGTTTTGACAGACAAGTACTTCTAATTTCACCAAAAATATTTCAATTTAGATTGTTATAACATAATACTTCTAACTATAATTCAAATACATAAGTTTGTTTAGAACTTTGTATTAGTAGTCTACTTCATATAAATACAAATTTTATAAAAATACAAAATAAACAAATCAATAAATAATTTTATACCAATATACACCTTAAAAATGAAATAATCCCTAAATAATATAAAAATATTACATACCTAATTGTTAAGCACTAATTTATTTTTATTATTTTTAATTCCATATATATAATTTGAATAATAATTAAAGACATTACTTTTTTCTAAAATTCCATCACATAGCTCTACATTTATATTTCAAATTTGTCTATGCTTATATTCTATTTTAGTTTCAATAATCTTTTGAATCTTATTTCTTAATTGATTATGCATTCTTATAATTCTATCTTTATCTATTTTTATCAATAATTGGTTTGATAATATATTTAAAATAAATTCCACATCCTCTTCTAATATATTTTTTTCATTTTTGGACTATATTTGCAATGCTCTATCTTTTAACATATCTTTTGGACACACATCATTACAAAAAAAATAACATGTGTCCAAAAATATATTCTTCTCTTCTACTTTTAAATTTTTAAAACTTAATTTTAATACATTCCAAATCTTGTGGTTACTATTCTTTTCATTTCCAACTCTCTTCTTCTTTTCAACCTTTGTAAAGCTTGCTTCTAATATCTCAACTTTTTTTTTTTCTCTTAAAAATACACCCATAATTTTCAAGCTTAATGGTAGGTCATTGCAAGCTTCTAAAATCTTTTTTCCAACCTCAGTAAGTTTATTATAAAACTTCTCTTGGTATCCACAAGAATGAATAGTAAACAACCTCAAACTTATTTCCATATCAAATTCTTTAGCAAATATCTAATATATTTCTATAGTAAAATATTCTATAGCTTTTCAATCTCAATTTTTTATAATTAATATGCATATTTTTTAGCATATCAATTTCTATAATTAATAAATTATCCAAAAATATAATATTTTAAATTTGACTTTGATCTTTTATATTATCAAAGAGTAAGATGATCTTTTTTAAAATCAAGAATGATTGCTTCTAACTTCAATCTTAGACATTCTAAAATCAATTACTTTCATAATAGTATATTGAATAATTTCATTCATAATTTTATCCTCAATGATATTAAGCAAAATATTATCAAACTTCAAATTATAATATATATTGTATATATCATATAAATAACACATCTTTTTTACAATTTGATACACAATATTAATAAAAACATAAATTTTTTGTAGTACTCCTTCCAACATCTTTTTTAAACTTGTTTGCATTAATTCTATTTTCAAATACAAATATTCTTCTTTATTTTTTAATAAGGTGTGAATCCCACTAATAAATCTTAGTTGGTTGATTAATTAAAATTATAGTTTTTAAATTATTTAAATATCAAAATATTAAGATTAGAGATTCTATTTGATCTTTTAAGTATTCAATAGAATTTAAAAAAGTTTATAAGTTACAAAAGTCTTATTAAAAAGAAGTCTTAAAAATGGAGTCTTAATAAGTCTTGGAAGCAATTATCTTAGTTGGTTTAGTATTTTTTTTAATTGTAAGAATTAGTATTTGGTTATTGAGACCAATGCCTACATTGGCATTCTATCTATATGTATTATTCATTAAAAACCTATAAATATTATTTAGTAGATAGAAAAAGTATGAAATATATATATATATATATATATATATATAATTATTTAAGATTATTTTATATCTTAAATTGATATCATCATCTTAAAAAAATTATAAATATTTTTAGAATTTATTTAGAAATTTTCAAGAATATTTAGAGTAATTTTTGAGATTTTAATAAAAATAAGTTTTACCACCTCAAGAGCTATTATGAAGAAATAGAGCAAGATTTGATGGCCATACAAGGTTCTTAGGCTAACTGGGTATTTTTGAATACCATGGTGAAGTTAAAAATATAAAAATATTAGTTCTACTAGTAAAAAATAGGAGGACCAGCAACTACTATAGTCCTTGTAAAAAAAGAGATGCACAAGTCATATATGGATTGTAGAACCTTGGATGTAAGTAGGAGAATAAGACTAAGGTCTCATGGCCTTTCTAGGATATCCTTATATACTACTTGTAAGCCTTGGTGAGGTTTGAACTTTTGATCTCTTAAGCAAGTTATCCTTGAGATAAAAATTATTCACTTAATTTTTTTATTATTTATTATTTATTTTAAAATATGATAACTTATTCATAATAACTTGGATTTACATATTTTTTATATCATTGAAAAAATAAAAATAAAAATCTACTTAAAAATATAATTTTTATTTTTATACTTTTATTTTTTATTAAATAAAAATCTAGTGAACAAAATATAACTTCATTATAAAATAATATATTATCAAATTTAGATAATTTAGACTTCTTAAAATATTCATTTCTTTGATGAAATATATATCAAGTTCGGTGTTCATCTTTTTAATTGCATACACAAGTTATAACCACTTTGATTTATAAACCATTTCATAAGATCCTTCATTTATACATTCCATGATTTCAAGATCTTTTATGTTTGGTAATAGTTTCAAATCACCTAATTCACTACCTTCTATATAATGCAAGTCTTTTAATTTTTATAATAGATGCTTTGATAATTCAAAGTTTTGAAAATGTTCTTTTTCATTAGTAAGAATCAAGCTCTCATATAAATGATTTTTTTATCATCTTTTACTTCATCACAAATTACAACATTAATTATAATATATATATATATTTCAAAATAATATTTTATATATTTCAAAATAATATTTTATAAGTATATTATTTATTATATTATAACAATACTTCAAATTCCAAAATAATTTTTTAAAAGTTTTTTTGTTCTTTAATTGAATTATAGCTACTTTATACCAATTCTTTTTTTAACATATCTTCATTAAAAAATAAGCTTTGTTCAATATAAGATTTAATTTCCTTAATAGAAGCTTATACATCAAGTCATCCTTGATACAAGTCATCAAGACATCAAATTCTTTTATAATATATTTAAAATTCTTTCATAAATTTGTATGTTGATTTTTATTTAATATAGCTTCTTTCTTCAATAAAAATTTTAATATTGCAATATAGGCTTGACATTCTTTCAAAATATCTCCTTGAGTACCTTCTATATTTGATATTGTGTTTATATCTTATAAATAATCATTAATTTTTTCTATCTTAGTTAGATATCTTTACTCCCAAATGTATGATAAAGTCCTTTAAATCAAAACATATTTCTTAATTAGATCCAAAATATATGCTATAATGACTTCTTTATAAATATTTCAACTTTATCCTATTACAATATATTTATAATTATATATTAGATTTATATTATTATTTAAAATATTTATTATATAATCTTATTATTATATTTTTATTTAAAGTATTTATTATATAATCTTATTATTACATTGTTATATATGCTTCTATATCTTACATACTTAATATGTCATCTTAAAAATATACCTTCAATTTTACATAATTTTAAACTTGATATTTAATTATTACACATATTAATTCTATTTTATAATGATAATATAAATAAGTGTAAAATATTTTTTATTGCTTTAACTTATCCTACAGCCTTTATTACAATTTAACTTTTAAATCACCAAAATTCTTCAAATTATTATACATAGACTTTTACATACAAATAAAAAAATTAATAAGGTACAAATATGGACTATTATTAAAAAAATTATTACAACCTTTATTATTAACAATTATCACTTTTTTTTATCTTGAAGATTTTATTTTGTTTCAATATATTAAAAAAATTTATCATTAAATTATAATCTTTAATTATATTTTATTTTATTATTATTTTTATTATATATTTATTTTATATTTAATCCCACAAATTATTATTATACATCATAAAATTTTTGTTCTTCCAATCCATATTATTGTTTCTCTACTTAATCTAATCTTAATAATTCCAAAATAAAATTAAAAAAACCTTCCATTCTAATAAATTCAAAAAAATCTGAAACAACTATTAATATGCCAATAAATTATATATGAGCATCAAGATAGCCAATCCAATTTTAAAATAATCTTAATCCTTAAAAAAACAATTCTATATTCTACTTCTATCAAATATTATAAAATCTTTCATATCCTATCAAATCCTAATAAGCCTTAATTTTAATTTTAATTAAATTAATAATTATAATAATTATAATTATAATAATTATAATTATAATAATTATAATTATAATAATTATAATTATAATAATTATAATTATAATAATTAAATTACTTAAAAAATAACTATAATTATAAACTTGATTATCTTATCAACTTACACACAAATATAAGCTTCAATTTTATTTTTTTATTTTTATTTATTTTTTGTTTTTTTATTTTGTTGAATTTGACCACTACACCTTGTTAATCTATAAACTAAAGCATTTGTTTGATACCCTCCTTTCTTTCCAATAGATACTCTAATTATCCCAATACTTTGATTTGGATGATTTTTAACTTGTTGGGACTATTATTTAAATCACTTCAATAATACAAACAATCATAGTAATTCAATATTAAGCTCTCACAATTGCTCCTCTAAAGTAAGATGATTCAAATTGTGCAAGCAGTAGACCACTAAACACTTGATTTGTTGCCAAAAATTTAAATGATCTTAGGAGTGTTGGCTAGTTAACATCAAGCACCTCTTATCTGTGGGATTCTATCTTAAGATTCACTCATCTAAGAAATTTATTATAAAAAATCCAAAGCTCTTTAATAATAAATCAACTTATAACTAATGGTATATTTTAATTATATTGGGCACTTATACAAATCCTATTGTAGCTTTGGAGAACAATCAGCAATATTCACATTAAAGACTCAAAAAGTAGTAAGCTGATGTGACAATTTAGAACATTCAAATCAAAATATTCAACTTGTAGAACATATGGATTCAATGTTGATCTAACAAGTAAATCTATAGTCCACCTAAAATCACGTGTGCTAAGACTTTCAAGCAATACAAGGACCACTACTACCATTGCCGTGTTGTGGTTTGGCTACCATACAAAAATAATGTACATATATATTTAATGTACAATTTATTGTGCAACTAAGTAAGAGCCATATTATTGGATTTTAGTTGGTTATAAAATATAGTTAGATTACTATTTTGAAAGAAATTTATTTAAAAGAATTATTATTAATAATTATATTTATTTATTTTTTAAATATTTTTTAAATATTTTTTATAATAAAATTTGAGGTTGATTTTATGTTGATAATAACTTTTATATATTTTGAGTCACCTTTGTTACATATTGGTGATTTTATTTTATTAAATCTTATTTTATTTCTTTTATTTGGTGTTTAGGACACATATTATATAAATTTTATTAGAAAAAGGATTAAAAAGGGATTTTTGGTATCAAAAAGAATAGTTAGGCCATCCATGTGGATGAATGGAGATAGATAATAAAAATCTCGATTCCTATTGGCCAAAAGTCATGTCAAATGGACTTTAAGAAGGTTGTCTGAGGCCTTATTAGTAATTAAGGTTTTTTTTAAAGATATTTGGACATCAAAGATTAGGATCAGTAAGCTAAGATTTTTGGCTATGGTTTTGATAAGAAATTGAATAATTTGGAATTTTTATAAAGGAGATATAGACGCTCAAAGTCAAGGTATCAATGTTGTACCTCTTGTCACTCTTTGAAATATAACTTAAGTATACAAAGAGCAATATAGAATTAACAATTGGGATTAGAGAGAGCACTTTTTTAGCTATACTTTATATATATATAACTTAATAAGTTCTAAGCTAGAATAAAGGAGATATTAGTAGTTGAAGTCAATACTTGCAATCTAAGGATTATAAGTAACCTACTTAATTAAGAGGTTGTGTTTTGAGCTATATCTTAAGCATTTTGTTAAGGTTTTGACTCAAAATATTTAAGATTGTATATTTTCATGTTATAAAGCTACATACAAAAAAAATTTAGCATTAAGATTTTGGATTTTTGGAATATGAAAAAAATAGTGTTCAAATGTCTATAAACTAGGATTTTAAGCACCTGCTAGGATTTTTGAGATACCAGACAATCAAGAGCAAATCTATGGTTGACTTTTCTTATGGTAAACCTTAAGGATATAAGCTACACTATTGAGAAATTTGATAAAAACTAAATAGCTGGATCAAGAGTTATTGGATCCTAAAATTCAAGAAGAAATCAGTCTTTTGTGGATGAATAAGGTATTGAAGGGTTTTATTACAATTTGAGTATTTTGTACAAACTAAAAGGATTTTTGGAAGCCAAGACTTTATGGAGGTGAAAAAATAGATATATGGAGCTATAACAATATTTTTGATACAAAGATGAGGTTTTGAAAGAAGATTATAGATTTTTTTTGAAGTTATTAAGAATTTAACTTACCAACAATTGGTTAGTTATGATTTGGCATAGAAAAGGATGTTAAGGATTTTTTAGATGCCATAGAAAAACTTTATGTATAAATCTACTTAAATATAAGAGGTTTTATTAGTATAATATATTTTTTAATATTATTATGTTTATTTGTCCTTCTTATTAAGAACAAATAACTTATCAGATCCTAGCCAATTAATTATAAATAAATTCTCTACAACTAAGTATCCAATATATTTTTAGATTAAAAATCACCCCACATGACACTCCTCCTTATTAAATCTCAAAAGATTCTTAGGTTGTTGCTAAGTACTTACCTATTGCTTGTTCAATCTTTTGAATTACTCATTTATTCCAATCTTGCGCCAACAACAAAACCATTAACAAAAACTTAGATCTGCTCCTTCCACTCTCCTCTTATTGATAAAGATCTTCAACATCTCTGCCTAATCTCAAGATAAAGATCTTCAACGTCTCTGCCTACTCTCAAAAATATATGATGTTGAATGTGCTCCCTTACACCCTTGTTATAGATGTTGATATCTCAGTTGTATCATTGATATTCCTCACGGACCTCGTCGTTGTACTTAGCTGGTTCCAGAAAGATGTGTTCTTTGAAGCATCCCTACAATCTCTTTTCTAGCTGGTTTAACTCTCTACAGCTCATTCTCGTTTGGATAAGACAGAACATCCACTAGACTTGGCAGTGGTAAAAACATTCATCCATCCATCCATCCATCCATCCATCCAGGGATCTGGGGGGGCCTGCCCGGGATAAGGAACGAGTCTGTCCGAGCAGGAGGGCCAAGCAGGCCACCGACCAGGGCTAATCCTAACCTTGGCTGGATTAGGGCATAAAATCATGATTTTTTATTTATAAACTTAAAAAAAAAAAAAAAAAAAAAAAGCAAAATAAATTAATGTATAAGATAAAATCTGCCAATTAATTCCAGCGCCTTCAATCCGTGCGCTTGCAGATGAAACTTGTTCCCACGCTGTTTTCTGTTCATCCAATAGACGTCGATCACCGCCGACAGAGTGGCACCACACCTACACGAAAACTAAACGAAGCCCTAACGAAACCCTAACGAAACCTCTAACGAAAGCCCTAATAAAACCCTAATATCTCCGAATCGTACAAATGCAGCAAGAGTTGCAGAAATTCGACAGTTGTGTCTGCCTTCACTGCTCTCGGCGCCGTCGAATTTCAATAGCCCCTGGCCTCGGTCGCTGTCTGAGTATGATTGGGTTTGCGTCGCATTAGTTTCCAGTCCGAGATCGGTGTATGAACATGGTGTCTTCGTTCTAAGTTTTCTCGATCACTGTGAGTTCGGACGAGCCTGACCCATGCATTAGGTCCGGGTGGTTTGTTCTGATTCAACGGAGCCTGGACCCCCAGGATCCGTTCTAATTATTTCCCCGGATTATCCTGTTGTGTTGTGATCGTCTTATGATTGTGGAATTTAAGGAGGATGAAACGCACTGGGCACCGAGTGACACGGAGTTTCTCGTGTTCGTGAGAGATATGCTACGGGCTTAGAAAACCCTTTTCTGACTTGTAAACGCCGATGTTACAAATTGTTGCAATATGGCGATGTTTAGTTTGCCGTCCGAGTCAGCGTTTATCTGGTGTGTACAAGAAGGATGAAACGCACTGGGCACCGAGTATCACAATATTTTTGTGTTCATGAGAGACATGCTACGGGCCTAGAAAACCCTTTTCTGACTTGTGCACTCCGATAAAATCTTCACGTGTCTTGCATAGAGCTCGCCGTTTAATCTTCAGTTATTTTGTTTTTCTCTGTATAGTGTGAACTACTGTCAATGACATGCCAGGCTTGTGTGGTGCAAGTATACGCCCTTTTTGGGAAGCACTGAGTATAAATTACTACGTCGGACGGTGAGAGATAAATCACCGTGTATGGTGGCCACTCCCTATCAATCCCCGTGTAATGTCAGCAGCATAAAATCCATTTTGGCTAAGTGATGAAGCATCCCCATGGCCTAATCAGGTAATCTGTACTTACCATTACCGATACTATGAAAGGTTATGTGATGACCAATCCCACAATAATGAAATGAGGAAATGCCTCCCGGTTCGTAAATAGCCATTACAATTGCGTGCTATTCATGTAAAACAAACATTTCAAAAAATAACATCTAGTCGAGTTCAACGATCCCAACTAGGCTTCATCCGATCCCCCCGATGCGTAACTGAGACACGAGCAGTAAGGATTGTATGGAATCACAGACAAGTATTTATTATTTCTGAACTATTGATAAGATTGGGTGTAACCTTCTGAATCGTATTTTGGATATTTGTAAAATCTTACAAATGAATGTGCAAATGAACTCAAAATTGATCATTTCCAACACACAAACATTATACCCTACTTCACTTCTTTGTTTCTTTTTACTGTATGTTCTTCACATTACTCTCTGCCTTCTAATTTGAATAAGCAGCCAGACATGTGTACATTTATATATGTATTAAATATATCGCACACACACATGAGAAGCCTAATTGTTTGTGAGTATAAACTTAATTTTAGATGTTTTTTTTTAAAATTAAGTGTCAGCTAGTGATATATGTAATATATAACTTGATCAAATTTTCTACCATATTTCACCTTCAAGCAGATCCAACAAATGAAAGAAACGTTAAGCATTTTGCATTTGATTCATCTCTAACATATCAAGAAAAATTTGGTGTGTTGATGAAGAAAAAATATGTATTTATAAGAGCAAAGAAACTATAGGTTTGTAATTGAGTTAGTTTTTAAAAGAGTGGGTAGCTCCTATTAGACATAATGTAATATGGACAATTGACACTGCATTGTTGATTGACAAATTGTAGTCGCCATATTTTTGTGGTATTACCGTTTAGTTGCCATAGCTTACCGAGCTATCATGCAATCTAATAAGACAAGTATCCAAATGTCAATTGGACCTCTTTGACTAGGTTAGTTATTAGTCTATTCACACTAGAAAGTCCATATACTTAGACAATGGACTAGTAGTACAAGAACTCAAATCCAAAGCTCATTTAGTTGCAATTTAGTTTTCTTTTGTTCTTGTTGGTTAGGTGAGTACCTTGTATTCACATATTTCTACTTCTATCCTTAAGCAATATAATTCTCTATTGATTTATTATATGATATCAAAGCCAAGTGCTGTAGATTTTTCCTTTGATGGATTAAGTAATTTGTGAAGATTTTTTGTAAAGACTTGATATATTGATCAACTTTAAGTTTAATTTTTTGTGAGAAAAACTTGAGAAGTAGAAACCACCTAGAGTAGCAAATCACTAGAAAGGCAGACCACTAGAGGAGTAGGTTGTAGGAGCACCAGGTCGCTAGAGTTGCAGGTCATTAGAGGAGTAGGTTGTTGGAGCAATGAATAATATTGGGAATATGGGCTACCTTTGAGAACATTGAACAATGATAGGATTGTGAACTACCATTGGAAATGCAAGTTGTAACCAAATACATACCATTCTATGAAGTCTAGGAGCTTATATAATTTTTTTTTTTTTTTTTTTTTTTTTTTTTGAGTTAGTTTTTTGAGATTTAATTTGATATAGTCTTGATTGAATATTCATAACTCATTCAAATTTAAGAGTTTGGACTTGAATTTTTTTGGAAGTGTAGGTGGTACAATATTTTACATACAAAAATAAAATTTTGGTTTTTAAAGAAAAATTTAGAATTCCTATAAATATTCTAATAAAAAGCTATATAAGAAGGTATTAAGCCTCACTTTTTTTTTTTAATTTCTTTTTAATTTTTTTTCCTTATCCTTCCTATTTTTTCTATCATAGCAAGAAAATTTCATATAAAAAAATTTATTAGAGATAATTGGCACCTTTAGAAAGAGAAGCTTATATTTATTTTAATTGACAAGGGATTGTGGAAGGTTATATGTAAAAAGAATAAGAAACCTACTGGGTTGCATGTAAATCCAAGAAAGTTAGAAAAATGAGAAGATACAAACAAGTAGATATTATTTGCAATTTACCAACATCTTTTTGGCTTAGAGGTTATAACTACAAGTAAGGCAACAAGTATAGCAATTATGAGGCAAAGTCTAAAAGAAACATATAAGATTAAAAACACCTCAAGCTTATTCTTTTTAATTTGTAGGTTTTGGATTGCACAAATAAAAAATGAGACAACATCGTCATATACATAAGCAAATTATGAGAGATAGATAGGTAACTTTTTTCAATTAGAAAAAAAAATTTAAATATATATTTTATTATGGCATTATTAAAGAATCTTCTAGAGTCATATTATACTTTAGTGATATTGTTGGAAATATAAGCTTCCATTGAATTGATATTAACTATGATTATAGCTCAATTATTACAAGAAGAGTCTCATAATAAGAATGTGGGATCAACCTTAGAGATGGAATTTGTTGTGGAAAGAAAAACCAAGGTATATTCTTATATTCATAATCAAGTAGGATCTTTCTATGATCACAAAAATGACACCAAATATAGATATTGTAGCAAAAATGATCACTATAAGAGAGAATGTTGAACCAAAGAAAAACATATGAAGTTAGAAAAATTCAAATTTTTTTTTAATAAATAATAAGCTAATATAATAGATAAGAAAGATTAAAAGAAAGAAAATAAATTTGTCTTTATAGCTGAATTATTTATTATTATAAGTGACAAAGATTGATATCTCAATTTTGGTGCTTCTTAGTATATGACAGGAAATTAAAGTTGATTTTCAAATTTCAAAAACTTGCCACTAGATCCTAAAATTTATTTAAATAGTGATATTAGACTTACCATCAAAAGAAAGGATGAGATCTCTTTATAATTTCTAAACAATAGTCAAAAGGATACATATATGAAATTTTGCACGTAAAAGGATTAGCTAAGAATTTTCTTTTTGTTAACAAAACTATAAATAAAGATTATGAAGTTAGTTTTAAAGCTGATACATGTCTTATGAAATAAGACAATATTGTCATGAAGGATGTTAGACATAGAAGCTTATATAAGCTATTGAAATCTTATTAAAGATAAAAATTCAAAGGATGTAAATAAATAAGCAAGAAGTATAACAAAGAAAGATGGCAATATATATATATATATATATATATATATATATATATATATATATATTCAAGAAAAAATTGGAATGTCTATTATCAAAAATTAAAAGATTAGAGATTCTTGAAACTAGACTAAACATTCTTGAAATTAGAAATTAGAAGCAAGAAAGGCATTGATAAGAGTAAAAAAAGCCTCAATCTTGCTTCTATATGTACTAACTAAGGAGCTATGTAGTAATGCCCCATGAATCACATAGCTTGTATCTAACTTCTGAGACATATGTCTAACTTTTAATACAAGTGACTAACATGTGCAATATGTAACCAACTTGTTGGCCAAACTTTCAACCTATCAATCACCTACAAATACATATAAGATCAAATCTACATTTATAAATCTTTTAGAAAGCTTTGCAATAAGATATTAATAATTTAATCTATTTTTATTTATTTCTATATAATTCAACTTATTCAAATAAATATACTAATATTTATAGATGTCTATGATATTATCCTCCCTTTTAGATAACAAGTCCCATAAGATGTTAAGAAACTACTTTATAAATTAATAAAATTTAAGATCCATCAAATGATGTTAGCAAAAAATTTTGATCTTTGTTCTATACAAAGGTGGTTGATAGGTTCCTTCAATTATTGATAATATTTTATATCAGAGCAAGAAGATCATTTAATTATTTGATTATTATTAAGGCCTTCACAACTACCTTCAAATAATATATTTTATATTTTATTAAGTATAGTATCTATCTCTAATAGCATTATTAAACATCAAGAGTCTCTTCCAAGATTGTGGTATCAAATATGTTATATCTTACCATCTATTAAAAAAAAATATCTCTTTTGAAGATCTTTATCACAATTGCAATATTGTTTAAGTTGAGACAACCTAAATATTTCATTTAGCAATTTTATAAATGATAATTCTTAAAATAAATTTGTTGATTGTTGATTCACCATATTTGCAAAGAAGTTTTATAAGTTGATCCTTGAACTTATTTTTCCTTCATTTATATCATCTCATTGTTAATGATTAGTCCTTGATTTCAATAGATGTTGTTAATGAAAAGTAGAGACAAGTTCTAACGTATTTTTTAGATTCTTACATTGCTCTCATATGATATATCTACCATCTTATATGATTTAAGAAGAGACATGTAAAAAATTAGAAGAATCTTTATTGATTTTGGTAGATGTAATCAATATACAATTGGATTGATTTATTTATTAATAAAAAATGATCCAAGTCTATAATGATTCAACTTGTGACAAGAGTAATAAGTTTTGATATTACAACAAAGTATCAAGGATATGAAACATAAATAATTAAAATATCAAAATACTCTTATGTCACTCAAAAAGAATAAAGAATCACTCAAAGATGGTATAATATTAAATTAAAATGGCTATTGTCAAAAACAAGAATTGTAGAGATTCTTGAAATAAGACTAGGAATAAAAAGGCATTGATAAGAGTGAAAAATACTTCATTCTTATCTCTATATATACTATCTACTTAAGAATTACGTGGCAACATTCTATAAAATATTTAACACATGTCTATTTTATAAGACACATGTTAATTTACAAGACAAGTTTTATATATATATGTGTTATGTAATTAACTTGTTCTACAAGCTACCAATATGTGCGACATGTGGCTAATTTGTTGGCCAAGTTTTTAACCTATCAATCACCTATAGATATATATAAATATGAAATCATATTCAAAAAGCTTTTTTATGAAATTAATTTATTTTATCTACTTCTATCTATCCATATTACTTAGATAATTATTAGAATAAATTTTATGTCTATGATATTATTCTCTTTTCTAAAGACAAGTTCCATAAAAAATAATGATTACATATTGAGGAAGTCTAAGATGTATTAACTTTCTATTTGTCACATACTCTGATCTTTATTCTTTTTGAAAGTAGTTGATAGGTCTTCTCAACCATCAATAGTGTTCCATACTAGTACAAGAGCATGACCTTGATATTTGATCATTGTTAAGGCATTCATAATTTCTTTCAAAGAAAATATTTAAAATACTATCAGGAGTAGTTCCTACCTCTATAAGTATCATTAAACATTGGGAGTCTCTTCCAAGGTCGTGATACCAAATACATTATATTTCATTATCAATTTGAAAAAGAACATGTTATTCTTAAGAATCTTCATTTCTATTCCATTGTCTTGAAGGTAGTGACAATCATAATGTCTTGTTTGGTAAATCAACAAATGATAGCTCTTGATTTGAATTTGTTGGTTGTTGATTCTCCATCTTTTTAGTATTGTAAAATCTAAAGAAATAATAAACAATGATACAAGATATCTCCATTGAATCTACTTTGCTTTATAATAAAGATTTTTTTATCTCTTTATTTTGATTTTAATAGATGCCATCAATGAAATGCATTGACTTTGATTGATGCATTTATTAAATTTCTGAATGGATTGTATATACGTTCACTAATATCTTATCTGCTCCAATGTAAAAGATATTTCAACTTATTTTGATGTCACCTTAAATCTAAAACCTCAAATTTTACGTCTATAGAAAGTAGTGGCATTTGTCTTTTGCCTTTTATATCCACTATTTTATATGGCTCAAGCAAAGACATGTGGAATACAGGATGGATCTTGATAGACTCCAATAGATGTAATTAATAAGCAACTGGATTGATCTATTTATAAATCAAAAATGGTTCAAGCATACGATAATCCAACTTGTCATAAGGACAAATAGTCTTGATATTACAATAAAGTAGCCATATTTTATTATCAATGTAGAATTGAGGTTATTTCTTATGATAGATGTTTGCATTGGTTTTTTATTGTTCTTGAGTTTTTTTAATTATACTTAATTATTATATATAGCTTTGATAATCAATTTGTCAAGTCTTTTGCTAATAGATTATTAGCTTTTAAAAAATCAAAAGTATCAAATCATAAATAATAACCGTAATTGGCAAAAAAAAATAAATTATTGAATAAATAAATATATCAAATTATTATAAACAAACTTTACCAATAGCAAAAGAATTATTCAATCATTTTGATAGTAATTAATGGTATATTTCAAATACTGCTTTAAAACTTAATTTACTCATTCTATTTGTCCATCAATTTGAGGATAAAAGACTGAAGATAGTTTTATATCCACCTTCAATATCTTAAAAAGGACTCTCCAAAATTTTGATATAAATTGTATCCTTCTATCTAATATAATATTCTTTAACAATCTATAATAGCGATAGATATTGTCAAGGAAGAGTTTAGTTATTTTTTCACAAGTGATAGATTTTATATATAATACAAAATATGCTATCTTAATAAAATAATCTATAAATATAAATATAAATATAAATATGAATTTAAAATTAATAAATCTTTGATAAAATCTATAGAGATAGAAGATCATAGTTGTTTCAATATACATAATAGTTGGAGAAGTCTGCAAGGTCAATGATAAGGAGTTTTTGATCTTGAACAAATACCACATAATTGCATAAACTTTTTAATTTCCTTCCAAATTTAAAGCCACCAAAAATCTCTTGATATTAGTTCCAAAGTCTTGTTATACTCAAAATGTCCTGTTGTAAGGAAGTTGTAACAAGCTTCAAGAGCATATGGTTGTGTTTCATCTTTTGAAACATACAAACGTCTCTCAAAATAGAATAGATTATTTTTAAACTCAAACTTGGAAGTGTTATGAGATTTAGATGAATTATTCTTAATATCATAAATGAAAAGATATGAAAATATATTTAATTGGATTTACTTGAAAAAAATTAAATCAATAATCAATATCAATTTCATTGTTCAAAAATGAAATTATTCTAGCTTTAATAAGATTATCTTTTATTAATCAAAAGCTGCATTTCGTTCTTTTGGTGTAAGATAAAAATATCTAAAAAGGGCATCAGATAAACCTTATTATTTTCTTGACCAATAAGTCATAATGAACTCGAATCTTAACAAAGACATGTTCCAACAAGCCTCACAACAATTCAAAATATATATTGATATAAAATATTCAAAGTACTTGTAATGTGTGTTGTATTGTAACATATTTATATAGTGAAAAATATGAATAAGGATAAATTCTACTTAATACTTAGTTATCTTGGATTATTAGAAACTTAAGGTACTTAAGAAAAGATTTATAGAAGCCTCTTAGATTAATTCTTGCTCTAATAGCTAAAAGATAAAAGTTAGTTATTAAAATTTTCTTCTAGGTTGTAGAAACTGGTTCATGGCTTTTAAAAAAACCATAAGTTAATAAAAATAGGTAAAGAGAAGTAAAAAGTTAATATAGTAGATACCAAGGTTGAGTTGAGAATAAGATTAAGTTTAAAAATCCTTAAAATAAATTAGATCAATATCCGGGGATTAACCGGATATGAGACAGGGTTGAAATCAGACCTTTAGCCACGTAAACAACCATCGAAGGTAGGAGTTCAAGACATTTGGAGATTGGTGAGTAGGATTTAGGAGAGAATTTTGAGCTCATTCCAAAGGCAAAAATTTTGCTTTCATACAATTTGTGAAGACAGAGCAATGGTTATTCAAAATAAGGGTTTGTATTGATGATTTGGATTTTATGTAAGAAAGTAAGGGCTAACACTTTTTGTTGCTTTGTACAATTAGTGCAACATCTATGGTTGCAAATTAGACAATGTCTTGTTGATTAGGTGAGCTAAAAGTATAAGAAGTCTTTTAACAATCTAACAATGCAGCTAGAAGATATTTGCTCATTAGTACGACAAGGTACCAGAAGTAGGGAATTTGAAGTTGTTTAGGGATTTCACAATATCTAGAGATTTATTAGCCAAAACAAGGTGAAAATTGGCATAGTGTTAAAAGACGCAAAGACTAAGTTATATGCCAAGTTTGAGTTAGAGTTAACAGTTGAAGAAGGAGAAGTTGTTGTTGGCATATCTGCATCAAACTTTGAGTAAGAGGCCGAGAGACACTAGTGCAGAATTTTGGCATTATCTTACAATGTGTAAGTTGGATTTGACGGATTTTTTCTAAGTATATAGATAACTTATAGTGGTATTCACATGAAAAAATTTGTATTAAGTAGACAATTTGATTAGGAGTTATAGCTTTTTGAAGCTCATTGACTAGGATTAAGACTTGAGAAGAAAATCTAAGTTGCTTTATTGTAAAGGTAGCAGAGCAATTAGAGTTAAGTATGGTTGAGATTGCTAATAAGAATATTTTTGAGTACTTTATATCAGATTTAAATACTTTTATATTGAAATTTGGATTTTATTCTTCTTATATGGAGTGAAATCTTTTAGGATTTCTTGCATTTTTATTAATACAACCTTACATTCCACAACCAAGTGCCCGGTGTCGTGTTGTAACACGTTTATATAGTGAAAAGTATGGATAAGGATAAATTCTACTTAATATTTAGTTTTCTTGGATTATTAGAAACTTAAGGTACTTAAGAAAAGATTTATAGAAGCCTCTTAGATTAATTCTTGTTCTAATAGCTAAAAGATAAAAGTTAGTTATTAAAATTTTCTTCTAGGTTGTAGAAACTGGTTCATGGCTTTTAAAAAAGCCATAAGTTAATAAAAATAGGATAAGGGAAATAAAAAGTTAGTATGGTAGATATCAAGGTTGAGTTGAGGATAGGATTAAGTTTTAAAAACCCTTAAAATAAGTTAGATCAATATCCGGGAGGTGACCGGATATGAAATAGGGTTGAAATCAGACCTTAAGCCACGTAAACAACTACCAAGGGCAGGAGTTCAGGGCATTCAAAGATCAGTGATTAGGATTGGATAGCCAGCTTGAAGCTTGTTCTAGGAGAATTTAGCTTGGGACCATAGGATTTTGGAAGACTTAGCAATCACTATTCAAAGTTAGGGTTTGTATTGGTGCTTTGGATTTTATATAAGACAGTGATGGCTTGCATTCTTGACTAATTCTTGCAATTTATGTAGCATCTACGGTTCAAAATTTGATACTATTTAGATTGTTGAGTGTGCTAAGTGTTTACAAAAATTTGTATTAATCCAATAATGTAATCAAGACATATTTGAGCTTTGATACAAAAGCTTGTCGGAAGTTGGTAGTTTAGGATCGGATAGGGTTTTTGTAATAACTAAAGATCTACCAATTGGATCAATGTAAATTTTGGCATGGTGATAAAAGGCTTATAATTTGAGCTACATACTAAGTTTGAGCTGAAGTTAACGGTGATAGAAGGAGAAATCACCATTGGAGTTTCTGCATCAATCTTCAAGTTGGCGGCTGAGTGTCATTAGTGCGGTTTTTGGGTATTTTCTTGAAATCTGTAAGTTGAGTTGAGCTGAATTTTTTTAAGCATGTAGAAGGCTTATATCATCATTTGTATCAAAAATTTCACACTAAATGGACGGTTGGATTAAAAGTTATAACTTGTCGAATCTCACTAATTAGGATTAGGGCTTACAAACAAAAATAAAAAATTGCTTAATCATAAAAGAAACAAGGAAATTGGGGTGTATGTATGGTTGATGTTTCTAAGAGGAGTGTTTTTAAACACTTTTGAATTGAAGTTCAAATTATATTCCTCATACCTATTAGGATTTCTTGATTATTTGCAAATACAACTTTACCTTCTACAACCAAGTGCCTTGTGCATTCCCAAACAAGACAACACGTAATATAACACAGGTGCATTCTCAAACTAAACAATATGTAAACGACAGCACCTTCTAAATAATAACGCCATTTTTAAAAAGAATCTATGGTTGCAAGAAGTTTTTTTATTGTGGATCTTTTAATTAATCTTGGTTGGTGAAATTTTTTTTGAATGAAAAGCTATTAGATGAGGTTTGTCATTTATTCCCATTTGTGATAATATTACACCCAAAGCAAAGTCTGATGTGTCTATTTTCATAAAAAAATACTTTAAAAAGTCAACATGATAAAAAAATTAGTATAGAAGTAAAAGTTGTCTTTGAAGCTTCAAATGATATTTTTCTTTCCTTATTCTACTTGAATTTTTGTCTATAAGTTAAGTATGTTAGTGGAGCTGCAACTTAAAAAAAGTTCTTGATGAAGATCTAATAGTAATTGACAAATCTCAAAAAATATTACATATTTTTTAGAGTTTTTAGAATTTATTAATCTATAATTATCTAAATTTTCTTAAAATCTATTATTAGACTATTATTAAAAATAATATATTTTAAAAAATCAATTTGAATAATATGAAACTTATACTTTTCCATCTTGGCATATAATTTTATATTTTAAAGTTTTTGTAACACACAACAAATATGAAGTTTTTTTTTTTTTTTTTTTTTTTTTTTTTTTATTCTTAAAATAGATCAAAATGTCATCTAAATAGTAGAGAATAAAATTATCAAAAAATTTATAAAACATGTCATTTATAAGATGTTAAAAAGAAATTGATACATTTGTAAGTCTAAAAGACATGACATTATATTCAAAATATCCATATCTAGTTTAAAATGCAGTCTTCCATTCATCACCTTCTTTGATGTTGACCAAATTATATATTCTTTGTAGATCTATTTTTATATAGATCTTTGCTTGATTAAGTTGATTAAAAAATTTTTATTTCAAAAATAAAAGATACTTATTCTTAATAGTACTCTTGTTAAGTCCTTAATAATTTATACATATCCGCAATAATCTATTTTTTTCCTTCACAAATAAGATAGGAATTGCTATTAGAGATTTTGAATAGTATATGAAGTTTTTAGCTAAGTTCTTGTCAATATATTCCTTCAATATATCCAACTTCTTTTGCAATAAACTATAGATTGGTCCAAATGGTGGTTAAATTCTTTCTTGAAGATCAATTGAACAATCATAAGATTCATGCTCTTAAAGAATATCTATGTTTTTTTTTTTAAAATGTCCTAAAAATCTTAATACTCGATGGGAATATCATTTGCAATCTTTTCAATATCAAAAATAAATGTGGTATATATAGCAAAAGATGATCTTTATTTTGTCACATATATAAAAGCTTTTACACCTACAAAAAAGAATTTGGATGTACTAGACTTATATATTTTTACTTGACTAACGGATTATTAGATTAAAGTACAAGAAAAATTAAGGTTACATGAAGTCCAATCTATCAAAGGATTATATTCTTTTAATCATGATAATCTTAAAATAATTAAAGTAAAAAGAGATCTAATGATATTAAATATTACTATGCTAATATATTCTTT
Organism: Physcomitrellopsis africana; assembly: GCA_036785485.1. Lineage (NCBI taxonomy): Eukaryota > Viridiplantae > Streptophyta > Bryopsida > Funariales > Funariaceae > Physcomitrellopsis > Physcomitrellopsis africana. The sequence goes on along the minus strand of JAWRVF010000021.1, from coordinate 596,507 downwards.
AGTTATTATATTTAAAAGAATAGTTTTATAGATGACATCTCTAAAAGATAACAAACAATTATCTATAACTTTTACATTATTATATTATGTATTGTCTTATTTAGATCAAATTTATAATAGACTTTTAATACAATCACATGTACAAAGTCACAAATTTTGCGCTTACAGATCTACTACAAAACTCTCAATATGCTCAAAAATAAAAATCCACTTTATTTCTTAATATCCAAACTTATCCAAATAGAACTATAATTTTGCATAGCTCTCACAAGGTCATTACAAATCCAAAAACCTTAAGACCAATGCTTAAAAAATCTCTATTGAGTCTACTCTCAAGCTCTACTTTTTGATCAACAAAAAAAGATCCCATCTACCATAGGCACATGGTTTTATGTCATAGGATCTGGTTTTGACCTTAGTTCATAACTGGCCCTCTTTAAGTATCAATCCAAGGATTTTTTAGATAATTTTTGGTAAAAACTATCCTTTATTTTGATCTTAAGATGTCTATAATAGTTTTTTTGCTAATCTATCTTATTTTGTCTTGTTTGTGGTCCTACAAAATAAATAGAAGTTTTTTTTATAAGAAGATAGTATTAACACTAAATATTTTTATTACTTCTCTATTTTTTTTAATTTTTATTTTTATCTATATTTTTTAAAGTAAATTTATAATTTAGTATTCAATTAAACTTTTCTATAATATATGTCTTATTTTTCTCTTTCACCCTATAACAATGTTACAATACAACAACATACACAGATTTAATTTTCTTAACTAAAAATATTTCTTGATTTTTGATAAAATTTTTGAAACAAGTTGAGGTTCTTGAATCTAATAAGGCAAAGACTTTGTGATTTTTAAGTCCCAAAGATACATCTATTATATAACAAGGTGGATGTTGTACATGATTCTAGTCACACAATCCCTATTGTAGTTGGAAAAGTTCATTTTTTGATACATTGTCTTTTCTAAAAACCATGTTCTTTACTTTGTGATTACGTTGCTTCTTTGGATAATGTTGAATAATATGCTTAGCTTCTCTACAATATAAGCATAGATCCTTTTGATGACATGAAGTCTTTTCTTGTTTGGTGAGAGATTTAAAACAAACCATATCAATTTGCATCAATTTTGACTTAGTCAAATAAGGTTCTAAGAACTTAAGAATTGTTATTATTAATTGATTTTTTCCTCTTTAAATGAATCTATGTGCTTGACACCTTTCAAATAATCAATTATCATATATAATGGCTTAAGTAATAAATTATTCCAAAAAGCCAGCTTTTGATATTATTAATAATAAATCTTTGATATTATTTTTAAATCCATAATAAAATTGATTGATAAGGGCTTTGTTATTCTACTCCATATTATAAGCAAGGTTTTAAAATTTAGCAGTATAGATTATGGCTGACCATGATTCTTATTGTAAAGATAAGAGCTTAGTCTCTGCTATCTTTTTTCAATCAATTTTTTCAAATATAATTGTAAACACTTCAAAGTATGAATTCAAATCATAAAGAAGTTGTAAATAATTTTTCATCAAAAGTATAAATAAAAAAAAGAACACTTTCAGATAAAAATATATCTATGAATTTAATTTGAATAAATCCATTAAGATATTAGAAAAGGTGTAACCTTACATAAAACTTGATTTGTTGCAAAAATCCTCAAAATTTTGATCTTGTTCCATCAAACTTCTCAAGCATATTAATTTTTGCCTCCTTCATACTTATAGAGTAAGACTTTTTAAATTTAATTGTGAGACTAATTTACTTACTTCCTTCAATTGTACAACTTTTTGGCGTAGGCTTTAGACTTCTTCCATAGATAAAGGAATAGTACTTTCATAGTTGATATTAGTGATGCATGAAATTTCTATCCTAAAAGTATTAATAATCTTTTAAAGATTTTTGATAGTTGTAAATCTATTCTCACTTTTGCTAAGTATAGCATCTATAATTTTTTCTTCTATTATAGATAATTTAGCAAGTCTACAATTCAAATTAGAAGAGGATAATTTATAACTTCTAATATCAAATAATAATTTTTACAAAGAGAGGTGATCCATTCTTTTTAAGAAAAAAATCAAGATTAAAAAGTAAAGAATGTTAGTTTAAAGATTGATAATTCACAACTTTTAAATACAAAAATAAAAGTGGAATAATCCACTCACTTCTAAAATACAAAATAAGAATAATGAATCTTCACTCTTGCCAAACTGTTAAAGATATGAAATATAAACAATTAAAATATCAAAATACTCTTTTATCACTTTAAAAGGATAAAGAATCATTTAAAGATGGTATAATATTAAATTTATTTGGCTATTTCCAAAAATAAGAAAAATAAATTTTTTTGAAATAAGATTAGGAACAAGAAAGGCGTTAACAAGAGTGAAGAAGGCTTCAATCTTGTCTCTATATATACTATCTATCTAAGAGCTACGTGGCGATATTTATAGGACCTTTAATATATGTCTATTTTGCAAGACATGTATCAAACTTACAAGATAAGTTTTCTATATGTGTGCCATGTAACTAATTTGTTCTACAAGCTATCAATATATGCAACAATTTCTTAACTTGTTGGCCAAGTTTTTAACCTACCAATCACCTATAGACATGAATAAAAATAAAATTGCATCTATAAAGCTTTTAAGAAGCTTTTTTATCAAATTAATCTATTTTTATTTACTTCATCTATCTATATTATCTAAATAATTATTAAAATAAATCTTATGACTTTAAAATAAAATAACTACATCTTATCACCAACTAGAAATTGATATTTTTCTTTTTAATAGACATTTGTATTGATCTTTTGTTGTTCTTGAGCTTCTTTTAATTATACTTTTATTGTTGTATGTAGCTCTAATAAATAATTTTTTAAATCTTTTATTATAAGATTATTAACTTTTAAAAAGTTAAAAATATTAAATTATAGATAATAAGTATAATTAATATAAAATAGTAATTATTGAATAAAAATATGTATTATATTATTATAAATAAACTTTGCTTATGATAAAAGAATTGCCAAATTATCTTGATAGAAGTTGATGGTACATTGCAAATATTACTCTAACACTTGATTCACTTTCTTTGTTTATCCATTAATTTGAGGATAGAATGTTGATGATAATTTTATGTCCAACTTCAATATCTTGAAAATCATTTTTTAAAACTTGGATATAAATTGAGTTCCTCTTTCTAATACAATATCTCTTAGCAGTCCATGATAGCGATAGATATTGTTAAAAACAAACCTAGCTATTTCTTTATATGTGATAATTTTTGTATATGGTATAAAAAATACCATATTGGTGAAATGATCTATTATTACAAATATAGAATCATAAAAATTAAAAATTAAAAAATCCATAATAAAATCTATAGAAATAAATGACCATAGTTGTTTTAATATATGTAATAGTTGAAAAATTCCATACAATTGATGGCAAGTCTTTGATCTTAAAAAAATATCATATGATTATAATAATATTTTTATTGTCTTTTTTATTTGGAACCACTAAAAATCTTTTGAGATTAATTTTAAAGTCTTATTATATCTAAAATATCTTATTATAAGAAAATTATAATAAACTTAAAGAGCATATAATTGTACTTCACTTTCTAGAACATGTAAGCATCTTTCAAAACAAAAAAAATTATCCTTGAATTTAAACTTAGAAGTATCATAAGACTTAAAAGAATTTTTTTTAATATCATATATAAGAGAGATTAAGGATATACTTAAATAAAATTGATTAAAAAATATTGAATCAATTGGTATTATTAATTTTATAGCTCAAAAATGAAATTGCTTGGATTTCAAAAGAATTATTTGTGGTTAATCATAAGCTGCTTCTTCTTCTTTTGATATAAGATGAAAACACCTAAAAAAAATATTTTATAAACCTTATTGTTTCTTTGGCCAATAAGTAATATTAAATACAAATCTTAATAAAAATATACTCCAACAAATTTGGCAACAATTCAAAATAAGTGCTAATAAAAAATATTCAAGATTCTTTTTATCAATATAAATTATTATAATGCCATTTTTAAAATGAATTTATAATTGCAAGAGGTTTTTTGTTGTGGATTTAATAATTAATCTTGACTATTGAAAATTTTTATAAATAAAAAATTACAAGGTGAAGTTTGTTATTTGCTCCTATTTTTTATAATATTATATTTAAAAAAAAGTTTAATATATCTATTTTATAAAAATAGTTTAAATTTTTTAATTTAATATAAAATTGGTGCTATAATAAAAGTAGTCTTTAAAGCTTGAAATGCTACTTCAACTTCTTTTGTTCCTCTTAAGTTTGTCTTTAGAAGTCAAACATGTAACTAGAGATGTAATTTGACAAAACAATTTGATAAAAATTTAATAATAATTGGAAAATTTTAAAAAATATTAAATATCTCTTATTATTTTTGAATTTTTTTAATCACTAATAGTTAAAACTTTCTTTACATCCATCAATTTTTATGTATTCCAAAAAATAATGTATTCCAAAAAATTGACTTAAGTTGTGTGAAATATATATTTTTTCATCTTGACATATAATCTTATATCTCTAAATTTTTAGAACACACAACAAATATGTTGCTTATATTTTTTTATATTTTTAGAATAAATCAAAATATTCTCTAAATAAAAAATAACAAAATCATCTAAAATTTTTTAAAAGCATCATTTATTAGATGTTGTAAAGTAAATAGAACATTTGTAAGTCCAAAAGGTATGACATTGTATTCAAAATATCCATACTTGGTTTAAAATATAATCTTATATTTATTTATTTTTTATATATATACTAGGTTATGTGCTCCTCATAAATCTATTTTAATATAGATCTTATTTAGATTTAATTGATCAAGAAGTTCAAATATTAAAGATAAATAATATTGATTCTTAATAATTATTTTATTAAACCTTCAATAATCCACACATATCTATAATGATCTATCTTTTTTCTTCACAAATAAGATTAAAGCTCATATTAGAGATTTTGAGTGGTATATAAAGTTCTTAGCTAAATTCTCATCAATATACTCCTTGAGTGAAATTAATTCATTTTGTAATAAGCTATAGATTGGTCCAAATGGTAGTTGAGTCCTTTCTTAAAGATTAATTGAGCAATCATAAGGACAATATTTTAATAGAATATTTATATTTTTTTTTTCAAATATATCTTAATATATCTCTTATATTGTATTAGAAGGTTGCTTGATGTCTTTCTACTATAAAAAATAAGTGTTGCATAAGTAATAAATGATAATCATTTTTTTTAATATGCATAAATATTCTTCCTCCTATAAATAAGAATTTTATTGTTTTAGACTTATAATCTATTACTTGATTGGAAATTTTTTTTAAATATATTATTAAAAAAAATTAAGATTATGAGAAATCTAATCTATTTAGAGGTTATATTTTTTTTAACCATGATAGATCCAAAATAATTATATTAATAAAAGATCTAGTGATATTAAATATTACTAAGCTATTATTATCATTTATTGTTACATTTATAGAAATGATTTCATAAGTAACATCTCTAAAAAAACAAAGATCAATCATCTATGCCTTCTATATGTACTAATTTAATTTTTTTATTAATGATATTCAATAATTTATAACAAATGCTTCATCTAAAAAATAATCTGAGGTTTTTAAATTTAATAAGAGAAAGAATTTTTTATTTTTAGATTCTAAATAAATATCTATTATAAAATAAAGAAAAGATTTTGAAAAAATGATAGGACCTTCACAAGATAGTACATAAGAATTTAATCACATAATCCCTATTATAGTTGAATAAACTTATTTTCTAATGCATTGTCTTCTTTAATAGCAATGTTCCTCATTCTGTGGTTGTATTGCTTCATAGGATAATATTGAGTAATATGTTTAGATTCTCCACAATATAAATATAATCTTTTTTGATGGCATTAAGATTTTTTTTATTTAATAAAAGATTTGAAACATAATATATGAATTTATATATCTTCTATTTCAAAATATATATATTGAAAAGACATTAGTATAGCAAGCAATATATATCTAGGAAGCTTCTCAAGCAGCTTCCTCCAACTAGGGAGCTTCTCAAGCAACTTCTACTAACTAGGAAGATATTAGAAAGCTCTGGAAGATTCTAGAGAGTTCTAAGAAACTTCTAGAATATTCTAGAAGATTCTAACAAGTATGTCCTTGACACTAGGAAGATATTAGAAGGCTTTGGAAGGTTCTAAAGAGTTCTAGGAAACTTCTAGAATATTCTAGAAGGTTCTAACAAGTATGTCCTTGACATCACCTGCTCCTCTAGCTTCGAGGTCTCTGAGAAGTCATTTGAGATGTATACTCACAAATGTAGGAAATCAAAAATTTATCGCATAGTCTCTGTAATATACTCCAGCTGTTGTTCACGAGACAGATGATTCATGGATCTTTTTTCTATTCATTTTTCCAAAGAAGGCTTCATCTTCACGCTTTGTTAATGACCAATTTTTGGTTTATTAGGATATCGTCGATGGAATTCCCGTACTTTTTGAGATGCATTGGCAAGATTTTTGGCCGGTTTCCATGTTCTTTCATTAATATTGTAGCCGCTCCAATGCACAAAGTACTCTAATTTATTCCATCTTCGCCGTGAATCTAGTATCCTTTCCACTTCATATTCTTCGTTGTTTTCAATTTCTATATTAGGTGGCGGACATTGCACTCTTCCAGGAAAAGACGATTCTCAATAAGGCTCTAATAGAGAAACATGAAAGACAGGGTGTACCTTCATAACAGCTGGTAACTCTAAGCGGTACGCCACAGGATTGATCTGCTTCTGGATAACAAATGGTCCCAATCTCCGGTAGTCCAACTTATCACATGGCTTGGTCTTGATATTCCATGGTCTTGATATTCCATCAAAGCAGCCATATTTTATTTCCAATCTTGAAATTAGGTGGTAGATATCGAAATTTATCCATGGATGCTTTGTAAGACTCTTGGGCAATTTGCAATTGAAGCTTCAATGTGGTTTGAAGCTCCGATAGCTGCTGCACCAATCCTTCAGCTGCTGGGTTGTTATTCGTTGATGGACTCAATAGATCAAGCTTCGGATGGTACCCATAGTTGGAAAAGAATGGTGTTTTCTGAGTCGACCCATGAAGGGTGTTGTTATATGCAAACTCGGCTAGCGGTAGATATGCAGTCCAATCATCTTGCTGATAGTTGATGCTGCATCGTAAATACTGTTCCAAAACTTGATTCACCCGTTCCGTTTGGCCATCAGTTTGAGGATGGAATGCCGAAGAAAGCTTAATGTCTACCTTCAATATCTTAAAAAAAGATCTCCAAAACTTTGATACAAATTGGGATCCTCGATCCGACATGATATCATCTGGTAGACCATGATATCAATACACATTATCAAGGAAGAGCCTTGCTGTATCTTCGCTTGACGATGTCTTCTTACAAGGGATAAATTGTGCCATCTTCGTAAGTCGATCCACCACAACAAAGATGCTGTCAAATGAATTCGATGGCGGCAAATCTGTAATAAAGTCTATAGAAATTGAAGACCATGGACGACACGGAATGGACAATGGCTGTAGAAGTCTATAAGGGCGATGTCGAGGGTTCTTAGACCTTGAACAAATGTCACAAGAGAGGACGAAATCCTTCACATCCTTCTACATTTGGGGCCACCAGAAATCTCGGGAAATGAGTTCCAAGGTTTTATTGAATCCGAAATGTCCCGCAGCTGGAAAGTCATGACGAGATTGAAGGACTCGAAGTCGTGCTAGCCCTTTTGGAATATACAGTCCTCCTCAAAGTATAAGAGATCTCATTCAATCTTGAACTTGTCATCATTGATACGTTGCTTAATATCAAAGACTATTGAATCTTCAATGGTCGCAGCACATACCTTATTGAGGAAGTCTGCATCAATTGGCACCACAGCAGTACAAATCTTGAATTACTCTGGCTTTAATAATGTCGTACACTGTTGATCAAGCGTTGCTTCTCCAATCTTCGGTGCAAGATATGATCTTCTTGATAAGGCATCAGATAGTCCTTGTTGCTTTCCAGGCCGATAAATAATAACGAAGTCAAATCTAGATAGCGACATATTCCATTGAGCTTGACGACGGTTTAGAATCCGAGCAGACATGAAATATTCCAGATTCTTATAATCCGTATATACGGTCACCAAATGCGCAACTCCTTCGTGGAAGTGATGCCACTCTTGGAAAGAATCCACTATAGCAAGGAGTTTCTTATCATGAATCTCGTAGTTGATCTCAGTCACAGAAAATTTTCATGAATAGAATGCAACCGGATGAAGCTTATTGTCGATGCCCATCTGTGAAAGTACGGCTCCTAAAGCAAAATCCGAAGCATCGGTTTCCAAATAGAAAGCCTTTGCAAAGTTTGGGTGTACCAAGATTGGAGCCGTAGTAAATGCCGTTTTAAGATTTTGAAATGCTTTTTCTGCTAGAGGTCCCCATTCCAGCTTATCTTTACATGTTAATCGAGTGAGTGGAGCAGCAACTTGAGAATAATTCTTGATAAAGATCCGATAGAAGTTAGCAAAGCCGAGAAAATATTGTACGTCTCTAACCGTCTTTGGAACTTCCCAGGACACAATTGCTTCCACCTTCTTGGGATCCATCTTCAAGCCTTCCGTAGTTGCAACAAATCCTAAAAACTCTATCTCAGTTTGGTGAAATAAGCACTTCTCTAACTTGGCATAGATTCCTCGCTTGCGTAGTTTTTCGAGTACCAAACAAACATGCTTCTTATGCTTTTCTTTGTTCTCAGAAAATATCAAGATATCATCCAGATAAATGACAACAAAATCATCTAGATATTCTCGAAAAATATCGTTCATCATATTGAAAAACCGCCAAAGCATTGGTAAGACCAAATGGCATGATATTATATTCAAAATGCCCATACCTTGTACAAAAAGCTGTCTTCCATTCGTCTCCTTTTTTGATTTGCACAAAGTTGTAATCTCCCCATAGATCAATCTTTGTAAAGATCTTTGCACGTCCAAGTTGTTCCAAAAGATTAGAGATCAAAGGTAATGGATAGCAATTCTTCTTTGTCACCTTGTTGAGACCTCGATAGTCCACGCACATCCGTAGTGAGCCATCCTTCTTCTTCACAAATAAGATTGGTGCCCCAACTGGCGATTTTGAATGACAAATAAAATTCTTAGCTAGGTTCTCGTCAATGTATTTCCGCAACTCAGCCAACTCTGTCTACGATAGGTTGTAGATTAGGCCAAAAGGCGATTGTGCTCCTTCTTCCAATTCTATGGCACAATCATATGGTCAATATTCTGGTAGCATATCAGCATTCTTTTTTTGAAATACGTCTTCAAATCCTTGTATTGTTCCGGTATTCCTGCTGATGAAATCTGCTCTCCACTAATTGGAGCCGCATAAATGATCAATGGTGTGCCTTCCTTGCACGATCTTACAAATATTCTTGCTCCAATGAACAAGGATTTTTTGGTTTGGGGTCTTCTTCCAGGCTTGTCCTCAGGTTGTTCTATGGGAAATGTTATCCTCCGCAACCTCCAATCTATGGATGGATTATATTTTTCCAACCAAGAAAGACCAAGAATAATAAGATTTGATGGGGTGCTAATAATGTTGAAAATAATATAACTATTGTGGTCTTTAAACGTCACTTCTATAGGTTTTGATTCATAGGTGACACTACCAGATAATAAAGGTCGTCCATCTATTACTTCTATGTGAACAGGTTTGAATTTTTGTACTAGGAGAATTTTGTGACGCTTAGCAAATTCTTAGTCTAAGAAACAAGCAGATGCTCCTGAATCTAATAAGGCTAAGGTTTTTAGTTTTTCAGGACTAAAAGACAAAGGAATTGTAAAACAACGGGCAGGTTGAGTAGAAAGAGAGGAACCTGGTTTTGATTTGTCCAGCCGCACGGTTCCTATTGTGGCTGGGCATCCTCGTTTTCCTGAATAAACGCACCTCTATTCTTGATGTTGCGTCCATTTTGCTTCTTCGGACAGTTTTCAACTCTATGGCCTTCTCCACCGCAATAAAAGCACAAACCTTTCTCCATACGCTGCTTCTTTTCTTTTGGAGTAAGGGATTTGATACGTACCGCATCAATCTGCATGTCCTCTGTCTCCGCTTGTGAATTTAGGCTACTTGCCGATATAATTGCGCCGCGATGACTTGTATATTGTCTGGAGCGTTGGTCTTGGCGACGTTGAAATAGGCGGTTATCGCACTTTATAGCTTGGCTAATGGCTTCGTTGAGCGTTCGTGGATCAGGAAGAGATAATAACAAATCCTTCATGTCATCCCTTAGACCCCAATAGAATTGGCTCATCAATGCTTCTTCATCCCAATTGATGTCGCATGCCAATTGCCTGAAATCCAATGCATAGACTGATGCAGAGCGAGTCCCTTGTCGTAGTGATCGAATTTTTGTTGTAGCCCACCGAGCCTTGTCATGCTCGCCAAATGCTTTTGCAAATGCCTCCAAAAAAGTCTCAAAGTTGTTCAAAATCGGTGATCCTTTTTCAAATAGAGGAGCAAACCATGATAGAGCTTGTCCCGTAAGCAAAGTTCCAACCAATCCAACGCGTGATTCCTCCATCGGATAACGTTCGGATTGTAGAGCTATTATTAACTTGATTTGATTGATAAAACCTCGAAACTTGGAGCGTGTGCTATCAAACTTGTCTAGATGGCTAATTCGAGGTTCCTTTCATTGTGGAAGTAATAGTTCTCGTTGAACCACAAGTAAAGCTGCTTCTTTTGGTGTAAAAGCTCGAGGCTGATGAAGCACAGATTGTGCTATTCCGGATGCTCCATCATTATGAAGTCTTGCAAAGACTCCTTCCATCACCATAGTTCTGTGTGATAACGTAACAAGAGCATTCATAATGGCGTCTATCTTGGACTCCAAACTTTCACTCATATTAATGTCTTGACCTCCAACCATTCTAAGAAGAAAGAAAGTAATTGTTTCTACAAGGAAGAAATATTGGTTTAGAAGAGGGTACTCCGCAACCTCTAAAACGCCTTAAGACCTTCAAGAAGAGGGATAATCCACTCTCTCCAAGAAGAATAAGACTCCAATATTATGACAAAAAAGATATCAGTTTAGAGGAGGGTAATCCGCAACCTCTAAAATACTAGTGTACCTTCAAGAAGAAGGGTAATCCACACTCCAACAAGAAGGAACTAACTCTGATATCCAAGGTGAGAGTAGTCTCGACAAACTGTCACGGACACAAATATAGACTTGAAGTCTAAACAAGAAGTTCAAGAAGAACTGGCAGGAACTGGATTAATATCACGGACACAGAATATAGACTTGAAGTCTAAACAAGAAGTTCAAGAAGAACTGGCAGGAACTGGATTAATCAGATGAGTACAAAAACAACACCAGAGAGGTGAGCTAGAGCTCCAAGAGATGTGTTGTCGAGACTGAAGAACTCTTCAGCCTTGACTCCAATATATACTCCTATCTAAGAAGCTTCTCAAGCAGCTTCTTCCAACTAGGGAGCTTGTCAAGCAACTTCTACTAACTAGGAAGATATTAGAAAGCTCTGGAAGATTCTAGAGAGTTCTAGGAAACTTTTAGAATATTCTAGAAGATTCTAACAAGTATGTCCTTGACACTAGAAAGATATTAGAAGGCTCTGGAAGGTTCTAGAGAGTTCTAAGAAACTTCTAGAATGTTCTAGAAGGTTCTAACAAGTATGTCCTTGACACCTATTGATTAGTCTTAATATCTAATAAGCTTTCAGTAAGTTGTCTGAGGTATTTAAAAGGTTTGGGTGATTTTAGAAGTAGAATTTGGAAAGAAAAAATGAAGGTTGTGAAGTTTAGGTTTTAAAAGACAATTTATGCATAAAAATTAGAAATTTAGAGTTAGGATGAAGAAACTATAGCCATTTGAAATTAAAATATAAATTTAGAATATATTATTACTCTTTTGAAAATACAAGGAATTATACAAAAGCTTTTGGAAATCAAGAAGTGTAATTAGAAAAGTAATTTTAAGACCTACATCTTATATTGAAGAATTATTATATTTAAAGTTTGGATGAAGGAGATATTAGAAGTTGAAGACAACATATTTAATTCGAAGGTAGTAAATAGACTATTTTATTGATAGTGATGATTTCTACCATATCTTAAGTTTCTAGATAAATTTTTGTCTAAATTTTTTTTAAAAGATAAATTATTACATTAAAAAGCTATATACCAATTAATGTGATATTTGGACATTTAATTTGTGAGATATGAAGAATTTTTCATGTAGGTGTCTGTAAACAAAGATCTGAAGCTAATATTAGGATTTTAGCAATATTTTAAGATCTCCATTGAATCTATAATTGAAATTTGGTGTAATGATTATTAAAAATACATCACTATTTTATGTAAAATTTGAGACTGTTTGGACAGTCCAATTAAAAGATATGTGTTATTGGGATTTGAAAAAAATCCCTTTTTAGGATACATAAGATTTATAGTATTTTACCATGTATTTAGATGTTTTTGTTTATTGAAGACTTATGTATTTGATGTAATTGCTCCTATAAGGACAATTTTTATATAAATTTGGAATTTTTCTTAACTTGAAACTTAATTGAATAATTAGTAATAATCAGAAGTCTAATGCATTTTTGAAACAAAATCTCTTTACTCCAACTATGCATATACAAGCACATTTATTTGGCAAAACAACAAGTAGTTGATGAATTTGCATTAGCTTGGATTCCTTCCTAGTCTTTTATATATTTAGCATATATTGTACATGTTTTTTACTTAAGCATTAAAGAACCAATTTTTATCACTAAAGCTATAAAAAGAGATGATACTTGGAAGTAGAAAGAAGCAATGGATTCAAAGTACTAGAATCTTATTGACAATAAGACTTAGACTTTGACACCTTTACTAATAAATAAAAAATCAATTGGTTAGAAGTAAATTTTTAAAATCAAATACAATATAGATAATGTAATAGAGTGCTACAAGATAAGACTAATTATAAAAGATTATGCACAAATAGAAGATATTGATTATAATGAGACTTTTATTCTAGTAATAAAGATGACTTTGATTTATATACTTCTTGCATTGGCTAAAATTAAAGATTTAGAAGTTCATCAAATAGATTTCAAGATAATATTTTTAAATAGAAAATTTAAAGAAAAAATATACATGGACCAATTAGAAGATTATATATCAATGGATAAATAACAATTGGTATATAAATTTTGTAAAATTCTCTATGGGCTCAAGTAATCTTCTAAGGTATGGTATAAAAAGATAGATAACTATTTTGCCTCACAAAGTTTGAAAAGAAGCCATATAGATCCTAATATTTATATAATATGGACTACTAATAGATTTTTTTATTATCATTGCACTCTATTTGGATGATTTGATATTTGTATCCAACAACAAAGAATTTTTTTAAAAACAAAAAGAAACTTAACTAAAAGATTTGAAATGAAGGATTTGAAAGAAATTTATTATATTTTGGATGTGCAGATTATGAAAAATTAAAGAATTTGTAAAATCTACCTCAATTAGTAGAAAAATATAAAAAAAAAATATCATTGAAAGATTTGATATAAAAGATTATAAATTTTTAGCTATACCTTTGGATTCTAATAACAAATTATAAAGAAACATGAGTCTATAGATTCTTGAGGAGGTTGAAACAATAAAAGGGATTCCATATCAAAATACAATTTGTAGTTTAGTCTATATAATGATAATATAAAATTATATTAAAAATTAAATATATTGTTGGATGTATGGCATAGATAAAATAAATGCTAATGTCATAAAAATTAGGAAAATCATATCATACGACATTATCTATCAGTTGTTTTAAAAAATTTAACTCAAAAAATTATTATATTCAATTATTAATAAATAAGTATAACATCAATAGAATGTTTTCTCTTTTATACTGTAATGAAGTATATATAGTAAAAACATATTTAATTTAATGTATATGATAACTCATTATTTTTTTTCTAAAATTATATTTTATTAAATTTTAGTGAAAGTCATGAAAAATCCTTTCCATGAAACACTATGTTGGCTTACTTAAAAACCCACGGCCAGAATTTCCAATCGATCCCTCCCGTCTTGACACGTGGCATATGGATGATGTGCATCCGACTCTATCCGCACGCCCAACGAGAAAGCTCCGTCGAACAGGTGGATCACATTATCCGCCCGTCCCGCGGTAGTCGGTCCCGAGGCTCCGGCCCTTCCTTCGTTTCAGGCTTCCGCAACGCCCACCCCATCGCTCCATCCTTTCGTCTCCGCGACGAGCCCAACCAAAATCACGCTGGGACCTTTGCACGCGCTTCGAATTCTGCGATTTGGGAGCTCTTCATCGATCCATTGTGGGTCGAATTCCGTCCCGGAAGCACAATTCTCCGCCGCTTCATCTCGGAGTATGTCAACCACGGCTCCGTTGTTTGAAACTCTTGATGCATTATTTCAGTTCTAATGTTTGTTGGTGTCGCTGTTAGCAATTTATCTTTTTGGGTTTCTTTCAAGCTGAAGCTGCGACGAGAGCTCAGTCATCATGTGGCATACGAACTTTTGGTTTTCGATGAGCTTTGTGGTCATTTATTTGCGATATTTCTTGGAGTTGTTAGAGGCTGTAGTTGTTTTCTATGGAAAGTTGCAGTCTGTGGGATTGAAGTGGCGGACGTCTTGCCTCGAAATATCTATGATTTTTGCGTCCTTGGTATCAAATTTTCTGATAGTGTATACGCGAATCCTTTCCTTTGTGGTTGTAAATTTATTTGGAGCTCCAATTCAATTAGGTTTGTTGGTGGGGTTAAGGCTAAGCATTAGCGGATTGGGGGACTGAGAGACTGTTTACATTTCACCGGGGAATTGAAGTGAGATTTGGAGAATGCGAGCAATCCTGTAATATGTGCAGAATTCGTTGACTTGGTTGGAAACAGAGTTAGAACACTACTTTAGGGTTTATCGCACTTCGAGCAGGAATTTCAAATTGATTATTTGGTGTTTTCCTAGGGATCAGGGAACGACGGTGTAGTATGAGGTGAGGGAAACTCGCAGGAATTTGAAGAAGTTTTGGGAGACTCGTGAAGGGGTATTGAAAGTTTGTTCGGACTAGCACTTATGGCGCCGAAGAAGAAGACGTCAAAATTTGCGAACGAGGATGCGCCCTGGCGAGCTCACAAGGGAGAGAAGCCTGTTCCTCGAATTAACAAGGGTGGCGTTGTGGCTGTTCGGCAAGGAGCTAACTACCAGTATGCCATTAGCATTATGAAGGTTTGGTCCGGCATTACGTTACATTGAATATTAACTTATGTGATGACTTAGGTCGCTGAATCCCTATCATTTGTTATGAGCGTCGACTTAGTGTGGTTTAGTGAGTTCATGACGGCTACATTCGATTAATCCGTCCATGTACGATCATTTGTGCGTATTTCTAAGGTATCGAAACCCTATAGAGGATCTCACTTCGATTGAAACTCTGAGAAACGCGCTTCAATGGCTAATGATTTTCTGTCAATGGATGCAGCATCCGGATCCAATAGGCTATGGTCTTGCTCGTGAGGCTTATGTAGAACCCGCTGGACCTGATTGCATTATCCCTGGATTGCAAAGGCCCGTAAAGGTCCTAGGCCTTCAAGTGAGTTTTTCCTACCTGTTGTATTATTAGTTTGGAATTGGGGTTATTTTATCCGGTTATTGTATAGTTACTATTGAAAATAGATTGTAGTAAATGGACCATGTCATGGAGATATAGTTGCAGTACAACTGTAATAAAACCGTACAAGGTTATGCAGGTATGGCCAATTCCTTTCAAACCGGCACTCAGCTTGAAAGCGCTAGAACCAATCGGTCGTGAATTGAAGACTGTAGGGAAGGTATTGTGCTTCTTTTCTTGTTACTGTATCTATGGTTGCAATGCATCTATGGTCGCAAAGGATTTTGACACAACGCTCAACTTCCTCTTGTTCTTATTCTTCTTCCTATTTTACTTTGTATTAGGTTATTTTTATCTTTGTGTGTTCTTGAAAAGCACTGTCTGCCGTACGTTAAATAAATATTTATTTAATATAAGGCATGACCAATCACTGACTCTGGTCAGTGTTCAAGAGGCGTACAAAAAGTGATCGAGACATGTTGTCTAGTTCACTTCTTTTTCCCAATCTAGCTGTTTACGAGCTCTTAAGTCGGTTAAGAGATATTTTTGATGCTTGGTCTAACAGCTGTATTTGGTGTGTGAAATAGTTGTTGGACAAGGCCTTTGACCTAATGCAAGCGCCGTTTAGTGAGCGATAGCTCTAGATATTAAAGTGGAGAATATCATATGTACTATGAAGTCGATTCTGGATTTCAGTTGCAACTCTGTTGTGCTTGAAGTATATCCGAAGTTTTCTGGTGAGTAATGAATTCAGTACTTATGTACACAAAAATGTCTAGCTATTTTCTTGATCAGTAAGGCACACAAGATTAGCGTAGATTAAGTCAGCAAATTTCAGATGTTTGAGGCTGTTTGGCATACTCCATATGGATTACCTACAATGACTTGACACGAAGCTTTATAGATCGCCCTAACACTTGTACCGTAAGAGGAATCATGCTAGAGTCGTGCAAACATAGTTTGTGGAGGAACATCTTTTGATCTTGTGGAAGAGCACATGCTGGTCACCTGCCAATTCAAGGGTTGTCTTGAAGATTGAATGAAGAAAACTTGATTAGCTATCATATACATGCAAACTTCCTCAGGTTCATGTACATGCTCATGTATGATATTATCAGGTTCACGTGAACAAAGATTTAAATATATTTGTGAAGATGAGCTCACTGTGTTCAAACTTTACTACTAAAGTAATTTGTTGTCTAATGGATTAATCATCTCACGTCAACTTGTTGAAGTTCTTATTAGTTGATAATAAAGAAAATTGAAGTTTTATATATATATATATATATATATATATATATGTGTGTGTGTGTGTGTGTGTGTGTGGTAAACATTTAAATTTGTTGAAATCAAAAATAGAATTGAGATGTGAATTTACTAGGTTATTGGCAATCTTGATAAAGAAAGCTTCTTTTTTTTACTTACTATCCAAAGGTAGCTCCTGAGTTTTGTTGTCAACTGAATCACAATTGTAAAACGATATTTCTTGGAATTTATTTGCAATTGTATGTATGATATTATGAGATCACATTCAATTCTTATTCTATATCAAACCAACAATTTGTCTCCATCTGACTTTCAATTAGCCACATATAAAAAATCATTTTACAAACATTTGTTTTGCATTTATTTATTTGTGTATATATATATGTATACATATATACATAAATCAATAAAAGAATACATTAATGATTTTTTTCTTATTATTGTTGAGTATGTTTTGCAAGACTAATTATTGCTAAATAGCTTTTGATATGAATATGCTCTTCATTAACATTGCACAAGAATATTTTTTACTATTATAATAATCTAAATTCATGCTATCAAGTCCATTTTTAGTAAATAATTTATTCCTAAAATTATTGCTTGTCAATTAAAATATAGATTATCTATTTTATAATTTTTTTCAATTAATAAGGATTATTTATAAATTAATGTGAATGTAATTTTTTTTTTTTAGTAAATTTGCAAAGGTTTGAGATACTAAAGACTACTTTAAATTTTAAAATTGCAAGTTGTACATAAGAGCAAATTTTTATTAAATATACAGTATTTTTGGAATTAGTTTTGGATTATAGATGCCAAATCTTTAATATTATGTTAGAAAATTTGATACCATAATTAAAAATTAAGCATTGAATTATAATCATTTACAAGTTTAGAACCAAAATAAATCATTAAGGTTAATGTCATAAAAGAAGACAAAACTTAGAATTGATCTTTTAGATTAAAATTCAAAGACATACAAAACAATGTGGGTTTATAAAACCATATTTAAAACCAACATAAAATGTTCATCTTTTTGGTTAATATATAAAATTAAAGTGAGTTTTCCAATTGGATAAAAAATGACAACTTAGTAAACAACAACAAGATTGAGGATAATGTTGGATGGCAAGATTTAAATTTTTAAGTAATAAACCAAGACAATTATTTACAAATAATTGAATTCAATAAGTCCAATTGTTTGTAATACACATTATTAAAATTAAACAAGTAAGATTGAAGAAGTTACAATAAAAGGATTGTAAAGCAATTTTGAAAAAATATAAAGTAAGATTGAACAAGCAATTTTGAAAAAATATAAAGTATAATTTATGTAATAAAAATATCAACTTTGGTAGTAGTGTATAATGTTTAACAGTATCAAAGAATTCAAAATGAGCTTTAACTTCTGTAGTAATTTAACTTCTGTAGACAAGGACCAATAGCAGTAGAAGCAAGCAAAAGAAGTAAATATTATATTAATGTTGTGAGTATCAAGATTTGAAATAAATGTTAGAAATGTTAAAGATTGAGGTACCACAACAAAAGCTCTGCAAAATTTAATTGTATGGAGCAAGGGATGAAGGCTTTGACATCACTGTTTAGGCACATTGTTCATTCCATTCTTTGGATTCTGACTATGGTGAGAATAAAGACCAACATAATGAATATATATATACATTAATAGATATGTATGTGAACATGTACACTCTGGTCATAATTGTCCTTTTAATATTATAGAGTGAAAGATGTAATACTTCTGTTGAATTTTGTGCCCCTGCATAAACTTATACTTCAAGACAACGGCTGTAGCGGAATAGCAACCCAGCTGGAACCTGATACTGGATGAACAGAAAATGCAAATGGCTCTTGGCAACAGAACATTTTAAGAAACCCTTAACCCTGTCTAATTGCTTATAAATGATTTTGTGTTGTTTTTTTTAAAACCCCAACAATTGGTTGGCCGTCAGTGAGCTGCTCATAGTGAGGCAGCTACCCGACATCTCTATCTGTACACACGCATGGATGGATGACTGACGGATGAAGTAAAAGGTCAGAGTGCAAGCTGGGTACCTGCAAAATCGCAAGACAACGCTGTCCTTGGACAATCATTGGTTTGTATTATATTCAAACTTTTTATAAAGACTGCAATTGACTTTACATAAGTGCAGTTAATCAGCTTCGAAGCATATCCCAGAAGTTAAATCTATTGTTCTATAAAATTCCAACACGACAGAACAACAAAGGGAAAAAAATTTCGAAGTTAACAGGGATGTTCTTGGGTGTCATACAGCCATTATACTAACATGGAATTCTATGGTATGTGACTAGCAGAACTACAGAAAGCTTTCATACTCCAAGGTAAATATGTGAATGACAAGGATGTGCAGGTTCTAGGGTCAAGCTAATTTATGGATGCTTCAGGTTTAAAAAGTCATGTGCACCTGCCATTTTTACTTGGGAAGTGACCCAATGAAATCTACTTTGTGAACTTTTGCGTTGCAATACAACTTGCAGTACGTGCTAAAGGAATATTCCACCAGGTGTCTTGTCATGAATTCAAAACATTCACGCAATCAATCAACTCAATACACACAGAGAAGTGTGCCGAGCTTGATGTACCCATAAGATTTCGACTCTCGTAGTATACATAACCGCAGTCACAAACTGGCTCAAGCATGTTTGAAGTTTCATTTATTGGAAGAGTGCTAATTGTAAGATAGTGGGAGTTGGAACCCTGGAACAACAACTTTGTCTGTGGTGAAGACACCAGTGATTGGCATCACGTTCCAGTACATTGTCAAATTGAAGTCACGGCCTTTCAAGTCTTTACCCTGCATACCAACGGAGACGAAGTTTACTGTCAACTGAAACATCACTAAACTAGCTGTTTCAACAATGCCTTCATACAATTCTTTATGCACACAAGCAGACACTGTGATAGGCAGAATAGCTTTGAGCTTACTTGAAAAGGATATGTAAAGTATCCAATTCTAGTTGATCTCCTCAGAAGCTTGGATTTTATTTGCGTGTTGATTTTTGCGTTCTCTTTCTTCTCAATAATTGTGTCCCACAAAGAAATCTGTGTTCGACAGTCAAAGAGAGAATAAGGAATTTGAGTGAATAAAACAGGGAAAAACTTGCGTTTGATTATAAGTACAAGAAGCGTAACAATCTAAAGAGATCTTGTTCAGTAGAAAACAACTTCAAGTGAGATAATTTGCACCTGATTGAATCCCTCTTCGGGACTCCAATATTCAGCTGCTACAAACACAAAGAGCTGTAAAATAATAGCATCCACTGCGAGTTAGTCTTATGTGTAGGAATAAGTCCCCAAAATACACGCATGAAAATCGAGATTTCAATTTCAAGCTAGCACACGATATGAAGAAAGGTTCCAAATAAAACCAAGCTCCAAATCATGATCCTGAGCAGCAATACTACCCCCTCTATCAACATCAATGCCAAATGACTGCATCCTTGCTTCACAAAACATGTAACGGTCCACACACAGATACCCGGAAAATAACAGTTGCTAACACCAGTCATGTCAAGGAACTTCTAAACTTAATAACTCAACGAGTACAAGGGTTGTAGGGCATAATCCGTACTTGTTTTGTATTCCAGGTGAACACGGATTCCAAGTCTGCCTTGATGTTCAGCGTCAAAGTAACCTGAACAAGTATATGTCCAAGTGAGAGATGGCAAGAACTAAACTACATTTATTTCAAACACTCGTAAAACCACAAGGCATCACTTCTGCAAATTGTCAGCAAGTAAACAATTTCAATACATATTCAGTAGCTTGCCGACAGCAGATTAGGATGCACGTCTACCGACAACATCCAAATAGCAGAAGAAGAATCGGTTCCATACCCTGTCATCACCGTTCCGTAGTCTTTCCAGCGGTCCGACATTTGCAACCTGCCATATTTAAGAAAAGTGATCATGTTATTAACACTCAGCAGATCGAGCATCCCTTTTCCAATCGTCAGCTCACGAGCACTACAATCCTCTTGAGATTTCCCTCAAACCTAAGGTGCCCACCAAAAAACCTAAAACAGAAAACTAATGCCTACGGCCCTGAGCAACAATAACACCCCACATAATCCAAAACCCAAAGATGCGCACAAGATTACCTCTAATTCCACTGAAGGCGTGTGCCAATGCAGGTTGTCAGCCATCGAAGCCACGGCGCAGAGAAGAGCCAACACGGTCACGCTCAACGTAAGCACCGTGTTCACCCGAAGCATCCATGAGTACATGGTGAAGAGAGCCGCTGCTTTCAACCCTCAAAACCCCTTCAAAACTTGGCTCTGATCACTGGAAACCCTACAACGGGGCGACAAGCAGCAGCAGCAGCAACAGCGATGAAGTGGAAGGCTGGGTGATGATCCGAAGCTCGGACGCTGCGAAGCGATTTCTCGATTCCCGCGACGCAGCAGCACGCTCTTCCCCTCCAACGAAACTATCCCCGGCTTCTGCCCCTCACGTCAGGAATAGAGGAGGGGCCGTAGCCCACACTCACGTCGACGTCAGAATGCTTTCGTTCGTGTCCTTTTCGACGTTCGTCGTCGTCGTCGTGCGTGGACCTCTTCGTCCACGTCTCCGTTCGGGCATTCGTGTATGTTTCATCCATCCACCGTTCTTTTTTCCATCCGGCTTCTTTGTATGCTGTTCGTCCTATTTTCATCCGTCTTCCGTATATGTGTTTGGTTATTGGATGTCGGGTCATAGTGACATATTATTATTCTGTAAAATCATTTTCTCGGTTGAATCTTGCGAGTATCAATATTACAATCACTACAACCAGGGTTCAAAAAATTAAAAATAAAATAAAATTGAAACTTTCAAATAACTGGTCTATTCAGTTTCATTTCAGAAAATATACTTCTTTTTGTTTTGGAATAATTTGCAATAAGAATTAAATTCCTCTTATGTTAAAACAAACACTTACAAATTAATTGTTTAATTAGAATTCGTATTACATACTTTAGTAGAGTAACAAGATTTAGAAGAAGTTTGAAACAAGATAATATAAATTAATCGCTTAACTATTGAGGACTAAAAAACTTTAGTTGTTAAAGTACATTTTATGTTCTATAGCACATTAAATGACCATTAAAGTCCAATTGACATTTGAATACTTATTACTTTTGAAACAATCTATTTAGAAAAATATTGGAACTTTCCGTTGAATATGAATAAGTATGACAATCTGAAGTCAATTGAAATTACAATATCAATCCTTTGATTTTAAAGGGAAAGGTTGATATTGTATTTTCAATTGACTTCAGATTATCAATATTGTGTTGTAATACTGCGCGATACTTTGATATCACCACTTAATGATGTGATAGAATATTTTTATTTGATGGTACCCATTTTATATTAGAATTTGTACTCAGTTACTAACATCACATTTTCTTTAATCCAAAACGTTCAAAATATTTTGTGCATCTTTAGATAATTTATATAAATGTTTTACATTTATGATATTTTATGTGATTTTTTAAAATAAAGCATTGTGTACAAAGTACAACGACGGAGTTTAATATTATTTATAATAAAACTGAATGTTGACTGTTGGTTAAAACAATCATAAAAGCATTTCTTATAACTCTCATTTCTTAATAGTTTGTGAAGCCAACCTATAAGATTGATACTTTTACAGTAAATCTTTCTAGAACTAAAATATTGATGCTATATTGATTTTAGAAACAAAATCTTCACTGTGGTCACTTTCTTTTTATGCAGTCATTAACAACAAACTTTGAACTGCACCTCTCAATCAATCTACATGCAACATGTTTGATCTCATAAAGCTATCTGAACATATTTTCAGTGCATGCAGAATGTTGTGAAATTCCATATTTTTTAACAAAAGATGTTCTTCTAACCCACCGAGCTCTGTCCACCAGCACAGTTTTAGGTTTTCATACGCTGGTCCAATCTTTCATACCAATCATCACATTTTGAAGCATTGTTTCACAAGTGACAAAACACGGTTCATGGTGGAGGTTCGGAACTTTTGTTTTCTTGCTTCAAAGTGCAGAAAAGAATCGGAGCAGCAGCATGTCTGATACTAGTATCTAGACATTGTATGCATCAGCAATTCTGCATGTGCTGCACCCACTATCTAAAACCACAACGCCGAAGAAGACAACAACAACAATCGGCATGTGCGGTGACCAGAAGTGTCATGAACCCGACTATGAGATTGGAATGATCTGCACACTGTTCATGTTCCAAGCTCTTACCGACATGGCGGTGACGAGCTCCGTGCCGTTGTTGAACAGATACACATGGGCTGCGTCATCGAGAGCGAGCTCCGGGTACACTCTAGACGTGACGACAGCCCGTCCGCCTTGCACGAATGACTCCACTATGGAATGGTCCACCTGATGTGGCACAACAGAAGCATGTTTGTCAGAACCAGGATACAAACACATCGCCAATCTAAACATTGAAGGGTCAGTTCAGATCAGATCAGATCGGATCGGAAAGGGGCACACCAAGATGCGGAGAGTGAGGTATTGGTCGCTCTCGTACACCCGGACGAAGCTCCCGAATGCTGCTGTGTCTAGACTCGGAGCCACAGACGACTGGGTTTGGTCGCTGCAGACGAGTATTTTCAAGCCCTCGCCGGGAGATTGCAGGACGTGGAAGTAGATGGCGGTCAGCTCTCGGAAGTCGTCTGTTGCGAGAACATACACGCCGAAGGGGCCGATCTTTGTGTTCCCTGCAGCGCCTCTTTGGTTGCACAGCAGTTGTCCGGATTCTGCCAGCAGCTCCGGTGGTTGCAACCCCACGCTCGTGTTTGGCATTCCGAAGGAGATCTCGATGTCGAGCTGCACAGGCACACGCAAATAGTTGAAGGTCCGCACTCTGCCAAGCAAGTGGACATCCTTAGTGATTTAGTAAGTTATCCGACAATTACCTGGTTGCCGTGAATTCCATCCAATTTGACGAAAGATCCAGCCCCTACTGTCACGTTCGCCGAAGACACCTCCGGCCCACGCAGAGAATTCAATTCTTCCACAGGGTACTGAATGAGGTCTGTGGTTGTGCGATTGTCCAGCCAGACCTGCCTCGGAATTGACTGCCATCACCCGAAGAACACCATCACATTCTAGACTCTGTCCAAAACTGATAAATAAACAAAACTAATTTTTTTTTAAAAAAATCAACTGAATCCTACACGCAACCGAAGACAAAAGAATAAAATCGATGGAATACATAACCCACCATGACAGATGCCCATCCTTTTTGAATATTGGCTTCCTGGCTGTCGGATTCATTGACCCAGCCAAA
The DNA here is from genome assembly GCA_036785485.1 of Physcomitrellopsis africana. Taxonomy (NCBI): domain Eukaryota; kingdom Viridiplantae; phylum Streptophyta; class Bryopsida; order Funariales; family Funariaceae; genus Physcomitrellopsis; species Physcomitrellopsis africana. The sequence continues at coordinate 572,191 of JAWRVF010000021.1, read as the reverse complement.
GAGGATGCGGCGGCTCTTTGCCTGATCAAAGAACGACTTGGAGGCGTAGAACTTTCCGTAGTCATACCGCAGGCCAATTCCGGCGTCTAGGTTTACGCTTTCCGAGAGAAAAGTATCATTCTCGGTGATGTAACTACCCACACTGTAATAATCATGAAGCTTGTCATTTGCGCTGATCTTCAGTACATGCTTCACGGCCGGGCCGTGAGTTGAGGTGTCCGCGCCGAGCAAAGTACCAGACAACGCTACGGGATAGAAGTCCGGGCACTCCCACATTCCAGTTCCCGGCACAGAATGCAAACTGTGGCTGAAGTTCCATGCTTGGAAATCAATACTCTTGAAAAGAAGAGCAGTGCCGATCGTACCCCCATCCCCTGTGTTGGCGCCCACCAGGAGGCGCCACAACCCATCCGGCCCTTGCCATGCGGTGGTCGGGTCTCGAAACTGGCTGGAGTTGTATCCCTCAGGCACCACGGCCATTGGGTTCTGAGGAGCCTGGCACTCGCAGAAAGATGGTAGAAAATCAGGCGGATGTTGCAATAGACGTGGAGAAAAGCTAAACTAAGAGAGATTCGTCGCGAACCTTTAGCCATTGTTGAAGCAGCGGGTCAGACTTGTTAACCGGGATGGCCATGCTCTGAATCTGATCATAGGCCTCTGACCACCCCGTATACATGAGAACGGGAGTGCCGTCTGGTAAGGTCGTGGCGGACCCTGACCATATGCCGCGAATGTCATACCAGTGGTCTCCTTTCAATACAGGCTCAAGATGGCGCCAGTGGACGAGATCGGTGGAGACTGTGTGCCCCCAGACGATGTTACCCCACACCGCGCCTGCGGGATTGTACTGGTAGAAGAGGTGATAGTAGCCCTGGTAATACATCGGACCATTTGGATCTATGTGCGGTTCATGTGCGTTGATTGTTCGTCGTGGACAGCCAGCATCCACAACCACAGCAGATATCAAGCTGGTCAGTAAGACGTCGCCAATCCATGCTTGCAAGCACATCCACAAACTGTGAGAAAACGCATGCGAAGAAGACCGATCACGGAGACACGAGTTGAGCAATCGTAGGGGTCGTCCTTCTCTAGAGCGGAGCGGTTTAGAAGCAATGTTGCTCACCGTTCATCCAATTCTTGTCGGGCTGGAAGTGGAAGGCGGTTCGGTGCTTGAAAGCTCGGATATCCATGATTCTCCTAGAGTCGGCTCGGCGAGCTTGCAAAACCACGGCGACTGCAATCAGCACTGCAAGAATCAGCAGGATCAACGCTATCAAGAGCAGAATCTTGGTGATTTTTGAGCCATGGTGATTAGGACTATGCTTTCCGTCAAGTGAGAACGGAACCGCGCCGAGAATGAGAGGGCCATCGTCTGTAGCTAGCAGTGTGTTGGGGTGATCTGGAATGGAGGAATATGAAGTCGCATTTGATTGCGACTCCTTGTTGGAATGAGGAAGAATCGCCACGGAGGGTTTATTGTTCCCGTTTTGGTCGCTACTGATATCAAGCTCCGCTAAGGGAACGGAAATGTAGCTGGAAGAGTCCGAGGGGGGAACGACTGTGTCAATGAGCGTAGCCGCTTCTCCTTCTCCTTCCCTGACAGGGCCATGGTCAGAAGGTTGCGGCATCCTGGAAACAATGTCGTGATGAAACGCAGGTCAAAAATCCTGCTGCCTGAAATATTCTTCTCCCTTCTGAGCATCGTCACTCGTTCCAGGAATTCTCTTCAATGATTCACAGTCTCCAGGCAGTACTGCGGCATAATGTAAGACCTCCATAGTTGTTGAAGCCAGAACCACCTCCCGGAATACCTGAACCTCACTAGTCCTAGAATGTGAAACGCGTCGCTGAAATGCTATCGCGCAAGCATACAAAATGATCCAGTAAAATGCGAGCCTGCTTCGGAGATCGAGACCCTCAAATCATAATTCTCTCCTTACAGTGCCTGTGAAAGTTCAATCTGCTCCAAACAATAGGTATTGTTAGCAGCTTTTTGTGATCCTAAACATTTCGTTCGCAGAATTCAGGCGTTCAGGGTCGAGCATGTAGGCCTCTTAGGGTTTCTATGATCTCGCAAAATCTCGTCTCCCTTAACATAGCAGCAGAAGACTGTACGTTGTGACCGACAGTGGAGTAATTCAAATTTTCTCTTCCGGAGCACGAGACCATGTCAATCTTGGAACTACATTTTGAAATATGGGCATTGGAAGAGACAACAGCACGCACATTTTCAGAGTTCTAGTGGGTCCCTCCAAGCAAATGCTAAACACCGACAAAAACCCTAGCAATGCCCACCAAACTCAGCGACACCCCGAAGCCTAATTCACAACAACAACACTCGGAGGCCAAAAATATGACCGAGTTAGAACCCAAATCTCCACAATGCTGCAATCGGTACAAGACAAAGACTACGGTGTATTCGCACACCTTCAACTAATCTACTATGCCAATGAATCTCCGTCTTTCACACACAACACAAAAAAGTTGATCCACCATCACAAGAACGTCAGCAACGCACCCGATTGCTGAGGGCCGAAAAAACACAGATCCCACTGCCAAATGGCCTCGGAACGCTGGCGATTGGGTGCCAAACCATTGCAGAGATTCTAGCATTCGCCAGAGCCGGCGAATCATACCCAAGTCAAAATCGTGATGGATTCAACACAACGGTCATCAGTAGCTACCGTCTTCAAAACAGCCTGCAGTGCTGCGCTTCTTTGCATCCAAACTCGTCCCCTGCCAGTCAAGCCACGGCCCACAATTCTTCTGCACCCGCAACGAAAACTAGCTCGAATCGTCTCATGATCCTTGCTTCATTTCTGAGCTGGGCCCATATTCTTCGGCGGATCGCGCACGAAGTCAACTGTCGCCGAGAAATGTGCTCCAACAACCAAACCTCTCCACCCCTGCTTCTACAGTGAATTTTTTGATTTTTTGTTTGTTTTTTTTTTTTTTTTTTTGCTTTTTGTTTTTCCTCAAGAAGTAGAACTAAAGCGTCACGACGACGCCATGCGAACATCGTGACAAGCGCGGCGTCGTAGTTGAATGGCACGTAGTGATTTCGGAAGAATGTGCGGTGGATTTGCTTCGCTCTTTGACGACGCTGCCGTAAAGCCCGGCTCCTCGGCCCATTACGCTGCGTAAAAAGCCTGGTCCCGAAGTGGAAGTTGCGTTCACACCGTTATGGGTACTGGGTCCCTTGCCGGTTAATGAGAGTTGTGTTCACACCTTGTGGTGTGAGGCAAGAGAGGTGAGACTTTGGAAGATTTATTTATTTACTTATTATTCTATACAGATTTACATAAATACTAGAGGATTATATTTGTGATGAGATTATAGCTTAGAGAAAAATGTTTTTGGGATCTCGCACAGCAATAATAGTTGACATATTTTCTAATTTGAAATGTTAAAGTCTCTATTTTAATCTTGTAGTTTAGTGTGACCTTGTGCTTATATATAGAGAGATAGATGGATAGATAGAATCTTGACCTAATTATAAAGCAATTTATGAAAAACAGAAGATGCAAGTGTCTATATATATATATATATATATATATTCAAATCAACAAATTGAATGATTTTTGAAAATCATATAATATATTTATATGTATTCTTTGTTGCAAATTCTGATTTTTACCAAGTATTTCATGCTTTTGAAAATTATTGCACAAGCACAACAGAAAATTGTTTTAGATTTTTATAAATCTTAATTTTTAGTTAAAAGAAAATTAAATTAAAAAATGTACTATTACTAAATGATATACTCAAGAGTATATCATTTTGCAACATTTTTTAACTGTAATGTTGAAAAATCAATATGTAAAGAATAAAACTTACTTACTTTATACTTTATACCAAAATCAGTGTGTAAAGAATAGTGTATAAATTTATTAATAAAGCAAGATAAATATAATGTAGCCTTGGATGATTTGATTTGACAAAGAGAACACCAAATGCTGAATACAATTCAAGTTTTGCAATTGTTTTATGAAGTTGAAAGGAGGCAGAAACAAATTTTAAAAAACAAAACTAAAACTAATAAATGACTACTACAACAACAACATCAAGTAGAACAAAATGCATAAGAGTTTAGAAGCACAAAGGTTGTTGAATGAGCTGTGTTATGAAAATACCTTTTTGAAATTCTAAATTGACAAAGAACTTTCTTGACTTTAAGCCAATTTTAGACAAGTTGTTATTGTTGGTGCTTTGGAAAAGAATACAGTGTTCTTATATCAGAGAATGTATCATGATTTTTTTTTAGAAAGAGTGCAAAAGAGATGGTAAAGCATTATGAATAAAAGTGATTTGTTAATAAAAAGCAATGACAGTATTAATGGATATATCAATTTTTTACCAGTGCAAGATGAATACACATATTGTTAACAACCATCAGCATTAAAATATTTCGTACATATATATATATATATATATATGTTTAATTACGAGTTGCTATTCAATTTTATATAAAAATTGACAAGATAAAAATGGTAGAATAAATAAATAAATATGTATATATATATATATATATATATAAAGTCAAATTGAAGAAACCAACTATTAAGGACAAAGATTTTAGTGTAGAACAATTCACACAAGTCTTTTTTATAATAAAATTATGTGTAACATGTAAGTTAATACCATTTAATTTGTAGAAGGTGTAAACCTGTAGCTTATAAGAATAAAGTATGTTTCAAGTTAAGTGAGACTTAAAATTATCTCAGTGCAATTGAATTGTTGTTTGATGTTAGGAGAAAAAAAAAAAAAAATGAAAGAAAGAAAGAAAGAGAAAGAAAGAAGTCTTAAATTTGTAATTAATGAAACTCAATTAAACATAAAACTTCAATAAAAGAAAAAGTTAGGCTATCATAACTTAGTTTGAAGTTTGTCAAGGATTAAGCATTCCTTTCAAAAAAGAAAAAAAAAGAAAAAAGCAATCTCAAAGTAGACAAGTGCAAATTAAATCGATCCCAAAAAGAACTTCCCATAGTGACAACCAAACATTTTTAGATTGATACATTTCCAAACTTTAAAAAAAAGATAAATCCATCATACAAACCACACCCAAACAAATTCACCAAAACATCAATTCAAATAATTAATATTCGAGAGTGTCAAAAAATAGCTGATGGACACATCACCAAGTGCATCACATGAACATAATTAACCCGTTTGGTGTGTGCACAACTCTTTTCTTCTATCTCATCATCGAAAAATGTAAACAAATGTAATATTCTAACTCATGGTTGAACATTTAGTGCTAATGCTCCTAATGAGCATTGTATACAAATCAACAAAATCAACCAGTTATAGAAGACCTTGCAGAAGTGCCCAAGTCTCTGAGAGGGCGACACTGGATTTTAGGGTTTGCTCAGCAGGCGGCTCCGCAATCCCTCGAGCTGCATTGTAATTGTGGTGTCGGAGTTCAAAGTTCCTTTTTCTCCCGGTGCTCTCATCGGGCTGTTGTTGCCGTCTTGGAGCTTGTTTTAGCCATGGTCAGTCTCTTGCCTCATCTCTCTCACTCACCTCAATGAACTGCAAGAACTGGGCTGTTAAGGATTGTAGGAATTTGTGTCTCACTGGTTGTGCGTGTTGATGATCAGGCTTTCATCAAACCCAACAAGACTAAGGCTTACTTCAAGAGGTTTCAAGTCAAGTACAAACGCCGGAGAGGTGAGATTGGTGTTTAGTGTTTGTTGGGTGCAATGATTTTTGAAATTGGTGGAGAAGTGTTGGGACCTCTGTATTAGGGTTTAGGGTTTAGTATGCTGCTTTTTGGGGAGCTGAGAGTGAAGTTGTGGTCTCTGCAGCCGGTAAGACTGACTATCGTGCGAGGATTCGCTTGACCACCCAAGACAAGAACAAGTACAACACCCCCAAGTACCGTTTCGTTGTGCGATTCGTATCCTTTGAGCTAAATTTGTGGGTGTGTGATGCACTCAGCTCGGGTTGTTGTGGACGTCATTTTGGATTTGATTTAGGGTTTGGTTATTGCAGACAATGACGCTGTCGCCGGATGATTTCGAGGTTTACCACCTTGGGACATTGCAGTTACGCGCATTATGTGTCTAAGATCCTCGTATATGGTCGGTCTAGTTTGTTGTTAGCGAACCTTGACCTACTCTTTCAGACCAACAAGGATATTGTTGCGCAAATCACTTATGCCACTCTTGCTGGAGATATTGTTCTTACCTCTGCCTACGCCCATGAGCTCCCTCGGTATGGTCTGAAGGGCGGTCTGACTAATTATGCTGCTGGTACGCATTCACTTGTCTAGTGATTTTTTTACTCCTGACCTTCATTTTTGACAACTGTCTTCCTTTCCGTTTGTTTGTTTGATGTCAATGGTTTGTATTGGTGCGCAGCTTACTGCACTGGTCTTCTTTTGGCTCGTCGTCATTTGAAGAATTTCGAGTTGGACCAGGAGTACGTAGGCAATGAGACGGTTTGTTTTTTATCTTTTTATTTCCATACCCTCATGAAGATTGTAGTGACCCTTACGGTTTTGTGGGTTTCATACTTGCGTTGGACACGTTGTTGATTGTGCATGACTATTTTGATGATTAAACTTAGGTTCTTTGATGTCCTACATATAGAAGTGAGCGCAAGGTCTAATTTCAGTCCCATCAGTCAGGTATATTTGACTTTCTATCATGATCATTGAATCGTAGTAATAGCTGTATGTCTTTTATGCAGGCAACTGGAGAGGACTACAATGTTGAGGAAGGTGAAGGAAAGAGACCATTTAGGGCTCTTTTAGATGTCGGTCTAGTGAGGACCACTACCGGAAACAGAGTTTTTGGTGCTCTGAAGGTATCCTTATCTTCTCAACTTTCTCTCACATATCATGATGCATTTACAATATAATAGAAAATGCATTGATGTCGGTACAAGACCTGGCATGATTTCGGTATGTCTTGCTTGCGTAAGAATTCAGCGAATGTTTGCTTTTCAGCATATCCTTGTTTGTTTATCCATTTTTACAGGGAGCTTTGGATGGAGGATTGGATGTCCCTCACAGTGAGAAGCGGTTCGCCGGTTTCAGCAAGGAGGATAAATCCTTGAATGCTGAGACACATCGCAAGTATATTTTGGGTGGTCACGTTGCCGACTACATGAGGGTACGTAGTTTTGTAACGAACTTGGGTTCTCTTTGTAATCACACTTATTCAATCTTGTTACTGCGTTGTGAATAATACATTCAACTTTATAATCACTGGACTTTCCTTACGATTTGTCGTCAGTATAGTACAAGCTTCTGACCTGTGTCTATTGTGTTTTCTTACAGCTTTTGAAGGAAGATGAGCATGAGAAATACCAATCTCATTTCAGTAAATTCATCAAAGAAGGAATTGAGGCCGATGAGCTTGCAGACATGTATTCGAAAGTGCATGCTGCAATCCGTGCTGACCCTAGCCAACAGAAGACTGAGAAGAAGGCTCCTGCTGAGAAGAGGAAGTGAGTTACTCTTTTTATGTACTCTATTATGGAATACTTCAGTCGTTGTTCCTTGTAGAAGTCTGTTCTGTGATTGTTTTGTCTTTGTGTTTTTCGTACTCACGTGGTCCAATTAATTTGTCGTGAACAGATGGAAGATCCAGAAGTTGACATTTGAGGAGCGCCAGGCTGCTTTGGTTCAACGCCTAAATGCCATTAATGCTGAAGGAGATGCGTAAACTAGATAGCATGGGAAGCTTTCCAATGTGCTGCAGGGCTAAGTGCGCTCAAGCAAGCATGGCTTGTAGAAAGAGACTGGGTGACTCTGATTTCTTTTGCCTCAGCTTCAGCTGCATGCATTTAACATGGAGAATTCACATTTAGTTGTCTCTCTTGTTCTTTGATGTCTCATTTGGTGATCACGTGTTTGAAGTTTTGACAGCAATTGGCCTGTTCTGTTTATTATGTACGCACCGGTAATTCAACTCTTGGCACATTTTTTTAACTCTGTTTCTTTCCACGAACAGTACGCAGTGAAATTTTGACAAACTGTACAAGCCATGGATGACAATGGACTTGCAGTCTTAGACGGTGTTCTTGCTGTTTGACTGGCGATTTTCTTCAGTCCTTTGGATTCCTGTGATGCACGAAGGTTCTAGTTTATCCATGGCACGGATTCCACATTCTACTCAATTTGTATGAATTATGTAATTTATTTCAAGCTTGGATTGGTGTCATATATGAGGTCAGTAGCAGGAATTCATCTGATTCAAATCTACCTTATGAATTATCGTCACTTACGCAAATGTACTGGTGAAGTTCGCATCAAAGTTACTTGTTCTATCCACTGACGCGATTCCGGATCACCGGGGACGATCTCTCAAGTAAAAGAGTTATACGAAGGACCTCAGGTTCGGCCACCGAGAATCAACCTGGACGCTGGGGGAGATGGAAATTTGAAATCCATACTCATCCGACCGAATAACTCTGACAGGTTCCAAAATCCAGGTAATGAATAGCCCATGCCAAGTGAGAGTAGCCCACACACAAGATGTAAAGATGTATCTCAAAAAAGATTCAATTCATTGGATCAATGCATCTGTCACAATTCATATTTGTTGCTGCCTGCAGTCAAACCTAGGACCTCCGATATAGGATGAACCTCCTACACTATGTTGTCGAGCCTTTGCAACTAGCATTTAAATCATGGAATGCATCCCTACTTGTGTATAAATAGGTTCTGTCCCTTGTCCGCTGTCCCTGAGCTTGGAAGCAGCAAGCAAGTGGCAGAACCATCTGCCCCCAAATTGAATCCTGCGAATGAGATTCCACATGACGGTCTTCATCTTTTTGTCCAACCAGTGGGTCATTCTGCACAGCTCCTTTAGGTTCCAAGTAAGCAATGATTTCAACAGAGCAGCCTACTTGATTGTAGAAAAATCATGTGATACAATGGGTTTGAATCTTTTGGGCATTGATGGTTGTTCAAATGACTGAAATAAGTGCTTAAAGAGTCTTTGTTGTATGGACGTATTACCTACAGTAATACACAGTTGATAGAATATTATGATTTGTAGTTCCCTTGAGCTTCATATGTCAAATTGTCAAAATTGTTGATGTCAAAAATTAATTTTATTGGTGGTTAATTTGCTGGTTTATTGACTGTAAGATAGATATCGTTCTCCTTGTCTCTTTGTAAGAACCAAAACAACACACTTTTGGTAACAATGTTTTATTTGTGTATGTACATATTTACCTACATACATTTTTATAGCTTTTCATCCTTCAAATGAAACTTAGGATCAATTACCAAACTTTATAAACTTAATTTTTTGTTTTAGTTTTTTGGTATGTGTTGTAATACATCCAAATCAATGTATTACTCTTGTCACTTAGATTAATATAAAATACATATAAGATGAAAAAATTATTTGTTATCATTTTTATTTGATATGATAGTTTGTTGTTATTTGGTCATATATATATATATATATATATATCTATATGTAGGGTATTGCTAATGTCACCATATTTTTTGCTATTGCTACTACAACCTCCCACCCACTTAACATATTTCTTTAGTTTTTTTAAATAAAATTTATTATTTATTTATATTTATTATTTTCAATTATTTATTTTATATGATTTAATTTAATTTTTTTAATTTTTTTAAAAATATTAACAATTTTTTTGATTGGAATAAAATAAAAATAAAAAAAATAAAAAAATCATGTCAAGTAGGTAGTCTATTGTAGTAGCAATAGCAAAAATTGTAGTGGCATTAACAACATCTTTTATATATATATATATATATATATATATATTTTATCCAAAAAAAATTTATTTTTGGATTTTATTGTTATTATAGTTTTATAAGTATCATATATTATTATAATTAAAAAAATTATTTTAAATTTATTTTATGTTTCTTGTAGTGAGATTTGTGTTGTAATAACTAAAAAATAAAAATTTGTAAGGTCTAATTGATTAAAATATATGTTTCAAATAACATTTTTAGGAACAGAGTTTAAGATCCTATTTATAAATAAATAGTTTTATACAATGAAGAATAAGAAATGTGAACAAGATTAAGACTAGATTATAATACAATAATCAAATGGTTATTGCTAAGGCACAAGAAGGTTTGTACTTTTGAAGAATCTTTTAAGTAAGACTTATAGCTTACAAAAAAATTTATTTTGATTTTATCTTCTCGAAATAAGAGTTGAAAAAATTGAAACACTTAAACAAGAAGTTAAGCAAATAATAATTATTAAAAAGAATTTGTTGATTGTTGATGCTTTGTTAGTATATCCAAAGTAAATCAAGATTTTACAATCAATTGTACAAAAAACTTAAAATAAGATTTGATTTGATTTGATTTTTTTAATTTTTTAATTTTTTATACTTGATTAAATAAGATTTTGATTAACAATGATTAACTTAGATAGATGTCTTTGATAAAATTCTTGTATTTTTTTGTAATATATTAGCCAAATTTGGTAGTAGTTTCTATGTACAATAATGATGTCATATTTACACCAATATAGCAAATATGCTTAATTTTTATACTCTATTCTTAATCTTTGAATCTAGTACTTCTATTCTAAATTTTTCATGATTATTAATTTTTGTAGTAGGTATTTGGTTTCTCATCTTCTATTCAAAATTGATTCTTTATAAAGTTTAAAAAAAGAACGTAAAAAATATGGGGTATCTTTATAAATATTAATAAGTCTAAATAGTAATTAGATTCAATAGAAAAATGAATCTTCATGTTGCAATAAAGAAATTAAATATTATCTTTTACACAAAGTAATGGTTTTTTTTTCTTCCTTGAGCACATTAATTGACATCTTATAACACTCTTAGGCTTCTTTGAAATGAATCTTTAAGGTTTTCTATAACTCTAATATATATTTGAAAAATCTTTAGTTGTATAATTGTTAATTTTTGAAGTATGTTTAATTTAGGATGATAATCATAGTTGAAATAAGATAATTATTATTAGGTAGAATTATGAACAATTTTATTATAAAAAAAGTTAATTTAAGATAAATAAATTATTTAATCATTTTATGATATATCTCAAATACTATGTTAATATGTAATTATTATTTTGAGTCTAACCATTGATTTATGAATAGAAACTAAATGTTATAGTATAGTATTAGTATTTTATATTTATTATATGTTTAAATTGATATTTTGGTAAAATTTGAAAAAAATAATTAAAATTTATAATTAAAAAAATAAAAAATAAAAAATATTAATAAAATTTTAATAAAATTACACAAACACATGGCAACAAAAATTATTATAATATACAACCTTTACAAAAATTGAAATCCTTGCATTTATTTATTTTTTTAAAAAAAAAAAACATCAAAAAAATAGATTTTAAAATAATAATAATAATAATAGAAAATCACATTATATTTATAAGTGACTAAAACATCACTGACATTTATGGATGATTTATGTGGTTGCTTTTAAGTTCCCAATCCAGGAGAGAATGTATTGCTACAAGTAAAATGATACACACTAAGTTCAACAATCAATTTGTTTTGTAAAATCTTGACGTGTAAATTTTACATTAAACCCACTTTTCCTGGTGAAATAATCATTGTACAGAACAATGCAGTGTAAGTGAATAACCTGTAATTACTCAACAAGCTAAGGTTCATTTGCAAAGTTAGATCAATACGTTACAAAACCATGCATCAATTCATCAAACTCTCTGCTATCTCTCAAGTTGGTGAACACTAATCCAATGGACTTACGATTCCAATGACAAAAGATTCATTTTTCGTGGAAGAAGTCAAACATACCATAAAATCTGTCCATATATCCTGTTCAATAGAAGTCGTGGCAGAGGATCTCCGACCCATCAGTTGCCGAAGCTGATCTGATCGAGAAAAGAAAACCCACATGACGCATTTGCTGATGCGTGGTTCTTACAACATGTGCAGTTTAGTATCACCATCATCATCATCATCATCTAATCTTTCAGGTACAGATGCAACTGAAAAGACAATGGTTTCTTGTCGAGAATTCACCGAAGCTTACAAGTTGACACCAGTTTCAAACAAATGAACTTCGAGGAGACTATTGGATTAGTAGACACCGATTGGATTGTACAACGATTGCCGAATATAGACATGTTGCGGCTTCAGCTCGATAACTGCGGCATTGCTCCGAGCACTAGAATAATCTCGAAGTCACCCAAAGCAGTTCTAGCACTCGAAAATCGGCTTAGCTTGAAGGTAATCCTGCAGGTTAGACCACATCAGCGTACCGTCGAGGTGTGTGCAAAGTTCAGGGAGCTGGAGAACAAGTACCGAGCAGATCTGTGTGAGTTTCAACGGCAACAGAAAAGACTAGACTGTCGTGTCATGTTCGCAGCTTCATTTTTCATCTTCCTTCTGAGATCCATGTCGAGCAGCGTTCCATGAGAAGTTGTCCGCGAGATCGAGATTCGATAGACGCTTTGCACACTCACCTGTAAGCCTTTATCCTCTCAATCATACAAGAAGTTTTTTACGGTTATCACGATTGTCTTGACATCATATTGATAGATAATCTACTAATCGCCATCTCCAGCTGACGCAAACCTGATCCCGCGAGGCTGGAGGTTACACGCCATTACTAGGTCGCACTTTACCATCTCGCCCACCGGTCTCGCAACTTGCATGCAGGGGACCCTGAAAAGCCTAAACTGTGGATTGCAGTCCCTTAGGGTCTCCGGAATCGTTGTGAATTTAACATCTCACAAGTACCTCCGACATGCGAGAGCTGGGAATCCGTCTTCGCCAATAATACGCAGCAACGCAGATAATTGCTTTCTTTACGCAAACCCTGGCTGAAAAAGGCTTGATCTTTTACGAAGCTTTTAAAGTTGCAGACTTATCCTTTCCTCTTCCGCGATTGGGTTGTTGGATATTGCATCCCGTTACGCGCGAACCAGGGCTCCCTCCTCCGTCTTTTTTCAGTTTCTCGGTTTCGTCTTCAATTCCATTTTCCTTAGATTTTTTTGGGGAGCAAGCTCCAAACTTCGTCGAGGAAAAAACGGTTCAGTCAGGACGCGTTTCCACCAGCTTGCGTGCAAATTTCTTGCTGTCCTCCATGCAAAACATGTAACCAATTGGGCACGGAAAATTTCGGAATCACAGTTTCGAAAATCGCTACTTCCACACACAGATCTTCTATGCTCTTGCTACTATTTTCACATTATAGTGATAAAGTTTCGGAGATTAACCAGTTCTAAAATGACATCAGCAAAGTTTAATTTTCATTCCTAAAGTTATGTAGTGAGGACATCTCTCGTCACACCATTCCAAAATGAATCAAAAGTTTAACCTGAAAAACAATTACAACAAAAACCCTATAAAATGAACCCGAGAAAAAAAAAAACAAAAAAACAAAAAAACAAAAAAAAACAAAGCCAAAAACAAAGCCAAAAACAAAACCAAAAACAAAAAACAAAACAAGTCGAGGGAGAAAACGCAGGAGGGGACATGGATGTGACACCTGCAGGAAACCGGAGCCAACCAAGTCACAAAGAAAGGATCTTAAACAATCTCACCATTGGCGAGATCCAGTGGGGTCGGATCCAAGGAGATCTACCCCCGCAGGCGCAAGTTCCAGGTCTGCTAGGCCGGCGGTTGTGGCCAAGCGCAAAAGGTGGGGGAGGGGGTAGCCACTATTATTGGACCTCCGGATTGCTGGAGATATGGATGGAAAGTGTGCTGGAGGGTTACGAGCAGAGAAGCGGACGCTTGGGTGGAACCAAGACAGCGGCGGATGTGACCTGGGCCGAAGTTCCTGGCCCCAAGCATTGTCAAGGGCTGGCGCAGAGGACGAACGCTTCTGCTGCCTTCTCAGCCCCTTATTACATTCCCTCATTATGAGACCCACCTCGCCGAGTCGACCCTCGCAAGTATTGCCTTGCAAGAGGAGCGGAGCACTTGAACAGCTAGTATCCCCGATTTCCCATCGATGCAGTAACGGGCTCAGCAGCTGGGGACAAGCTGCGCAGCGCTCGAACCAACCCGATCAACCTGGAGAAACATGATCGCGAGTAGCTCAAACTGCTTCCCTTCAGCACCATAACACCGTAACACCATAACACTCATCGTTACAAGGACCACCGCATTCTCGAGAAAACTACTCGAATTCCTACTGCTCACATTTCCTTCCATCACTTTTCATCACCTGCGAAGCACCACCTCACGACCCACCTAGACAGAATCGTAGTGGCCCACCGCCGTTTCCCCGACCCCAATCGCTTGGGAGTGGACAACGCCCGCGGGAGAAGTGCTTGTCAGAAGAATCGGAGCCCGCTGGCAATTACTCTGCCCCACCTTTCCGCCCTTGGTTTCACGCTCGGTTTAGCCCAATCAAGAGTTAATGAGTAGGACAAGGGACAACTTGCGGGCAGGGCAGCTCTGCCTGCCCGGAAACAAAAGCATGGCTCTTCGTCTCGCTACTTTCCTCCATGCTCCGTCTTCACTCTCACTCTACTACTCACTTGTGCCTTCCTGCTCCCTACCAGCGTCGCGGTGTGGACGAGTCCACAGGAAGCTCAGATTTGGTCCGGCTCGTCTGCTTCCACCTCTGTCGTTGCGGTTTCACGCTTCGACTCTGCTTAGAATCTCTTAATTTGTCGACACTACTCAGTTCTCAGTGGAGAATTCTAGGGAATTTTAACGTGTTTTTATTTTTTATTTTTATAGTTCTTTCTTTCCTCACCTTCGGTATTCTGGACCAAGTTTTTTTTGTGGTGTTTTAGCCTGTTGAAGTGGTTTTGAGGAGGGAGTTGGAATCTAGGAGACGTGCATGTGCTGTGGGAAGAAGTTTCTGAGGATTTCGAGGCCTTGTTGTATGTTGTTCAGTAAGGGGAGTAGCTTTTTCCACTTGAAGGGGCTGGTTCTGCTGTTGTTGCAAGTCTTTTGACATTGAAAGAGGCGGGGTTGCACGCCCCGGTGTAAGAAGGAGTCTTGTAGTAGGGTGGGTTGTGTTGTGCCGTGGTAGAGTATGCCGAAGCCTTGTGATGCATGTCATGTGTCCAGCGCGGCGGTGTTCTGCCGAGCGGACGCTGCCTACCTGTGCGTGGGCTGCGATGGGAAGGTTCACGGGGCCAACAAACTTGCGTCCCGACACGAGCGCGTGTGGATGTGTGAAGTGTGCGAGGTTGCTCCAGCCGTGGTGACCTGCAAGGCGGATGCGGCTTCTCTCTGTGTGGCTTGTGACACAGACATCCACTCTGCCAACCCGCTAGCGCAGCGTCACGAGAGAGTGCCGGTGACACCTCTGTTCGAGTGTGCGAGTCCCGTGCGTGGGGCAGATTTCGGCGTGTTGGTGTCGGAGAATGGGTGCCATGATCTGCTGAAGGGCGGTGAGGACGCCTCGGTTGTGGAAGCTATCTCGTGGCTTCTTCCGCACCCTAAGATCTCGACCAACTCTATTATCAGAGGCAGCGCTGCAGGTAGGACATGGTTGCTGTTTCAACTCTGCCAGCCTGCTTTCAAGGAAAGCAATGGGCTTTACAGCTGGTTCGAAGTCAAGTTTTTGATTATCAACATTTTTTTGTGAATAGAGAATGTTCTAAAACCTCCCCGTTGTTAGCAATGTCTCTCTTCATGCCCTGGTTAGGGTCGAGGAGGATTGAAACTATTATGCTGAGGTCGGCCGAAACCTCATATTGAGACTCTTTTATGTGACAGCCGACGAGATGGCTTCGTCGCCTTCCCGCGACCGGCCCTTTAGTCCCAAGCCCAAGAAACAGAAGGTTGAATTGCCCGCGGACATATTCTCTGATGTGGATCCTTTCCTAGACTTGGACGATGCAACCGTTACGGGAATACAACCTGACAGCTTGGTACCAGTCCATATGCCAGAATGCTCCGAGGACATGGATTCGCTTGCTCACTCCATGGACCCTTCCTTTACTGAATTTCCTCTCTCGGCGAAGAGCGGTTACAGCTATGGCACATCTACCCTTACTCATAGCGTAAGCACTGGATCCAAACCTTTCATTTTATGTGATATCCTTAATGTTCCTTGGTAGGCCGAGAGAGGTGTTTATGAAGACTTTGGAGCCTTGTTGATGACTGGAATTATTCTGTATCTTTGCACAGATTTCTTGTTCGTCTCTGGATGCCGCCGTTGTTCCAGAATCCTGCCTGAGTGACATTTCCACACCCTACCCAGACTCACAAAGCTCTCAAGATATGTCACCTCGCCTGCCACACCAGACTGGAGGTCCCATTGACACCGTCGACCGTGAAGCTCGCGTGTTGCGCTACAAGGAGAAGAGGCAGAAGCGCAAGTTTGAGAAAACAATTCGCTATGCTTCGAGGAAGGCTTATGCTGAGAGCCGGCCGAGGATCAAGGGAAGGTTCGCTAAGAGGACTGATTCCGACATGGAGCAGTTTAGTTCAGTGGACTCAAGTTTCGGAGTTGTCCCGACCTTCTGAGTTTTCTTAAGTATCGGAATCTCCATCGAGCAAGGTCATCTGAAATGGAAGGCTGCTGTGTAACATAGAGGAGCTGCTGTAAGAACAGAGTAAAGCTATCCAAGTGGCGAAGCACCTGACAAAGTGGCAGCAATGTAAATTGTTCAGACTCTCAATGGTCACCAGTGCAAAGTTATGTCATTCTATTATCCCTTTCAGAACACGATTACATGCATTATGGGCATTACAGGATGTAGTCAGAGTTCTTGCAGTGGGTTTTTATATTTTGCTTTTTGTTGATTGAGAACTTTCGGAACGGTGAGAACTTCGTGGCGCGAATCTTCTGTCCACGTCGTATGCTGCAGCAAATTCTTCCGATCTTAATGTATTTCAACACTTCCATAATGCTCCTGGATTTTTGGGTCATTTCTTCAGAAGGTGTTGAGCTAAATGCGTTTGTGTCTGAAGACCTTTTCTGATATTTGCAAGTATGTTTTTCTCTCTTCTTTTTATTCTTAAAGAATGTTGTAATTTGTAAATTGGTTGCCTAAACAGAATTGGTTGTACACAACTGAGCTGGAGTGATTTGAAAGCTTCACGACTGACTCTGGGTGTAATTGCAACTGAAACAATTTACTTGTGGAAACCATCAATGGGCAACCTTGCTTAGTCGAAACAGACCTGCCAGTTTGCAATATGTTGCAAGTGTTTAACCAAATTGATGTATTCGCACCAGTATGATATAGTTTAAGACAATTCAGAACATACGTTTATCACATGCGTGATTAGTCTGAATGATCAGATTTTATTATTTTAGGTGAAAAAATCGAACTGTTCATTAAGCCAGTTTTCAACACAGTCCAAACAACTCCATTGTGATCGTTTTAGCTATGTGCAATTACATACTCTTTATTCAACTTCCCCAGCTTGTACCTGGCTTGTGGTACCTAGGCGTCGGTGCAAAGCCTGAAAGAAGTATAAGTTTCCATCGAATCACTTCTCTTTACTCCTCGACTAAGATTACTTCTCGCATACAAAGGAATACAGGACTCCTTATTAAGCCCTAAATGTGAACACACGTAAATCTAAATTTACAGTTCCGCAATACCTGCAGATTCACAAAAATGAATGCTATCACCATAATTTACAATATAAGTTCAGTATTGACATGATCTATCTTGCCCTAATGCAAGATAGTAGGATGAAAGGTGAGGAATCCTATATTCGAAAAGAATCGTAAATCTTATATTTCTATAACAGGAAGCCCCGCCGCACTTCCCGCTTGATCTTATCCCTCCTTGAATCGAGGGCACAGACACAGTTAACAGATAGAAGATTCAAGCATCCACTTGTAATTAGCGACTGTTTCTCGGCACATGTGTGGAGGTCTGGATAGGCGTCACACACAGCTTGCACAGCTTGCGCGGACAGAGCTGTACAATGACTGACATTGAGACACACTAAACCATAGTTTGGATTCTCCTCGAGTAGAGTATCCAACCCTTCTCTCTTGATGGGTAACTTGCTTGCATCGCTGCATGTGCTGCCGCTGCTGCTACAGCTGCTTGTAGCACAAGTTCTATATTTAGGCACCCGGAAGTCACTCGACATGTCCAGGTTTTTCACACAAAATCTATTGCGTTTGCCCCGGGAGGGTAGTGAGACAGCGGCCGTTTTTCTTTTAACCAGCGCGTACATTGAATCGTCGGTAATTTTAGGGCAGGTTGAGAGCCCCAAAGCGCACAGGTGGCGGCACTTGTCAGACAAGAAAATAACGCTTTGGTCTGCAGGGGAAACACAGATCTTTACAAACCTGAAATTTTGCAAATCGTATCTACCTCATGAAGTCAAGGGATAAGCCGAGGTGTCAATTAATTGAATATCATGTCAATCATTGCCAAGCTGAGTACAATTAGTGAGGAAGATGTGAAAGTACCTGTGATGCGGTTGCAGCGACATAGATCAATTACACGCAAGTCTGAGCACCCACGTGCAAAAGCAATAATTCCTTTGTCGGTGACTTGTTCACAACATCCCAAGTTCAGTGATTGCAGCGCTTTGCAATGTTTCGCCAACGCCTACACAAATCCAGAAAACATAGCGGACTTGTGAGATTGAACGTATAACGAAACGTCAATGCCAGTTTTATTCAACGGTTGCATGGGAAAGTTTGAGTACCTGCAATACGGCGTCTGTACCAGCGTCCGTGCACCCCCAGAGATTAAGATGCCGTAGATTGTTGCATCTTTGTACAAGCTCCAGAAGTCCCGCTTCTGTAATGCCCGTACACGCACTTAAATCCAATTTCTCCAACATTGGACATCCATTTGCTAAAGCATGCAGTGAAGCATCAGTCAGTCTTCTGCCTTCACTTAGATCTAAGATTTTAAGTCCGTGCCAACTACTTGAGGCAGTCTCAATTGCCGCATCATCCAAGTAAATGCACCGTTTCAGCCTGCAACTCTGAAGGCGTGGAAATTTGGGGGAGACGGATTGGACCAACTTGCTCACACTGTGACCACACCTGAGTTGCCCACAAATATCCTCAAATCAAAACATCTCATCGTTGATTCTGCTCAGAAGAACCATGTCACACATGATCAAGCCCATAGCAAAGCGCACGCAAATATATATATTTAAACTAACCATGAGAATGAAAGGTCATGAATGCCCTGGCCAACGGAGTCTCGCCAACCACGACAAACACCTGTGGCTGTTACCACTGTCCGGTTGTCCACCAATTTTAGGATCCGCATCAACAGTTCCATCGGAAGATCATGCCAATTAGTTTTACAGTTGTCGGCCTTTTCATCTGTATCAATTCGCGTGCCAGAAGTTGCTGGACCTCGCCTTTTAGCATGTCCTCTCCATTTGCGTTTCTTTTCTGGAGGTCTTGATTCCATCTCCTCGTCCTCAAGACCCCAGAAGAATTGTGATAAAAGAGATAAGTCGTGCCTGGGTCTTTTCAACCTTGTACCGAGGTGCAAATCTGCTGGATGGCGATCATTGCGTAAATCTGAACCATGGTCGTATAAACTCACACGCATGTCCTGTAGTTGGCCTGTCAACCAACAATGCAATGTCTAGCGTGAAAAAACCAAAACCTAATGCAGTTCCCAGATTATAAGCATTCTGCAGTTCTTACTTAGGAGCCCCGATACAAAGTTTTTTTAATGAAATAACAGACCTTACTGGCCTCCAGACGTTAAATTAGGAACAGGAGTTGCTGCACTAATTATTGTTTTTTATTCTCTAACTTTTTCTTCTTATTATTGTTGTTTGTTATCCTCTATTATTATTATTATTTTACTTTATTTTAATTGTTGTTCCTGGGTTAGACTGCATAACTTGCGCAGAACGCTAGCAACGTCGTCTGAAAAAGAACGAAGGCGAACAGCGCCCAAAAGGAACTTATTGCAATGTGTAAGCGTGCAACAGTTAGAACAGCAGGTAGGGTCAGCAATATTCACCTTCTCTAGAATCAACAGAGTCGGAATCAGTCTCCATCCTTTTCTCTATACGATACTCACAATCTCAAGGCTGAATTGCGACGAATCGCCACAAACTTCTTCCTTTTCAAACCTGTCGGCGTTTCAATCTTGTTGGCTCTTAGGCGACAAGCACTGCGAACGGAGAAACGCAAGCTGCAATAGAGCATACTGAAGAGACAAATAATAGTGGCAACAGGAAAGTATACGGCAAGACTTGGTTAAGGCAGACCAACTACGCATCATCTAATGGATGTCCCAGTACTTCATGTTAAAGCACAGAAATATGAAGCTTGAAGACATCCCGACAAGAGCGTTTATGTGTTGTATCGGAGGAGTGTACCTTCTCTTCCGATATCAATCATCCAAATTAGGGAATAAAGGTATCATTGATATGGCAAATTCTTTGCTTAGGCGTAAAAGAAGAGCGAACATAGAGAGAAGTGCTTCAAGCGACGGAGAGTGGCGTCATTCCAACAAAATGGGATGTCGCTGAGAAACCGGAGCCAAAAGCAAACCTTAGGCCTTGAAGTGAATCTGTTGACCAAAAAAATGTACACCTCGCGTGCAATAATCCCAAAAACCACGGAATCATCTAGATGCGTAACGACAATGCTCCTAACCATCAAGCACAGGAGGTCTCCTAAAACTGGATCTTACATCTGAAGACCTAGATTAGACTACCCAAAATCCTCATGAAGGATGTTGGTTACACGAACAAGGTTTGGAGTGAAAATCGTCGAGCACAAAGGCGAGAAAGAGAAATAACCATTTCTCACTCTAAACACCCCATTGATTAAAACACCCTGCAATCCAAACCCCACAATTGACCAGCAGACTTAAATCGCCAATTCTAAGCACAAGGATAAGCCATCACCAGAGGCTTGCTAACCCAAACTGAAAACCCAAGAATGAAATGGCCCGAGCTATTTCGAGAACTCACAGAGCCGGCGGGTAAACACAACACCGACAGACAGATCTTGTATGCTCCAACGTCTGGCCTAAAGATTGCCAAGCATAGAGGCCTCCTCAATTCTACCCACAACCAGATTGTGCAAACTACCCAGCAATGGAAGAAAACGCTAAAAACCAACGCACGCTCCTACGCAGCACGCAAAAGACTTCCGCGACAGGACGCAAACCCCGACTTGCCAGCCAAAACAAAAGCTTCCTTACCCCAAACCACATGTACCGACAAATGGCACAATTGCAAATCTAGCAAGCATACAACTCTCTCCCCAACCTTCACGAGGCAACCAGCCATAGTTCACAGCGAACTCCACTTATAGCGAACTGAGTGTACTCACGCGACCGATGTGGCAATGCACAGCAAGTCCGGCTCCCTCCAAATTAAGCCCCTTCTTATACAACCCACATCTGCGCAAGCCCGCACTGCTCGTGGCACTCTGACATGGTCACAGACACCTCATCAGAAAGCCACAGATAGCCTCGGAAAGGCATAGAAAGGCGGTTTGTGGCGGGATTACATCGTCTCTTCTTTCTAAACTCGGAACTGAGCCACGAACCTCACTACCAGCGAAGGGGAAAGCGAGCGACTCTCTCTTCGTCCTGCAGCGAAGATGCGGAATCTGACCAGGGGAATCTAAAGAGGGTGAAGCAGCAGGAGGAGGAGTCAAAGCAAGCATGGCCGATCGACCCAGCGTCTTAAAACAGCGACTTCAATAAGCAAGAACATTTGCTTGCTGAGTGCGTCTCCCCCAATGGGAGCACGGCTTTCCGGTCGTCTGCCTCGGTTGGGGCGCCGGAATTCTTCAGGTGGTGGATTAGGATGCGCTAATTGAGGGGCACTTCACATTATGGCCCGTTTTGTCAAGAGGAACTTGACAACTGTATTTGAAATTGAGCAAAAGGTTAATGTACAAGTAATATGATCTTTGGCTTGTTCACTTGATTGAGAATTGTCTAGCTTAATTTGTCTAGCCCTATTTTTTGTTGAGCTGACAACTTCTTGGTACCAAAATTGCCACAAAGTGTTGTCATGTAGACACTTTCATTTGTTGGTCGTTTGCCAAGTGGTTTGGAATCATGTAATTGGCCATAGTGTAAAATGGCCTTTAGATTACTAATCTCTACTTAATATCAACCTAAATTTGTGGGTTTTGACTTGAGTTTTAAAAAATTATTGGATTTTGATTTCAATGTTGATTTTGTTTGATGGGTTTTGATTAATCTTAATCACAATTATTGGTAAGTGAAATGGAATCCTTCTAGTGGTGGATTAGGGTGCACTAATTCAGATTACTAGGCTAATTCCTTAATATCAATCTCGACTATTGAGTTATGATTTATGTTAAAAATAATTATTGGGTTTAAATTTCAATGTTAATCTTGTCTGCTTGATTCTAATTAATCTTAATCACAATTATTGGAAGGCAAATTAAGCTTGAGTTCTAGCCATCTTTATTTGAAATCTTTTATTTGTCAAGTTGTGACTCCTCTTCCCTCTACTTTTGGATGATGGATGAGTGATGCATGGATGAACTACGATGATGATGGATGATGATGGATGAATAAGGGCTCTATCTTTGGAGTTTGAAGTGTGATCTCTTAGGGAGTGTGGTAGGTGGATGTGGAGATTTTGGCAAGAATTTTTTTGAGATTGATGTGATGGATTGTAATGTTTGATGATTTGAAAGGGAATGATGAATTTTGATGGACTTTTGAGGGATAGCATTTGAATATATATATATATATATATAAAATACACACCCTTCTTTAATTTGAGAGAATTTAGGATTTGTTATTCCAATCCAACACATGTTGATTTTTCATTTTGATGCTTAGTGAACCATTAATATCATTTTTTTTTAATTGTTTTATTGTGTGATTCCATTAAAAGAAGCGATGATATTGTTGCAATGAATATGAAGTATATGCTTTCACACACTCTTATAAAGGGCAATCCAATATAATTGATTATCATGATTTTATACCCATGTTTCTATACACAAATCTAAAAATTTACATTCAGGTATTTTTATTCTGTTGTACTGATTTGTAATTTGTTTCAAAATATTAAAGCTCTTCATTAAATAAGGATTCAAATTCTACATGAATGAACAAAGTATGATTCCACCAAATAATTTCTAAGGTCTTCCAAAAGAACTTAACACAAAACTTCTAATTTTACAGTTATAAATCCAGATTCATGATTTTGAATGAATGTTTTTGAGATACTTTTTCCCTTTTCTTTAGTATGCATAAAATTATTTTATTTTTCTTTGGAACCCAGAATCGTTTTTCTACAAAATTATATGAAACGTGTCTTCCTTTATTTTTATTTACATGGGTATGTGGAAAAACATCAACTTACTTGGTTTAGTCTTACTTTTCAAATATAAAAATTTGATTCAGATTTTTCTGTGAAGTTGTTTTAAAATATTGTAGTAATTAATACATGCTAAAAAAAGTTAGATAAGATTACAAAAAAATGAAATAATTAACTATAATTTAGTTGAGACCATGATTCAAAATCTATCGTAAAAATTGCAATAGTTGTACTATTTAGTACATGTTTTGTAAAATATTCGTAGTACTATGTTGTAGAACATCCACTACATCATGCTTAATACATATAAGATATATTGTTAGATAAGTTTTTTGAGAAATTTAAATCATCTGTTTAAAAAATGTGCTTGCAATAATACATATACCCAAGACTAAATTTTGTTATTATTTGCAATTGTGAAATAATAATGATACAACACAATATTTGGTGGTGGGATTAAAATAGGAGCTAACAAATGAAATTCAAAGTGAAAATGTTTTTACCAATTTTGTGTAATTTAACCTCAAAATTTGTGTGTTTTATACTTGCAGAACAAATAAGTGGTTAAAGAAAAATTCTACATGATTGCCAACATGTTTTAAAATTTTCAGCGTGTATTCAATTCACAATTAGTCCACTTCTATAATTATTTAAAATAAATTCTTATCATCGAGACAGATAGGAATATTTGGAAAACATTTTGCATCTTTGTTTTTTTTATGTTCATTTTTTTTCGGTTCTGTTGGTTTTGATGGTAAGACTAATCAAATCCAATTCCTAGTTAAGTTTTTAATCCAAGTTCGTCTTATACTACATTCAACAAATCGGTGTTTTTTCATTAATGCTATAATTTTTGCAATTTCTGTTGGTGCTGAAAAAAGCATTCAAACACCAAATTTTGAAGTCAAAGACGACTATTACTGAAGTTTTAGTACCAACACTATATTTTACACATTCCATATTTAAACTCACTGCAAGAACTATAACAATGCTTTTTATAACCTTGTTTCTGGTACATAATAAATGATAAGTTTTAGACGGTACATCATAAACGTAATTTCTCTTACTTCGATCACAACTCAAAGGAGAAAATTTGGATTTGATCCCTATTTCACTACCGATAAAACCAATAAAAGGGATGAGTATCAGGCATACTGTACAAGAATCAAGTATCGCCTCAACCCCATGTGTCAGAACACCTCGTGCCATTTGGGTCTATCTCAATAAATAATCACCATAAAGTGAATAACCTGATCTAAGTAGTCGAGCAACAAAACTAGACACCAATTTGCGCATAGGGGCTCGTGGAAATTGAAAGCAATCAAACTGGAACTGAGCACACTCTTACCCCATAGTAGTTAATATTTCATGGGCAACATCAAATACCTTAACTTCAATAGTGGTTCTCTGATGGCCAAAAGAATATAACAAGAATCCTGCACAAGATTGGCGTTCAGTCCACCCAACTGGATACATAAAATCCTGTTTAAAAACAGTTCCCTGTCCACCTTATAAAACCGCTGCTATGACTTGGATCTTAGTGTAAGATTAACTACAGATTTGTTAGTAGATTGTCAAGAAAATTGTTTAGCTAAGCCGTACATACAACCTAGTTCGTTACACATCTCTAGGTTAAACA
The DNA here is from genome assembly GCA_036785485.1 of Physcomitrellopsis africana. NCBI lineage: Eukaryota > Viridiplantae > Streptophyta > Bryopsida > Funariales > Funariaceae > Physcomitrellopsis > Physcomitrellopsis africana. The sequence continues at coordinate 547,381 of JAWRVF010000021.1, read as the reverse complement.
TCGGAAGCTCTGCCAGTCAACTCCAACAGCAGTGGATGCAGTGAACAGGATTGCCAATTGTTACCTCCATACTAATATGTATTGGTGGACGCGGAGAGGCAGACCGAATGAGGCTATGATAGGAAGCAAATTGCATCAGATGAGGGGAACGAATACTACAGCAAGAACATGAGTAGATCTTTGCTTCTTGAGTCATGCATAGCAGCCTTTTCACCAAACATCCCAGCATTTGCATGTTTCTCGGACAGATGTTGAGTATGATGCAAGAATAAGCGGGTATACAAGTCGTGATTATGGATAGTACCAGGTCTTCGCACTGAGCAATTGTTGCACTCCCAGGGCAACCAAGAATTCAGCCAGTCTGTTGGGACTTGAGAAACTCCACATCACTTCAACCTCGATTCCTGGACGTGTATTGACTTTTAAGATGTCCGCTTCACTATTTCTACAAAGTTTAGTGGAAAAGAGGTAGTATACCCCATTGGTGAAGAACACCTTGCCCAGTGGTGACTTCCAGAACAAGTAGAGTCAAAACTGCCAGCATTGCAGCACGCCCGTTCCAGGTCTCTGCACTCTTTGTCCATCCCCACTCCCACACTGCCACTGGTGGTGGTAACTCGCGACGCAGCGTGTCGTAAGTTGCTAGCAACTGCTCCACACTCCCTAATGGCACAAGTGACTGCACGAGACAAAACATCTTGCTGCTTAGAGTAACTTTTAACACAAAAAGCTGAGGTTATTTTGTAAATCCAGACGCTGCTTGACCTTTGATAAAATATTTAATCACAATCAAGGCAGAAACAGAACATCTAGAAGATAGTCCGATACCTGACGGGCTTCGAGATTTGAGACAGCCATTGCACCTACGTAAGGCAAGGCTTCAAGAATTGCATCTGCTAAGTCAGCAATGAAACCGGGTTCACAACCCAGAGCAGGTACACGACCCCAGTTCCTGATACCAGATTTCAAGGCCAACTCTCTATATTCCATGTCGATCTCCTCCAGCGTCTCAATGTGTTCACTAACAAAACTGCACCCATTACAAGTACATGGTTCATAAAACCGGTCGTCACCACCACGGTGAAGTTGTATCCAGTTGTTTTACTCGTAACTTTAGCAATTTGTGAGCAACTGATACATCAAGTACACCATGCAAAGATCACATTCAACTCAAGTCGCTCACACTTGATAAAGAAAGCACTTAAGTAGATTGCTCACATCCAGAAGAAAGCATCAAAATCTGCAGACTAGAGCACAAACCTGACAGGCACGGCCAAGAGACTCTTCACCCCACTCTTTCCAAGCTGTCTGATTGTGTCATCTGTGTATGGTTTGAGCCATTCAACAGGGCCTACGCGACTCTGGTAAGCAAGGGTGTGGGGGCAGCGGATGCCCCGAGCCTTCACTGCAGCCATAATAAGTTCTACGCATTCCTCCATTTCAGCCTTGTACGGGTCTCCAGCTTCTTCCACGTAGGCTACTGGTACACCATGGGCACTGAAAAAAATGTGGACCTGCCCCATTACACAACATTATAATTTACAAGCTTCATATCCTGCTGACATGTGAAAAAAACTTGCCAGCAATACAGATGTTTACCCACCTTTGTTACCATACAAGAAATAGAACCTACAATCAAATGTAAGAAACTGAATTGAAATCTCACCTCATCTGGGTTCGCGAACTTCGTTAGTTCCTTCTCTATAAGCGTTGCCATTGACTGCACATATCCATTGCGATTATACCATGATGGAATCACTGTGTGCTGCATGTTAACAAGATATTCATCCTCTCTGCAAGTCGCAATACAAAAAACATATTAAAACCTGATCCAGATTGGTTGACAAATGCGACTGCTATAAACAGGTAACGAGAACAACTCACAAAAATTATAACATGGAATGCTGGGAAATAACTATACCTGAAAAGACTCTCTAGAAGACGAAGGCTAGAGCCACTAGTTGATATTGAAAATTGAGGATATAAGGGTAGGACCACCAGACGGGTAATTCCATCCTCTTTGATCTGCGCACGCCATCACAGACTTCATAAGAAATGCAAGGGTAAGTGCCCAAACGGCTGATCACCAGCCACAACTAAGTGGACTTTAAAAGCTTCCTAATTATGGTGAATTCAAGCAAAAGAATCTATTTCATAAACACAGTATATTGTGAGTATTACCTGAGCGATAGATTCTTCAGTAAAAGGGTGCCAGTATCTCATTCCTACGTAAACTTTAGCTGGTAGGTTCTTGCTCTCCAATGCTTCCTTAAGAGCTTCAGCCTAGTCAAAATGTATCTCACAATCATGAAATAAATCTTCAAAACACTTATAGAAAAATGCTATTGATTTGCAAGGACAATTAAGGTGAAAGAATGACAAAGCTATATTTTCTTACACAAAGTCAATAAGTAAGTAGTGTGCAATTACAAGATTCGCAACAACAGCCCCACCTGCTCGTTAGTAATCTGCCGCAAAGGAGATCCTCCCCCTATGGCGGCATATCCTTCAGCACTTTTTGGAGCTCGTGACGTGGAAATAAACTGAGCAAGTGGTCTTTGCAAGAACTTAAACAAACGAGGCAGCCGGATGATGTCCTGTAAACAGAGACTCAGGGTTTAAAACTTGGTAGGAACCTGATTTTGAGCTTGTCTCAGTCCAGTCAACTGGCAGCCCAATAACGTATGATTACTTAATCGAGGCAGTGAAGTGCACAAAAGATGCTTATGATTTTCCAACATTAATAGACAGATTCCGCAAGCGGCTTCATAGATCACCAGCAAGTTGATAATTAAATTGTTTCCACCCAACTTTTTCAAGGGTCTAGTATAATGTTACCGGGTCAGCAAAAAGATTGTACAGAAAAGGTTGCACATCCTCAAGGGTGTCTGGTCCGCCAAGATTCAGAAGCAGCACTCCCACTCTCTCTTCATCCTCCCCTTGCTCATTGCCTCGGCTCAGGTTGGAATCTAACGATGTCACTTGCACATCCTCTTTCACTGGGGCTGCCACAGCCCTCACAACACCAGAATCGCTGGCCCTTGCGACGAAGCGATTACGCTGATTGCTGGAACTTGGCTTACACGCTGCCTTCTCAAGATCAGCGAACGCAATGAAGTCTTTTCCAAACCCTTGCAATCGACCAGATACACTCTCGCTCTGGCCACTAGTCCCTTGGTTCAGACGTAGGGATTGTGATACATGACTCGAGCTTGCATGAAAAGTTGAGAAGTAAGAGCTAGTGACCGGGATTAGAGATGAGGTGGGAGGACACGCCTGTAAGCCAAAATCCTTGGTTAAGCTTTCAGGTGCACAAGGACACCCAAAAAAACTATATATATATATATATATATGCACACACAGAAATAAAATCAAAACCCTAAAGGATGTTCAGCAATTAACAACATCGAACATCGTAATTCTTAAAGGTCTCCGCTTAAATTCACATTTGAAAAAAATAAGTCAATTACTCATTGGGACCGATAATCCCATCACCAAAACATTCATTCTGCGTTGCATTCTTGAATTAGCCAGTGCAGCACCCGCTATCATCTTCAATAAGGTTTATTCTACTGCGCTACTGTCAGGGCAAAATATCAAATTCCGGACAGCACACTAACCTGTGGTCTTGAAAAGGCTTGAGGTTGCAGAGGCGTAATTGATGCCATTCTACCAGCTCCAACGCCTTGGACCTGGGGCAAAGGCAGAATTCAAATGATGAGCTACACCGAATTTGCATCACCAAATCCGTGGACGAAAAGACCCGGCAATACCCTCCCTCCCACTCTCTCCCTCGTTCTCGTTCGCTCCTTCCACTGTTCTACTGTTCCCTGCAAGAACCTAAGTCTGTAACCAGGGCATTTCAACACGATTCCCGCACAGCTTCCGAATTCTCACACAATTGCAATTGGGTAACATGGAAAATCGGCAAGCCAACTCACAGCGTGGCCACCGCGGCTCATGCAGACCTCTAGCAGCGATCATCCAGAAGCTAAAAACAAAATTCCGCCACAACCAGTCGCAAATTGCTGTCAATCCACTCAGTACTCACGACACAGGATCGCCGCCGAAACCCAGTTCCAAGGACAATCCAATTGTAAGACCCACGCAAAGAAACAACGCGGAGAATGGGGGAGAAGATGGATGGTGGCATGGACATCGGCTGAGCGACACCTGAGAGGATTACGAGGTCGTGGCCAGGAGCCTTTGCAAGGCTGAAAGGAGGAAAAGCACACGAAATCCTAGTGCTTCCATCTCGACGTGTTCCGCCCCGGAACTGTCGAGTCGGATTCTGGCCTCCTCGCCCAAACGGGGTAGAATCCTCGAATTATTGTGAACTTCAAATTAGGGTGGAAGTGCTGAAAGCTCGATGCTCCATGTCTCGCATTTTCTGTGTCATAATTCTTATACGGTTAGCATGCTTTATAAGAAACGCGAAACTTATTATTTCATATTTTTATTTTAAAAAATCAGAACTACCAATTAGAATATAAAAGAATATAATAAGTAAAATGATTGGGTATTGTTTTTCACTACGATGTATGTAAAATTGAATTACACGATCAGATATGAGCATTTGATGAGTTCTTTTAAGTTGAATTAGAAGATTAAAACTACTTTTAACAAGCTTTATTTTAATACTATTGTATCTAGTGATAGAAATATTTTGACATACATCTTAGTATTTTCACTTTGGATTAATAAAAATACAATATAAATTTGAAAAAATAGGACACAAATTAAAGAAAAACTAGATGAAATCGTATGCAATCTTTTATGTCATAATCATTTCCTAAAGGTTCAATCCCACATTAAAAGCACAAGTAAAAACATGATGTAAGCACATGCCACTTCAAACCAATAAGACCAGGTTGATAATCAACCTTCAGATTAGTACATAAAATTTTGTTGCTAAGAAAAATTCTTGAAAATATTATCTGTAGCATACATGCTTAAGTGTTTATTTATTTATCCTCTGTAGTTTAAAACTTAAAATGGAAAAGTTACATTCAAAAATATCCTTCAAATAAATATGTAAATATACATCATATATATATATACATGGTTCAACTATTAGTTGAATTTGAACCAATAATGAGATATAGCTAGTGTAAAGACTTGCACTTCAAACTCTATTATATCCTGTTAACCTTAAATAAACTATAAGTACTGTGTTGTATTGAATATACTGCATTTGAATGTTACTTTTTATTTCAAAATACTATTTTTTAATTTATAATTGAATTATATAGTATAAAAATTTCAATAGTGATTTTCTGACTATTTTATATTAGACCAGTCTGACTAGGTAGGTTATAGCTTTAAAATTAATGTTGTTACACATTTATATATTTTTTGAAAATGAGGTTAAGTGTTTGATTATTGTTAATTGCACAACTTTCTAAATTATTAGTAAAAATATAGTTTATAATAAAAAAATTATTTTTTTACTAATAAAACTATAAAAAGACCTGAGGGTTTAACTTATTAATACAAGTATTAGTTGTAGATAAAATTGCACAGTTTTTAACATATTTGTAATTGTCATGAACTTTTTCAATTAAAGCATTTATCAATGTAAGCCTAGATATTCTATCAACTGGTTCAATCAAGTTTTTCTTTAATGAATACAAATTACTTTTCATCTTTTGTTTAAAAAAAGAAAGATAAAAAAAAAAAAGAAAAGAAAAGAAAAAGAAAATACATATATTTCTATTATGTATTTTTTTAAAGTCCATTATGTTATTACAATCTTAAATTTACTGTAAAAAAAATCTTAATAAATATCATAAGTAAAAATAAAATAAAAAGATCAAAGTTATAATTTATATATTTATTATGAAATGACTAATCAACAAAACTTATGTTGAAAAGAATCTTAGAAACAAAATTAGTTGTTTGATTATGTGGCAATAATAAAGCAATAATGCCAAAAGAAGCAACTAGTATAGGAATCTAGACTATGCTAAGAAAAGTTTATAAAAAAAATGTATATGTGGTACCTCAAGGTCTATTAATAATAAAAATATTATTTTTTTCTTAAAATTGTCATTATTTTATGAGCAATAGCTCTAACATATGCATCATATTATTTTTTATTGAATAAAGGAATACTCTCAAGAACTTATCTTATATCAATCAAATTATTTTATATTTATTTTGCAAGTAGTTGGCTTCTTTGCAATGCTTGTATAAATAAGATTTGTCTTATTGTAAATTTGAATGGTGCTCAAAGTATCTTTTGTAGCACCAGTATATTTATTTGCTACTTTGTATAACAGATAAAGATAACCAAATGTCTTCTTATGTTTTCTAAATTTTTATAATTTTTATAATGATTAGCTAATTATTTAATTACAAATTAATACAAATATTTTATTAGTTAAATTAAAACCAACAAATTTGCAATTGATAAATTTATGTATGTTCATTAACAACATATTGTCAAAAAAAGTTCATATAGAAGTAAACATAGCCATCTTTAAATTAATAAAAATATATGGATATGAACCAAAATCTATTATAGTCACTTTTTATTTATGCAATGGCACTTCATATTTTTGTTATTTTAATGTTTGTTCTCCTCTCATTTAGCTTGCTTCTATTGTGCATGTAATTTTTATTAATATTTAATAAAAAATAATCTTAAAGATTATATTTTTATATATAAACTTAGAAATTAATTCAAAGCAATTTTAACATGATTCAATGCAATATCACAACTTATTTGCAATTTTAGAATTCTGCATTACATTTATATACAGAACAACAATAGTTTATCATGACAACCTTATCTTAAAGAAAGGAAGAAAGAAAAAAATAAGAATATTATCAATTACTGTATATATGTATATATATATATATATATGTATATATGTATATATATATATCTAAACAAATTGCTATGCTTAAACAAAACCATCCAAAACTTCAACACACTACTAACTTTTTAAAATTAAAAATACAAAAAATCCTCACAATACACCTTGTATTGTCTTCCACTTCAAGTTTTTAAAAATATGACATGAGCCATATTAATAATAAATTACGACAATGAAATGAACCATACTCAACTTCAATGTACCTTAAATAGTGTGGTCTCGAGTATTGGTATAACTCTCGCACATTATCTTTAATTAGGGTTTTGGTTTTTCGTCATCATCGCGGCTTGTCGCGACGGAAATGAACGGCGACGCGATCGTCGCTGCGGGGCACCACCACTGGATAAACATCTTCATCGAAGCCCTGCTCGTCTTCGTTGCACCAGGATCGCTAAAACCCTGCCAAATTTCCAAGCTCCCCGATGCCCTGCGTCTCCGAATCTCGTAGAAACATTTCCTCCTCTCGAGCTTGAGCAATCGCCATCTCTCCACTATGTCGAGATTCGTCTGTTAGTTTCGTGGCGAAGAAGTTGTTTAGGTTTTTGGGTTTGAGGAATCATGGCTGGCCATTTGCTGCAGCTCAAGCTGCCCGGGGGATTGAGCTCCAGCTTTGGGTCGTTGGGTGCAGCCAAGCTCACGCGTTCAAAGCAATGCGGCAAGCGTGCGAAAACAATGTTGGGTCTGAATGCGACTGCGAGACTTGGAGGCGGTGGATTGCGGCACAGTTTGGTGCCAATCGATGGCAATTCTCAGGGGAGAATTGATTTTTGTACTATAGGGTTTTCGGGCAGAGCGACTGTTGCTGGTGGTGGTGAAAGAGAGAGTAGAGAGGTAAAGGTTGTAGCTAATGCGGCTGTTAATGAAGATGACCTGCATGATAATCCAGAGGAGAATAGCAGCTTCCCGAACGAGTTTAGGGAGTTGATAGTGGATCGGGGTGATCCTCCCAACTATTGGCTCTTCGCAGCTGGTAAGAATTTTCCGACTTTATTCTTAATCTTTTGAGAACTTATTCGTAAACTTGCTGTGACCTCACTCTTTCCATTTTCCGACATAGGCGCTGGCATTACCTTTCAGCAAGTTTATGTTGAATTATAATAGTTGAGCGGTGCATAGTTGTCGTATGAAGGACGCCGGACCTTGCTCGTCCTTCTCTGAATTGTTCGTGGGAATTTCACCCCTTGCCCTCGGATTGTTTTGGTTCTATAGTGAATTCAACTTCCGTCAGTCCCAATGTTGCTGTGAACGTGGGGTTACAGGGTTCCTTGTGGTCCTCTTGATGCGCGACGTCATGGTGCGGGAGATTGCTCTTTGGGGGATCAACTTTACTCGACTCATTTTGTATGTCGCAGAAGGCATAACAGTGAGTACTCTTCATTTTACCTCTTATTTATAGCTTTCTTCTCATAAGTTTTAACTATTTGCGTCATCTTTTGTCATCGTTTCTGTCCATTTTGTCACGGTGGAGCTTATGGGGCTCTAGTGTGTGTACCGACATACACTCACGCCTCAGAGTTTGAGGTCAAATTTGAAAGAAAAATGAATGGTGTTCTTGATATCTATTTCCCTTATCCTTCAGAATCTATAAGATGTGAATGTTGAAGATACTCCTGGCGTGTATGCACTTGTGCATTGTGTCTAGAATGTGTTGAATGTAGCCCCAAGTATAGTCTGAATGAACATTTGCAAATGTAACAAAGGATTTATATCTCAATTGCAGATTGCTTTCAGCAAACTCGCTGAAGTGGCAACGGAACCCGTCGCTCTTGTGATGGCTATAGCTCAGTGGGCAGTAGAAGCAGTCAGCGAAATATACGCCCTCATCGTTGAAAGCCCTGTTGAATCCCTCGCGAGTTCCCTGTTTGTTACTTTAGCAGTTCTTAGCATTGGAGATGCTTCGGCATCCAGGATAAAGGGATCTCGGTCACGGCTGGTAGGAATTGCAACAGCCATCGGTTTGGCCGGGATTTTGGAATTCATTCCCCCAGAGGCAATGCTCCTGTCCTTGATTGTTCTCACGGCTTTCGCCAAGTTCGTCCAGAAAGCAGATATTGTCACAGTCTTCATGCCAGCGACAGTTGCTTTTGCTGCAATCTCTGCACCAGTTGTTAAAGTTTCAGCATTAGGATTATTCCTTGCTGTATCGATCTATGCCAATTGGAGAGCTGCGCAAGAACCGTCGGATGTTGAACCAAGTATGCAAGCGCCATTAGATCTGGGTGAAAGTGAGGCAAGTACAGGGTTGAGGCCATTGTTGCTTTTTAAGGGAATTTCAGCATGTGTTCTGATTAGTTTGTCAGCCAAAGTCTTATATCTTCGCACAATGACATGGCTCGCGTTAAGGACCGTATAAAATGCAACATTAGAATGAGTGTGGGACTGTGCAACATAGAAAGGTAGAACCCTTGAACAAGACTTTTCATAAATACATGATTTCCAGAACTAGTTATATTCAACACATTGTGTATCAATACGTGATAAAGGAGTCAGATAATTTTCTGATATTTCTACTCACCTCACTGTTTTTTGTTTTGTTTTGTTTGTTTGTTTTGTTTGTTTGTTTTTTTTTGTTGAGGTTTCAGTTTCTAAGAACTCAGCACTTTGAGAATAGGGCAATTTGATACTGTCAAGTCTTGAGTAGATTTCATTGATAGTTTGTATTTGTGCTGTGTATCATGCTCCATTATTAACCAGTATCTGATTAGTCTACCTTTCTTTTTAATGCAATTCCAACACCAGTTTATAGCTTTCCTAACAATGATTTCCACCATTTTCAACTTATGAAGTGAATAATTTTAATTGCAATTGTTAATGCCGAATGACTTGTTGAGGTAAGTAAATGTACAATAATGAATAAAAAATTTGTAGAGTATCTAGAAGACAAATTGTTGGTTAATTCACCAATTAAATAGTATTTAGCTACTTTGTTTATTGTTCTTTTATCAAAGTGGAAGTTAATTCACTAGTTAAATGTAGTTGGCAGAAAGTCATGTATTCTTCTAATTCTATTAAAGGTTTTGAGACAAAAGATTATATTAACATCTTTAGACAAGATTGCACATTGAGACAATATTGTATTAAAACTAAAAGATGTTAAAAAGTTAAAAAGTAGATATTTATAAGTATCAACAAACTAATTGAACAAGATTAATTTCTTTGCTCATTCTTTAGCCTATAATTTTAAAAACATATTTTATTTTATTTTATTGTATGTTGAAACATTACTTGTGAAGAAAAGAATACTAAATGACTTTCTAACAAAAAAACATTATTTATAGAATAGAATTGTGGAGTTTATTTCAAGAGATTTTTTAGTTGCCTCAATTGTTAAAAGTAATCAAAGTTTTTTTACAATCTTGTGATATTTAAAATTTTTACAAATGTAATTTTGGAATGTTAGAGTATCAAATAAAAAATTAAATTATATCCACTAAATTTCCTTCTTAAATAGATATAGCAACTACTCCACTTATGATACAAGATCATACATATTCTCAATCTTCTTGTTTTTTTATTACCACATAAGTTTTTTTAAAAACTGTTAAAATTTCACCTTCTATTGTCCATTTATAACCAAATGAGTCAAATTCATCCAAAGAAATTAAGTTCTTCCATAACTCCAAAACATAGTGAACATCAATAAATGTTCTCATAATTTTATCAAACATTTTAATACAAACCATTATAAATCCTATGGTCTTGCATGGCATATTATTTTGTTTCAATAGATTCCTACCATTATACAGAATATAAGTACAAAGCCAATCCTTTTCAATACACATATAACATATGCAATCAAAATCAAGGATCTAGACATCCCAAAACTTGTTACTTTCAATTATCATAGTGAAGACATTTCTAATCTCACAATGAAAATCAACAACACTAGTTTGTCTAAATGATTGTACTTTGTTTTTATTTTTACTTTCTTTTTAATTTTCTATTATTTTTTGAAATGTCCTAATTTTTTATGTTCATTGCACTTGATCTTTAATTTATCAATTTAAACTTTAGATTCTGATTTAGATTTTTATTTTATTTTATTTTATTTTATTATTTTTCCTACCATTTGTTTATTCTAATCTACCATTTGCTTGATAATTTGTACCTTTTTATAATCCATTTGTAGATTAATATTGAAATAAAATATTCCAAAGATTTCATTTGAGTTATGTAGAATATATATTATTAATATTTTTTAGTTTTTTTTGTCTCATCATAATAATCCATATCTACAAGTTTGTATAATATATAGTAAAAATGATTTTTATGTTCTTTTATATTCCCAGATTGGATAAGAATTTAAAAAAAAATAACAAAGTAATAAAATACTAAAAAACTCACAAAACACTTTATTTATCAAAGGCTAAAAAATAACTTTAATATTTGTAAGTATAAAAGACATAAAATTGTTGTAGTAATATAGATAATTTTGTTTTGTATTATATAATTTTATAAAAAAATATATATTATTAATATTTTTTGTAAAATTATATTATTAATATTTTTTATAAAATTATAATATTATATTTTTTGTAAAATATTAATAATATATTTTTGTAAAATATTAATAATATATAAAATATTAATAATATATATTAATTGTAGATATATATTATTATAGAATATATATTATTATAGAATATATATTATTATAGAATATATATTATTAATAATATATATAATATAGATAATTTTAATATAGATAAAAGATATATATATTTATAATATTTTTTGTAGAATATATATTATTGTAGAATATATATTATTAATATTTTTTATAAAATTATTTTTTTATACTTACAAATATTAAAGTTATTTTAATATAGATATATAACTAAATATTAAAGCAACTAAATATAACATAATATAGATAATTTTGTTTTGTAAAAAGTTTAAAGAAAGATATTTAGTTTAAGATGAGAAGTTGTATTAATTTATAAAAAATCAAAAAAATTGCTAAAGATTTTGAATGGAATATGAATTTTTATAGAAATAATATTTGTTAATACAACAACATGAAAAGAAAATTAAATAAACTAATTTAGAAACAATAGTGTGAAAAGAAATTTTAAAAAATTAATTTAGAAGTTGTAATATAAAAGTATCTAGAAGGATTTTTAAAAAGACATCAACTTTAAAGATGCTAGGGTATCAACTTTAAAGATGCTAGGGTATCAACTTTAGATATTCTAAAATCTTGTACACAATATAAATAATGAGAAATTAATAGTTGGTTGGCTCAGGAGGCAACTACAAAGAAAAACTAATACAAGGAGAATTTTGAATGTGTGTGTATGTGTGTTTATGTATTTTGTGAAATATTTTGTAAATAAAATGTGTGTTAGGGGATTTGTGAGTATATATATTTTAAAGTGAAATATGTGTATTTTTAAGATATGTGTGTTATAAGTGAAAAATCTTGATTTAACAACTAGGACATATCTAAAGAAGGTACAATTTATGGAAGTCTAAAACAAGGGCAAACATAAGCTTAAAGAAACATGATTAAGTGACAAGAAGTGGGATCCTTGCACAAGTAACTATAATGGATAGAGTGCAGAGAAATAAAAATAAGTTGTAAAAGGAACTAATAAGATAATGCAAAAAAAAAAAAAAAAAAAAATTGATTAAAAGAAAAAAAGAAAAAAAGAAAAAACTCATCAAAAAGTAACAACATCAAGATTTAAAAATTAAAAAAGAAAAAGAAAAAAGAAGATCATTTATAAAAAGTTGATAGTAGTGTGACAATTAATAATGAGAATAAAACATAAAAAGAAAAAAAAAGAAAAAAAAAAGAAAAGTATTTTTTTTACAATTTTTTTTTTTTTTTTTTTTTTTTTTTTTTTTTAATTCTTAAGGGAAAAAAAAAAAAAGAAAAAGAAAAAGAAAAGAGAAAAAAAAAAGATGTTCAACATATTGTTGTAAATACTGTAAAACCAATTGTTCCTAAAATTGTAAAGTAGGTTGTGGATAGTAAGGAAAAAGTTTTATTTGTTGAAATAGAAGTAGAAGAGAGTATTATTTTATTAAAAAAAATAACAATGAAATTGAAGTGAGAAAATCTCAGTAAGAGAAATTGATTAAAAAATATTCATGCAGTTTTTTTTTTTTAAAAAAGAATTATTTCACAAGAAAGCCAAATAAAAAAAATTATTGCGATTCTAAAAGAGAGGTGTTTAATTCACACGAAGAAATGAAAGAGCAATAGGGACAAAATCCTTGTAAATAGTAGTAAAGAAACTTTCCATGTGATGTAGATAAAATTACAATAGTAAGTTGAAGAAATAATGAGCCAAATAGATAATTGAAAATAAAAGAATATAAGAGAGAGAGAACTAAAATCACAATTAAAATTTTAAAGGGAAAAAAATTAGATAAAAATTGACAATGATGCAACAACAAGAAGATACAAAAATTATATTGAAAAATATAATAGTACCAATAATAAGAGCAATAAGAGTGAGCAAATATAATAATGGCATGTAGCAGTAAAAATAATAATCAAGACCAAGAAGAGCCTAAAAAGATAAAGACCTTTGCAACAAATAAGAGAAATTTTAAAATAAAATGAGAAAAGAAAAGAAAAGAAAAGAATATAAAATAAAAATAAATAATAAGAAATCAATGTCCTAGATATTAATGAGACTAATTTTATCTATTGTTGTGATAACTTTACTATTTAAACTTGATTTGGACTTATAATTTGAAAATATTTAAAAAAAACTTATTTATCTTTGATATCTATCAAAAATAATACTCATGCCATTGATTGACATATATATATATATATATATATATATATATATATATATATCTATATTATAAATACAAAAGTTTAGAAATTGGAATTAAGTCTCTAATTAATAATACTATTAAAGATTTAAAGCAACAATAAAGGAAGGTAAGCATAAACTCAAACAAAGATCTAAAATCAATATAGATAAAACAATGATAGTATTGTGTGTGCAAAAAAGAAATAAAAATTATGTTCAAGTGTGTGATGCAAATATAAACAAACTGATGGAATAGAGTTATAAATTAAAGAGTTTATCATAATAGGTTTTCAAATTTGATACAAATTTTGACCTTTCTTATGAAAAATTCTATTAGATTATCAAAAGTGACTTTAAATTTTAATTTCGGTAATCCTAGTTATTTTTTAAATTATCTAACTTGAAAAAATTAACTTAATATTATTCAAAGAAACTTTCTTTCATATGTTTAGAAATATCTATATCTAATTTAGAATATTTTATCATTTTATATTTAATTTATATTTTAATACATATTAGATTATATACTCTATATAGATCTATTTTTATTTAAATTTCTTACTATCAAAAGTAAAAAATAATATTTATTAATGGTCAACTTTTAAATCTATATTAATCTAAAAATATTTCTATTCATTTATTTTTTTCTTCATAAAAATAATTATCTCAGTACCAAGAAATTTTGGATGTTAAATAAAATTCTTTCAAGACAATTAGTTTATTTTGTAATAATTTGAAAATTGGTTCAAATGGTAGTTGGAGAATTTCTTAAATGTGAATCAAATAGTCACAAGGAAAAAATTTAATTAAATTAACATAATTATTCTTAATAAATACATCGGAATATTATTTGTATTTCTAGTACTACAACTAGTTAGTAATTCATCTATTGTTACTTTCTTTCTTAAAGGCCATGTTACAAGAAGAGTTGGCGCTACAATCAACTTCCAAATGATTCCTATATATTTTAAAAATGACCAAGTTTAGGATTTAAAAGCATATATTTCTCTTGGTTTATTAAGAATTGTCAATGTGACGACTAAGTGTAGCTGCCATTATTTCCTATATCAATTGGTTGGCAAATAAATAAAGAATATTAAGATTAGATGAAATAAATAAATAAATAAAAAGAAGAAGAAGAAGAATTTGATTAATAATGATTTTGTTCCAATAATTAGAAGTTTAATATTTCTGAATATATAATATGATTTTCATAATAATATCTTTTTAATAAAAAAATTAAGACTCACATGATGTCTAATCTAATTGAAGGTTATATTCTTTCATCTATAATAAACCTAAAAGATCAAATTTACTTGGTAACTTAATAATAATAATATTTTAAATATTATTAAGATATTATCACTATATATAAATATTTCTACAAGAAAGGATTCATAAGTGGCATATTTGAAAGATAAGAAGTGGCCATCTAAAAGTTTTATAAATATTAACTTAGATTTTAAAAAAAATATATGTTTTATGATGTTTAATACAATATTTGTCAAGAAAGCTAGCTATTGCTCCAAATTCCAATATAATAGAGATAGAAATTCTACAATTTGTATTTTGAATTTAAACTAAAAAATAATAAAAAGTGTAGAAGATAATCCATGATCTTTACAAAGATGATGTATAAGAATTTGGTTGCATAATCTTTGCTATAGTTAGATAAACTTGCTTTTTAATAAATTGATTGTTTTATAAAATTGCACTCTTTGTTTTATAGTTTTGAATTGTTTGTTACAATGTAAGATAGTGTATTTTAATTATTTACAATATGAATACAATCTATTGTGATAAAATATAAAATTTTACTAATTTTTGTTTTATATTTATTTTATAATATATTGATAGAAGAATTTATTATAAATATTTAGAAGCATTGAAGTACCATCATATATTTTTTTGAACAAAACGCAAAAGTTTGATTATTACGTTTGACATCAAAATCAATTGTTTAATTCAAATTTTTTAAGAATCAAGTAAGCTGAGAAATAATTTTTTAAAATCATATTAAAATCTATTAAGAAATTAATTTATAAGTGCAATATTAACCTACTTAATAATAATTGTTACTTGTTAGAATTATAATACATATGGAGATACTAATTAATTCATTTGTTAAAAAAACTAAATTTTATTGGTTGTAGTGCAAATTGCATCATGTTTGACATAACTAAGTAAAAATCCTATTAGAAATATATCCAAGTTGTTTAATATTAAATCTAAATATTTTTAAAATAATATTTTAGTAAGATTAATTTAATATGCTTGGATTAAATAACTTTAGAATTAAATATCAATAAAAAGTTATAATTAATTGATAAATTCTCAAAATTTGGATCTACTTCCAATAGACTTCTTTAATAGAACAACTCTTGGTTCTTTAATAGATGCAATTGCATTTTGATAAGTCACATAAGATGGTGCAATTATTAAACAAATTTAGTCATCTTTGTATCTTTTGTATTAGCTACACTTGATATTTGTTGATATTATAAAGAAAGTTGATATATAGCAAACATCAATTCTTTCATATTTTCTTATATCTATATAAAATATTAATTTTATCATTATCAATTGTTTTATAAAGATAAAAACTTAAGAATTTCTACACAAAAAAAAAAATGGTGTTTTGATATAGAAAAAATAAAAGTTTACAAGAGGGTAGTACCTAATCTATGAAGTAATTTGATGCTTTTAAAATAAACAAGTAATTTAGTTTTTATAAAGAATAATCAAATTTTGGTGTTAGTTATTTTAAATGATTAAAGACATAAATCTTAAAAATTTTAAAATAAAAATATTTATATATAACTAAGAAGCAAGAAATAAAATAAAAAGAAAGTATATTAATAAAATAAGAAAAATCTAGATTGATTATTGTAAAGTACAAAGAATCAAAGACTCTTAAATTAAGATTTGAATAGAAGAAAAAAATTGATAAGATTGAAGATTGCATAAATCTTGGTTTTATATACATAGATTAACACAAAAACTATATATAATAGATGCTTATATTATTGTTAATAATGGATATTACATTGATTGAAAAGATATTTTATCAATAAAATCATTAATGTTAGAAATGTACAATAATTGAGAGAGAATAAAAATAAGAAAGACTTATCATTTCTGATCCAAAATTTGGACCTCTTTTCATAGAGCCTTTGGTCCAAACTATGGTACTCCAAACATATATTTGTTTACAGTTTGGCGGTTTGGAGTTTAGCCAAACTTTGTTGTGAATTCAATCAAGATTTAGTAATCAACTCCAAAAACTTCAACATAGTGTTATCTTATATCAATGCCAATCCACAACATAACTCAACATTGCTAACTTCTACCAAAATAAATAAGTTGAGGACAAAACTTTTATTATGAAATTTGCATTGATTACAATTACGAGCTAAATTTTAACAATGATACTTTGATTAGAATAAAAAGGTGAGAGTAGGAATAAATAACATAGAGAATAAAATTTATACAAGTGGTTTAGATAGAATGTTTGATTCAATAGAATAACAAAATCACAAGAAGAGATAGCATATCAATCTAAACTTGTTATATACTTATACTATTCTTATTTAATTATAATGACTAGCTGTCTTTGCTTAAGTGTCTACTTATTGTTCTATCCTAATCTAATCTAATCTAGGTATCTAGATCATAAGTAGGTTGGATATTTATAGCTTACCTTATATTCTATAATTTGGATCTTAATCCAATTAGGAGATTGAGTTTTTAGGTAGGTCAGGTATTTCCAACCTACCTTGGATTCCTATGTTCTACTATCCAAATCTCAAGTAGATTGGATATTTTTGACCCACCTTAGGCTTATTGGTTTGGATTTTTCCTATTGTTTGGATCCTACTAATTTGGATCTATTGCTAAGTTAATAAAGCAAATTTATAGTTATTTGAGTAAATAAAAAATAATAGAAATTAATAGAAGTAGGTAGAATATATTAGATAGATAATATCTTTGTTAAAAATCTTTGAAGAAGTTTTCTAGATGTGGATTAGATCTTTAGATTCTTATAAATATGCCATGTGGCTATTAAAACTTATCTCATAAGTTTTTTATTTTTAGGAAGTTACATTGGAAGCCATTTACAACTTGACACTTAGGCCACAAATCTTATGGTCCTTAGAAAGCTTCCACAAGGCCTTTTTGATACCTACTATATATGGAGACAAGATTGAGGCTATTCTCAATCTTGTCAATTCCTTTCTTATATTCTAATCTTGGTTTAAGACTCTTTATATTCTTTGTAATTGACAATAGCTATTCTAGTTTTTTTCTATCTTATATCTATATATTTTCTCCTTACTTTCTCATTTCTTCAATGATATATGAGAGTATTGTCTTTTGAGTTTTGTCCAAATTCATGTTCTTGATATTATCTACTTAACATATTTCTACTTATTTCTACTTATTTCTACTTACTTCTATTTAATAAAGTAGTATAAATATCCATCACAAGATATTATTTAAATTATTTCAAGTAATAATATCATATACATTTTTTTTAAAAAAGAATTTTAGATTTCATATTTATATTAGTTTTATTAATATTAAATATTACTATATTTATAAAAATATTATAAAAAGTAATATAAAATATATTTTTTTATAGAATTTAAGATAAAGTTGTCAATGTATTAACAATGAAATATAATGTAAATTAAAAAAAAAAATTAAAACTACTAACCTAATTTAATAAAATATACTTAATCTAATTAATCTTATAAATTAGAATTGTTTAAAAAGAAAAAAGATACATGTATAATTTATGTTACTTAATTAATATTGTAACTAATTAATAAAGAATTGATATTACATTATTATTTATTAAGAATTTAATTGCAATAAGTTAATGGTATTGCCATATAGTAATGTGGCTTTTAAATAAGATATTGCTAATGCCACCATACTTTTTGCTAGTCCTACCACAACCCTCCATTCAACACATTTCATCTTTGTTCAATACCTTTCAAACCATTTGATTGAATATAATTTTTGATTGGAAAAAAAAAAAAAAAACTAAAAAAAAAAAAAAAAAAAAAAAAAAATGTCAAATAGATGGCGAGTTGTAGTGGCAATAATAAAAATTATATGGCATTAGCGGTATCCTTTAAAAATTGTCTTATAATTTAATACAACAAGTGTTGTTTATAAAATAGAATTTATTGAGTTTGTATAAAAAAAACTTTGTTATTAGACTGTTAATTTAGGCATTAAGTTTCTACACTTACAAACTAGTTTATGTGGATTAGTTTGCTTACATTATCCTAAATTAGGTGGTAGCTAATATATATATGTTTTCCTTTGCAAAATAAGATTTTAATAAAATACATATCTAAATTTTATTACAAATTAATGTTTTAAAGAAATACATCAGTTTCTATAAATGATTTATTTATAAATTATATAAGAGTAAAAAAACATATACATAAGAATTAAAAAATAATAATTCTACTATTCAAAATAAAAGACAAATAACATTAGCATTTTATATTTTAAAATTTTTATTTTTAGTTACAGCATAAATTCTTCATACATTAATAAAAGTTATAATTTCTAGACATGTTTTTGAATTAAATTCAAAAGAACTTAAACCATTCCAAAAGTTACTTAAAATTTAAATATGATATGTTGAGTGTAATGTATGTATAATGGAAATTTAATTTAACCTATTTTATTAATTAAAAAATAAAATTATTATTATATATAAAATAAATTTATTCTAAATTTTTTTATAAACAATCAAATATAAAAATATACCAATATTATATTTCAACATTTGTATTAAACCTAAAAATTATCAAAATCCAAAAAAACATAAACATTCAACAAAATTGTGTGAGTAGTTATATGAAAAAGTAGTCAAAATATTTACAAATCATCTTCAATTCTAGTTTTGAATCATGTTCAAAAAATAAAATTTTTGCATTATTAAAAATGTTCCATTGAAATTATAAAGAAATTAGTACCAAAACATAAAATATTGTAAAACAAAACATAATGCTTCAAAAAGAAATAAAACATTAAAATTGAACTAAGAAAAGCCAAAAGTTGAAAAACAATAACATAACCCCATATCAAAAAATATGTTGCTAAATTCTACTACTACAAAGGATAATTTTCTTAGTGACCGCTTATCATTCTTGTTATTTGATAATATAACCATACATTATTTAAACAACTAAATCTTCTCAATTAGAAGCCTACGTTTATAGGAGCTACTTTAAAATAATTGTTTGATTTGATGTTATCCATAAAATGAATACTTGGTAAACTGAGGACCTTTGTGAAAGCTACGCAGTAGAAATAATTCTGCAGAATATGAATACTAATATTTAACGTCTTGTTAGCATCAATTGGGCACTCAAGAAAACCCAGTGCTGTCAAGACCAACGCAAGAACAGAGTTGCAAAATGATCACGATCCAGCGTCCGACTACACAACAACATGAATCTGCGCACTGAGTTGCTGCATGATCATCTTCACATACAACTAGCTGTGCATATGCACAAAATGGACACAACAAGAATCACACGCATTTCCACAAACTCACGCCCCGATTCCAAATTTCACATACTTCCTACAAACTTTCG
Source organism: Physcomitrellopsis africana (assembly GCA_036785485.1). Taxonomy (NCBI): domain Eukaryota; kingdom Viridiplantae; phylum Streptophyta; class Bryopsida; order Funariales; family Funariaceae; genus Physcomitrellopsis; species Physcomitrellopsis africana. The sequence continues at coordinate 527,101 of JAWRVF010000021.1, read as the reverse complement.
CTGCTGTTTACAGGAGCTGCTCGCCTCAATCTTTCGGCTTCAGTCCATCCTGCCAAAAATCCTTTACCTACTCCGCTCTGCCGTCCTCGCCCACTACCTATCTTCTAACCCCATACGCCTCTTCAAAATTCCGCCTCCTCGTCTAATCGTCTAACACCGTCGCCTACGTTTCCAAAATTCCTCGAGTCCTCCCAACTCAGGTCCTCCGAACGCACATCTAACATACCCACTAATACCCACAAGCCCCATGGCCCTCCACATCACCTTCCCCTTCGCTTCTAAACCACTTCACCCCACTGTCCACCCCACTCCTCCACCGCAACGTCTCCTAAACCAGCTGCACACCGCCACCGCCGCTGCGCCACTGCTACAACCTTCCCACTGCCCACCCACCCTGCCTCGCACCCGTCTCCTACCACACCTCCCCACCCCCATCATTTCCATAATCTCACGGTCTTGTCGTGGCTCGCCGACGCAACCATCCCAGTTGCCGCTGATGACGCTAGCGCAGCTATCAGACCCTCGTGCGCTGGCACCGTCATGCTTTGCTTCTCTACCATGTTCCAAAGCTCCAGTGACTGCACCCCAATGCGCATGCGCCATCAATTACCACATCTCATCCACGCACGCCCATTCAATCACACTCCCCATCCAACCACACGCCCTCAACTTCCAAACACCACACCTCCACACGCACCTCACGCACGCTGCCACCCTATCCCATTGCACCCCCATCTCGTCATCATCAACGCATTCACGTCCCCCACCCCCACCCCATTACCTGGTAACATCCGATCACCAGCAACGACGGATAGTTCGGATGGAACACGCATGAATGGAACTTGTTCCCGTTGCAGCTCAACTCGTGTACGCACTCGCCCTCCGCTCCGCCGGACCCCAAGTTCCAAACCCTCACCGAATCCTCACTCACCGACGCCACGAAGTCCCCACTGGCGTCCCAGCACACCGAGTGCACGGGTTTCGTATGTCTCTGCACATTCCCACCGTCACCACACTCAGCCCTTTCATCCTCGTCACACCTACCATCCTCCCCACTCACTACCACATCACAGCCGTCAACTAACACACACCACCACCAACCGACAACTAACTCCACCACCACCACCGACATCATTCTGTACCAACAGCATCCACTTTCCGTCCAACAATACCAACAACTCTCACGTCAGCTTCTGCACTCATTCCTTCACCGATCCCTCGCCTGCATGACCCTCCCAAGTTGCTCACCACCCTCCACAAACACGCACCTGTAGCGTGTGCACGCAAGTTTCCGACTCCACGTCGAAAATAGATACCACGTTCTCCGCCGCTGCTGCAAGCAACCTCCCATACCGAGGTTGGAACCTCATTTGCGTCATGCCCCCCTGCACATCCCCCACACAACCTTGTTTACTCCACCACGTCTTCACATCATTCCTGCGCTGCTCTATGTCGCAATACCCGCGTCCACTCGGGTCACGTACCTTGAACACACGCGTGCATACTCCCTGACTCACGTTCCAGTACCGAATCTCGCTGTCGCCATCGCACGAACACAGAAGATCCTCGTTCGTCGGGTGAAAATCCAATGACATCACCGACGTCTGATGCCCCGTGAAGGTCCGCATCGAGTAAGTTGGCTGCGCAAACCACACCCAACCCAGGTCCCATTATAAACTTCCCCTTCACCTCTGCCACCAATCCCGCACTCGAATCACCGGGCATCCCATCTACGACACGGCGACAGCAAATCTGCTGCATGCAACAAAAAGGTACCATCACACACACACACACACACACACACATACACACACAACCACGCCCACGCCCTCACCGACGAGTCACCTGCCCACTTACACTGTCAGCGTCCCACACCCGCACCGTTTTGTCGAACGACGACGTTGCCAGCCTTGTTGAACCTGGGCTGAACCGTACGTCAGTTATCAGCAAAGAGTGCTCCTCCAGCGAACTCTTCAGATTCAACGCATCCATATTCCACAAAACAGCCTGTCCATCAAACACCACCCACATCTCAACACAACTGCATCTCCCAGACTCGCCACTCTCTCAATCTGGTCATCCCTGGGGACCCATCATCCCCCACAAGCGACTACACAGTCCACCATACTTCGCGTCATCCACCACTCGCGCATGCAGTGCACGATTACGCCTCTTCCCCGAGCCCTTTCCAGCACCACTGCCCACTCAGACCCATCCCTCGCGACTCACACTCAACAGCCCCAGCTCCAACCACGACACCGACCGACACACACAACCAACGACCCTTCGCGTCATTACCTTCTTATCGTGGCCTGCGCTCGCCAACAGCTTCCCATCCGACGAAAAATGACAGCACACCACTTTGCTCGTGCTGGCTCGCAGACACGTCACCTCGCTGAAAGAGAATCCTGATTCACCACTCCCACACTATCAATCAATCACCGCAACCTCCTCAATGCACCACTATTTCATTCTTTCACACAGATCCGCTGTCCCGACCACGCCCATCCTCAAAGGTGGAGAGCTTCCAAACCGGGATACATCGTTTTCCCTTACCTTTGGAAACGTCCATGCTGTGTCCCGCAGGACTTCTTTTGCTGCCGCCGAAAAGGGACTCCCGTGGATCGGCTTCCTCGTGCGACAGGAACGATTCCACGTTGTCGTCCAACGACCCATCCTCACCAAAACGGTCCATGTCAGCCTGCAACCCAGACACATCACACCTCAAACCCATCACTCAGTCGAACCACCAACATCCGAGTATACGTAGTAACACACACCCCACCCTGGACCACACAACATAAACAATGCTCCCCAAACGATCACATGAAGCGATCACTATCCACAATTCAATTCCAGTACAATCGAACGACTCGAAACTTAACACACAGCAGTACTAAACATTAAACAAAACCACAAAACCACTACGGCACAGCAACATCATTCACTGTCTCTCAACCTCCCCGCTCGGCTGAGAGCGAACGCGTTCAAGGCCTCTAACACTAGCTCCCTGTGTACGCGACACCATGCTCTACACAGACCACAGTTCGCCACATGCACTCCAGGCAGACAAACGGCCTTCAATTGTCCACACAGATACACACTCCTCTTATGCTAACTAACGGGTGCAGAACTGGTTACCAGCTGATTGGATGGTGATGCCAACGGCCCAGTTTCATCGGTCCCATACATCAGCAACGGCTTCGAGGTGCTGCCACTGTGCTGTAATGCTCCAGCCATGGACATGACATCCCCAGGTGTGTGCGTCGATGGAGTCGAAGGACCCGAATTCGGACCTGCTGTATTCGCGGTTCCCGTACTGTTCGCAGCCCTGAGGATGATGCCGGCTGCTTTCTACTTCTTGCACTTGGGGCAACCTTCGCAGCGGCCTTTAGCCCAACCCACACACATTTTAAGGTGAGGCGGTCTTATCTTGTATGTTTGTATGATGCTCAAACCTGCCCTTTCAGCCAAACAGTACACAACTACTTCAAGCTCGTGTACTATCGCCATTCATTGTTAAACGGGAAAACTCATCCTGCCGAGCTCAACTCAACAGAAAGGCTAAAAAGAACTCAATCACACAGCCTAACATACCATAGCACAAACTATTCGAATACCATGACAAAAAAACAAAACAAAATAAATCATGCACAACAGCTGTAATGAGGAAGCAAAACATTGCAAATTTCTACCTCAACCAAACGCCTACTCGTACGACCAACTTCACAGCACCACACCACATGGTAATACCAGACACGAACAACAAAGCAAAATCACCGCCCACTACATCACCAAACGTAGCGCCACCACAGGAATCTCCTCTCTTAAACCACACCAGCAGTACCTGCTTTCCCGTGTTGGTGCTATTCGTACTCGGACTCGGCTCCAGGCCTCCGTACACGGGCTCACTTTGCCGGAACGAATTCGACACGTCCACGTTCACTTGACCCAACCTATCCTGCTGCTGCTGTTGTTGCTGCTGCTGCTGCTGAGGCGTCGCAGCATTCTGCTGTTGATGGTTCCCGCCCTGCTGCTGTTGGCTCTGCTGCTGAATTTGTTGAAGCTGCTTCATTTGCTTAACGTCAGCAACCAAGGAACCAAACGGCCTTAGCATCCTCACGTCTCATCCATACCCCCTCCCACCTCTAACACTCCACACCAACACTATCCACTATCACCTCCCAACCCACCAACACTGCCACATTATCCACGTCATCAAACCCCCCCTCTCCACCTCCATCCTCCACACCCGTCTTACTCCTTCCCATTCACCACCCTCGCTCCTCACCCTTCCATCTGCATCCACCATGACCTACGTGCATACCAATCTCGCACCACCATACTTTCCACCTCTCAACACCCACACCATGCCATCCCTCACACGTTACCGCCTCATTCATTACGTCCTTGCAAAGCATCGCAACGATCCACTCTCACCATCCCAACTTTGCACACACCTCTCTGCTCTCCCGCATTCACCACCTTCACTGCAACCACACCGTAATTCGCACTCCAACACACACACACACACGTTCTACGCATGCCTCCGACACAATCCACATACCCTCGCACACCCTTCCACCACGTCCACTCACGCCTTTCCGGCAAGTCTACATACCTTCATCATCAGCTCCGTCTGTGTCTGGTCCTGCGGACCGCCTCGTGGCAGCGACGAAGCCACTTGCATCGGAGATCCCACGCCACCTCCCGAAATATCGCTGCTTGCGTTCGACTGCCCGTCTTTCGTCAGCCCGCTCCTGCCTCCCAACAGCACCCGAAAACGCCGTGGATCCATCTCGTTCAACAGCGGAGATCCCGAGCTCGACATGTTCCCCTGTGCCTGGGCTTGTAACAGAAGCTGCTGCTGCTGCTGTGGCGTCAGCATCTGAAACTGTTGATACTGGTTCGGACCTTGAATGAACGGCTTCTGACCCTGCCCTGCTAAAACGGGCCGAAGCTGATCCATACCCTGCCAGCCACACACGCCTCCACATGTCACCTCCAACCCACACCCTTCGCAACACCTCCACACACACGCCACCCACATCACACTCGCCTCCCAGCCCAACCCCATCCCACCCTGCATCCATTCGCGTTTCCGATCCATAACATCCCCACTACCCTTCGCATCCCCATAACAACACAACCGCCCTCGTCCAACTACTCCTCCCGCTACCACCACCTCACAAACATTTGCCCATCTCCCACTTCCACTCCTCACTCACTACGCCATGCCACACCACAATCGGTTCGAAACTTACACTCAGTGGCCACCCTTTCAACGATCCTTGGTTCACGCCTTGATTCACACCTGCTGACCCTTCACAACCATTAGCAACGTCATCATTCTTTCCACCAACCACACCCCAACCCCGCCCCTTGCCCATTCCTCGCCACACAACTCATCACCACCCTTCAATCACCGCCCCCAAAACACCACCTACCTGGACTCAGCAACGCGGGTTTCGAGTGTCCCACCCCTGGCACTCCAAACATCCCCGACTCTGGAGCTGGAGACCTCTGGTTCAGCACATCGTTCTTGTTATCCTGCATCGCCAACCACGTCCCATCAGTCCTTTGCTTCTCCACCACTCCTACCACACCACCACAACTATGCATCCCGCAGCCCACACGCTATCTGAAACACTTCCACACTACAACATCCTACCACCACCGCCCAGACACCTGACCACCACCTGCGAGGATCCTGACACCTGCGATCGCACTTGAACCTGTTGCAGAGCTGTCGTTGCATTCCCAGCAAGTAACGGCCTGTTCAAAACCAACGCCACAATCAGCCCCTGCACCTCAACTTCCACTCCCACTTCCAACCATGCTCTACCTCGCAATCAACCATCCAACGTCCACCCCCACCATCCCACCAACCACCAACCACCATCCCATTTCCACAACTTGGACGTTCCCCCACCGCCCACGGCATCCGACACAATGCGCGCCACTCAAAACCGCCAAAACCCCTCGTGCACCCAGAACCAATACCTCTGCACCCACAACACCCACCACCAATCCACAGTCAACACCCATCATTTTCAATCCTCCCCACCACACTCCACCCTGTTCAACGCCCTCTGCGACACTCCGGATCTACCACATCCATCATCACCACTGCAACCCCCTTGCCACATCCACTTACACCTCTGCTCTCTCAAACAACACGCGAATCCTCGTCCCATCACTACTACCTTCATGGCTGTCTCGTCCAGTGCATCCCTCTGATGCGGGTGCTTCAGTCGCTCTTCGTATATCTTCGTTGCCATCGCGTTCGCCGTCGGCTGTCGTAGCATCGCTTCTGCACCCAGACCGTTCGCAGACCCGTTCAGCAGATGCGAGCTCGCTTCTCTCCGTTGTTGTGCATGCCGCTGTTGCAAGATCTGCAGTTGCATCTGCTGCAACTGCTGCTGCTGTTGCGCTTGCACTTGCTGCTGCTGGTGTTGCTGCTGAGCTTGCTGTTGCTGCACTTGCTGTTGCTGCACCTGCGCCTGCTGCTGCTGAGCCTGCTGCTGCTGGACCTGCTGCTGCTGCGCTTGTTGTTGCTGCGCCTGAGCTTGCTGCTGTTGCTGCTGCTGCTGTTGCTGCTGCTGCTCGCGAGCTTTCAACTGCTGCGTCTGACCACACCACACCACACCACATCACCCACTGTCCGCGCACACACCGCCCACTCGCACCACCACTATAACCACCTCTCAGACCACTCCAGCTCTCAAACCACACTCTCACTACATCACCACAAAAGGACCTGCGTCTTTCCACGCTCACGCATCCTCACCTGCCCAACTTGCCACCTATCCAAACCGCTACCATCCATTCCCACATTTCCACCCATATCCCACGCATCCCTCCCTGCACCCTCCAACACTCTTGCTCCCTACCTCACGACTCTGTCACCCCCACACCATGCCGCCTTTCCCTCCCTCCTACGCCTCAACAACGACCCCAAACAACGCTTGCACGCCTTCGTCCTACGCCTCTACCATGCCACCCAACCACAACAGCCACCCTCACCTCAATGTACGACGCTGCCACCTCCGAATGCTTCTCATTTGTGCGGGCAATAAAGATGTCCCAAAACACCGACCACCATTCGAACAAAAACCCTCCCGGTGCATCGATCGCTGAACAACACACCCCAACCCCATCCCCGTCTTGTTAGTCCCATGCCCGACCACCCAACGTCACCTTCCCCGCTCATTGTGACATGAGCAGCCACAACATAACCTACTTAGCCTTCCCATTGCTCTTCGTCCACCTCAATCTATGAAATACGCCATGCGTCCAGTACCTTCCCACAATCGCATGCAAACCCGGCAGAACGACACCCACTCATGCACCCTTACACTCATCACGCATCACGGCACCACCAGCTACACTGACATGTTGCACCACTCCAAATCTCTCACACACTTCACTTGCTCTCAACTGGACCTCAAACACGCCTTCACTTCAACTTCTTTGCAAACCACGTCACCCAGCCATGCCACCATCCTCGCCTTCATTGTCCCCGGCCCATCATAGCACAAACTCAACACCAACGTACCAACGGGGTCGGACGACACTTTGCCCTCGTTCAGAAACGCTTTCGCCGATGCTTGCAGATTCCTCTTTATCAGATAGTCGTATATGTACACATCCAGCCTGCACAACAAACCCACATCACACTCCACCGTTACAAACCTCCCCTGCATCAGAGCCCAGTCCGGAGGCCTGACGGTCTCGCACCAGGACTCCATTCGACCCTCCCCAACCACCTTGACGACGTGCCTACGACACACACTACCGAGCTCATTTCGTGGCTAGCTCCAATCAGGTGCTCGTCTGCTGTTTCTTCAACAGCACAGCGTCCATTTTCGTCGCGCAGCATGCTACCAACTTCCTCACCGCAGCTGCTCTCAAAAGCACGATACTGCTTGCGTCCACTTTCCGAACCCCGCGTCGGATTCATAGACTATGTCAAACGATAAATTTCTGCGTTTGCACTATCACGCTGGTTTCCACCCACAGAAGTTTCTCCACGCGAACTTCCCACCAATCTCGAAGAGCACTGCATTTCGAACTACATGTTTTTAATGGTGGTTGCAACCTGGGTAGGGATGTGTTCCGAGGTAAATCTTAGTAATGTGAAGAAATTGAGCGGTTCAGAATCGTCCAGTGAAGCGCGGTATTCTAGAAGTCGATAGGTCTGATTTTATCTGTTATAGCTAATCAGCTTCGCCTGTGGATATGCTAACTTCTGTTGCTTACACTCCATAGAACCTTTACTCAAGGCTTAAATATGAAGCTTAAAATTTGTTGTTCTAAGGAGTTGCAAGAGCGTCTAAATTACTAAAGTCTTTGATTGCTGCATTTCGTCATGATGAGAAGACAATCCCCATCTCTCTACTGTCAGTTAGTCATATCGTCAAAAGATGTGTACAAAACCAAATCCTCAACCAAAAAAATCTCAGTAATCGATTTGAAGTATACAAAATTTCGGGGAAAACTGCGTGCAAACGAACTTCCAACAAAGCTAGAGTAATTAAGCTCTACAACACAGCTCCCTCCACTAAAACATAAATGGTGAACATGACACACTTCTACATGACGAGCATTGCCCGTATACAAATTCAGATAGTTTGCTAATTCCTCACGGCAGATAAACATGCGAACTCGAAATACAACACATCCAGGAACGAAAGTAATGATGATTGACCGGACTAAAATAGCTTGAGTGCAACCACGATTCAAGCATAGGACTCTAAAAGATGAGGAATCGAGCATACGCGTAAGACACCAGAAACAACATACGCTTTGTCAGCTAAAAGTCGCCTTACTACTCGCTGTACACTTAACACGTTCTCTTCAATACAGAGGAGCGCCACAATTCACTCACTCGCAGATCCAACCACCTTCATTGCAAGGAATAATCTAACAAATCGTCAGTTTACATTGCTGCAATCCTCCCACACACAACTATTGATTAAACTCTTTCTTTCTTTCTCTCTTTCTTTCCCAGACGAAACTACACATTAAGCCTCAAAAGCTCACACTTCGACGACCAGTCGTTCATCTTGTGTCCCCTGATGCACTGCTAAAGAACCAACTCTCTCTTCCTCTCCATCCGAACTTATTTTAAAGCTACTGCACTAGAGAACAATACATAAGCAAAAGTCAGATCGTCCAACACTCTGTAAACTCATTTGCACCCTCCCAGTCCTCACGACATCATGCTAAGTAACAAAAACTGGAACAAGGACACATCCGGCAAAACACTCCGAGTCAAAGCACATACATCTTATCGGCCTCCCAGTTGCTCTGCGCCATCGTAACGCAAACAGCAGCACTGACTGATTGCCACTTTCCGCCTCCCCCTCTGTCCCCCCTACCTCCGCACCGACCACCAATCCTTCGCTTCCCCTGTGCCCCGTACCAAGTCTGTCGATGTTCTCAATTTCGAATTTCTGTGTCCGTGAGTACTCTTGCTCTTCCGAGCGCCTTCGTGTCGAGAGCCATTCTCCAGGGTTTCCTTCACACTCGTTGCCGAATTATGGCTCTAACGGCCGGCTCCAAGGAAATATGATTCACGGCCGACTCTGACGGTGTTATTGCTCCGTCGTCTGCAGAGCCCTTCTCCGTCTCTATCGTCGTCGTCGTTATCTCGCTTCTCCGTTCCGTCCACCGCGGACGGAAGCATGGACTGTGGCTCAACCGTCCTCCCATCATGGCTTAAAGCCAGAATCCCGTCTGTCGCGGGCGTTAAATGAATCACTCTGTGGGTTGGTGGATTTTTTGCAAAAAGGGATTCTGAAGTCTAAGTTACATCTCACTTTGCGACAGCCCTAACTACTTCGTCTTTGCAAGGTTGCAGGCCATTTCCTCGAAATGAATTCATTCATCGATTTCGCTCAAGAGCTCCACAAAGGTTGATTCTTTTCGACTGCATCATGTGACAATCAGCAGAGAACAGATGAAAAACAAAACGTATAATTGTGGGCGTCAATCATATTTAATGGTTGGAGGATTAAGTTCGGAGAATAGTGTAACCGGCCAATCAAAGTACGTGAAATGTTTTCATTTTGACGCCCCTCATCCAAGCACTGAGGAACTTCTCCCAACTTTTATCAATGGCCATTTCTCGTTATACTAAATGGAGAAGTATTTTCCATGCTTGACGCCCCCTAATGAGTGTTAAATGTGCTGTTCACAAAGTTGAATTTATTTCATGTGAGCCAGAATTGGTTCAGTCATAGAGAATGTTCGTTCCAGCTGTGGAATATCCTCTCAGACGTCTGGGTCATGGAAATCAACCAATTGCCGTCTCAGGATGTCTCGATGTAATGACCCAGCGCCGTGGACGACGTCAGGTGGGACGCAAACCTCTAAGCCCCAGGATCTGGTGTATCAAAAGCCTTCCGGGCCGAAATCTCCAAGACCGTGCGTAGATTGTATTCCACCCAAGTGGGAGCTGGAGCTTTTGAGAGCGATTCAGCTGATGCATTGATGAAGCGCGGGTAGGAGTACACGAAGTGGAAGGACCAGCCATGAGAACGTCGACGGCGGCACTGTTATCAAAGACCTTGGCTCTGCTCTCCCGTGGCGTATGTGGAATCCCTTGTTGTAGATTGTCGTTATTTTTATTTTTATTTTTATTTTTTCTTTCATTCTCTCTGATTGTAACAAATTTTCCATCTTAGAATCAACCCTTACGCTTATTAGGGTTCGCATAGGTCATGTTTGATTGCGGAGAGGGGGATCTTAGATTTGTAGTTTTGCTGTTTGAAATGAATTTTTTTGTAATGCATTTTTTCCTAGTCATCTTCCTTCTCCACTGTTAGATTTCCTGCGGACGGGTTTTATAAAGGACTTGTTTCTCATATACAGTCTTCTCTCTAGACAGCGTGAGTTATGACTCGTGGAATTCATAGACGCTTGTAATACGATCACCTGTCATCGTCGATTCTCTGTATGAGTTTAACCGATGTGTGCGTGGGAATGTAGGCCAATGGAGAATACACTTGTTCTTCTAATTGGACCCTAAAAAAACTGGCGACGATAAAAAACCATCCATCATTTTCTAGGTTTGGCCTTCATCTTTGTCTTGACTAATTATGAAATTTGCTACGATAGCGTATATACCTGCACTTGGCAGGGAAGTAGGACATTGAAACATAATCTGGATGTTACATCTTTGTTGTTGTACTGTAATCTGTACTGTTCGTGGGATGGAGTGACCTAGAATCTCCTACTAAATCATTGTTTATTGTTATTGCTGCTAATAAACCATGTGAAGCATGAGGCGCATCTTTGGAAATTGGTTTGTGTTTACTTTTCCCCATGAATTAATTGTTCACTTCGTAAACATTCCGGTGAATGCAGCGGCGTGTCTCGGAAACAGTTGGCAATGGCGCCGAATTCTATAATTGTGAGTAGATACACAGTGGAGTCCTTTTCATGTTATCCGTCGCCTTTTGCCTCAGCAAGGCATCAAGAATTAGTTTCAATCTTGAAGGCAGTTCTTCCTGGGCATGACCGTATGTTCACATCTTTGTCAGCTCGTAAGGGTCAGATTCCCGAAGAGAACAAAGACTTTGATATGACTCAACATTCTGATATTGGAAGTGGCTCTGAATTGGGAAACTCTGAGTGGGAAGATGACTCAGACATAGAACCTGAAGACCTTGAAAACGTAGAATATGTAGAAGACCTAGAGTCGGACACTGAATCTTCTACAGAGTTTCGTGATCCTCGCAAGTCGAAAGGTCGAGAATCTGATTACTCGATGAGAATCGAAGCCCCCATCGACGGGATATACGCCCTGCTGCACTCACGTGGATTTATAACTCCAAAGCAGAAGAGACCAACGCCGAACGACTCTGTGCTGGGTCAAGAAGATCACCGTATCATCACTTGGTATCGTAGAGTCAGCATCGGACTACTGAACTATTACTCATCCTGTGACAATTTCCTCAAAGTAAAAGCCATTGTGAATTACCAGCTCAGGTGGTCAGCCATCCATACTCTCTCCAAGAAACATAAGTCAAGTTCACAGCAAGTGATCCAGAAGTATGGGAAGAACTTGGTGGTGACCAGGGATGGGAAGACTGTGACGTCGTTTCTGAGTGTGGAAGAGATCAAAAAGCATCGCAAGGGGTTTCTGGAGATTGACCCAGTGCCTCCGGAGACGCTCATAGATGTTCTTTACACCAGGATGAGACGCAGAAGGCAAGAGGAGAAGTAGCTCATTTAGGAGCATCAAATGTTCTTTTATTTGGGTTGTTTATGTTTGAGCAGAGGAACCCCATGATGAGAGCAAGCAGAAATTACATTCAGTGCATGAGTCCCATTCAATTCTCCCAGATTGTATCCAATCTTGGAAAACATGGAGTCCATATGACGGTTTTAGTGGTGTGATCTGAGAAGTTTGAACATCATCAGGTACTTTTTGCCTTTTGTGCGTCCTCTCTCACTTTCAATGCTCAATGCTCCAGTTTAATGGTCGAAGATAATCACCGTCTAATTAGAGGTGGCACGCCTAGGAGAGCCACACCGTTGTTACCTGTTGAAATTGGCTTGGTGTAAGATTTGATGTGATTCTTGGTCTAATTAATTCATATACGGCAGTGTCCCTGAAATTTTCCACTCCTACGAGCTCTTTTTTTTTTTCTTTTTTTTCTTTTTTTTCTTTTTCGTTGAAGCAATTAATAAGTAAATTATTCTTCCTTTCATTTTATGTTTTACTGCATGCAGGCAAATCCGTAAATAATTGCTAGGTCTTTCAAAATTATTCTAAGAAATCCTCGTTTTTCTCAGTATAGAGAGTTTTCAGGTAGTAATTGGGCAAGTTTTGATCGGAGAAATCTAGCTGCTTGATACAATAGACCAAGGTTATTCTTCCTAGGTAGTTGAATCTCACAAAATGGAGTTGTATCACAACCTGACATATGGTATATTCTCTGTCTAAAATTGCAGCTCTGATTGCACCAGGATACACGAAAGGGCCGATCAGCCACGAACTGTATTGATTCGCAGCTGTTCATTGTAAGCTTAAAGATCCTGTGAGCATTCCACGGCAATTTTGAAGCGTTTCAGTTTGGAAAGGCGAGCCTGTATTTCATACGATGGGCAGGATCTTTAACTGGAACAGAAGTTGAATATGGATACAACTTCCGAGCTAAGGTAGCCTATCCTATCACCGATGGTCAAAGCCAAAACTATGATAATTGGCTCGGTGTCAAAAGAATTGAATTGACAAACTCATACTACTCTTTTTTCATAATTTAACTTAATATATATTAGACATGATTTTTTGAAATCATATAGTAGCATGTGTTGCAGTGGTGAGTAGTAAATTGCTCTATGAATGTGAGATATGTGCCCTATCCTGAACGTGTTTAGCTTGCATTGCAAAGCATTCCACATGCGTTTGAACAAAATGTAGAGCTCAGAGAATGGGTAGCAATACTAGCTCCTTTCGCTAAGAGGTGATATAGATAAGCTCCTTTAGCCTGCTTCCCTGTTTTATTTCTTGAATGAACTGCATGATGACCAGGCTCGGTTGGTTCTGTAATATGACGAAAGTCATTTAATTTTCACAAGTTGAAATATATCATATGTACGATTACTAAGATTCGCCCTGAACTGCAATACACGGTTTATACTTTGTGCTAATTTTTGTCCATGTGTTACTCCCAACTTTGCAGCACCACTCTCTATGTGTCTGCCACTCTTATTCTTATGCAACTCACTGTTAAGAACAACTCCTGCGTATAGGCCTCAGAATCTCGTGTAGGCAGGGAGCAATCCTGCGCAGTGAAAAAAAAATCACTACCACTGCATATTTTTGCAATGTGAGTGTCTTCGATCATAGTATATTTGCTCTAATCCAAGTATGGAGGCCACACAATATGGCCATTGCTGGATGGTGACAAATTGCCGATACCCCTCATCTAGCTACCATACGCCTGACATACTGAAAATGTACGTGAAGGGGGAAGGGCTATGTATGTGATGCCACAGCACACAAATGTCCCAAATGTAAATAAACAGACGGTATGTGCAATTTGGCCACGCAAAGACCTTCCTCCAATGGTAAAATAAGTGTTAAAGATTAAGCAGTAAATAGTGGAATAAAATTTCTTAATGTGACTTTATTACTTCGGCAAGAACACTATCGTCTCATTCTTCATCGTTATCTCCGCTCTTAGTTTTCCACATACGAAGTCAACCGTCGAACCAACCGCACATTTAAATAAGTGATCTACAGGACATTTCTAACTAACTCCAGACATACAATCTAAATAAAGCTTGAGGCACGTACAAAGTACTACATCAATGTTAAGCATTGCTTCATGGCCGCCAAAGCCAACAAGTGGCAACAAAAAAATATCAAGTTATACCTCATTACATGCATGCGTAGGAATTCGAAAGTCAAAACGTAACACACACCCTAGCAGTACCATAACAAAATATCATTCCTACTCAAGAAGTAGAAAAACAATGGGAGCATCGGGGAAATGGAAGAACTAGCAGTTCTTACCAGAATCCCAACTCTAAGACCCACCTCTTCTTTCACACGACCAAACCATTATCCTCAGCTCTCATTCGATCACTGAGTGTTTCATCCTCAAGTTTTAAGCCCTTAACCACTTTCTCCGTCTGTCGTTTCGCCTGGTAGAAGTAGGAAGGAAAATGCAGTAAACTTATTATCTTTGACTTCGTCAAAAAATTTGCAGAATCTTAACGACCATCACTTGTAAACTGAAAGACTCATTGTTCATATTCCAAGTGACAGCGACAGGGAAGAATCAGTCAAGCTATTAAGGTTCATTGTTAAAAAGAAACGAGTCTGAAATAATCTAGTATGGAATTGTAGACCAACCGTTCAGCAACCGTATACCTCTTATCCAGCTCCTTCTGAACTTCTTTGACCAACTCTTTACAGCTCTCTAGCTTCTGTATCAAGTACCCTTCTTTCTCCTTGCTTGAGCGTAACTTCTGCAAGTTTTAGAGAATGATGCAAGAATAACTCCTGCAAATTTGATGCCTGAAAATGGTACTAAATATTAAAGCCCCACAGTTCTATCCACCCACCTCTTTGTGTTCTGAGCTGTATAATGTTGGAGTTAATACGATCAAATACGCAACTTTATTAGGATACATCTATGATTTCCAACTAGAGGACAAACCTGAAGTGGCTAAAAATAACATCTATGGGAACTACTATCACAGAATTTACACGGTCTGGGTAGAGAAAACAACATTCAACCTACTCAAGGATGCCGAACTTAGTGATAATGTTTCCTGATTGATACATAAAGCGAAGTCTACAGGTCAAGATTGCCAGTATGCAACGGATATTCGCCTTCAATGAGCTCAATTCAGCAGACTTCTGAACTTGTGACTCTCACCTACCAATCTCTACTTGTTTTTCAAGATCTTTAATACGCATATCGGCATCTAATAGTGACCACATCAAGAAAGATTTTGTTTCTCGGTTGAGAAATCAGAACCCAAGTTACGCGCTCAGCACACAATACACCTGTAAACATGTAGAGATCCAGAAGAAGTCGTGTAAGCTAATAAGGTAAAATGCACTTACGAGAACAGAAACCACAGCGTTACTTTCATAATCACAGCTAGATGTGTTAAGGATGTGCTGGATCCAACTGGAAGAAAGATTTTGTTAATTAATTCAATTTGAGCTGATTTTTCCATTCTGCAACTTTAGTTTACAAGCTAACCAAGTTAACGAGTTCTTCAGCCATTATTGTCATCTGCCAAAACATGTAAGAGGGCATGTTATTTCGGTTTAGATGCGAAATCTCAGAACAATATCCTTGATGGGTTGTCCATGAATGGCAAGCTTTGTTTGCCAGCTGACTATTTCCAATGGTTAGCGTGCAGAAAGTTGCTGCAGTGTGGGACCAAACCCCGAGAGGAACAAGTTCACAGGTCAGGATCTCAATCCTTTCAAGATAGATTGTGTCCCGGCAGACTTATTATGACATCGGAGGCTTCTATCTCCTGTGCAAAATATCACGGAGAATGATAAAAACTAAGTGAGTGACCGTCTGCACTGTTCAAATTGCGATATTGAAGTTCAGCAGCAAATGTTACATTTTCCTATTGCCAATCACTGTTCAGACACAAATGCTTATCCTTGTAAAAAGTGTCAGGAAAACGTTACCTGTGCATGCTTAACAAGGCCCTCTTCTAGGTCCATCCAAAGCTTTCTTTGCTGCTTCCAGTGCCCATCTATCCAGCCTTCTGAGATTCTCTATTTCCAATACCAAGCATGCGTGTGCGTCTGTGCATTTGTTTCTATCTTTCCTTGGAAGTTAGAAAGATTGTGAGTGAAAAGGAGTGGCATTTTATACACTAGAAGAATTTGATATAATGACAAGTAAGGTTTGAGATGTTTAGGGATATTCATTGGTGATTGGGATATGTGATCAAAATTAGTCTTTGAAAAAAAAAATGGGATTGTATTGTGATTGATTTTAGGCATTGTATTGTGATATTTTGTGTATATTGTGTTTATGCGGTTATTTTAGTTATTTTGAACTCTGGACATACTTATGACAGTGTATTTAAGTGCAATTGAAACTTTGTTAGAAAAAAAGTTGCATGCATGTATTTTTAATTGTTGATGTTTGGAACATTTTATACTTTTTAACATGTTTTTTTAATATATAAATTTGATCACTTTAATGAAATTGTGTTTAGAAGAATGAAATTGCTAAAATGTTTATAGAAGCTATAGGTTTTCAAAATATATTTACAAAGATAATAAGTATTTAATACTCAAATGCATTTGGTTGAATAATTGAAGCACAGTTGACTCTTTTTTAGTTGTCGTATAGGTTATTAAAGAGCATATTTGGCTACTTAGATTTATAGAATATTTTTTAAATATTCTATATGTGATAGAAATCAAGAAGAAGTATATACAAAAAATTAAAAAGACCATTAAATTCATTGCAATTCTTTTAAATAATTAAAGTGCATATGGTATATGTGTTTATTAATAGTAAAAATAATTTTTTTTATTTTATTTAAAATCTTTGGTTTATAATAATTTTTTTAATAAATTAAACCATGGGTTATAGCAAAAAATTCTAAATGTTTTAGACTAATTTTAATATACAAAAATAAAGGTTAAAAGTAATAGATAAATAAATAATTAATATATTAAATAGTTCGTGGTAACTCTTTCTTAAGTTATTAAATTAAAAAAGCAAAAATTTGTAAATAAAAGATAAAAATTTTATTGATATTAATAAACATTGTAGAGATCGTCAACAAGTCACAACAATCTGGCCAAGTAGTATAGCTTTTAGAATGGAAGAAAAACAATATTCTAGAAATACTTATATTTTTTAAATTATAATGATTTTTGTATTAGAATAAATATTAAGAAGTAAAATTTTTTAAAATTTTAAAATATAAAATATAAAAATTGTTTAGAAAACTCTTGCATAATTAAGTTGTTTCTTATAATAAATAACTAATTTTTTTGCAATACAAAGACTAGCTATGATAATTGTATTTTTGTAGCACCCTTTTACAAATAATCGTCAATTTCTTTCTTTATTTTATAACAATTAGCTACAATAATTCATGTTTCAGCATGCATTTTTTTTCTCTTATTTAAAACATCTTAGTCAAGCAATAGACAACAATAATAACAACATTTCACCAATATTTGGGTTTAGTTTTATCATAATATTTTATTACTAAATTGTGGCATACCATATCTTATTTTGCCAAAAAATCCAGTTCTTCTCAACTTGTGTTGGAGTCATGTTGGAGGCATGATATATTCATGTTTAAGCAAAATTTTGAATAGTAGACACAATGCTTCATTAAAATCTACATATTTAAAAATATATATATATATATATATTGTTAATTTTTAGCATTTGTCTTCTAAAAAAGGTGTTTGAATTTCTTACACTTTTTAAGCCTACTAAAATGATTTAATTAATATGTCAAAAATTAAAAATTAAAAACAAGAATCAATTAATTCAAATAACTTTATATGATAATTATAATAATATTATAATAATCATAATAATTACTATAATAACTATATATATATATATATATATGAGAATTTATAACCATTGTAAAAATTAAAACTTATATTGTAGGTGTTTTTATTATTATTTGATCCATTTGAGATGTACAACAATAAAATATAGGTATTTAGACATTTGGATGAAGTGGTACAACAACATTTTAAACTTTATTATGTTGCATAAGGAATTAAAATTTACAATATTATCTATTTATATTATATATAAATAGAAAAATAATAAAAATGAATTCACACATATATATATATATATATATATACAAATGTATTCTTTACGAAAGTGCATCCACATGTAGAGAACTAAGAAAACCATCATCCTTATCCACCTGGAGTTTCTTGACATCTGGAAGCCGCGATTGCACGGTCTTCGGTCAGTCCACGGTATTGAAGCCCAACACCACACGACACCTCGAATCCATCGAAGTTCCGAATTATCGGCCCGACAGCAAACACCGGCCCCGGAAGAGCGGCGACGCAGAAATCAACGCGACAGGACGGAACTGGACAGGTAGTATCGAGACCCAACTCTAACGAACTGACTTCCACGAGGGCCACGACGGAGAAGCCAGACGCCGACGACGCCGACGATAACGATGACGACGAAGAGCCCTATTGGTGATGAAGGCTGACACTGCAGGATACCGTGTAGCGCACCGGATTTCATGAAAGCTGCCCATAGAGGGCACTGCTCGGGGAAGAGTGCGAAGCAAACCCTGGAGTCGAATGGCAGTTGCCGAAAAGGCGCTCTCATGGCAAACGCGCGTATGGCCACAGGATCTCCGGAGAGAGGAAGTTGAGGGCACGCAAAGGTTACTCGGGACATAGCGGAAGGAGGAGATTGCTGGTAGGCGCGACGGCGGAAAGGCAGCAAGGGGCGCAGGGGGAGGGGTAAGCAGCCGGTGCAGCTAAGCGCAACACGATGGCACAGAGCAACTGGGAGGCCGATAAGATGTAAGGGTTTTCACTCCAAGAGTTTTGCTGCAAATGCCGTTCTCTCGCCTTAAGATGTTTTTAACAGCGTTACGAGCATTGGAAGGATGCGGATATATCTGGAGAGTGTTGGACGAGCTATTGTTCCGTAAGGTGTGGTTGTGTAGGGCACTAGTTCAACACTTGATTCGCAGCGAACGACATCAAAAAATAACCCAGATTAAACTAAAATGAAAGAGGAGCTGAAAGAGCTGAGGCGAATCATGATACTAGCGGTAGCGTACCGATACAATAGAAGGTTAAAGCTGGTCAAGTATTTCTACCTTCCTTCAAATGGAGTTGTAGTTGGATTTCAAGTGTGCCTTGAGTTTGGTGGGAAGTTCGCGTGGAGGAACTTCTGTGGGTGGAAACCAGCGTGATAGTGCAAACGCAGAAATTTATCGTTTGACATAGTCTATGAATCCAACGCGGGGTTCGGAAAGTGGACGCAAGCAGTATCGTGCTTTTGAGAGCAGCTGCGGTGAGGAAGTTGGTAGCATGCTGCGCGACGAAAATGGACGCTGTGCTGTTGAAGAAACAGCAGACGAGCACCTGATTGGAGCTAGCCACGAAATGAGCTCGGTAGTGTGTGTCGTAGGCACGTCGTCAAGGTGGTTGGGGAGGGTCGAATGGAGTCCTGGTGCGAGACCGTCAGGCCTCCGGACTGGGCTCTGATGCAGGGGAGGTTTGTAACGGTGGAGTGTGATGTGGGTTTGTTGTGCAGGCTGGATGTGTACATATACGACTATCTGATAAAGAGGAATCTGCAAGCATCGGCGAAAGCGTTTCTGAACGAGGGCAAAGTGTCGTCCGACCCCGTTGGTACGTTGGTGTTGAGTTTGTGCTATGATGGGCCGGGGACAATGAAGGCGAGGATGGTGGCATGGCTGGGTGACGTGGTTTGCAAAGAAGTTGAAGTGAAGGCGTGTTTGAGGTCCAGTTGAGAGCAAGTGAAGTGTGTGAGAGATTTGGAGTGGTGCAACATGTCAGTGTAGCTGGTGGTGCCGTGATGCGTGATGAGTGTAAGGGTGCATGAGTGGGTGTCGTTCTGCCGGGTTTGCATGCGATTGTGGGAAGGTACTGGACGCATGGCGTATTTCATAGATTGAGGTGGACGAAGAGCAATGGGAAGGCTAAGTAGGTTATGTTGTGGCTGCTCATGTCACAATGAGCGGGGAAGGTGACGTTGGGTGGTCGGGCATGGGACTAACAAGACGGGGATGGGGTTGGGGTGTGTTGTTCAGCGATCGATGCACCGGGAGGGTTTTTGTTCGAATGGTGGTCGGTGTTTTGGGACATCTTTATTGCCCGCACAAATGAGAAGCATTCGGAGGTGGCAGCGTCGTACATTGAGGTGAGGGTGGCTGTTGTGGTTGGGTGGCATGGTAGAGGCGTAGGACGAAGGCGTGCAAGCGTTGTTTGGGGTCGTTGTTGAGGCGTAGGAGGGAGGGAAAGGCGGCATGGTGTGGGGGTGACAGAGTCGTGAGGTAGGGAGCAAGAGTGTTGGAGGGTGCAGGGAGGGATGCGTGGGATATGGGTGGAAATGTGGGAATGGATGGTAGCGGTTTGGATAGGTGGCAAGTTGGGCAGGTGAGGATGCGTGAGCGTGGAAAGACGCAGGTCCTTTTGTGGTGATGTAGTGAGAGTGTGGTTTGAGAGCTGGAGTGGTCTGAGAGGTGGTTATAGTGGTGGTGCGAGTGGGCGGTGTGTGCGCGGACAGTGGGTGATGTGGTGTGGTGTGGTGTGGTCAGACGCAGCAGTTGAAAGCTCGCGAGCAGCAGCAGCAACAGCAGCAGCAGCAACAGCAGCAAGCTCAGGCGCAGCAACAACAAGCGCAGCAGCAGCAGGTCCAGCAGCAGCAGGCTCAGCAGCAGCAGGCGCAGGTGCAGCAACAGCAAGTGCAGCAACAGCAAGCTCAGCAGCAACACCAGCAGCAGCAAGTGCAAGCGCAACAGCAGCAGCAGTTGCAGCAGATGCAACTGCAGATCTTGCAACAGCGGCATGCACAACAACGGAGAGAAGCGAGCTCGCATCTGCTGAACGGGTCTGCGAACGGTCTGGGTGCAGAAGCGATGCTACGACAGCCGACGGCGAACGCGATGGCAACGAAGATATACGAAGAGCGACTGAAGCACCCGCATCAGAGGGATGCACTGGACGAGACAGCCATGAAGGTAGTAGTGATGGGACGAGGATTCGCGTGTTGTTTGAGAGAGCAGAGGTGTAAGTGGATGTGGCAAGGGGGTTGCAGTGGTGATGATGGATGTGGTAGATCCGGAGTGTCGCAGAGGGCGTTGAACAGGGTGGAGTGTGGTGGGGAGGATTGAAAATGATGGGTGTTGACTGTGGATTGGTGGTGGGTGTTGTGGGTGCAGAGGTATTGGTTCTGGGTGCACGAGGGGTTTTGGCGGTTTTGAGTGGCGCGCATTGTGTCGGATGCCGTGGGCGGTGGGGGAACGTCCAAGTTGTGGAAATGGGATGGTGGTTGGTGGTTGGTGGGATGGTGGGGGTGGACGTTGGATGGTTGATTGCGAGGTAGAGCATGGTTGGAAGTGGGAGTGGAAGTTGAGGTGCAGGGGCTGATTGTGGCGTTGGTTTTGAACAGGCCGTTACTTGCTGGGAATGCAACGACAGCTCTGCAACAGGTTCAAGTGCGATCGCAGGTGTCAGGATCCTCGCAGGTGGTGGTCAGGTGTCTGGGCGGTGGTGGTAGGATGTTGTAGTGTGGAAGTGTTTCAGATAGCGTGTGGGCTGCGGGATGCATAGTTGTGGTGGTGTGGTAGGAGTGGTGGAGAAGCAAAGGACTGATGGGACGTGGTTGGCGATGCAGGATAACAAGAACGATGTGCTGAACCAGAGGTCTCCAGCTCCAGAGTCGGGGATGTTTGGAGTGCCAGGGGTGGGACACTCGAAACCCGCGTTGCTGAGTCCAGGTAGGTGGTGTTTTGGGGGCGGTGATTGAAGGGTGGTGATGAGTTGTGTGGCGAGGAATGGGCAAGGGGCGGGGTTGGGGTGTGGTTGGTGGAAAGAATGATGACGTTGCTAATGGTTGTGAAGGGTCAGCAGGTGTGAATCAAGGCGTGAACCAAGGATCGTTGAAAGGGTGGCCACTGAGTGTAAGTTTCGAACCGATTGTGGTGTGGCATGGCGTAGTGAGTGAGGAGTGGAAGTGGGAGATGGGCAAATGTTTGTGAGGTGGTGGTAGCGGGAGGAGTAGTTGGACGAGGGCGGTTGTGTTGTTATGGGGATGCGAAGGGTAGTGGGGATGTTATGGATCGGAAACGCGAATGGATGCAGGGTGGGATGGGGTTGGGCTGGGAGGCGAGTGTGATGTGGGTGGCGTGTGTGTGGAGGTGTTGCGAAGGGTGTGGGTTGGAGGTGACATGTGGAGGCGTGTGTGGCTGGCAGGGTATGGATCAGCTTCGGCCCGTTTTAGCAGGGCAGGGTCAGAAGCCGTTCATTCAAGGTCCGAACCAGTATCAACAGTTTCAGATGCTGACGCCACAGCAGCAGCAGCAGCTTCTGTTACAAGCCCAGGCACAGGGGAACATGTCGAGCTCGGGATCTCCGCTGTTGAACGAGATGGATCCACGGCGTTTTCGGGTGCTGTTGGGAGGCAGGAGCGGGCTGACGAAAGACGGGCAGTCGAACGCAAGCAGCGATATTTCGGGAGGTGGCGTGGGATCTCCGATGCAAGTGGCTTCGTCGCTGCCACGAGGCGGTCCGCAGGACCAGACACAGACGGAGCTGATGATGAAGGTATGTAGACTTGCCGGAAAGGCGTGAGTGGACGTGGTGGAAGGGTGTGCGAGGGTATGTGGATTGTGTCGGAGGCATGCGTAGAACGTGTGTGTGTGTGTGTTGGAGTGCGAATTACGGTGTGGTTGCAGTGAAGGTGGTGAATGCGGGAGAGCAGAGAGGTGTGTGCAAAGTTGGGATGGTGAGAGTGGATCGTTGCGATGCTTTGCAAGGACGTAATGAATGAGGCGGTAACGTGTGAGGGATGGCATGGTGTGGGTGTTGAGAGGTGGAAAGTATGGTGGTGCGAGATTGGTATGCACGTAGGTCATGGTGGATGCAGATGGAAGGGTGAGGAGCGAGGGTGGTGAATGGGAAGGAGTAAGACGGGTGTGGAGGATGGAGGTGGAGAGGGGGGGTTTGATGACGTGGATAATGTGGCAGTGTTGGTGGGTTGGGAGGTGATAGTGGATAGTGTTGGTGTGGAGTGTTAGAGGTGGGAGGGGGTATGGATGAGACGTGAGGATGCTAAGGCCGTTTGGTTCCTTGGTTGCTGACGTTAAGCAAATGAAGCAGCTTCAACAAATTCAGCAGCAGAGCCAACAGCAGCAGGGCGGGAACCATCAACAGCAGAATGCTGCGACGCCTCAGCAGCAGCAGCAGCAACAACAGCAGCAGCAGGATAGGTTGGGTCAAGTGAACGTGGACGTGTCGAATTCGTTCCGGCAAAGTGAGCCCGTGTACGGAGGCCTGGAGCCGAGTCCGAGTACGAATAGCACCGGCACGGGAAAGCAGGTGCGGGGGTTGGTTGGCAGAGATTTCGGGCGTTGTTTCGGGGAACATACCTACCTGTCGTCTTGCATTGCACGCGTAGTTTTGAAGCAAGGGTGTTGTGGGGGTAGGATTTGTTCTTTGGTTAGAATGAGTTTTGGCTTGTTGAGAAGAGGAGATTCCTGTGGTGGCGTGATGTTTGGTGATGTAGTGGACGTGAATGTGGCGTTCTCGTGTTTGTCTTGTAGAGTCAGATGCTATGTTGCTATGAAGTTTGTAGTACGAGGAGGTAATTGGGTGCAGTAGTAAAATGTGAGGCAGTGATTGCGCAGTCCAGATGTTGTGCATGGTTTGTGTCTGTGTGCACGTTGTATGATTGGGAACGTGGCTGGGTGGGTTGTCAAGGTGAAGGAACCACGTGGATCATTTCTTATGCTGCTTGTTTTCCATCTTTGTGGTGTTTGTTATGGTTTTCATTGTGGTCGTCGTCATCATGGGAGGCACTGAAATGGTTGCACGGAGCTGGATTTAGGCGTAGTTCTACTTTGTCGTCGACTGTTCCCAATCACAATCGTTGTCTTTATCGTAACAGTGTTTATGATAGTAATGATAATCTGAGCTGGTGGAAGTGAAGTGTTTTCTGGAAATGTTGGCCAGGCTGTCATTAAGTTGTGCTGGGGCTTTTTGTAGCGCTGAACCCGGAGGGACGACTTTGTCCGTCTGACAATGAAATTCGATAGTATACGAGCTTGAAGTAGTTTTGAACTGTTTGGCTGAAAGGGCAGGATTGAGCGTCGTACAAACAGGCAAGATAAGACCACCTCACCTTAAAATGTATGTGGGTTGGGCTAAAGGCTGCTGCAAAGGTTGCCCCGAGTGCAAGAAAGAGAAAGCAGCCGGCGTTATCCTCGGGGCCTGCGAACAGTACTGGAACCGCGAATACTGCGGGTCCGAATTCAGCACCTTCGACCCCATCTACGCACACACCTGGGGACGTCATGTCCATGGCTGGAGCATTACAACACAGTGGCAGCACCTCGAAACCGTTGCTGATGTATGGTGCCGATGGAACTGGGCCGTTGGCATCACCATCCAATCAGCTGGTAACCAGTTGTGCACCCGTAAGTTTGCGTATGTGGAGTGTGTTAAATATGAAAGGCTGGTTCTTGTGGCGTTCTGTGTGATTAGTTCCCGGGCGTCTGCCCGGAGTGCATGCGGTGCATGTGTGGTTTCGTTGCGTATGGTGAGGAGAACATATGGTGCGAGTGTTGGAGATCTTGATCGCTTCGGTCTGAGAGGGCTGGGGAGGTTGAGAGAGAGTGTACGATGTTGCTGTGCCTGAGTGGGAATGACGACGCCTCCTTTATGAGTAAATTGCTTTAAAAGTTGCAGTTTCCCCCAGGAGCAGTTCGATGGATTGACCGGGTGGTTTTCTATGTTTGTATTATGTTTGGTAGAGGGGTGCGTTGAGATTCGAGTTGGTGGGTTGTCTTGGGAAGGACGATGGGTTGATGTGATCGTTGGTGAGCATTCTGGGTGTTGTTGCGAGGTCTAGCGTAGGGTGTGTGTTACTAGGATGTCACGGATGTTGATGCCACGAGTGAGTGATGGGTTTGGGGCATGATGTTTGTGGGTTGCAGGCTGATATGGACCGTTTTGGTGAGGATGGGTCGTTGGACGACAACGTGGAATCGTTCCTGTCGCACGAGGAAGCCGATCCACGGGAGTCCCTTTTCGGCGGCAGCAAAAGAAGTCCTGCGGGACACAGCATGGACGTTTCCAAAGGTAAGGGAAAACGATGTATCCCGGTTTGGAAGCTCTCCACCTTTGAGGATGGGCGTGGTCGGGACAGCGGATCTGTGTGAAAGAATGAAATAGTGGTGCATTGAGGAGGTTGCGGTGATTGATTGATAGTGTGGGAGTGGTGAATCAGGATTCTCTTTCAGCGAGGTGACGTGTCTGCGAGCCAGCACGAGCAAAGTGGTGTGCTGTCATTTTTCGTCGGATGGGAAGCTGTTGGCGAGCGCAGGCCACGATAAGAAGGTAATGACGCGAAGGGTCGTTGGTTGTGTGTGTCGGTCGGTGTCGTGGTTGGAGCTGGGGCTGTTGAGTGTGAGTCGCGAGGGATGGGTCTGAGTGGGCAGTGGTGCTGGAAAGGGCTCGGGGAAGAGGCGTAATCGTGCACTGCATGCGCGAGTGGTGGATGACGCGAAGTATGGTGGACTGTGTAGTCGCTTGTGGGGGATGATGGGTCCCCAGGGATGACCAGATTGAGAGAGTGGCGAGTCTGGGAGATGCAGTTGTGTTGAGATGTGGGTGGTGTTTGATGGACAGGCTGTTTTGTGGAATATGGATGCGTTGAATCTGAAGAGTTCGCTGGAGGAGCACTCTTTGCTGATAACTGACGTACGGTTCAGCCCAGGTTCAACAAGGCTGGCAACGTCGTCGTTCGACAAAACGGTGCGGGTGTGGGACGCTGACAGTGTAAGTGGGCAGGTGACTCGTCGGTGAGGGCGTGGGCGTGGTTGTGTGTGTATGTGTGTGTGTGTGTGTGTGTGTGTGATGGTACCTTTTTGTTGCATGCAGCAGATTTGCTGTCGCCGTGTCGTAGATGGGATGCCCGGTGATTCGAGTGCGGGATTGGTGGCAGAGGTGAAGGGGAAGTTTATAATGGGACCTGGGTTGGGTGTGGTTTGCGCAGCCAACTTACTCGATGCGGACCTTCACGGGGCATCAGACGTCGGTGATGTCATTGGATTTTCACCCGACGAACGAGGATCTTCTGTGTTCGTGCGATGGCGACAGCGAGATTCGGTACTGGAACGTGAGTCAGGGAGTATGCACGCGTGTGTTCAAGGTACGTGACCCGAGTGGACGCGGGTATTGCGACATAGAGCAGCGCAGGAATGATGTGAAGACGTGGTGGAGTAAACAAGGTTGTGTGGGGGATGTGCAGGGGGGCATGACGCAAATGAGGTTCCAACCTCGGTATGGGAGGTTGCTTGCAGCAGCGGCGGAGAACGTGGTATCTATTTTCGACGTGGAGTCGGAAACTTGCGTGCACACGCTACAGGTGCGTGTTTGTGGAGGGTGGTGAGCAACTTGGGAGGGTCATGCAGGCGAGGGATCGGTGAAGGAATGAGTGCAGAAGCTGACGTGAGAGTTGTTGGTATTGTTGGACGGAAAGTGGATGCTGTTGGTACAGAATGATGTCGGTGGTGGTGGTGGAGTTAGTTGTCGGTTGGTGGTGGTGTGTGTTAGTTGACGGCTGTGATGTGGTAGTGAGTGGGGAGGATGGTAGGTGTGACGAGGATGAAAGGGCTGAGTGTGGTGACGGTGGGAATGTGCAGAGACATACGAAACCCGTGCACTCGGTGTGCTGGGACGCCAGTGGGGACTTCGTGGCGTCGGTGAGTGAGGATTCGGTGAGGGTTTGGAACTTGGGGTCCGGCGGAGCGGAGGGCGAGTGCGTACACGAGTTGAGCTGCAACGGGAACAAGTTCCATTCATGCGTGTTCCATCCGAACTATCCGTCGTTGCTGGTGATCGGATGTTACCAGGTAATGGGGTGGGGGTGGGGGACGTGAATGCGTTGATGATGACGAGATGGGGGTGCAATGGGATAGGGTGGCAGCGTGCGTGAGGTGCGTGTGGAGGTGTGGTGTTTGGAAGTTGAGGGCGTGTGGTTGGATGGGGAGTGTGATTGAATGGGCGTGCGTGGATGAGATGTGGTAATTGATGGCGCATGCGCATTGGGGTGCAGTCACTGGAGCTTTGGAACATGGTAGAGAAGCAAAGCATGACGGTGCCAGCGCACGAGGGTCTGATAGCTGCGCTAGCGTCATCAGCGGCAACTGGGATGGTTGCGTCGGCGAGCCACGACAAGACCGTGAGATTATGGAAATGATGGGGGTGGGGAGGTGTGGTAGGAGACGGGTGCGAGGCAGGGTGGGTGGGCAGTGGGAAGGTTGTAGCAGTGGCGCAGCGGCGGTGGCGGTGTGCAGCTGGTTTAGGAGACGTTGCGGTGGAGGAGTGGGGTGGACAGTGGGGTGAAGTGGTTTAGAAGCGAAGGGGAAGGTGATGTGGAGGGCCATGGGGCTTGTGGGTATTAGTGGGTATGTTAGATGTGCGTTCGGAGGACCTGAGTTGGGAGGACTCGAGGAATTTTGGAAACGTAGGCGACGGTGTTAGACGATTAGACGAGGAGGCGGAATTTTGAAGAGGCGTATGGGGTTAGAAGATAGGTAGTGGGCGAGGACGGCAGAGCGGAGTAGGTAAAGGATTTTTGGCAGGATGGACTGAAGCCGAAAGATTGAGGCGAGCAGCTCCTGTAAACAGCAGCGAAAGTTTGTAGGAAGTATGTGAAATTTGGAATCGGGGCGTGAGTTTGTGGAAATGCGTGTGTTGTGTGCGCGTGCAGCCTAGGTTAGTGAGCATATTGAACTGTGTTTGTTCAGAAGAGGGAAATGTATTAGTTTTTGGATTTGCGTTTGACATGAGCGTGTGTGATGTTGTCGTTGGTTTCTCTGCTGGAGTTGCACGGCGAGTTTAATGTGAAGATCATTCAGCAACTCAATGCACAGATTCATGTCGTTGTGCAGTCTGACGCTGGATTGTGAATATATATTTGTTCATGATCTAGTAGAAACTTTACTAACTATTAGAGAAAATATTCTAACATATACTACTACAACTAATTAGTGTAAATTATGAGACAAGAATGGCCCCACAATTGTAGAGTGTAGTTGCAAGATTTTATCATGGTTTTGTGTTATTAATTTTTATTGTGTACTTAAATGCATTTATTTTTATCTAAAATCCATTTTTTTTATAAGGTTTAGTGAATTGAGAAAAAAAATCCACTTGAATAATAAATTTAACGTGTTGAAAAAATTGTAATTTTGTTAGACGAAATGAAAGGCTTTACCATTTCTTGTGGTTGTGTCCATGTGATGTATTTATATTCATAATATTGTGTCTTGAGTCTTAATTAGCAATGAGTTTTATAAATAAGGGGACAATTTTATAGTTCCATACTATAGATTTGAATAATCTTTGAATTATTGTAAAGATGTGAAGTCAATTAAAATGATCAATATTAAGATGGTGGTAGTAATGTGGTCAGGCTTTGGACCTAAGTGTCATTCTAAGACTTTGGACCAAAGTGAATTTTGATATGATAGTTTTAATAAAATCAACAAAATTAATGAGCAAATGTGGATTGTTGTACATTTATTTGTACACACAAAATTAGTTAGGCTTAAATAGTTTGATAGTAGCACTTAGAAGGATTGTAAAATATAAAATGAATTCATATTTTTACTAGTAAAAAATACTAAAGAAGTAACAACTTACTATATTTCTAAGAATGATAAATTGTCTTGAAACAACTTCATATGTGATGGAGGATAGATCTTTCATGAAATTTAGTTCAATTAATTTAATAAAATATTTAAAAATAAAAATAAAAATAGACCTCTAGAAAGGTTAATTAATTTTTATATTGAATCTTTTTAATTTTATTTAAATTTTAGAATAAAATAATTAAAAAGATTTTTTAAAAATAATTAATAAGATCAATTGACTCTATAATTAAAAATAAATAAATGAATGAAAGAATTCCACTTCTTTAAAAGGATGCCATTCATTTAGTTAGTTTTTTGAATAATATTTAGTCCAAATCTAACTTATCAAATTATCTTAAATGCTGTAATTTTTTAAAATTAATTGAATGTCAGCTCTATTAATAAAATTATTTTATCAAATTTTATTATTATGATGTATAATTTTTCATTATTATTATGATTTTTTCATCATAAAGTTTACTTATATCAAATACTAATACCCGCTGTAGTTAATGGGAGTTCATTCTTTCAAACCAACACTCTTTTTATATTCAAACTTTTAATTCAACTTATTTTTAAAGAATTATTTATATAAATTCTCACCATGTAAGTAATGCCATGCTAATCTTTTATTATTTTATATATTTAATGTAATTCATTAGTAACTAAGGAAAGTCGATAAATCTAGTTTCAATTATTTTATATATATATATATATATATATGAAATTATTTTCCTCGACAATAATTGACGAGGTCGACACGACGGGTTAGCGTGGTGTGAATCTCCCCTAGTTGATACCTTGCAGCCTCTTCCGATACCCCAATGCATTATCGGTAACCCGGATGATACCCTCGAAACCCCACATGACCCTGCCCACGTCAGTGGTTGTGGATGTCGGACATCTCACAAGCTTAAGTGTTTGGCTTACTCTTCTGCTGTTATTTCCCCTCGTCATGCAGATTCCAGTGAGTTTTTCAATCCGAGGGCAATCAACATGCGTCGGCACTTTGGCGATTCGTCGAAGTCAAATTGTTTAGAATAGTTTTGTAGGTGTTGTTTTTGCTGAAGATTCTTTGCTTTTGAACAGCGGCGGCTACAGAGCTTGCAAGCTTTAGATAGAAGTCCGTGAAGGAAGAAGGTGACTATGCTGGAAGAGGCACTAGATTGGAAGGGAGATGGATTGCCGCCTGGTGCTCTCATTCTTATTAAAGATTGCGTGGCTGCAAAGGGCGGATTCCTTCTCACTTTCATGTTGAAGAAATTGCTCACGTCTTCTGCCCATGGTGATGGGAGTTTTGGGCGTACGCGAGTGGTATTTGTGGCCATGGCGGAGCCGTTCTCTCATTATGGCCGGATTGCTAAGAAACAGGTGTGAGTAATTAATTCCGCAGGTGAATCGAGTAGAGAACGAGATTCTGTAGCTTTTGATGAAACTTAGGCTGAGATTGGAGCGATGGTGACCACATTAGGCCAGACAATTTTGAGTTAGGGTTTATGGAGCACTTTTGTGTATCGGTTCTGTTAATGAATTCTCACCGAGATTTGATGTTTTGTGATGGAGGTAGGGATGCAATCTGCTTCAATACCGGGACAATGGGCAATTGGTGTTTCTTGATATGATGGCTGCTGGTAATCACCTCACCTTGCAAGCCAGAGGATCAAAGGAGCAGGTTCCTTCTCCTCTTCAAAGGCTCTATCAAATAGTGAATGGGATTGTGAAGAAGATAAAATCACAGAATGCAAGTGATCGGACAGTGATAATGATAGACGATGCCTCTCTTCTTGAGATCTCTGCGGGTGGCAAGTCCGACCAGGTTCTCTCTTTCTTACAATACTGCAGGGCTATTCGTACAGGGAATAATGTGAGTTTTCTTCTCCTGCTGTTCTCACGACGGGTTTTTCAGAACTTCTGGAATTTTTAGCTTATTGATATTGAGGTTATTGCTAGGATTAGGTTAGTTTATTTGGAATTGAAATATCCTTGTCGTCGCAGGTTGTACATGTGATTTTCGAGCTATTAAATATCTTGAGTGATGTGCAGAGATGCTCTGTTGTTGTGGTCGTGCATGGAGATACGGACTTTAGATATGGTGCTGCAGGGCTGGACAGCGGTGGCTATGGTGAACAGGGTGGACAAACAGCTTCATCTCTGGCACAAGAGCTTGACCACATAGCCGACGTCACAATTTCGGTGGATCCACTATCCTCAGGTCTTGCAAATGATGTTCATGGCCAGGTTTGTAAATTCTAATGACACGAAAGCCCTAGATATGTTGATCAAGGAAAGGAGTCTTGCTGATGTAACGATAGTTTTCATTGCCTTGTTAATTTTATATGTATAACATGTAAGTTTTAGTCACCTTGGGAGTTCCTATGTCTTTGGAAAAAAAGTGGCGGTGTGCAGAAGTATTAGGTGCTGATAAACGTTTGATTTGTGTCCAGGTAACTATCATCCATTGGAGTGACGTGCTCTCTAGCAGGGAATCACGAAAGGGTGTGCAAACATTACAATTCAAGTTAATGGAGAACAATACTTCTTTCTTTCATCCCGGTGGATGCCTCTGATATGAAAGTAAACGCTGCTACATTCATTAGTTTTGAGTTTTAAACAGGTCAGGTCCGTTGATCGTGGGTAGAATCATTCTTTGCAAAAGATAGTTTATAGCATAAGAACGTTTCAAGCTAGAGGCTAATGTCTTAGTGAGTGTACAGTACTTTTGTCTTAACATTCTGATGCGTTACTAAGTGCACATCTGACACTAAAGCGTTCCAAAGTGCCATGTCCATACATTACGATAGGCGATCATAAATTCCAAGTTTTCGAGTATTTTCTGGTATGTCCATTTTTCGAAGTGCCCTCGTCTTCTCAACAGTGCAAATGTGCTGTGCCTTGTCTACAATCTTCTTTTGAAATTTCCTTCTTTTCGAAGTTATTCAAGTTCCATCTCTAACTGGACTGGATGTCATCGTATCAGGTATATGTATTTACAGGGCCTCTTGTACTCTTGCAATCGCTTCGTCCCTTAACCGGAAAGATTCTTTTCTTTTCTTTTCTTTTAGCAGCGACGAACCCATCTCCTCACCGCTCTTGTCCCACAACTTCGAACGATCTCAGAGAGGCAGGGGCTTTCTCAAGTTAAAATTTGGATGTCACCATGAAGTCAAATGGGACGAGATCTAGCAAATGTAGAAGTGTAAGCAATAAACGCCGCTTTCCGACAATCAACTAGTGACAGGTGACTAACCCACAACTCCCACAATACTTTGAAAGCGTTTGTAATGCATCATTGACGTGCAGTTCATGATTGAAGCAAGTTGCTTTCTACTCACATAAGAGCCTCTTTGCGTTAGAAAACCTCGAAAACAAGACCACTTCATCCTTCACTTCCATCACCTCATTTGTCCTTCGCTGACACCAAATCTTTGAATTGATGCTTTTATATCTGAACTGATTTTTATATCTTATACAGTTTATAGCTAATATTTGATATAGATGGATTTAAAAATAAATAAATTCTACACGTTTTTATGATTTTTTTAATATCTCCATTCAAATTATGGTTATGTTGATATTACAAATTTTATAACCTTATTTGGTTCTTAAATAAAATAAAATATTAATGTCAATGATTATAATTACAGTAATAATAAATAAACAAATAACTAAAAATAAATTTTCTTAATAAAATAGGTTTTATTCTCAAATTATTAAAAAATTATTAAAAAATTTAATATTTTAAAAATATACAATAACTTGAAGGAGATTTTTAAATATATTAGAATATTCTAAATGATAAGCAATAAGATTGAATTATGTTAGATTGGAAAAATCTACCCTATGATAGTACAATATTTTAAAAGATCGATTAATTTACATAAAGTGTCAAACCAATCACATTATATATTTAACTTGAAATATTTTAATATTTTTTCAAAATGAATTAGTTTACATTTTTGTGACTTTAAAAGTGTTTCATTTAAAAAATTTCAATTACTTAGAGCAACAACAATTTTTTAAAAATAAAGAGTAGTTGCAGAAGTTTCTAAAATCAATAAAATCAATTATTTATTTAATATACATATTACAATTTTTATTTTTTCAATATTGTGGAAAAGTTGGACCATAAGATTTTTACAAAAGAATATGTAAAGGAGTAAAATGCTAAGTTGACTTGTGGGTGACAAATTTGTCCAGTATTGCAGTCAAGTTTCAGTCAGAATATGGCAATATACCCATTTTTATAGACTTGTTAACAAAACAAAAAGCACATGTATTACAATTTGTGCAAGAAATAATACTGATTGTAACACCCAAATCCTGACGACACCCATTCATCAGCTTCATGGCCGGCAACGCAACCATGTTGCATTTAGCATCATCGTTTCCTTGGTCAAGTTAGCATCGGATTCTGTTGCGAAGTTTTGTAAATGTTACATACGTTTCATGTCATGAAGATTCCTGTATACGAGAAGCTACAAGGTTGGAATAGCCTGCGCATCAATAATACACCATGCATCCAACACTAACGTAAGATCACAACCCTTAGAATCGTATGAAGAAATGCACTAATGCTGAGTAACAGTCTGCTGACATGAACAAAATTCTAATCTCCCTTCTGAAGTTCATTCAAGTTTACCTCTCAGAATGGCTGAATTCTTGTGAGCTAAGAGCCACTGTCTCGGTAGCAAAACACAAGTCACTTGACGCACATACGACAACACAGAACTCACCATGACATCATGAACATCAAAACGACTCCGTCAGAATCAGCCACAAATTTCTTCGCTACCACACATTCATTTGCATTCAACGTGGCTGGAAGTAACCCAGGACAAGATATCCAACCCGCTAGCAGAAGCTCAAATGCAATAATGCACAGCTCTGACGAGCGAATACTTGGCTGCGAAAGTGTTCAGCTCCTCAGAACCCAATGCAACCGACTCAACGTACACGGCCCTAGTTTCAGTGTGTGACCTCATGGTGGAAACTCCAAGGCGCAGGAGCACGGACCCCTTCAAACGTGAGCTTTCAAGGCCTGCTGTGTGCCATGCAATCCATAAATCAACAATCCCTACTGTGCAGAATATCGACACTTCATTATCTAGACAAAATACAACCTGGACATGGCGACGGAGGTTGATCCGCACACCAGGAGAGGTGTCAGAGCTTACCAGATTGCAGAGTTGGGATGGCCCAGCTCCCTTGTCGATGTGAGGGCTTACGTCGCTGACTGTGCTGCGGTGAATTCATGCACCGCGGCCGAGAATGCTTACCTCTCCTCTCATCACAATACTACGTTTGTTGTTATTTGTAAAATGTGGTGTGAGTCCATAGTCAAGTTGTAACATGTTTTTGTTGCTTTTTGTCACACGTAGTTGTAACATGTGTTGTTATCGGTTCAAAAGTTTGAACTTTGCAATGTGGGGTGTTACGTCTTTTTATTGGTACATTGGGTCTTTGCTGACGCCCAGTTCTGGTACCCTCTGTAATATTTCTGGAAGTGATGGTGTAAAAATAGGTCGTGGGCATGGATGCTCCATGATGCAGCACTAGCATTTGTTGCTTCAAGTAAAGGAATGCTCGAGAATAATTTTGGAGTTGTATAAAAAGTTCACAGTAGACTCTTCAGGTTTTTAAGGACAAGA
Organism: Physcomitrellopsis africana; assembly: GCA_036785485.1. NCBI lineage: Eukaryota > Viridiplantae > Streptophyta > Bryopsida > Funariales > Funariaceae > Physcomitrellopsis > Physcomitrellopsis africana. The sequence goes on along the minus strand of JAWRVF010000021.1, from coordinate 492,536 downwards.
AAAAAGAATTTTTAATCCTTTGATGGTGTAATACCCTTTCTTGAAGAATCTATGAAAGATCCTTTGATAAAGGAGCCCTTTCAAGATGACTTATTAAGTCACTGTACTCTATAAATTTTAGTTAATTTCTAAAATTTGTAATTTATGGAGTTAGCTCAATCTAGAAGTAGTTAAATGTGGCATATTATCTCCTTTAATATATATATATATATATATATATATAAAAGGTTATTTTATAAAATATCTTTTGTATATATTATTATTATAAAAATCATGTTTTTATATTATATGCTTTTATAAATTACTCTTATGTGTTTGACATGTGAATAATTGCAATTTTGATTCTACAAAAACACTTTTATTAAGTTAAGCTTTACATTATTTATTTTTTTAAAATTTTAAATTTTAAATAAGAGTTGGGATTTTTATAATTTTTATTTTCTGCAAAACTGAGTACAAGTAAAGTTTAGTTTATTGCAAAAATCAATCTACGTCATTATTCATTATTGTTTAGATTTAAGATTTTAGTTGAATTTTATAGTCATAAAGATAGAAAATCTTAAAAATTAAAAGACAATAATAATTACTATTAAACCTTATCATTGAAATAAAATAATTACAAACTATACTTAAATTTACATACTATATTCTATTACAAACTATACCCTGTCACAAAATTTCTAATTTAAAATATATTAATAAATAAACTAAAAATACATAAATCACAACATTAGAAATGTGTAAAAATGTACGTGGAATAAATATTTTGAAATTTAATTTTAAAAATGGATTAGATTCTATATTTACAAAGAAAAAACAAATTGCATCTTAATTGGACATTCCATTACAGTCTAATCCTAATTGTACATCCACACTACATCCATTCAAGTGATACTTATTGCAGACCTTTTGTGCAACAAAAGATTAATTCTCATAGCAATCAACAATCACGCAACCCTGTACAATCTTATCAAAAAGCCAAGTCTCTGCAAATCCCTCCTAGTTCTAATCCTACAAGACAGAAAGTGCTAAGATCTAGACCTTGTCTCTGAGCGTAGTTTCATCCAACTAATGTGCAAACTTAAAACCAAAGCCATGGGCCCTTGTAATGGATCCTCTAACATTAGAATGTACCAGAGATCATGGATACTGGCAAAGGTGTGGAAGCATAACAAATAACAAGAATTTAGCTTTTAAATGGCATGACATTGTAACAAGTTTAGTCTTTAATTATATCACTATATGATTAATTATTTTTAACTTATTATATAAAAATAAAAATAATTATACATATGTGTGTATATATATATATATATATATATATATATATTTAATTCTAATGATGCGGATTCAAATGTCATGAATCTAATTGTTGTACAATCTAATCCATGTATAGTAATTAAAACTTATAATACCACTAAAAATCCTCAAATTTTAAAATTTTCAATTTTAAGCTTATAAATTGTGAGTTGTCTATTCATGTACCAACTCTAAATTGAAACTCTTCAAACTTAAATTTAATAATAATAATATTATTTTTTATGCACTTTTAATATTAAAACTTTTATTTTTAATAAAATATATTAAAAATATATATTAAATTTATTTTATAATTTTAAAATAAATTTATGGTGGCTTATTCAATGTAAGAATCAACTGTTTTTAGATTTTTTTCCATAGATGTGAATGTGTACAATCATTGTTGATGTGCTATATGTATATATATTTATTATTATTATTATTATTATGGCTTAAAAGCTTCAAATGTTATAGAATTTGTGTTTGTCTAAAACATTTGAATATTGCCAAATGTTGTGTTATTTTATAATGATGTTATGATTTTTATATTATTTATATTATTTTATGAATGTTTATTACAAATTCGATGATTTTAAATGATATATCAAAAATTAGTATTGAAGTTTATTAAAAAACGTATAGAAGAAGTTGCATATATATAAGATTGATGCTATCCTTATTTTTACAAATGCCTTGTATTTTAGTCTTAGTTCAAGATTTTTTAGTCACTTGTATTTGGCAATAGCCATTGTAGTATGTTCTTATTTTATAAATATATATTTATTTGATATTCTTTGATATTTCTATCTCAATTTCTATTAGAATATATATATATATATATATATATATATAATTAGATTTGTAAAATTTATAAAAATAAATAAATAAAATTTTATTTAGATATTTATTTTAAATTAATATAAAAGTAATTGGAGATCACAAAATATTGTAACAAATATTTGAAAATTTATGGCTAAATTTTTATTTTTTTTGATGAACTTAATTTTGTACAATGTATGTTAATAAAACTCTCAAATTATAATATTAGTTTAAAATTTACTATCTAAACATACAGTACCACAATTCATATCAATTTTATATCTTTTATTTATTTTTAATGACACAAAAGTTATTGATGCTCCAATATTATAGCTTATAGTATATCCCAATTGTACCCTCAATAAGTATGTATCAAGTTATATGAAATTCAACTTCAAAAATTGTATCTTTGTTTGTTATTTTATTTATGACATGGTTAATTTTATCACAATAATAATTTTGTTCTTAGTCATATACTTCAAATATTATATTATATTTGATTTTTTAATTCTTACGACATACTTCAAATCTAATTCAGTTTGTAAATCACAAAATTTTGATTTTTGATTATAATTTTTAGATGCATTTTTTAATAAGTTATGTTTTATTCAAGACTTGCAATGCCTGTTTTATTACTAAGGTACCAAAGGTAACAACACAAATCAGGCCCATGATAGTGGACTTCAAGTTCATTTCATGGATCTATGATAAACTCTTAGTGCAAATCTGATTAATATTTTCTGTGAAGATGCTCTCATGAACATTACAACAATCCAAAATACAATTAATTAATAGCTTCTGTTTTCATTCAATGGATGCAAGTTGAAGTTGATAACTCCATAATTTGTTATTGAATTGTGGTTTAACAAAATTTTAGAGGATATATATATATATATATATATATACATACACCCTCACATACACTATAGTTTGTACCGTGTATCCCATGCAACTTTCACTTCATTTTATGAGATAATAAAGGTCAGTAACACAATCACCAAAGACGTGTACACGAAGTTTTTGAGTGTTCTTTTTTTTTTGTTGGTTGGTTGGTTTGTTTGCTTTTTTTGTTTTCTCTACAGTTTATAAGCTACATATTCATTAAGAGTCTGTCTATATGTCTATTTATCTTACGTTATTATTTCGATGAAGGCCAAGGTGCAAAATATGACCAATATACATTATGTTCTCTTAAATCCCGCCGACTTGATATTGAATGTTAATAAGTGAGGAATGTTAACCACGTGTTATAGAACAACGGACCTTACATTACGGACTCAAAACCCAGCGGAACAACCAAAGTTTACTGATTCAAAACCAGCGGAACATCCAAAGCGTACTGATCCAAATCTGGAAAGGCATTTTGGAGATTAACCAGGTTGGACATCCGGACAAACTGTCGGTCTCAAGTACCACACATCAACCGAGATAAGGGAAAAAAACAGAAAAAGAAAAAAAAGAAGCAAAAAACAAAGAGAAAAAACGGTGAGGAGATCGCGGTGGTTTCGCAAGTTTCTCCACGGCATTGCATAACTGATTTATTTTTCTAGCACAGAAAGGACACAAATACCCACATGTATATAGCTGTTGCGTCGTCGTCACGATTCTTAGACTGTGACGATGCCTTGGCATGGTGAACCTTTGGACGCTCCTGAGGATTGCGATCAGTCGACGCAGCTAGAACATAAGCTTTCATCACTGTTCAGAGTGTACTTGATGGCAGGGATGGTGGCCAATATGTGTGGGACATCACTAAGATCTGCACTCCTCGGTGGAAGAATCAAATATTAGAGGTTGGCCGTGGGGCCTCTATTGCCATTGCTTTCCGGGTCAGCTCATGTCGACGTGATGTGGAGGAGTTAGCTAGTATCTGGCGAGGTGAAAGCGTATTCAGCGAAGCTTCAGTACTAAAAGGAATAGGTTGAATTGAGATTATAGTGGTCATATTGGGTGGTGGAGTTCCGTTTTTGTAATCGAGCTAGCTGAATCAATACCGTGTGTGCGAATGATATAAGGTGGTAGATTCTGTTGTTAACTTTTGAGGTCGCCCCGAACGATACACGCTGCTTGCAATCGGCATCGGTTTGTTCATATGGGTAGGGCGCCTTGTGGCAGGGTGCAATCTGAGGAAGGATTCTACAAAGGACCGTGGACCGAGGAAGAAGACGCTGTTCTGATTGCCTTCATCAATGCCAATGGAGAGGGCAACTGGCGCACTCTTCCCAATCGCGCAGGTAACATCACCCAACACGGTTTTGAATGAAACATACCTTCTTCACAGGTAGTTAAATTGCTTTCCTCACGTTCTGCAATGGAAATGACCTGTTCGATGCGCATTTTACAATGTCATGTTCGGGTCACTCTGGAAGTATTGGTCTAACTGGACAAGAGCAGAGACTTGCAGATAGACAATCAGGGTTAGGGTTGAGGGTTGCATTAGCAGATTCTTATCAAGGTTTGTTGATTGAATGGCAGGCTTGAAAGGTTTGTTGATTGAATGGCAGGCAGAAAAAGCTGCAGGCTAAGGTGGATGAACTACCTGCGCCCTAACTTGAAACGCGGTAACTTCTCGCCGGAGGTAGATGAGCTGATAATCAAGTTACACTCTCTTTTGGGGAATAGGTACCAACCAGCCAACTCGTGTAATCGTTTCTTCATTTGGTGGCAATAACCAGACAGGATGCGAATTTGATAGAACTTTCACAAGATTGCATAGTCTCGGCTCTTGAGTGCTTGGGAAGCTTCTACGCTCTTGAAGATGAGAACTAATCCTTGCCAATCACGTATCGTGCTGATGGTCGTTGATTGCTGGTCGCATCCCTGGTCGAACAGACAACGAGATAAAAAATTACTGGAATTCTCGGTTGAAGCGCAGGCTGAGCAGCATGGAATCCGATTCGATATGCCAAAAAGTAGTCGCAACACCATTATCAATCGCATCCTTGGAGTCATCCATCAAAGTTGAGGTGGAGATTTCGTGCAGCCGTTTGGACTCGGGCGAAAGCTCGTCACCGGGTTCCGTAGCCACAAACCTCTCATCACATTTCACCACCCCAGAAGCGAGGGATCAAGAGGCATCACTTCTCAGTGACGCTCGTGACATCTCCAACTTCCCAGAGTTTGCCATATACCCCAGCGTCATTCGGCAAGGCGAAGCCATCACTTCCACGCCCAGCAGCCATGGGACTGCGTGGTCGGAAGACGATGACTGGGATTGTTGGCCACCCCTCGAAGAAATCGCCGAGAGAAGTACCGCAGAGCAGAAGCCCCCACATGCCCAGCTGCCTGAAAGCGGTCCTTTCCATCCTGCACAGTCCAGAGTGGATATTTCCTACTTCGGGGATGGCATCTTAGATTTCGAATACGATACCCAGGAGATGTCTAATTCGCATAAGTTGATGCATTTTGCGCTCTTCTCACCCCTGCAGAGTATGGCTTCGTAACCATGGCCCAACTTCCTGCACCGCAGCTTGCAACAGTTGCTCATGCTCACATGTTGGCATCTGTGTCTCTCTGGATCTAGATGTGAACGCCACCGAGTTAGTGTGAATTGTAGCGATTGGCATCTGTCTCTCTTTCGATCTAGATGTGTACATCGAGATAGCGTGAGTTGTTTCGAATAGTCAACATCGCATGTGCTAAGTGCATTGTATGTGTTGTAGTGCCACACTGACGTTGTTTCCAGCAAGGTTGCATTCTCACCGACACACACAGACAAAATCAGAAGTCGGTAGAAACAATCAGCTCTCACTCTTGTTCAATTCATTGATTCAAAAGTTCATCCTTCAAGGGAAATTTTGGATCCAACTTTGTGCATTTGTTTGTTTGTTTGATTTTGTTTTTAGTTATATGCAAAAGTTTGTACAAGGATTATGTTGTGCTTTGAATAGAAAATCATGGTATCGAACAGAATTGAATGATCTAGGGTTTTCTTTCTGTAAAAAGTGGTTGAATAGGAAGTGAATTTGCTGGTATGGAACAAATAACAATAAATAAAAGGTAATATGAAAGGTAATAGTTTAGATGAGATATTTTATTCTTAAAGTACTCTCAAAGATATTTGTATTGCATTCTTTGCATTTTGGATAAATATTAAATTGATCCACCTAAATCTTAAATTGATCCACCACATTACTTACAATAAAATACAATTGCTGCCTCTACTAGAATAATTGGCAGATTTGACATTTTGTAGGCAGGTGAGGCTCAATATTATTGGGTATTAATAATAAGGCTTCTATTGTTTCAAATGGCAAAGGTTTGTGGTATGTTGATGCTTCAAATTAAGCAACACATTGGTTTAGCCATTGTTGCCCCAAGGCTCTTCTTGGTCTGCCCTGGTTCCTTTACAATGGAGGATTTTTTGGCCATGTGACCTATTTGTTAATTCAAGCAAACAACTTTGAATGTCCTCCTACTAGTGGGATATTGGATATTATTTTGGTGGGGGTAAAAATTATATTTTATTATAAGTCATATGGTGGATTAATTTAAGATTTAGGTGGGTTGATTTAATAATCTTCTATATGTGTGTGTGTGTGTATATATATATATATATATATATATATATATATTACTAAAAATTTAATAATTTATTGAATAATATAAAAATCCTATTAATATATCTTAATTGGTGGATCTATTATTTATACTATTTTAATACTTTTAAGATTAAAAAATATTATTTTAAAAGATTTATTTAATTATTCAAATAGAAATAAGGATTTAGAAGATTTTTAATATCATAAGATTTTTATAGATAAAAAATATTTTGAATAAAATTTTATTGAATCTTAGATTCAATTATCTTAGTTGGTCTAGTATTTTATGTTTCATGTTTTATATATTTTTTTTCTTTCATAATATTTCTTACTTGCTTCTTAAAACCAATATCTATAATTATCTTCTTTACTTAATTTTTTTAACACAAGCTTATATATGACAATTAGCAAGCAACAAAAAAAATTTATTTATTGAAAAAATTAATAGGATTTTTAGTTGATTTAAGTTATTATTTTAGATATATAAAATTACCAAAGTATTAAAAATAGCTTTAAATTGATGTTAGCATCTTAGGACATTGAAAGACTATTTAATTTTTTATGTAAAAATTTTAGTAAATTTTAAAAACATATTATAAAGAATACTAATAAAAATAAATTATCAATTTTTAGAGGCCTTTATACAAAATTGGATCAAGATTTAAAAGCCCTACAATATTTTTAAGAAAAATTCAATTTTTTTAAACACTACAATAAAGTTATATAAATAAATAAATAAATAAATATAAAAAATTAGTAAAATCAATAATTATTAAAAATATAGATGTATTTATTCTATATGGATGATATCACCTTGGAAGTATTTGATAAACTTAGTATATAATAATTAAATATATATATATATATATATATATATATAATTTTTAAGCTAAGACTATTTAGAAATAATTATAATAGAATTAGATGCTAAAATCAATAAAAAGAGGTCTATTTTTGAATATAATCAAGATAATATTTTCTAAAAATTATCAATCAATCATATATTTCTACAATTTACTAATATAAAATTGATATAATAATATTAATAATTATGAAAGATGATAAGTAGAAATTATTAGAGATATTGATAGTTTTAATGATATAACTCATATTTGGTATATTTAAATAATTTTAATAGTATTAAAAATAAATAAATAAATAAATAAAAATCTAATATTAATTAGAAAATTTAGTATATATTTAGAAATAAAAAAAAGTAGATTAAAATCAAACTCTATTAAAAAAAAAATTCTTGTAGTAGTAAGATATCTCCAATATAAATTAGATATTATTTGGATAAGAGTATGTATCTAAATATCTTTAATTTTGGCAAAGGATTTCATCAAATAGAATAAAATGGGAATATATTAATTCTTTTACCACAAATTGGCTAGCAATTTTGAAGCAATTTAATAGTATTAAGTCAATTTTTTCAATAGTATTGGTTAATAGATGTAAAAAAAATTAAGTTAAAAATGGTCCTAACTCAAAAAATCTTTTAATATATATAAAATATTGTTTAATATATAGCTTTATTATTTAGTTGAAATAATATTCTTTTATAGTATAATTAAAAATCTTTATTATATTTTATAAAATTTTTGTGCTATCAAATAATTTTTTTGTTATCAAAGATATAAGAATATAGAATAAGAAACTTGAAGTAGAAAGGGATATTAGAAGAAACTAATAAGAACTTGAATTCTCTAGATGAATATATGAACATTAAGAAAGATGAGCTAGAAGTCTAAGAGTTGAATTATCAAAATAAAAAAACTCTTCAGCCTCAATTTTAATATATATTCCTATCTAAGAAGCTTCTTCAGCAGCTTCTACCAACTTAGAAGCTTTTTGAGCTCTCTTTATTAACTTGGAAGCATTTCGAGGTGTCTCTACTAATTAGAAAGCTTCTCGAGCTGTCTCTACCAATAAGAAAGCTTCTCAATTTACATTCACCAATTAAAAAACCTTTAAAATATTCTAGAAGGTTCTGTGAATTTTTGAAGTATGTATCCCTCACACTATCAAAGTCAACTCTTTTGCTTTGTACAAGTAATTGAATCTTAAGGATTATTAATAAATTCAACTGATTATATTCTTAGTTCTACTTAGAAAGATAATTATTAGAAGATTTTTGATAAGATATATATTAATTCTATAAAGCATTGTCTAAATTGACAAAATAAAACAACAAAATTAATAGTAGTCTTTTTAATTGACTCTTTTTAAATATTTATTATGAATATTTTTTATAAAGCTACAAATTAATTTGAATGATCTTATAATCAACAAGAGCTTCTTAGGCTTTGTAATTAAGTCACTTAATCTTATCTTTAAAGGTCGTGACTTTTATTATTACTTTTTTATGATTTAATATTATAAATACTAAATTAACCTCTTCTTGTTATTGCTATTTAAATCTCCAAAAATATTCATAATAGACCTTTTTAAAGCTATGATTAAAGATTTTTAGGAAAATTACTTTATTAAAAATTAATCTAGATAGAAAAATCTTCTAAATTATAATAATTTATGATGATATAAGTATTATATTATAAATAACAAGATATAAACTTGATAATTTCTCCTAAGGAATAAAAAATAAAAATTCTTCTTAAACTTAATTTTTGAGATTCTTATTATAGATTCATATGCACTTGATCTATACAAAAGACAAAAGTGTACTATCTTAGAATTTTAAAAATATATTGAATGATTTCAGAAATAAAAAATCATTATTTTTAAATAAAAAAAAAAATAAAAATAATAATAATATATTTTTTAAAACTATTTATTCACATTAAAAAAAAATTACTTTAAGATACTTATATACCAATTCTTTTGTTTTATAAAATAAGAAAATTATACACTTAGAACTCCTAAAATTATATCCAATCAATGATCTTAGATATTATAAGATATGATTATGAAACAATATTACTTTATATTCATTTTAGCATCACACACATATGAAATATTACACAATATAATAACATAATATCCAACCAACTAATTTTATTCCAAGAACCAAACTTTGTAAGTGCACAAATTAGAGTAGTGTAATACTTCTTGTTTAACAAAATCACTTACTAAAACAATCTAGATTAGCTTTTGCACAGTATAAACTGACGTTCCCATCAATATTTTGTTTGGCAAAAAAGCCAATAATACACTACACTCCACTAACAGGTTTCTTAACCCAGACCCTGGCACAACAATAAACTAGACATATTACTACTCATGCATTTCTCGTTGATTGCAAACTGTCTCGTGCATTTGGTAGAAGCCACCGATGAAGTAAACAACTAGAACTCCGTATCCCTGAGCCAGGTATGCGCACAAGTGCGAGATGTTGCTTGCTATTCTTTTGTCGACTTCGACCACAAAGAGCAGTCATAGATTATAATGTCCTAGCATATTAAACTCAATCCATTTCAACTTCGAAAGTACACTAATACAATTAGTGCAACAATAACGCCCAAAACATATTTATACATTAAACGGTTGCAAAAGCAATCCTATTGATCCCACTTGTGCTGCCCATATCCCGCCTTCGTGCAATCTAAGTTCCCTCAGCAACAGACGACCTTAATCCTCTAATTAAATCACCTATAAAACAATGCCTATAGAAATATTGTTTGAAGATTATAGTAGTCAAATTGTATTTAATATTATTAGGATTCTTTCAAATCTTGTTATTTTTTAACTTTCTTAGTTGAAAAAGCATAATCTATCTATAGATTAGAAGTCACAAAGAATAACATTTCCAATAAAAATCCATGTAAGAAAATTTCATAAAAAGTCATGAGTTGGTAAGCTTGTATTTGTTGGAGCAAATAAAATTGACCAAAGAAGGTACACCATTTATTTTTTATGCAACTCTAACTAAAGAAGATATGATTTCATCAACAAGTATTTCATAGCAATATATCAAATTTTAAGATGTTTTTTAGAAGAAGAATGTCAAAATATTTTCAAAGCACCGACTATATGATTATGCCATAGATCTTTAGGAAGGAATGCAATTTTTTTTGGCCCAATTTATAATCTTTTTCAAAATGAGCTTTTGGCATTAGAAGATTATATTAATGAAAACCTTGCAAAGAACTTCATTAGGCATTCAAAGCCTTTAGCATATACACCTATATTCTTTGTGAAAAAAAAAGATGGTTCCTTGCATATGTGTATTGATTATTGGAAATTGAATAAAATAACAGTGAAGAATTATTATCCACTACCATTAATCTCAAGACTTTTGGAACAACTTAGCTAAGTCAAGATTTATACTAAAATAGACCTTTATAGAGCATGTAACTTGGTACAGATCAAAGAAGGAGACAAATAGAAGACTACATTTCAAACAAGGTATGGACATTTTGAATATAATGACATCCTTAAAAATTTTGTTGGTAGAAAATACTAGTTAAACTTCTTACACTAGATTGATCATAAGAGTAAGGTGAAACAACATGATATATAATTTTGATTGTATAAGATTAGCCTTAATTAATTTTGTTTGTTGTGCAATAGCAAATACAACTTCAAGTGTTTGTGTTTGTTTCTATACATGAATGGAGGCTGTTAAGCCTCTAATGAAATTTCTAGCATGGCTAAATCAATACTAATGCTCTAGCTATTGAAGTCAAATTTTAATATCTCCCATTCTTATCTATGTCTTTCTTTTACCTATAGACAACCTAGGCCCTCAATTTATTGATCATTATATAAAACTCCCACAAAAAAATTTTAACTTGTTATTTGATTGAATTTAGTTCACTCATCAATGCTTAATAGTTTTTATTTTTTTTAATTTTTTTTTCTAAAATTCAACCAAAATGGATTTTTTTAACACCTTTTAAATAGCTTTTATATTATTACTTTACATATCATACTACTACAATGACTCATCTTCAAAATCTACCAATAATAATTCCAACCAAAATTCTTTATTCTTATTGCTATTTGCTATATAAGTTCTTTTAAATTAATAAAAGAAGCTCTTTGGATCTATTTTTTTAAATCTTGTCAAATATTAGAATAGATTTTATTTTATTTTATTTTTTAATTTAAATTAAAGGTAACTAGATTCTAAAATCACTTCCAAAGTGCCTACTATTGTCATTTTTTTTTTTGTAGATTTTATCTTATTTTTTAATTTGTAACTTAGATATTTTATTTGCCATATTTTTTTTCTTAAAATATGAATAATTGATACAAATCATAATTAAAAAACTAATAAAAAAATATTCTATAGAAAGATTTCAAATCTTTTAACTTAATCTTTTATTTTCTTCTAATTTCCTTATAAATTAGTTTGGAACTTCCTACAACAATTAATAATATTATATTTTCTTTTTTTTTAATAATTTCTAATCTAATTATAAATATAAAATACATAGATAAGTTACTTATTAAGTGAATAGGTAATTTTTTAATAACATATATGATTTTACCAATCAAAGATTCTAACACTACTTATATGGTTGCTTCTCAATAAAAGGATGTTAATCAAACAATAAATAATCTCCAACAACTAGTATTTTTTTCATTTTGGTAACTAATCTAAGATAGTGTTTAAGAAAAAATACTATTGATATTTTATTTTTGGTGCAACAAGGCTATAATATCCTTCAATTTAACTTAAACAAGTCAACCATCTATAGCCTTTTATCCCTTGAGAATATGCATGATTTTTTTTATTAATTATATTTCAAAAATATATTATAGAAGTATTATTTTATAATCTTATTTAATAATAATATAAGTTTGGCATCTTTTTTAACAATTATCTTACTCTTACCTTTTTAAACCAATAGGATTCCAATAACTAAATAAATTGAAATGGCCAAATATTTCTTCTTTGCTTGTAAGATATTTCAATTTAATTATTAAGTTTTTCTTTAAGACTCTACATTTTACTAGCTCTAAATCTTTTTCTATTAGATTATATGCTACACAAGCATATGGTAATATTAATAAGCTCTTATTCTTTGTTCTTGTCTCTTCATATCTTTTGCCAATCAACATTTCTATTCTGATTGACAATCAAGATAAAATTCACTCTTCAACTCAAATTATAAAATAAATTTGTTTAAGAGTTGCTTATAATTAATAGTATGATTAAGAATTATAATCAAAGAAGAAAATAAGAAGAACAACAAAAATAAGAACAATAAAAAGAATATATATTTAAAATAAAATATATCTTATTTATTAGATTTTAACTAAATAAATAAATATGAAGAAATTATGATAAATTAAAAAGTAGAAAATAAAAAGATAAAAGTTAAATAATTGAGATTTATTTTAAGAAAAAATTGATTATGTAATTAAGATTTCAAACCTCATCAATGCTTACAAGTAGTATAAAAGATGTTCTACAGAGGCTTAAAAGCCTTAGTCTTATCTTCCTATCTACTTTTAAGATGTTACAACCTATATAGGACTAATGCATCTAATTTCCTACTAACTGTTAGTCATAACAATTTCTCTTAATAAGACTATTTTTATTTTTGCTAATTTGATTTTACCGTGGTGTTTAAAAATACCAAATTAATCTAAAAACTTCTTGAGAATTTTAACTCTTGCTTCAATTCTTTAACACGGCTTTCAAAAGTTGATAAAATTATTTTTATGTAAATCTTTAAAATATCTTATCATAAATACTAAATAAATTCTAAATAACCTTTAAAAAGCTTTGTAATATTTTTTAAATTTTAATATAAATCTAAGATTACTATACAATATCTAAGTAATATTTTATAGCAAAAAAATCAATTAATTTAATTAAAAATTCTATTTTATATATAAATAATTAAAAAATTATGATTCTTTTTTTTATAAATTATCACAAAAATATATATATATATAAATACTAAATCAACTAAAATAATTACTTCCAAGACTTATTATGATTTTAATTTTAAGATCCTTAAAATCCTTCTAAATTTAAATCAATACTTTAAAAATCAAATAAATTTTAAAACTATTACTTTTGTATCTTAATAATACTAAAATATCATTTTTAATAAATCTACCAATTAACATATATTGGTGGGATTTACATTGATTTATTTATCTAATGAATCTTTACATCTTAACTATATCCAATTCCCTTCCATACATAGTAGATAACCATAAACAATATTCTTTCACTTATTTTTCCTACATTGTTACTAACTTCATAAATAAAGATAATTCTCTATTATATATTCATCATGATGAGTATTCTTAGACATACATCTCTTTTTTCTTTATTCTCTCTTATGGACCTCTACTTATTCTCTCCAAACATAAATCTTATAAGGTGGATATCAATTTTTGCCATTCCACCCCTCCATAATCCACTTTTTATATTCATTTCTATTTTATTTTTTTTTATTTTTTTTTTGCTGAAGATCAAAGAAACTAAGAGAGAAAGAAAGAGGGAGAAATGGTTACAAAATTGATATCTTGACCAACCACAACCTAGGTGTGTTTTAGTCATATCCTCCTTTAGCAACAACTATTATTTTACAAAGGTAATAAATTTATAGTGACCTCAATATTCTATTTCTAAATAGAAAGGATAGCATGTGGATAACAAAAAAGATTATAAGAAATTATCAAGGGATGACCGTTAGATAGAACACCAAAATTTCTTATAAAAAGTTAATAATTTATAATCCAAATGAAGAATGAGGAGCCAACTAAAATAAATATATTAAAATACTTTAAAATATGTTAAAATACTTCACATTCTACCAATCAAAAGAGAATTTTAGAATTGTGGATGCTAATGTACTCTAACCTACTAACCATTGGATTGGGTAAACCCCATATGTGTCAAAAAATCAATAAAATTAATAAATATATATTTTAGATTTCTCTTAAAGGAAAGCAGGACTAAGGCGATGGATACAAGAAAAATTTCAACTGCAGCAGTGGCAACTATGGTTATAACAATGAAGGACGATAGCATGAAGTGGTACTGCCGTTCCAAACTAGATACATGTCTGGCTAAATACTCTCAATTGGCGAATTTGACAACCACTGCCTGCACGACCAGACCGATCGAGTGCTAGGTACCGCTTTCACATTTAAAAAAATGTGTTTGGCACAAGACAAGGGAGCTTGAAATTGCTACAATGGCCATTCGTGAAGTACAGAGAGGAACCATTTGACATTAGGAAGACAGTGAACATACGCACTCTGCCAAGAACTCCCACAGGCCATTCAACTCTGTTACTCACTGCCGCAGTTGACATTTGGTTTTACCATCCCATCACTCCATGCCACCCCACATACCTCAACTTCCCAATGTCGGAGGGCGTCTATGGATTGTGATCTATAAAAACTGGTCCTGCAGTCTGCGTAACCGACACTCAGAGAGGACGAACACGGAAAAAACACAAACAAACAAACAATCAAAGCCTTGACCATAAAATGGCAACGCAAAATCCACATCGAGGTCTGAGAAAAATTATATCTACTGTGTAAGTGCTTGTTTACGCTCAGACTTCGATTCCACTCAACAATGCCCACGTTGTGTCCAGTCCCTGTTTCATGCATCCCAAAACACCACCGTTTCTCTAATCACTACACCATCCCGAACTCACATACACGCCAATCTCCCTAGTCCACCGTTGCCACCCTGCTTCATTCCACACGTTCATCGCCTCGCATAAACCCCAATTCACCCACCACTTCCCCCGTCCGCACCCCCACCAACCGTAACCGTAACAACACTACACTGCACTGCTTCTCCACTTCTGCCCAATGCCCTACGCATCTACACTACACAGCCGCCTATCGTCTCAACCCTCTTACGCTTCCCCATCTGTGCGCTCCTCTTCTATGCGCACCCAAATCCTACAATCACAATCTGGACATTACTTCCCACCTAACACTGCGCCCCCAACCTCCTACATAGCAAGCGAACTCGTCACCCTTTGAAGCGTCCCTGGCGCTTGCAACACCTCCAGCACATCCACCTTCTGGTTCGCCGCCTCGTTCGCTATATCCCTTCGCGAAACGTTCCACAGCTGCTCCTCTATCCCCAACTTCCGAGGCTCCAACAACCCGCGCTCCATGTCCACCAGGTCCCGCACCGACGCCTGCATCATCGTCAGACTGATCCACAGCTGTATGCTTTCACATTAAAAAAAATTACTTTAAGATACTTATGTACCAATTCTTTTGTTTTATAAAACAAGAAAATTATACACTTAGAACTCCTAAAATTATATCCAATCAATGATCTTAGACATTACAAGACATGATTATAGAACAATATTACTTTGTATTCATTTTAACATCACACACATATGAAATATTACACAATACAATAACATAATATCCAACCAACTAATTTTATTCCAAGAACCAAACTTTGTAAGTGCACAGACTAGAGTAGTGTAATACTTCTTGTTTAACAAAATCACTTACTAAAACAATCTAGATTAGGTTTTGCACAGTACAAACTGACGTTCCCATCAATATTTTGTTTGGCAAAAAAGCCAATAATACACTACACTCCACTAACAGGTGTCCTAACCCAGACCCTGGCACAACAATAAACTAGACATATTACCACCCACGCGCTTCCCGTTGACTGCGAACCGTCTCGTGCATTTGGTGGAAGCCACCGACGAAGTAAACAAGTGGAACTCCGTATTCCTAAGCCAGGTGTGCGCACAAGCGCGAGATGTTGCTTGCTGTTCTTTTGCCGACTTCGACCACACAGTGCCGTCACAGATTATAGTGTCCTAGCATATTAAACTCAATCCATTTCGACTTCGAAAGTACACTGACACACTTGGTGCAACAATAAAGCCCACAGCATATCTGTACATTGAACGGTTGCAAAAGGAATCCTATTGACCCCACTTGCGCTGCCCATATCCCGGCTTCGCGCGATCTAAGTTCCCTCAGCAACAGACTTCACGTCCTGAAGACTGTCAACCGAAAACAACTTCCTGCAATCACATCTACCTTATCTACTTATCTACGGCATGCAGCCGGAAACCAAAAACTATCTGAGCTCGAGATGTCCGAATGCACTCAGCTGGTTCATTGCGCACATCCGGAGAGGAGACCTTGACAATCTGGCCGGGTAGACACTCCGTGCTTCAGAAGGCTTTGTCTCACAAACAGCATCAAACGGGGTTAGAGGATACATGTAGGTCACACTGCAATGTGACGACAACATGCCAGGATTGTGGAAGGTGAGTGGCACTACAAGCAAACTGAAATATGAAGCAATGGTGCTTATATACGCGGTCCTGCCAGTTTTTGATGACCACCGCCTTCGACGTCGAAAACGCCAGCGCTAGGAGTAGACGTAGACCTAGGTTGATGCTCCTCCGAGGTAGACCCAGAAGCATGATTAGAAGCGGAGACAGAAGACTCTGCGACGAAGCAAAACAGGTTCCACCACACCGAAGGACGTCTCAGTTTCGAAACTCAGAGCCAGTCCCCACAACATCTCAGCGGATTATCTTGCAACTTGAAACATGCGCAATCAAGATGCTCAAGCTACTCCAACAAACATTCTGAAAGACACAGACCTAAACGTGACCAAAATCCATTCCGTTTGAGGGTTACCTCTTCCCACGCCCTGACGAAGGAATTTCATTATGCCGTCTGCGGATGATGGAACAGCTTCCCAGATAAACTTGGGTTGAGTACCAGTAGCAGCAGAGTTCCTAATCACAACTTCCTTATGCTTCAACAGGTCGTTCGAGCCGAGCACCAGTTGTCGACTTTGATCACCAGATGTACCGGAATAAACCCAGAACTCACAATACGATGCATTCGTAACGTTGACATTGATATGCCCCTGCTTGTCTATTGCGGGACCCATGCCGGACAGTATTCCATCAGTGTTCATTTTGATCGTGATGCTGCCATCAGTGTCATTCGTTATCTTTATGGTCTTCGGCATGTCTACTGCCGCGGACTGCGGAGGCCCCGGTGGCTCAGTCCCAACCTTGGAGAACCCACTTGTCGCAAAGGATTACAAAATGTGAGACAACAAATACTCCTGTGAAAACAATCACCGACACAATGACACCAACCCTGCCAACGTTCAGCGCGGGGGAGTGATTGCTGTTTGGTCCCTGGTCGTCGCTCGGAACCTCCGCAGAATATTTGGCAAAATCAAAGTTCTTACCCAAGTATCGAAGCTGCCCTATTCGCCCTCCTGTAACCTGCATGTCATTCCCCACATCATGTTTAGACTTGGCAGCAAAAGGAGATGTCGAAATAACCACAAACTTGCTGCGCAGCAACGCTGAAGCCACCGAAGACTCATAGCACTAGCATCGGCGGGTCGGCGACGCGAACACCCACGGTCACGCAGACTGCCTCTTGGTCGGGACGGCTCTAGGAGAACACACATGTTGCACACTTGAAGCTACGGAAAAGCACACTGTGGACTTACGTCTCGGAGTGTCTCTGCTTCTGCTTCAAGGAACTCCAATTCCACGAATCGCTTGTGCTTTTCCAGCAGCGAAGTGATGGCGACTGCTGCAGCAATCACTGTCAACACGATCGGACACCAAATCTTCCCACACTTTGGCTGGGACGTCCCAGTCGTCAATTGTGACACGGCGGTGAGAACGACCCCCTCGAAGACACTGAAAAATCCAATTATGTTGTACACCTGGTGTCTCAAGTCCGCTTGGTCCTTCCGTAATCCTTTGAGGCGGGTCTCGCAACCATTTTTGATCTCCTTCCAATCCTCCAAAGCTGTCTTCAATTCCTTGTTTTCGCTGATCTCCGTCAGGTTTTTTATCTGACGCCAAGACTCATTTGCAAAAGCCGCGCCCTCATCCCTCAGATCACCAGAACCATTAGGGGAAGCGGCGCCTCCAACCTTATGATCACCGTCCACTCTAGTTTCAGTCTGCGTCTTCATCCCTCGCCATTCGTTCAATGCCAGTGGCCTTGAGACATGGTTCCCGCATCCTGGAACGCACCCATTCACTCTGAACCGTGAAGTGCCCCACCTCCTAAGGTTTGCGTTATTTACACTACTCCCGACCCTTGAGCAAGGGCAGGAGCATATTATGTTACATTTATAACATTCTATAATAAGGAGGTCCTCTCTCCTATGTTTGATCAAAGTGAGAAAAGAAAAAGCAGAACTGTGAAGTGCGACTGACGCACTCGCGCTGCGATGTTTCTGAGACCTGTGGCGAAACGGCAGTAACTTCGATAGTAACTATAATATTATTAATTTTCATAATAATCATAATAATAATCGTGTGTTACGAAATAAATATGAAAGTCAAGTGATAATGGTAACGTAGAATACTACACCGCCCGGTTCTGTAGAAGGCCACTGTAGTGGTAATTTATTCCAGATCGGCAGCTGGCTTCGATCGATAACCCGGGCGGTATCTGCCTTGCTACTGGCACTGCAGACGCAGCATTGTTTCATGGAATGAAAGCGATGACTTATTATCTCAGCATTAAATGCGCACGCTGAAGCCACGACTTTGCAGTGGCTTGCCACGAGATGCACAGTGAGTTCGCAGTCGCTCCTTGTTCAACTGTGCACCGTGTCGTTACCGTCGATGCCCATCCTCCTCTGGCTTACTCATTTTCTAAGAGTTCAAGTCGGTAGAATAATATTTTCCCCCTACCATTATGCACCCATCCATCCACAATACCCACACACAGTCACAGTGAGTTGAACTCACTGTATACCTCCTCAACAACGTCGATGCCCGACCGGTTCTCCCTTCACCATTTTCTGGAAGACGACGTGCGTTGACAGTAGTTTTCCAGCACCATCGTGGTCCCATCCATCCACAAAATCCGTCCACAATCACAAACAGTTGACGACCGAATTTGCACAGTAGATGGCATGCTGCAAAAGGGGCTCGAACCAAATGCGTGAATATGGTAAATGATTCGGAATGCGTCCCAGGAAGTCAGCTGAAAATTAATGCAATCGGCTCGGTAGCTCAAAGGATCCGTCATCACCCACCACGGATGTAACGGAACAACTATCCTCGACGGGAAGCTTCTTGAACGGTACATCGTAAGTTTTATCTTGATGAGTCCTAATGACAGTCTTGTGGGATTTGTTTGTTTGCTTTATTCCGTGGCTGGCACAAGGCATCCAATTGATGTGTAACTTGCTGTAGAGCTACCCGAGTCACAGAGGCACCTCGCCCATCGCCTCCCGGAGGATTGGCAACATTGGTTAGTTTTTCCACGAACAAATATTTTGGGGAATGAAGTTGATTCAAGCAAGTTGGAGGACACAGGGTGTATTTCTGTCTTCCTATGCCTAGATACTATGTTGTAGTTTGATTATACAAAGATTTAAAAGTAAAGTATAGTTGGGAAGTCCTTCAATTGGCTATTCTTTTAGATTGCTTCAACCATTTTCTTCTTAACAAAAGATAATAGCCATCACACTTTTTTATATAAATATATCACATAAAATAATACCATATGATCTACACCTCCCACTTGCATGCAAATGTCACAAAGTTGATTTAAAAATTCAAAAGGTCTTTGATCAACTAATTTTACCTTCAAATTTGCCTTTTAAATAATCTTTAATCCAACTTATTTATGGTAGATTTAAGAATAGTATTTATATTACTTCCATCATCTATTATGACCCTAGAGATCTTTTTATCTATAATTTTCACAACTATCTCAATAAATTCATATTTTTTTATTTTTTATTTTTTATTCTTTTGTCTTATTTAACATCCTACCGTATCATAATGTCTTCTAAGTTCTTTGAGTCTCTTCAGGCAAAAGCTGAAGCTTCGAAGAAGTCTGTAACTAAGTGGGCAGATGAAGATGACCATCCTAAGTATAACTCGGGTCTCTCACACTCTTTTGTATCTAACAAGGTACATCTTAGTGAGGACAATGCCTTTTTCTGACGACGACCTATATTATTAACTTTAAATTTAGCTTTTTTTTATATTCTTGGTTTTTTTATATATAGTTATTTATTTTTTAATAATTGATATTATTTGAATTAATTATTTTTTAAAAAATATTAATTATAGCTCTATATATATTTTGCTATAAGTTATAAGGTTTTGCAAGATTAAAGATTCTATTGTTTATTGAATATTTTGAAAGACCATTTAATGTCTAAGGTTTCTCTTTATTTACAAATTCATATTCTTTTTCATTAGATTCAACTAAAGAAGATGGTTCTTTGTGTTCTAGTTTTTTAATTATTTCTTAAGTAATTTTTGTCAATTTAATAAACTGTGATTCTTCTAAGGTATTTAAAGAGATCTTTTTACTATGCAGTTGTATCAAGTTAAATTAGGGGGGTAGTAAATTTAATATAGAAGATATATTAGTTTAAACCATTGTATATTTAACATCTTGAGAAGATAGTATTTATTGGTTTTGATTTTAATTGCATGTTAAAGTTATTTGCATCACTTTTAAATTTTTTAAAATTATCAATGGAGGATGATGGTTTTGACCATTATATTTTAAGTAGATATAGTATATATATATATATGTTGAACTATTGGTAACAATAAGAACCACAAATCTAATTTTTTTTAATTATCTCTAATGTGGATTTCATTATCTTTTGGTAAGAAGATTTAAAAAATAACCTTATTGGATCTTTTACAATAATTTATAAAATAAGATCATTTATAATTTGAATATATAATTTTTTTAATCCAACATTAATTTACTAAATATGGCTTTTTTATAAGTATAATAAGAAATAATATTTTTTTAGATTGAAAAAAAAATTAAGACCTACTTATCTTAAATGATAATAAAATTTATGAAATTGGAATTGATTCTTTTTTATAGGTGGTTGTTAAAAAAATTATAAACAAAATTTGACAATATAATTTACATATTTATAATTTGTATACTTCAATCCAATAATATAGATTTTTAATTTGTAATGTCTATACATTAAGATTGGACTTTGATTTTTTATGAAACAAGAAATTTATGTATTAATAGTTTTATAGTATTCATTATTTTGTTTTTGAATACATCAATTTCTTGTCTTACCTTACTTTTAAATTCTTTCAATTAAATATTATATAAGGGCTTATTTTAAATTTATTCATATAGAGCTTATATAGCTAATGGTATTAGATTATTAATTAATAATAAAAAAATAAAAACTACAAATAAATTAATATGAAAAGTTAGTAAAAATTAATATATTGATATTGTAATGATATAAATGTATATATCAATTCTTTTATATTTTTAAGCATATAATAATTTCTCTTATTAACGACCTCTATTTCTAAAGCAACTCAAATTACTTCTTGTGAATCCTACTAATAAATTTTAAATGGTGGATTAGTTAAAATTATAGCTTTAATTATTTAAATACCAAAATATTAAGATTAAAGATTTTATTTGATCATTTAAGTATTCATTAGATTTTATATGTTATAAGAGTCTTATGAAAGAAAAGTCATAAAATTGGAATCTTAGTAAGTCTTAGAGGTAATTATCTTAGTTGGTTTAGTATTTTTTTTTAATTAAAAAAATCAATATTTAGTTATTAAGACCAATATCTATATTGGCCTTCTATCTACATATATCACTTATTAGAAATATATAAATACTATTTATTAGGTAAAAGAAGCACAAAATAAAAAAAAACAAAACAAAACAAAACAAAAACAAAAACAAAAAACCTCATATCATTGTAATTATTTATATAAAAAATAGAATTTTTAGTTGATTTAAATTGATTTTATTATTATAAAAAATCACCAAGATAAAATAAAATAGTTTTAAATCTATATTATTATTTTAAAAATATTATAAAAAAATTTAGAATTTATTTAGAATTTATTTCAAATTTTTTAGGAATTTTTAGAATAATTTTGAAGACTTTGATAAAAATAAATTTTACCACCTTGGAAGCCATTATGAAGAACTGGAGTAAGATTTGAAAGCCATACAAGGTTCTTAGGCTAATTGGATATTTTTGAACACCATGGTGAAGTCAAAAATGCAAAAAAATGAGTTCTACTAGTAAAAAATAGGAGGACCAGCAACTAATATAGTCATTATAAAAAGGGAGGTGCTTAAGTTCTATATGGGTTGTGGCACCTTGGATGTAGGTATGAGGATAAGACTAAGGCCTCATGGCCTCTCTAGGACACCCTTACACACTACTTGTGAGCCTTGGTGAAATTCGAATTTATGATCTCTTAAATAAGTTATCGTTGAGGTAAAAATTTCTCACTTAATTTTTTTATTATTTATCTTCTATCTTTAAACTATCATGATTTATTCATAATAAACTTATATTTATATATTTTTTATATCATTAAAAATATAAAAATATTATTTATTTAAAAATATTATTTTTATTTTTATTTTTTTATTAGATGAAAACATAATAAATAGACTGTGACCTAGTTTTGGATTGTGTACTTGCTTGTTACCATTTATTTCACTTATTTTGTGTTTATCCTTTTCTCTATTCTTACTATTTGCTTCTTTCACTTCATACCACCAATTACAAATAACTCTTAAATGAGGCCATCTTAAAATTTGAGTTGAGAGGTGAAATTTATCCTCACACTTTTTTTACATCTTTAGGTCTATTATTTAATATGTTCAAAATGATAGAAGACATGATAAAATATTTGATAAAATATTTGATAAAATAATAATATATGGTATCTTCATATAAAAAATTATCAATGTATTAAATACATATTATATAAAATTGCCTCATATATGAAGTGATATCTTTAGAAGGATCTTGATTAATATTTATAAAAGCCATAAATATTTGTTATTATCTAATTATAGATCTAAATTAATAAAAACAAATCTACTAAAAGTTATTTTCATGTGGTAAGTAATCCTTCTATATAGAATCTATATTATATATATATATATATATATATATATATATAATAATTTTATCAAAATAATTAGAAATCAAATTAGATAATATCCATGGTTGGTCACTAAATTAGTGATCAACACTTTTACAAATTGTTTTAAATGAGAAGTCAAATTTTTATTGATAAATCTACTAAACCTTGAAAAATTTAAAAGAATTGATATTCCTTATAATCACAAAGATATAATAATAGATAATCCCTTTGGCAACATTATGACATCAATTTAAATGTCTACAAGGTGATTATAGTTAATTCTATTAATAATTGGAATTAAAATAAAAATTAGTTTTATTCTAAATTTTAAAGAATAACTTCTACCATGATTTATTCCAACAAAAGCTTGTGATATGTTATCACCAACTTCTTTTAATAAGATGGTTTTTAAAAATATATTTTTTTATCTCTACTTGGATTTGTAAAATATTTTGAAATTATAAAATATAGTTTAAAATAGGAAGAGTTATCTTAGACTAAAATCTAGATGGCATACAATTAATTATTTAATCAATCTAAGTATATGGATTTTTTAAATTAGTCACTCAAGGTAAGATAAAAAACTATAGGATGGTTCAAAATTCAAAAATAATACATTCTTATATCACTAAAGTAGAGAGAAAGTAAAGAAAGAAGAGATAAATATAAGATCGAAAAGAATTTGAACAACTATTGCTAAATACAAAGAGATTAGAGAATCTTGAACTAAGTCTTTTATACAAAAAAGATATTTACAAGATTAAAAATAAGGTTATTTTTACTTCCATACATATCAGCTATCAAAAAAATCATGTGGAAGCTTCCTAAAGATCACAAGAGATATGGCCCAAGCATCAAGTTGTAGGTTGATTTTAATGTTGTTTCCTAAAAGTAAGAAACTTGTAAGACAAATTTCAATAATCATATGGCATACCTATAGGAATCTAAGATGTAATTTATATCTTAGAAACTTTTTTAATTTAAAATATATATATATATATATATATATATATATCTATTTAATATATTTTAGTTAATTTTATTTATTTCTATTTAATTCTATTTATTTAATTAATAAAGATATTTTTATAATACACATATTTGTTATATTTTTAAAAATATTAGGTATATAATTCTTAAAGTATGGTTTTTTAGCAAATTAAAAAATTTATTAATAATTTAAAAAAATAAGTTAAGAATTATAATGCATAGATAGTTAAATAATATAAATAAATAAATAAATAAAATAAATAAATCTTAATAAAAAAATTATTAGTAGAAATAGTCTTAAATTTTATAATTAATAATATTATACATTTGTACAAATGTTCAATAACTTGCAAGTTTTATTAATTGAGTTTATAAACAACATAAATAAGATTAGTTTTTATAAAAAATATTTTAATTTTAAATTTAAACAACTTCTATTAATTTATCAAAATAATTGCTTAAATTGAAATTACTATAGATTACAAACTAGTTATTTTTTGCATTGAATAGATTGGTTTTATATAAAATTTAAGCTTTATTTTATTTGGTTTTTTCTTTTTTCTTTTTTCTTTTTAATCTTTTAAAATAATTTTATTATATAATATTAAATTTATAAAAATATTACTTATTAATATAGCTACCAATTTTTAAACCACTAATAAAGATAATAATATAACTAATTAATCTAATATTAATAATAATTTATATAGACTATCTAAAAATATAAATGATTGAAATAATATGTAATGATTAGGAAAGAATATTGGATTAGCTAAATTGTGGTTTTGTTCTAATTTATATTATCTTTGTTAGGATTGATTTTTATAGCCTATAGTATAACAAAATCTACTTTAGAATTTGGATATAGATCTTGAGGTCTTCTTTAATTTCTCTTATGATGGAAGAAATAGAAATTTAAAATGACTTAGATTAATATGTTAATCTAAGTCATTTTAATATATTATTAGATGTGTATGATACTTATTGAGTATAGATATGTCAATGACTTATTTGTGAAATTAAATATACTATTAAATTGAAAACAAAAATGTTTTCATTTGATTAGGAAGATGGTTGTCATACTACATGTTGAAACATTGTTATTATTCAATTATGTATAGTGAGATCTATGAATGTATAACCAAAAAATAAAAACATAGTTAGAAGTTAATTTAATTCAATCTTAAATTGATTACAATTTTTAAATGAATATTGATTAGAAGAGATTGTATTGCATACTTTATACAAAATTATCCAATAACAACAATTTAAGAAAATCATTCACCTTCACTTTAGATTTTATTGTAGTCTACTATTTCTAAACATTTGTTTTTAAAATCATGTTGTATATTCTTAGATAAATTTTCAATTGCTTTAACTTAAAATTATTTTAAATTATATAAAATATATCAAATTTTGTACAATTTTAAATATAACATGGTATTAAATATCTAAGAATTTATCTATTAAAATTCTTTTTTAAAAATTAATAATAAAAGAAGAATGAAAAAAAAAATATATATATATATATATATATATATCTTCAAAAAAATTTATATGACAACTAAAGAAAGGTTTGGACCTAAATAGAATTCTTATATGATTTTGTTCTTAGATCCAACTCTCTATTTATTCTTACCATTCCTCTTACTATTAAAACTTGACTTGATATTAAATAATAGTTAGTAAAAGAAAAGAAATTATTATAGATAAATTTTAAAATTTTAAAATTTTAAAAAATAAAAACCAATTAAAATCAGATTTCTTCTTTTAAATTTCTTAGTAGCAAATACAAAGGTATGTCTTGTCAAAAGTTAAAAATAAAAATAGTTAAATTTCTCCATATCATTCTAACTTAAGGAGTTTTTCTATCAAGATCACTATTAGCTAAGAAGGTCATGTTAAAAATATTCTTAAAGATCTATTATTCTATACCATCTAAAGTTATTTTCTTCTTTACTCATCTAAATTTTTAATTAAAAAATATCTAATTACTAATTTATAAAAAAATTATCAACTTAAAAATATGATTGAATATATTTTTGTAGGAAATTAGGGAATATAAACTTATTTTGTTTCTTTTATATTCACTAAATACAATAATCTATTTCTCTCAATCTTGCTAGCAATTTGATTAACAGATGACTATAATAAATAAAAACTCCACTCCTAATGTGGCTATTCTAACTCCTAATTTTCATTTCTTCTTTATTGATTTTACAAAATTTAGGAATTTTGCTTCAGCATTTAAATAACTTGTTCTCAAACAATGTACTAGCTTGGTTTATTTTTCAACATGCAACAAGGAAGTATTTTCTACCATAATTTCTAAACAGTGTCTACAATAACACTCCCGTATGTTGAGATTTCTCTGGATGAAATCCTGGTAGCCAGAGTTTAAAAACACATATTTCCCACTAGATTTGGGATGGATCCGCTATGGAGTCAGAAACAGTAGTTTGAAGTATGCTTCCTTGGTGGCTGTTTGGAGACAAAATCCACTTCTCCCGAAGTAATCAAACGAGACATACGTTCCCTTGATTCAGCTCCAGATGATTTCGCCCTCACAAAACATCCAATCACCGAACTTTCCCTCAAATTTTCATTCTCATGTTCAACTCTGCAACCCAGATCAGCAAGTTGCTAGGCAGCAATCAATCGCTCTATGAATCTTGCGAATACAAAAACCTACATGCTTCTTGTGCATGCTGGATGGAATCTCCTCCCTCTGCCTGCTCTTGCTCGAACGTGGTTTTCCGTGATGAGCCGAGGGTGGGGCTGAATGATCCCGTGCGACCACTTGTGCATGGATCGAACCCACCATTACTCAATCCTAACCTATCCATGCATTCCAGAACAAGGATCACGTAGGTGCCTTGTCTCTCCGCGGTTGTGCTGGGATCGACCTCTACACCCTCATTCCTTCCTCAGAGCACCCAGTTACAATCTGAAGTACTCTGGTTTCGGAATATCTGATACTCTTCCTCGATCCGACACTGCCAGTGACTCGCTGCACCTCAGGAGCCCTGTATCGCAACAGTCGGAGCTCCGACTGCATCCGTGCGACCACATTTATCAGACGTCATGACTGCTCTCCAGTTGCCAGCGCCAGTGCATTGCTGACCACGACCGAGGTCAAGGCTAAACCATGATGCCGTGACAGGGTCGCGTTCCCACATTAGGTGTACCCCAGCATCAGACTCTACTCGTGGGACGACATCCATCGTTAGAAATTCTAACTCATGAGTTCACAATTGAACGCGTAGCAAAAAGCAGGACATAATAAATGCACAGCACCACGATCGACAACACATATGGGGCTCACTCGAACTTTCTAGGCATGTGACAAATCTAAAAGCCTAACCCAGACCCTGGCACAACAATAAACTAGACATATTACCACCCACGCGCTTCCCGTTGACTGCGAACCGTCTCGTGCATTTGGTGGAAGCCACCGACGAAGTAAACAAGTGGAACTCCGTATTCCTAAGCCAGGTGTGCGCACAAGCGCGAGATGTTGCTTGCTGTTCTTTTGCCGACTTCGACCACACAGTGCCGTCACAGATTATAGTGTCCTAGCATATTAAACTCAATCCATTTCGACTTCGAAAGTACACTGACACACTTGGTGCAACAATAAAGCCCACAGCATATCTGTACATTGAACAGTTGCAAAAGGAATCCTATTGACCCCACTTGCGCTGCCCATATCCCGGCTTCGCGCGATCTAAGTTCCCTCAGCAACAGACTTCACGTCCTGAAGACTGTCAACCGAAAACAACTTCCTGCAATCACATCTACCTTATCTACTTATCTACGGCATGCAGCCGGAAACCAAAAACTATCTGAGCTCGAGATGTCCGAATGCACTCAGCTGGTTCATTGCGCACATCCGGAGAGGAGACCTTGACAATCTGGCCGGGTAGACACTCCGTGCTTCAGAAGGCTTTGTCTCACAAACAGCATCAAACGGGGTTAGAGGATACATGTAGGTCACACTGCAATGTGACGACAACATGCCAGGATTGTGGAAGGTGAGTGGCACTACAAGCAAACTGAAATATGTATCCAAGGCTCTTTTCAATGTGACTTCTCCGGAGGTTTGCCACCATCAGCTATCATGTCGACAACGACAGACCCAAGAGTAGAGGTGAAGCGAGGTGAATGCTTGGTCGAGGCAGAGGCAGAGGCAGAAGCAGGTCTAGAAACGGAGTCAGAAGGCGGCACCTTCCTAGGACTAGGCGAGAGTTCTCCTCGACCACACTCTTCCGGCTTTAAACTACGTCTTGGAGTAGGATCTGTGACACATTAAAAAAGGTTCCACCACACCGAAGGACGTCTCAGTTTCGAAACTCAGAGCCAGTCCCCACAACATCTCAGCGGATTATCTTGCAACTTGAAACATGCGCAATCAAGATGCTCAAGCTACTCCAACAAACATTCTGAAAGACACAGACCTAAACGTGACCAAAATCCATTCCGTTTGAGGGTTACCTCTTCCCACGCCCTGACGAAGGAATTTCATTATGCCGTCTGCGGATGATGGAACAGCTTCCCAGATAAACTTGGGTTGAGTACCAGTAGCAGCAGAGTTCCTAATCACAACTTCCTTATGCTTCAACAGGTCGTTCGAGCCGAGCACCAGTCGTCGACTTTGATCACCAGATGTACCGGAATAAACCCAGAACTCACAATACGATGCATTCGTAACGTTGACATTGATATGCCCCTGCTTGTCTATTGCGGGACCCATGCCGGACAGTATTCCATCAGTGTTCATTTTGATCGTGATGCTGCCATCAGTGTCATTCGTTATCTTTATGGTCTTCGGCATGTCTACTGCCGCGGACTGCGGAGGCCCCGGTGGCTCAGTCCCGACCTTGGAAAACCCACTTGTCGCAAAGGATTACAAAATGTGAGACAACAAATACTCCTGTGAAAACAATCACCGACACAATGGCACCAACCCTGCCAACGTTCAGCGCGGGGGAGTGATGGCAGCTTAGTCCCTGGTCGTCGCTCGGAATCTCCGCAGCGTCTTTGTAAAACCGAAACTCCAAGCCCAAGTGTTTAACCTGGATGCCATTTCCCACACCATGTTCAGACGTGGCAGCAAAAGGAGATGTCGACATAACCACAAACTTGCTGCGCAGCAACGCTGAAGCCACCGAAGACTCATAGCACTAGCCTCGGCGGGTCGGCGATGCGAGTAGCCACGGTCATGCAGACTGCCTCTTGGTCGGGACGGCTCTAGAAAAACACACATGTTGCACACTTGATGGTACGGAGAAGGACTCTGTGGACTTACGCTTCGGTGTTTGGGGGCTTCTGCTTCAAGGAACTCCAATTCCACGAATCGCCTGTACTTTTCCAGCGGTGAAGTGATGGCGACTGCTGCAGCAATCACTGTCAACACGATCGGACACCAAATCTTCCCGCACTTTGGCTGGGACGTCTCAGTCGTCAACTGCGACGCAGCGGTGAGAAAGACCCCCTCGAAGACACTGAAAAATCCAATTATGTTGTACACCTGGTGTATCCAGTCCGCGTGAACCTTCCGTAAAGCTTTGAACTGGGTCTCGTAACCATTCCTGATCTCAGTCCAAGCCTTCAAACCGTCTCCAATACTTTGCTCTGTCCGATCTCCACCAGGTTGATTAGCTGAAGCAATGACTCCTCAATACGGCCATGCTCCTTCCTCTCCTGATCAAGCACAGCATCTTCTTAACTCGCACTCGCTCTGTTGTCGCTTCGAGGACCCGCTTGTCTGTCCTCCACCAATGCCGAGTTAAGACTTGCAAAAGCCGCACCTGTAACCCTTGGTTCACCAGAACCATTCTCGGAAGCGGCGCCTCTAACTTTGTGATCACCGTTCGCTCTGGTTTCAGTGACCGGGTCATTCTTCCTTCGTGAAGCCGCGCCTTCATCCCTCTCTTTTCGTTCATTGCCATTTGCCTCGAGACCTGGTTCCCGCATCCTGGAACGCACCCATTCGCTCTGAACTGTGAAGTGCTCCATCCCTTAAGGTTTGTATTACTTACAATTCTCCTGACTCTTGAACAAGGGCAGGAGCAAATTACGATACATTTATAACATTCTATAGGAAGGAGGTCCTCCCTCCTGTATATGATGAATAAAAAAGTAAAATAATAAAGAACTGTGAAGGGCGGCTGAAGCACTCGCGCTGCAATTCTTCTCAGACCTGTAGTGAACGCGGTAGTAACTTTAATAATAATAACAACCATTTTAATCGTTTGTTATGAAATAATTATGAAAGTCAAGTGATAAGTGGGAGCATAGAATATTACACCACGCGGTGATGTCGAAGGCCACTGTAGTTGTTAGTTATGCCAGACCGGCAGCTGGCTGGTATCGATAACCCAGGCGGAATCTGCTTTGCTGCGAGCGCTGCAGACGCGGCATTGTTTCGTGTCTTGAAAGCAATGATTCTTTATCTTTAGAATAAATGCGCACGCTGAAGCGACGACTTTGCAGTGGCTTGCCATTTTCTAAGAATTCAAGTCGGTAGAATAATGTTTTCCTCGTACCATTATGCACTCATCCATCCACAAAATCCACTCAAAATCATAGTGAGTTGAAGACCCGTGTTTAAGTCACTGTATGCCTCATCAACAACGTCGATGCACGACCTTTTTCTGAAAGACGACGTGCGCAGACTGACGTTTTTCGCCCACCACTGTACTCCAAACCATCCACAAAATCCGTCCACAATCACAAACAGTTGACGACAGAATTTGTACAGCACATGCCATGCTGCAAAATAGGCCCCGAACCAAATGTTGCCTGAATATGGTAAACGTTTCGGAAAGTGTCCGAGAAAGTCAGCTGAATGTTACTGCAAGCGGCTCGGTAGCTCACGGGATCCGTCTTCACGCATGACGGATTTAATGGAATGCCTACCCTTGACAGGAAGCTTCTTGAACAGTCTATCGTTAGTTTTATCCTGATGAGTCTTAATGACAGTCGTGTGGGATTGGTCAGTTAGTTTTATTCTGTGGCTGGCACAAGGCATCCAATTGATGCGTAACTTGCTGTAGAGCTACCCGAGTCACAGAGGTACTTCACTGAGTCACAGAGTCACAGAGGTACCCAAGACCTAACTGACTGTTTGAAGCAACACACACAATCCATTCGAAGAAGCTAAAAACCAGAACATTCGATGTAAGACCCAACCATGCTAGTGGACAGACACAATGATGATCGACCGGCTCAGGTTCGAACATCCTGGGCGACAGGCGTCGCTTGAAAGTTTCTGATTACCGAGGGACGTGGAAGCAGAGGTGTCCCCCTGCTCGCATAGTGCAAACTACTGCGGGTGCCAGTGTCGTGACACCTCGAGCTCCGATGACGCGAGGCTCCAACCAGGTCCGGTGGGTTGCGAAATCCCTGCCAAGCGAATGAGGGGGTGTGATGCTGCATGTGCATTGATACATGTTACTCGTGTGGTTGAATTATATTTCAGCACACTTTGGCACTGAGGTCCATGGAGGCGTTGTGCGACTGGCACTGGAAGCGCAGGCAGCCCTGGATGTTGTCTACAAGTACGTAAGAGGTCTTGTCGATATCTATCCCCTCTTTCCATGAAGTTCAAAGCTGGTTCAATCCAAACTGCCCCTTCTACTTTTAACGCCTCATTTTATTGCCTCGTTTCAACTCCTCGTTTGTCGATGCATACCTAAAGTATGGTTGTCTTTTCAGAAACCTCGATTACTTGGGTCTTCTGCTTTCGCGCAATGCTCAACCTGTCATGTGAGATCTGATCTGGAGGTTAACAAAAAAGTCCTGTGCAATATCCAAAAGCATCTCATGCGAATGAAGATTTGGGTTAATTCTAGAAGCCGTAATGTGATTTGCAGAGGATGTTACTGATATTGACACGTCTCACAGGAATGGCCTTGGCTAACAGACGGAGTCTGTGAATCTTAGCTGCCACCGTTTCGTGGCAACCAGATCCTTTCGCGCATTACTGGCCAACATTCTTCTTCGCGTGACGGTTGCTAAGGTCTTGGTTGGCCATGCCTGCTCTGAGATTGCAGAAAGTAGAAGAGGCGTTATCGACATCAGGATGCTTGCTCTGATCGGATGCTTCTGGACTCGGCCACGAAAGCACAACGTGGTGGACAGCTGTGGCGAACTGGGCTGATAGTAGTGCAATTTGGTCTCAGTAGTCTCAGCGGGTATCTGCAAAACAATGCACATATCGGTGGGGATATCGACTTTCGAAGGTGTTTAAGGTGAAGAAGGTGCACACGAAGGGCAACGTAGCTTACTATCGATGTGGTTTCACATTTCCCCGGTACAGTCTTCGAATACCTGTCACACAGAACCTGATTAGATCAGAAGCGTGTGTCAAAAAGGCACCTCGTAACAAGATTAGTTGGTATGCCATTGTAGCATTTTGTTTGTTTCCATGATATGTCTATACAATGTTGATTAATCCTTTATCTATTTTTTGTAGCCATACAATATATTTTACCACTCTTTGGTTGATGTTCCATATTAATTGGCAATTTCAAGTCATTTTATCCAATTTATTTTTAAAAAATGGCTTAGATTCTATTTGTTATTAGCTATAAATGCCTTAGAATGAGCTTCATATGAGTAGGTTATTGTAAATTATTATCATATGTTTCTAAACATGGTGAATTACTAAACATGTCCAAAATTTATGTAAACTATTTTTTTAAGAAGATATCATATGGTGTAATTTCTTTAGAATTCAAATAGATTTTTAGGCTACTACTATCTTATAATAAATTAATCATACAAAATCAAAAATTTATAAGATTTTACTTCTTTTATAGCTATGTCTAAAAAATATTTGTATCTAATTTGCATAACTTCATTCTATCTTAAGTTGGTCAATTTTGTTCGAAATAATCTTTTAAAAACAGATTTTTAATTTATTTGTTTATTTGTTTATTTTTAAAAATAGAATTTAAAATCAAGAAATAAGTTTTAAAATTATATATATATAAGTTATAATATTATTTTATAATAAAAATAAAAAATTCTAAAAATAATTCTAAATTTAATATTATTTTTTATTTAAAATTAACAAAAATTCCATTAATCTTTACAAGATGTTTTATTGAATATAAGAATTATTTTAAATTTAAATTATTTAAGATTAAAATATTTACTTTTAAATAAATAATATTAGACTTTTTGTTTATTTAATCTTATATCAATTTAAGTTTTTAGTAATAGGGTTCTTTTGTAAAAAAGAACAAGAGTCTAAGTAAGTTGAAGATCTAAGTATTTATTCCTAGTTCTCATTATTTTATATCTTTATACAAAATGGAGGTTTAAAAGCCTTAATTGGAATATTTGCATAAATTTATTATAATTTACTTAATTTTTTATATTAATTATTTTATGATTTTTAATAAGTAAAATGAAAAGAGGCATCAATTTCAAACAACTTTGGTATTTTATTTAGTATAAGTTTTTTCCACTTATACATTAAATGCATTGTCCACTATTATAATTAAAAAAAAAAAAAAAAAAAAAAAAAACATAAAACATAAAACATAAAACATAAAATAACATAACATAACATAGGTGATTTTTACAAAAATTCAAAAAGTTTTATAAAATATATTTAAAATAATAATTGAAATGTATATTTATATATATCCTTTTTTTAATTTCATAATTGTTACAATTAAGATATGATTGGACATATTTAGAATTTTTATTAAAAAATTGATTTTATCTATTTCATGGTCTCTTTTCACTTTATACTATCTCCAAAAACCAAGCCTGCTAAACAAAAAAAAGTTTTACTTCACCAAGCACACACCTTTGTAAAACTTAATATCATGTCAATCCCTAAATTACTATTTCTAATAAAACCATCACACACTCTTCTCACAAATCCCAACAATGACGCACTCTTGCACAACACACAAACAAAGTATCCTTACGATAAATCTCAATGGTCATGATCCAAATGAGTTTGTGATCAAAAGCCAATCGAACTAGATTTTGAGTGCAATTATCCAGCAATTCATTAAGACCCTTGTTAAATTTTATAATAAACACTGCAGCAGTTGAAGCTTCGACGTTGAAAAGAGAAGCAGCAGGGGCTGCTGCAGAAGGAAGCTTCACCGGAACCAACGAAGATGACATTCATCCAAAAGGATGATTCACAAAGGGACTCAAATGTCTCCCCGCACATTGCAGACGCCGTGTGCCCTTCGGTCCGATCCACCCCGATCTCTGCAAATTTGAGCTCTTCGAATTTCTGATCAGCTGGGTTAATTTTGTTAAGCTTTTTGCGAATTGGGTTACAGTTTTCAACGACTTTTGGACGGGCTTCGAATCGCATTTCGGTCGCAAAGTGTCGAGGTTTAGTGTGAGGCTGCTCTCCGCTAGAGGTACTGAAAGGACTGATTGATTGATTGATTGATTTCGGCTATGCTGTGAACGTTTGAGGAAATTTTGCATGGAATTTGACGCATCGACCATAGCCTTCGTTTTTTTTCTTTTCGTCTTGTGCTGGATTTTCCTGCTGGGTGTCAAAGAGTGGGATTTCTTTTAGTTAGCTATGTTGGAACTGTGGGAAGGGCGGGGTTACTTGAGATCAGTTTACTGTGCTGAGTTGAGATTGTGTTGAGCGATATCGTTGTAGTTTTTCGGAAGCTGGAAATTTTGTGAGTGGGATTCCCATGCTCAAGCTTCTTAAGCAGGTATGACGTTGTAACAACCGGCACAGTTGGCATTGCTCCCCCTACCTTGGTTATATTAATCTGCATTAGTTCGTAGGTTGAGAACGATCAAAATTTTCACATTCTGTTTATTAGAAAAATGTGAGTAGATTGTCCTTTGACGCGCAATTGAACTATGTCAGCTGTTATTGCTTATTGGTATCACTTGATGTATGGGTTAAGACTAAATTTTTCTTTATTACTATAAGGAATGGGCTGAAGAACTTTGCTGGTTGTACTCTTTAGGTTTTAGCCACAGCATGAACATGCTGCCAGTCCATACAGTTTTTTTGTGAACTGAGTTTCCAAGCCATGAACCTCAATCCTGACGCTGTCATTAACCATAAATTGGCTTGCCTTACATATGTTAAATGCAATGGTAGTACATCTGAAACTATTACCTGCCTTGATTTCGGGATTGGTGCAGAGCTGGTTCTGCAAGCTTCAGACGCAAACTCAGTCTGATTCGGTTACAGCTAGCAAATCACTGGAGGCGAGAAGTATGTCAACTTCTTCTGGTTTGAGTACTTTTTATGTATCGCATGGGTCGCCTATGATGCCACTTGAGGATACTCCCATACGAGAATTCTTCTCCACTTGGACGGAGCGCTATCCCACAAGGTACTGCATGCAATGTGCTTTCTGATTCACATTGATTGAAGTAATTAAACTCAGGTCAAGGACATGAAATCACATCAATTCAATACAGCCGCGATAAGTTTTGAAAATTCCTCATCACCGAAGCAACCAACTTCTATCAAAATAATATTAGATCCTAATGCACGTCTGTGTCTTGATAAGGCCGAAGGCTATTCTTGCAATTTCAGCTCACTGGGATACTCGAGAGCCTGCCGTTAATGCTGTCAGCCAGAACAGCACTATTCACGACTTTTATGGCTTCCCTCCCGAGCTTTATCAAGTACTTCCTGCACTAACAGACCACTAATTTCACCAGATCCTGCGCTGCACAAGTTTTTGTTCACTGATTGGTACCTTGATTCATTTGTTTTCCTACTTAGTACCTGAATCTGTCTTTCATGCTGGTCACGACTACGTGACATATTTCATAGATTCTCTGAAAAATTCGAGATTTGCTTATACAACACCGGTCTTTTCTCACGTTGCTTGTGCTTATGAGATAAATTTTTTTTCCTGTGTCCTCGTCAGTTGCAATACACGCCTCCAGGGGCTCCAGACGTTGCACAGAGGGTGACATCTCTCCTCAAAAACGCTGGCTTCAAGACTGTCATCGAGGACAACAAGAGAGGGCTCGACCACGGAGCATGGACGCCCCTGATGCTCATGTACCCCAACGCTGACATTCCTGTTCTCCAGGTCTCAATCCAAAGCAACAAAGATGGGCATCACCATTACCAGCTCGGCCGGGCTCTTGCACCGCTCAAGGACGAAGGAGTGTTAATTTTTGCCTCTGGAACTTCAGTTCACAATTTGAGGGAGTTAGATTATTCTGCCAAGAAGCCAACTGTGTGGGCCAAGGCATTCGACGGATGGTTGACTGATGTGCTACTCAACAACAAGTAAGCATTTTTCTGTTCCTTCGTTTCTTACCCATTTGAAGAGCCTGTCCACAAAGGTCAGAGTTCATAAACTCCCATGGATCATTTTACTGCATAATCTCTGGTTTTGATTTGTGACGGTTTTTTAGGGTTGATTGAGCTCTTTTTTTCTTTCTTTTTTTTTGTCTTTGTGAAGCTGACGTAGTAGAAAACGACATCGATGCAGGCACAAGGAAGCAATGGAATGGGAGAAAACACGATATGCTTCCAAAGCTCACCCTCATCCAGATCATTTCCTGCCTGTGTTGGTTGCGTTGGGAGCTGCGGGAGAGCAATGCCAAGCTGAGAAGATATATGAGGAATTCGCATATGGTTTGGCGCTTTCATGTTTTGCTTTCCATCCTCCTCAAAACTAGTTTGGTAGTTGTTGGTTGATGTTGTCCACATGTGCTGCTTGAGTGGATGCTCACCACACAACTGGTTGAACAATTTCTAATGTGGATATTGATTTGTATTTTTCATTCTGTTTTTTTGAATATAGATGTTAGCTCCTGTGTCTTGTAAATAACCAGTTCTTAAACATGTGTTTTAAGCTTATGATTTATTCATGTTGCACTGCTCATCAAATTGCCCCACGTAAGAATCATAGTGTGTTGTCCTATTTTTAGTGAGTTTTCTTTTCTCTTTTAAAAAAGAAGTTTGTTTGTGCAAGAAGTATGCTGATAAAATTTTATGTATTTGTGTTTGATATCCTGATGTAAAGTTTTTTCAACTTAGTGTCCAACTTTAAAATCAACATAAAGATTTTCATTAGTACTATTCACATAGTAGCTCAAAAATAATTTTATATAACTTATTTTGATTTTGAAATTATAAATTAGTATCATTAGGAAAGAAAATTAGTTCTTATCTTTTCTAATAGAGGATTTAAGTGTGTTTATTGTATAATAAGATAATACATGTCATTAACCTGGCTGTTGTCTGAGTTGTCCTTTCCATAACAAAATTGTATGATATCCTCACCGTCTCTTACAATCCCATCGTATTGAGCAACTATATCTTGCATCGACTTAGAAAGGCGTCTATGTATGTACCCAGCACCAGACGTGTTAACACCAGTATTGACTAAATCTTCTCTGCCTCCTTGACAATGAAAGAAATACTCTATGGGATTGAGACCTTGAGACACAAGCATTTAACTTATATCACATGTGTTTGTCACAAGTAATAGTCATTATTCATGAAAACTGATAAAGTAATTTATGCTGGTATCCAATAATTGAATGTAAATGAAATAACTTCACAAAGATTGGAAATATTAATGAAATCAATTCATTTGAAATTTCATCATCACTGATCTTTTTCAGAGGATTATCACATTTTTAATATAGAAATGAGATTATTGACATGTTAATCAAGAGCATTAAAAGCTTTTGTGTCAAAAAATTATGTAAAAACTTTATGTGCTTAGAATGCAGTGTGTTATTATAAACATATGACATAGTTCTCATTTTCTACTATAAATATTAATTTTTAAATAGATCATTCTTTTACAGTAAAGATAAAATACAAGATTTAATTTTCTATGCTTTAAATCTTAATTTTCTTAACTAATTGTTAGATCAATCTAACAATTTGAACAATTTTTTTATTACATGTTGACCAACTGATTTATATATATATATATATATATATATATTTGTTTATATAGTAAATTTCTTGACAAGAGAAAACTTTGGATTTTTTTTTAGATTATTAAGCCTTCAATTTTTAATACAATATAAATAAATCCTAAACTGTAAGATTTCAACAAATGAATCTTCATAAATTCTACATCAAAAAGGTCTAATAAAGCATATCATTACCATGTGTACCACCCATCAGATGTTAGAGGTTTATGAATGATATGTTAGAGGTATATTGATGATATGTTAAGATAAAAACTGACCTCTTATCTATCTCTTTGAGTTTTCAAGTTTATGTGTTAGTAAAAGCATTTGTAGAATTTTATTATTTATGACCAAGAAAGATGACGGAGACATGAAAAAATCACGTGGATGGGTTGTTAAGACAGAAGGGGAAAAAATTCAAGTTTATCTCAAATAAGTTGTTGGATGATTTTTGTTTTGGAATTTATTGATCAAAAAATGTTTAGATACAACATATATGTTTGAGTGTTATTATTTTATTATTTTAAATATATAGTTAGATCTCAAATCTATATTTTGTTTAAGTATAATGAATAGTATGGAAACTATTGTATATGTAAAGACAACATATAGATTTAATAATATGAATATGGTAAGTGATATGTTTGATATTTTATAATAGTTGACATAGAACTTAGACTAGATGACATTGATAGCATGGATCTTGTATTGCCCAAACTTTACCAAGCTTTATTTTTCCAATTTTTTTTTAAGGTTTTTTTTCACTTAAATATTGGATAATATAATATTAAACACTTTTATATAAAATAATATTTTTATTACTTTATAAGACATTCTCATTATAATTTCAATTTATAAAAATATATTGGTACATTAAACCAATTAAAAAAAAGAACTAGAGGAAATTGAAGAAAGTTGGCTAGAGAATAAAGCTTGGGCATCTTTAGGAAATACAAGAACTATACTCAATGGTATGTCATCTAGTCTAAACTTAGAAAGTAAATATAAATTTAAAAAATAAATAAATAATATATATATATATACTATTGTCAATAAAAATCAAATTTTTATTTAAATTCAATTATGTAATCTTAAAAAATAAAGAATATAGAATTTTCTTGTTTTTCTTATTTTAGATTTTTTAACATCTAATTCTCATTATCTTAGATTTTTTATATTTTTAACTTTTAAAAAAATTCAATTTCATCCCAAAAATTTTACAATTAGTTCTTTTCTTCTATAGCTATATTTTATTTAAAGATAACTCTTGATATATATATATATATATATATATATATATAGATCATAAATTATCATTAAATTTATTATATATAATAAACTTTTTAGTCAATTAATATAGGTATGTGTATCAATATTATAGATTCAAAGAAATAACATATTATTTAACAATAATATATATTTGTATGTATCTATTATAATTTTTATTTAATATTATATATTGGCTTAAAAGACAAAAAAGTTGTTAATTATCCTAGTTATACAATCCAATCTTATACTTAAAGAAAGAAAAATTAAATTAAAAATTAAAAAAATAAACTTATAATTGATAAGAAATTATTATTTTAAAATAAAAATTATAAAATATTTAATTTAAAAATTCATCAACTTCTATTGATGATATTTTAAATATATATATATATATATATATATATATATATTTAAAAGTTAAAAATAAAATTTATAATAATTCAAGTAACTTTGAAATTAATCTTTGTATATTCCAAAAAGTCAATCACAATGACATATACTTTAAGCATGACATAAATTTCTAGCAATACAATATTTTAGATATAATAAAATTTTAAAACTTATTCAAAGATTTTGATGATTTTAAATATAAAAAATTATTATATAATATGTACAATCTTGTAATATTTGTTGTAAAATAAAGACTCTACATTATTGATTATATAAAATTCTTCAACTATTAATCATTTGATAATAATCCTAATCATTTTATTAATAAAATTTATTACAAATCTATCAACTTTAAATTATTATAACTCTATTTTTATATTAGTATAGTTTCTAATAAAAATGGTATAATTTGGCCATTATAAAAATTCTATATATATATATATATATATATATATACATACATACATTCAAATTCTTACTTAATAATATCTATTAATATTACAGATTTTTAGTTGATATTATATTTAATTAGACATCCTAATTTGTATTGAAGTTTTAGATGAAGCTCTTTAAGATACTAAAGGTAGAAATTGATTTGTCTTGACATTTTTATTTTTAAACAAATAAAAGAATCAAATGTGTAAATCAAGTGTTAGAACAATATTTGCAATGTACCAACAATTATCATTAAGACAATTGAAGAGCTTTCTTCCCACTATTGGAATTATTGTATAATAATGTAATAATTTTTTAATTCAATAAATACTATTTTTTAATTATGGTTATTATTTATATTTTAATATTATTTATTTTTAAAAAATTAATCATTAAAGAAGCTTTCTAAATATAAATTGGATTCTTAAGTAACCTTAAATACACCATGTAACTTTAAAAAATTCTTCTCAAAGTTTTATACATTTATAAAACTATCATAGAAAATTCCAACAACTTGGATACTTAGAATATAAGTCTTTTGGTCTTTAAAAAGTGTCTACATCACCTTGTATTAGCATAGTAAGACCAAATCATCCTCAATCTCATCAATACTTATCTTATATTTATATCTTTGTTTGAAAGTCTCTAAATACTTTGTACTTAATAATAACTATTGCAATATTCTGTTTCAAATAGTTGTTATTAAGTACAAAGAAATTAGATATGTAGTTGTAGAACAAATACATGTCTTTTTATCTTTTTTTAAATAAATATTTTAATTAAATATAAATATAAAAATGATATTATTTTGATTATATAAAATAGAATAATTCATTTTAATTATCATGTTGTCATGGTACTTGGTATGTTATTCTTGTCTATAACTTTATTTATGTAATAGACTAGATGCATGCTGAAAGATAGTATATTACATAGTTTTTACATATTTTTAAACAAATATTTTTTTCTCTATTTATAACTTTTATCTTTTATACCAAATCTTATAAATTCTTATTTCTTTTTATAATTTTAACTAATTAAACTTACATGCTATAAAGGTTATTCTTATTTAATTGGTGTTATTTGAATAATTTTTAAAAATATATCTTCTTTAAAATAAATATATATATATATATATATATATAAGTGGCTTCTTTTTTATAATAATGATGATAGTTATTATTTAATCATTCATTTATGCTTTATATTATACAAGACTAAGATTAAATAGCATATATGATTAAATAGCATATAAAAGACATTTCTCATAATATGAATCTTCTTGTATCATTTGGCCATTTTGAAGTGCAAGATAGAGTTTTTTAATTCACAAAATGTAATTCTATGTGTTTGTCTACTTAACATACTATTCCAGCTAAATCAAGATATTTGATCTTGGATTGATACTTGTTTGACAATTGCATTTTGAATTATTGAATGTGTAATTTTTTTTAAGAAATAGGTGATATTTAGTTAATTTGACAATTTCAAATACTTGGAGTTTTTATTACAATATATTTCATGGTTTCCAGGATATAAATCTATACACTTGTCTCCTAGCATTTCATTAAATAACAAACCTCCTTCATATCATCTACAATGTCTGTTTCTTATTTATTAATTTATTTACAAATATTTTTGGCAAATAAGAATCTTTAAGATATCTTTATTGTTCATTATACATATATTGAAAAATACTAATAAATGAAGCTTTAAATTCACATAATGTATACTTTATTACAAACAGTGATCATAATGCAGAAATTTTATGTAAATATATTAATTTTAGAACCCTTTCAAATGGGCTATGGCAGAGAATAGAAAAGAATAAAGAAAGAGTATTAAAAATCAACCCTTCTTTGATCCATAACAAATTTAGATACCTAAAATGTCAAAATCATGTTGTACTAGTATTATCATTTGAGAATAACAAAGTGCAATTTATACTCCAAAATCCAATTTGTCTCATGCCACACCAAATGAAACAAAATGTTTAAAAGTGAAAAAAATGTAAAAAAAATTCGTCAGTGTGGCAGAATATACTCCGACATTGTTGGTTTTTTCCTCAAAAGGAAAAAAATGACAGTATAAGTGATCACCATGTTCACAAGCTCATGCAGTAATATCCCTTAAATGGAGGCCAGGATTACATCGATAAACCCACTAGAATCAAGGGCCACCCCCAACTTGCCCTTTATGGAAACCATAATCCTCAGCAACCATCCATTAATTCATTACACACATTCAATAGTGGAAACATGGATGAGGACACAAGTATCATCATAAAGAGGAAATCAGCATGTAATCCAGAATTGAAGAAAATGTGAGAGAGAGAGAGAGAGAGACTCCACTCAAAGTAAACAATAACAAACTTTTAAAAAACAAAGAATTAAAATAAATTTGGACTATCTTATCTGCAACCATGAGAAGCACCCCACAAGTGAGTGCCAGAAATGCAAATAATCCCCAGAGATGGCAAATCCGGAAGGAACCTCAGTTATCCTGTTCCAAAGGGATCTAATCCTTTTGTTTTTCATTCCCTTAGCCCCCGAGTGATTCCACGATGTGTCTTGAACAAAGCATATGTGCAGAGAAATAAGGGACTGATTATTCTCATAGAATATATCATCCTATATTAATTCATCCAAAACTGTCATCCTCCTATAACAAAGGCGATCGCGGAACGGCTGCGAGTTTCTACAGTGGGTCACTCCGGCGGTGCGAGGAAGTAGCGTCATAACATGTTCTTGTAGCGAATATTAAACTCCCCATGTGGGTCTGAATATCTAGGCTTTGACCTCACTGATTCACAATGAAAAGTGCTGTGTTGTGAAGGATAGTTTTCACAGAGAATCTCGCATTCTATACAGTACCTTTTCTAGCATTTTGTGGTGGAAGTTAGGTGGGTGTTAGTGGGAACTGAATGCCGGAGAGTTTAGCTGGGGACCATGGGGGACTGGACCGTGGTATCACTCGGCGGATCCAGGAACTTGACGAAGAGTATCTTGGAAGATGTCTCGTGGACCCCTTCAGGTTGTGAAAAGTGATTTGGAGAAGCCATGGTCCTGGAGTCAGGGATTGACAACTGTAGGGAGGGATCTAATTCGTAGCACCTACAGAACCACCAGCTTTCTGTCACGTCGTTTGAGACGAATAGGCTCTGCGCGCCGTCGCGCTGTGCCTTGTATTAGGAGGCTCGGATGCATTCCATGAGTCTGGGCCGTCTACGGTGCGACTTTGGTACAGTGTCGACAGAGATCGTTGATGGATCTTGTGGCACATTCGCATTGGATATCCGTTCGTAATGCGTTACTCCGAGTTTTCGACGTGCTATCTTTGTCCGGGAGCGCGGGAGAAGCAAGTTGACTCTCAACAGTCGGCGGCGCTTTCGTTTGGATGTACCTTTAAGTGATTGGCAGAATTGGAAAGGTGGAGGTGAGCAAGATTCTCACAGCTCTCTTGTCTACATAAGCACCACTCGGACCCCGTTGATGACTCTACAGCTCCTGGCGGACAATCAATCGGGTCTCCTTTGGTCTGTGCTATCGCAGAACATTCCTGCGTCCCAGTCCATACAGGTGAGTGTGGTGCTTTGGCTTCTCCTCAAAACGGACGCTGTCATCATTGCTGCATGTCTGTACTATGTAGTTGACAGGATACCCACTTGTGAAGACAAGATGGTAGTCCCTAGCGTCTAGTGCTTCATTTGGTATGCAGTAGATTTCTGCATCTGAAGTCTTCTTAAACGTAAGTCCATTGTGCCCAAGTCTCTTCATGTCTAGGTCTCCAGTTTGGTGGTTTGTGCACTGCTCCCACTTGAGTAAGCGAATTGCTTGCTTCTCCATTGGACGAGGTATTGCAGTGATTATTAAGACAATAGGTCGCTTAATCTACGTACGCGAATGTGAAAAACATGATGGATTTCATTCCCTGTCAAAGTCGGGTCTGTCTGCGAGTGCGAGGAACTGCGCCTTGTGTGGCATTGTCCTTCAACTCCTCAAATTGGAGACTCCTGCTCGACATGTT
Organism: Physcomitrellopsis africana; assembly: GCA_036785485.1. Taxonomy (NCBI): domain Eukaryota; kingdom Viridiplantae; phylum Streptophyta; class Bryopsida; order Funariales; family Funariaceae; genus Physcomitrellopsis; species Physcomitrellopsis africana. The sequence continues at coordinate 447,985 of JAWRVF010000021.1, read as the reverse complement.
GCAATTTTACGTATGTTCACTAGTCGTACGTGTGGGATACTCCTCATGTGATCGTGTTTGCAAGTGGTCTGGTTAGTTATCATCGTCATTCATCAGCACTCCCTACAGACCAGTGAAGCCATTTTCATACCTTTTTGAGCCAAACGGAGACCACACATTGTACAGTTCCAATAATAGTTTCTAGGATAAATCCGTCCCTCACTGATACTACGATGCAGATGTCTTCCTGGATATGTTTGTTGAAAGTGACAATGACGTTGTGCAGGCTGCTGTATGAACAGGAGCTGACTCTCATTTGAGTTATTTAGGAAGCGGAGAAGACACACTTGACACAAGACGCCGACACAATGACAGGAGCTGGGGAGATTCTCAATTCCCTTGACACAGCCAAGACACAATGGTACCATTTTACAACAATTGTCATAGCAGGAATGGGATTTTTCACCGACGCCTACGATCTATTTTGCATTTCGACTATCACTAGGCTTCTTGGACGCCTGTACTACTATGATCCTTTGTCAAAGACGCCCGGGGTGCTTCCTGCCAATGTATCTGCTGCCGTGAACGGTGTGGCGCTTTGTGGTACTCTTGTAGGGCAGCTCTATTTTGGATGGCTCGGTGATAGGCTCGGACGCAAGAGGGTATATGGGTGGACGCTTCTTCTTATGATCCTCACCTCCCTTGCCTCTGCTATGTCATTTGGGAGCTCTGCAAAAGCTGTGATGAGCACACTCTGCTTCTTCCGCTTCTGGCTGGGAGTAGGGATCGGAGGCGACTACCCTCTTTCTGCTACGATCATGTCGGAGTATGCGAATCAGAAGACTCGGGGGACATTCATTGCTGCCGTCTTTGCAATGCAAGGCATGGGTATTCTGGGTGGTGCAACCATTTCCATCATCATTTCGTCCATTTTCCGGAGCGCAGTACACAGCCCATCCTTCATGGTCAACCCAGCTGATTCAACGCCACGCCAAGCAGATTACGTGTGGAGAATCGTCCTCGCACTAGGAGCGGTACCTGCAGCTCTGACTTTTTACTACCGAATGAAGATGCCCGAGACAGCCCGTTACACTGCACTTGTGGCGAAGAACAACAAGCAGGCTGCTCTTGACATGGGCCGAGTTCTGCAAGTGGACTTCACTGGCGTCATTGATGTCACCACTGCAGTATCCGGAGGTGGTAACTACCTATAATACCGCACTTCTTCGCAATTATCAATAACCGTTCCTAACTCTTCTTTTGATGCGAAAATACTGCTTTAATGAGCAACTTGTCTTTCCTGTTATGCTACTTCGACTTTTACATCTGCAATCCCGCCAACATCTGACTGTCGAATAGTTGCAGGGCCGGAGTATGGACTTTTCTCGAAACAGTTCTTGAAACGACACGGTCTGGAGCTTCTCGGATGCACAAGCACATGGTTTCTACTGGATGTAGCCTTCTACTCTCAGAATCTCTTCCAGAAGGATATCTTCTCCTCCATCGGTTGGCTTCCTGCTGCGAAGACAATGAGCGCTTTGGAGGAGGTCTTCAGAGTATCTCGTGCACAAGCTTTAATCGCCTTGGTGTCCACTGTACCAGGCTACTGGGTGACGGTGGCATTGGTCGACGTCATTGGCCGCTGGGCCATCCAAATGATCGGCTTCTTCTTCATGACGCTTTTCATGTTCGTCTTAACTTTCCAGTACTACAGTCTTCGAGGGTCTCCTTGCAAGACTGATCCATCCCAGTTCTGCGGAGGAAATCACACGGCGTTCCTCTCTTTGTACGCACTCACGTTCTTTTTCGCCAACTTCGGGCCCAATGTGACAACGTTCATCATCCCAGCTGAGCTCTTCCCTGCAAGGCTAAGGTCAACTTGTCACGGTATTTCAGCTGCAGCAGGGAAGGCTGGCGCTATTGTCGGTGCGTTTGGCTTCTTGTATGCTGCTCAGAATCAAACTGAGGGGAAACAAGACAAAGGCTACCCGACGGGCATCGGTTTGAAGAACTCATTTCTGTTGCTGTCAGTAATCAACGCTGCTGGGCTCTTCATGACCTTCATCCTCCCCGAAACGAAAGGACGCTCTTTAGAAGATCTGTCCGGGGAGAACAATTCGGATAGACAACAGGCTCCTTACAGCTCTTCATACATGGCGGATAAACAAACGGGTTCTTACACCGACTCAGCAAGATACTAGATAATGAAACTTCGACAATTTTTTCGACACGTGGTATCAACGTGTCTCTCCTGGTGAAAAAATTCCAGAACAGCAACCCTGTTAATTCAATTTTATTCCGTTGTAGTTCTTTCAAATTCTTTGGTAGATGCCCTAGCTGTTGTTTAGCCATATTTTAAAGCTGCACTGATTGCGCTGGTGTCTCTACTTGTACATAATATGTTTTCAATCAAAAAAAACTAGCTTAGAGTGCACACACGGTGTGGTTGAAACTTGACCTGTGAACCTTCTATGAATGCGGTGCCGTGCATTGTGTGTTGCAACGAGAGCGAGGGATTTTCTGATGAAGAATGCAATCTAGTGGAATACTTCAGTCTCCGATCACGGATCTTGAGTTGGCCGCTGCTCACCAACGTGATGTTAACTTGTAGGTTTGAATCAATAATAGGATGTAAATTGACGAGCTTAAGATAATATTCTTGAGACACTGCTCTCAGACAATACAAATTTCAATTATGAATCAAACAAATGCAGTTTCCTTCATGCGCTCTGCATTCGCTCTGAACAATCCTCGATCATACCCAATCGAATTTGTTCAGTCATCTGCCACCCAAATATAAGCGGCAGTCAATTATCAACGCCGTTGTCATGGCGAAGCCTGGTAATTTGCACCTCACAAAGTAAGATCTCTGGGGTGCTTTGATCACAGATTTCACATACTTTACTGCGGCATAATATCAAGTTTGTACTCACACTGACGACTCGTGGTTTTTCTTGGCAGGTGCCTTGTCAAAAGATCCAAGTGGACGGCCAGGTGGGTTTCAGAGAACCAGACCATTGTGAACAACAGAACGACCTGATGAGAGCAGGTTCGAGAAATTCTGAACATACACAGCTGTGGCCGAGAAACTGCAGGTAGAGCGATCCATTCTCAGGTGGAGTTAATTATTCTTCTTTTACTGCTGAAATTGAGAACTTGATCGCATTGACGGTGAATTAATGAATTCGATGATATTTCATGATTTTCGCGAAAACATGAGGACTCCGGTGAATAGGATCATTCCTGCCACATGTGATTCCGGTACAAGTTTCGTCGGTTTTAATATGTTTCATTACCGGAAACTCTCTAGACATGGGAGCATAGAATTCTTGTGATATCCGAATGGTTACATGCACCTCTTCACCTGCCACATCTTTCCTGGGATTGCAAGCGGTACTTAAAGGTTTAAAAGACAGACTCGTTAACTCTTCATGCCTGTTCACCTTCTTTGCAGGTACTGGCTGCAGCTTCAATATGTTTCCTTCGTCTCCATGCTACACCTTGACCAAAATTTGATATTTACTCCGAAAATGAAAAACTTGTTAGGGTTTTACGCGCACCTTGTAATTCTGAGAAGTATGTTCACACTTTCATATGCAGATTTAGCAATATTGAGATGAAAGAGCTTACAACGATTGTAAGTGGTCTAAATTCCACAAAGCGTAATCCATCACTGTTCCCCACCCGCATCATGAATGACATAAGCATCAAACAGAGAACTTATGCTTCTGCAAAAGCTGATAACCATCACGACTAGTCCCATTGAGCAATTCATATACTTGAAGGAGCTCAAACAGTCCAAGTAACAAGTGGTATTTTTTATTTTGGAGAATTTCATAAATCTTGTATCCGTTTCCCCGATTCACGAAAACTGCGCCGCCTGCGAGGCGACTTGGCGAAAAACAAAGACCAAAGAAAGGTAACAGATCTTAAATTTGGATGCAAACTCGAGGGCGCGGACCGTCGAGGGGGAGGGGTAGGAACAAAGTAAAGAGTCGTAGTGCTGACTCCGACCATGGGGCTTCTGATGCCTGGAATGTGGCCAAATTCTGTTTCTGTATATCGGCAATTTACATCGCGTACACCATCCAAGGGAAGATACAGGAAAAACTGTGAGTATACAACAAAAACTGTGAGGATACAACAAATATTCGTGAAATCAATGTTATACAAAAGAACACAAAGGATCTGTATGATAATTTCCGGCTGACCTCACACGGTGCCTTGTATGCAGATCAACTACTAATGGAACCGAACGGCAGCGATTTGATAATCTCACCTTTCTCAATTTGGTGCAGTGCTTCGTATGCTTCGTCTGGTCTTTCATCGGTGAGTACTTTGTTCGTCCCTAACCACCTATAATTGGTGCACTAGTTCAGTTCCTTCGAACGAATTCCTCATGTTGGAGGGCTATGTAGGGATTGCAGTGCTAAAGATATGGCTGGGGGAGGCAGAGCCAAAAGCTCCTATGTCAGTGTACTGGGCATGCAGCATTTCCAATGCCATTGGCCCTGCATGTGGCTTGCTTGCGTTGAAATACATCAGCCACCCTGCTCAGGTACGTGTGGTTGGCGTATATGTGAGACTCAAGTTGGTGAGCACAGAAGCAAGTTGGTGAGCACCGTATTTGCAATATTCCAAGCAAGCTACGGAGATTCAAAAAAAGGTTCTAGATACTACCAAACCCTAACGAATTCTGTTTGATTGTACAAATCCACAGGTGCTGGCGAAGTCCTCGAAAATGATTCCAGGTACCACCTCTTACGCTCTTGGTCGAGAAATTCGTTCACTCACTGATTCGTAATTATCCAGTTGCCTGGATATAGGAGAACTGACTGGGGTGCGTGTGCTGGTGTGAATTGGTGACAGTAATGCTGATAGGAGCAGTCGTGTACGGAGTCCCTTACTCACTCCAAGAGTATCTCTGCACTTTCATCGTGGCCGCTGGCGTGACGCTATTCGCCCTTCAGGTAGCAAATCCACAATCGTCCTTCAAGCGCGATTCATGCGTTCATCTCCCACATGGATGCACACTAAGAAATCTTCCATGTACAAATTTGTGTAGAGCTCAGGTAAGCCAGGAAAAATCGCTAGTCCGAACGCACTATTGGGGTGCGCTCTGTGTTTGCTAAATCTTGGGTTCGACGGCTACACCAAAGCCACACAAGATGCCCTAACAACCAGGTTTTCACGCTCTTCCTAGTCCACCCGATCCTTGTGACTCCGTCCTTCGAAGACTGGTCACACTGGTCATGAACTGCAAGTTCGGGAACCTGAAAGCACGTCCATTTCCGGCTCACATAGTGTAGACCGTAATTGCCACAGGTACCGCAAGGTGGACGCATGGCACTTAATGATGGGGACGAACCTGTGGAGCGCAGCATACACGGCGCTTTTCATGTTTTTGGTTCCAGGTGGCGGTGGGTACGACGCACTGCGATTCTACATGCACCACCCCGATGCAGCTCTAGACGTCTTCCTGTTTTGCTTGTGCGGAGCCATCGGCCAGTATTTCATTTTCCTCACCATTAGCCGATACGGCGCTTTGACCAACGCCACCATCACCACGACACGGAAGATTGTGACCATTCTCATGTCCTCGATTTGGAACAGGAGTCCGCTGTCCTCTCAGCAATGGGGTGGCGTGGCCTTGGTGTTCGCAGGCCTCTCATACCAACTCTGGTGTCTGTACAAAAAGAAGAACGCACACAAACAGGCCAAACTTATCCGATCAGCGAGCCCTGCTAGTTCCAGAGGCAGTAAGACGCGGCTAAAACGCAAATAACAAAAACTGCTCCCTCGCTATTCCATGCACTTTATATTGATCCATCTTTAAACCATTGATTCCTCGCACCCTTCGGCTCCGCTTCCACAGCCTGGTCTCAGCTCCACCAAAATGAGAAAGTATAGCTGTCGGTACTCACCGACTGTCGGTAGTCGCTTGTCGGTACTTATGTGTCGACATGGAAATGCGGCGACTTAAAGAGGTCGACATCTCATGGTTAAACAATCTCATATTATCTTATTCTGGTCTTTTGTAATACGATGAATATGGAGTGGTTTGGAGAAAGAGGACGAGATTATGGATAACTTGATCGGAACAATACAATGTTACGTGAAAAGAAGTGAGGAAAGTATTGCTGGGATAAAAGTTGAATAAAAAATGAACTCGGATGAGAATATCATCTTAACATACAGAATCACTACAGTTAGAACATTTATTTTAAGTTTTCATGTTTTTTTTTCCTTCTTGTTTAGCATACTTCTGTGAGCAAATTCCATGGAATTTGTAGTGCAGGAATATTAATTTGTTGTGTAATTGTTGAGTGATTTGGAGAGATCTATTTCAATGGGGCATATTACAACTTGGTAAGCACTAACGACTTATGGTATTGTTTTGAACTTGTTGCAATATAAATATAAATAAGACACAATTTAGTATTTTGATAGAATAATCATTAAATATTATTCCTAATTTATTTATAAAAATATATAAAAATATATAAATTAATTATATCAAATCAAAATTTGATATTTAATTGATTTTGCTAAAATATAAAATATTTTTCAAATTATAAATAAGATTTAAAAAGATTTAAGTATTCAAAAATAAAGATGTTCTTTTTTTTATATATATTTCTTATTTAAAAGATTAAAATATTTATCTAAATCTATAATAATTTAGTATATAAACTACTAATTATAGCTTTTAGTAATGATTTTTGAATAAAGTTTAACAACCAAGATTTTGGAAGATGGTTTTTATAAAGATTTATTGATTAAACTTTTAGCTTTTAGTAATAGGTTTTGAATAGTTTAATGACCTAGATTTTGGAAGATGCCTTTTATTAAAATTTATTAATTAAAGTTCTAATTTTTTTTAAAAATAATCTCAATATTTCTAATAATCCAACAAAATATTAAAAGAATAAAAACTATAACATCAAAAAATAGAAACTATTGATTGTGCTATTGAATTTATTTTAAGTAACAAATTCCATTAGAGGAATTTATAATTTGATTCTTTTAGAACGTTTTTTAAAAATTACTAAAAAGATACTAAAAAATTGCAAAGTACTGTACTATTTATTATGTTTTAAATTGATTTATATATGTTTAAAATTAATATTGTTACTAACACTAAGATCTAATAGCTATCTTTTAAATTTGAATTGTATTGATGCTTTTTTAATTGATATGATTTAAATCTTGTATATTAAAATTTTCCAATTTGAATCACCAAAAAACAATTTCTTCAACATTACATATTTTAAAATCTTTCTATTTATTTATTTATTTATTTATTTATTTAAGTTTATTAAAAAAATTGATATCACAAAATGAAACATTATTATAAAAGCCATCACACAACTTTACGTGACATACAATTGATTGACATTTGTAAAACACTGATCATACACTTATAGAATATTAAAGCAAATACATTTGCTGGAATAAATGAAAAAATCCCACTTTAAATTACTGAAGAACATTGATGAAATAAAGCAAGAAATAATGCCAATCTCATGAGGACGAAATACATGCAAAATACAATGTGAGCCTAACTCTGAAGCAATTCAGATAGTTGCAAGTATACAACATAATAGTTGAATGCAAAACAAACTCATTATAGCAAACGACTAAAATAGCAATTCTTATTCAGCATGAGCATGAGCATGAGCCATGTTTACATGTAGCTGTAATGTACAATTAACAAAATGCTGTGTTCAATCTGTACAAATGGCACAATATAATTTTTATGAATACATTTTGATGATGATACTACGAATCCATAGAATGAAAGTCATACCTATATTCATCCTTGAGACCTTCAAACATCCTTAGGGAAATACATACTGCATCTTGGTCGGTGAGCTACTAAGGCTGCCGACAGGAAGACATACTGCAGTCAAAACCTGGGTTACTGTTTTCAACTTTGCGGGTCTTGAATCGGATCTCTACAAGATGCTGTAACCCGTTTCTGAATATGGTGATGCTTCAACCAGGCATTCAGCTGACTGCCATTCTGACGGCTTACTAGGCTAAGTCACAGCAATTTGACTTCCGCTGTAACAATTCATCCGAAGTGACAAATACTTGGATACTTCATAGTTCCACTTGAAAACTACCGACAGCCATTTTTCATATCCTTTGAATAAAAATGAATGTCACAGTCTAATATTTTTGGTATGCAGGGAGCCAGGAGTCTAAATTTAACATAGAGTGGCAGTTTTGTAAGGAAAATTGTGGGCACCCTGTGGATTTTGCAGTTTCAGCAGGCCTGCCGGAGAGACACTCCTTTCCAGCGCAACTCTCAACTGTGCTGTGCCATAGCTTATGGCGCTTACAGGAACCTCGTTCACCAGAATACTGTTGACAAAACACAAGTTGTCAGATACAACGATATTTCAGCAGAGAATCACTTTCGCGGGCACAAACATCCATATTAATAGAGCAGAAAACACTATCCATTTATCTATGTATATGGAGATATCGATAGGGGCTTACGGTGCAGAGCTGGTGGAAGTAGACTTCTTGCGCAGAGTGATCGAGCACCTTCATTCCTCAGATACACCTGATGTAGTTGCATTCCCTGAAAATTCTTTATGCATATCATAAAGAATTTGTCCTTTATGCATATCATATAACTCTTGTTTCGAGCATTTCTGCAAGAATCATCGTGCTCAGCCGCCACTGTTCACCACCTGATGTCGTTTTATACACAAGGAAGCATCTTCTGCATTCCACATCATGATGCAGCACACAGGACTACATTTTGTCCTTGTAAACCCCTTTCCGCACAGAGCACTAGAGGAACAGATCGATGTTCTTTTTGTCTTCATGCGGTATCACAGCAATTCCGCGATAGTGGATTAAAGACGCTGATATGTACGGCGTAGAATCACACGCTCCGTGAAGGTTAAATGATCTCACTTCCACTTTTCGAGTGTAATCGTCTAAGCCCTGCAAAAGGATAACTTATCCATAAGAACTTACTGATCCTTGCTCTTATACGGACGTACAGCTCTATAGGAACAGAATCTTGACATGTTACAAAACACCTCGAAGCATAGAACTCAAAAGAAGCGGCAAGTTTGTGACCAAGGACTGCATAAGCTCCCAGTATCAGTTCACCATTTAAACAACGACCCTTGTTTTCCTTCAGAACTACCAACAGCTTTGAGACGAAGTGATCAGGAAAGCCAAAAGAAACTTACTTCGGTTTTGCATAAGTGAAAGCCTCAGTGCTTTGTAATGATGTCGATGAGGTCCTACGTTAGTTGCTCGATGCTTGCGTACGTCATAAGAGTCTACCAAGTTCATGTCATCCGAACAGTATTCTTGCAGTAGTTGGAACCCCTCTACACTTCTAATGTCAAAGCTTTGACAACTTCTGAAAGAATCAATCCTTTGAGAACTTCCAAGTGCAGCAACAGGAGGCTTCGCAACCGTCTTTGTGCTCGGAACCGAGGAATGCCTACGGATTCTGCTGCATACCGTGCCGAATAATTTTGTCAAGTCTTCTGGTATCCAGGAAGCGTCTGATATTGGCGCACAAGCCATGTCCACCTTGTCATCCTGGCATGTCAACAGACGTCCAATGGATAAGAAAAGAATGTCCTGAACCGGAAGCTACATCAACAATGTCGTACATGTTTAATGAAGCAATCCAATCCAAAACAAAAATATAACATAATCATCCCACATGCATGCATGCATACACATAAAACATAAAATAAAACAAATTACAAAAAGAATTAAAAATAAAAATAAAAATAAAATAAAAAACTAAGTGCAGTAAAATTGAAGTGAAATCAAAATTAGATCAGAATCTCGGTAGAATGAACTGTTTCATCGTATTTTTCTTGTCCCTGCAGTTAAGGTGATTGAAATACTCCAACAACTTTATGGAAGTGAAAGAGATGCTACACAGGGATTATGGGGCAGAAAAATCAAACCTACCTTATCATCGTCGTGGACATCTTCAGCTCCAGACCGAAGTTTTGACGAGTCCATGTTCTCTACCTTAGGAGTGCTTTGTACGATGTCGTAGCCCTTAGGCAAAGGCTGCTGTGCTTGTATGGGCTTCACTGTGCACGCTTGATTTGTCGGTGTAGATGAAAGCTTTATCTTAGCATAGCGCTTAGCATTCTCCGAGAAGTTATTGACCTTAGATAGGCGGGGTTGAACAGAACCTTTGAAATGCGTAGATATTTGGTCGGACGTCTTATTGAGTTTGATGGGAGAAAGAGACCTGCAATTAACAAGATCGTGTGTCCTTTGTTGTTCCTCACTCAGAGTCAATTCCTTGAAGTTTTCCGTGTATCCAGTTGAAGGCAATTTGAAAGGCGTCACCAACCGATCTTGACTTCCGAGCTCCACAATAGGGGTGAATGGTGAGTTGTTACCATACTGAAACTTCAGTTGCGAGGCTTTAGATGGATCCATGCTTGATACCATGCGCTTAATGGAGGCGATGGGCTTATCTTCAAACACTGGAGACGGAGTTGAAGACGGTGAACATTCGATTTGCACTTCTCTGTTACTGGTAGAACGTGTAAAATAGGGAATTTCCCTAGACTCCGATATCGGGGAAGCAAGCGGTGGCGAGCGGCTATGGAGACCTTTCTTCCTCAAAACCCTATTTGTACAATCGCTCACTTTCTCAATTGGCAGTGTAACTGGTGGTGACCTGTGAGACAGATACCTGCTCTGTACCTGCTTCGCATGTTTGGATTTCTTGACAGCAGCATTTGTTGGTTTGTCGGAAACTACAGGAGAAGAGGGCGTAGCTGATACTCTTGCTTTTCCTCCATTTTTTGGTGCAGATAGTCTTTCAAAGACATCTCCTCCACCCGTATTTTTCCTCACTGGAGAAGATCTAACTAAGCTGGTATCCAGGCATTTTGTATGCGACTTCCGGACGTCAAATGGGAGAGATTGAATCTTTTGGTGGTTTGGTTTCTTTCTTGAGGGCTTTCTGACTGCATTACACGGTTCAATAAGGTATGCTGGAAGCGACTCGGATGAGGAGGAACCTTTTCTGGCCACTCTTTTTCTGTTCAATACTTGTGGAGGTGTCCTTTCTGGTTCATCATGCACGGGCCAAGAGTCTATGGAGAGGGGTAACGCAGATGCCGAAGACATAGGTGAGGTCATGCTTCCATTATGCATAGGTGGAGGAGAAGACGAAGCGGAAGGTCTCCATTCAGGAGTTGTAAACGGTGTCGACAATGGCGACATTGGGACCATCGGTCTCGTTGGCTCAGATGTGTATACTGTCCACAGTGGGTCAGATATTCCAGATTCTGGGATCTCGATCTCCAAAGCAGTGGGTTCGTCGGAAACGGAGACAATTTCTTCTTCACCATCTAGTCGGAATGACCGGCACAATCCAGGTTCAATTTGATCCTGTATCTCCCGGCGCAAATATACAGCATGCTTCTCAAGGAAAACGACCTCTTCTTCCAAAACAGCAACTTCAAATAGCAACTGTCTCATCTGCGCATCAGACAAGTGAACGACAGGACCTAAGCTTCAAAATACAACCGAAGGATACTAAGATTTTCAGACCGATTGAAACAATAAAACAAAGTTTGAGATATGTGTAGACAAAGTCCAGAAACATAGTGGGAAACGATCTAGCAAAAGAAATCGTTTCTAATACGGACCTCGGCAGGAATGTATCCGGGAATTTGAGGCAAAGAGCCCGGAGACCTTCGCAGGCAATCCTTCAGAGCTTCCCGCAACTTCATTTCATGCGTTAGCTTCTCCTTCAAACTAGCCACCTGAATGAACAATTTGACCCAGTTGTTGAATATAATCATCAAATAATGCATACAAATACATTTCACAACGATCATGGGCAGGCTACTGTCGGAGTTTTTCAATCAACAAATACGACATACTAACAGGTCCAAAGAATGAAAGCCTGAAGCATACTCCGATCATCTACACTCTGGTGATGTCCGACATTTCAACATTACCTCTTGCTCCAAGGCAAATCGTCGATCATTGAGATCTGGTAGCTTTTCATTGGGTCTAACCTTAATATCATAATGCTGAGCCTGAAGATCAAAAAAGAAACGATTGGTTACACAAGACCTTCACTGATAGTAACGTAAGAGACGTGAAAGAAGAGTAAGGAAACTATTTGCTGCAACATAACCCAACCAGACCAATATAGAACTTCTAGAAAGAGTATTTCAAACCTCTGATAAAATTAGAACCCACGCTTTCTATTCAACACGTCGGTTTGAGGCACACTACTACAGTCATCTCTTTCCCATTCAAACTCTAAAATGAAGAAGAGAACATAAAGAATCACCTGGGCAACGTCAGTAACCGTTGTTGGAGACAGCAGAACCAGAGGCACTTCACACATGATTTTCTGCATTGATCCTTTCACATAGGTTCTGCAACGTCCAATAAGCAACGTCCAATGCTTAGAAACTGAATGAAATCTTACCGACTCGGTGGTAACTAAAGGAAAACGAAACCCAAGGTGAGGTCATTAATATTTCTCAATGGTAATGATAGATGGTTTGGAGATATCAAAGGAACTGTAAAATACACTCCAAACTACAATCGAGTTTAAACCCTCCCTATTGTAAGTGAGCTTTATGCATCTGCTCGTACAGTTGATAGTCGATTACTGACTTTGCAACTTAGAGAGTAACCCAAAATTACCGAATTCAATTAGCCTTTCACTGCCACTCGGGTGCCTCGAATTTGACCTCCGCCAGGAACTACGGACACTACTGCAATAACCCAGACTTTTCGCACAAAACATAGCATGCTACACCGACGGCATATTTTAACCCGCACACCTGACTAGTTCAGTTCCTGATTGAGTCATTCTAAAGCCTACTGATCTCAAGCTTTGACAAGCTAAGTGCTCTTCAAAAGGCGTTATCATTCTATCATCAGTGCCGTGCGGCTTGCTGTTCTTGTTGAAGCAGGACAAGACACAATGTCTTTTCCTAATACCGAGGGATGTTAAATATGAAACTCTGTGTTTCCTTCAGCTGAAAAAAGTTGCAGCACTTGCGATATTTTGCAACAAGACTTACCTGGAACAATGCCTGCTTATGTCCTTGAGATTGTCCTCATTAGTTTCAAAGCGCCATGAATGTCCTGATTCACGAAGTAAGCACCGGTCAATGTTTAGATTTTCAAACGTCGCAAACTCGAACTAACCAAAATTCCTCGAGCATACTAGCACAGTAGATGCGGAAACTGTCGTTCATCCCTCCACTTTCACAAATTTGAGTACATGATCTCCTATCTTGGGCGCCAAAATGTAAGCAGTGCAGGATTCCGAAAGCATAGAAAAAGAGCTCATCATTTGTAACATTAATAAACCTAGAAGACAACTGAAGTTGCAAAAATATGTACTGGACACAAATCAATATGGTTATTTTTATGTCGATGTAAAGAATTTAAAGGAGTCGACAGACTGCTCATGCCAAGAAACGAGATTCGTCACTTAATTTTTCGCTAACTGAAGAGAAACATTAGCAAAAATAGGTGGATGAAATCGAATGATGAACTCTTCGAACGAAACTTGCAAAGGTTCTCATTTACCACAGAAATCTTTAAATACTCCTCGATTGAAATGTACTCAGCTAGGCTCTATTCGTGAGAGGAATAGCTACAAAGTGAAGTTGCACATCAGGCCTTGGCGAACGAATTCTTGTTGCTACCACCCGTGAACAGCTCCAATTACGTGTTTTCTAAGTGCAAGCGGGATGCTTTAATGGCTTAAAGGTGATCATCTTCAGACGAGGACTTCCATCTAATCCTTGCAATGCGAACAATGCCTCGAGGATTATCGACAGTTGGCATTCGCCATGATCGCAAGGTAGTGGGAAGAGAGAGCGGAAGGAGAAGTACCCCTTCAGACATTCCACACGCTTGGCACTTTCAGGACAGTGCGAAGAAGCCAACAATGACTCGAAGGATTCACTCTTTCTAAGCTGAGAAGCTTCCCAGATATATTTCGCGTGAAGCACATCAGGTTCCAATTCATGGACGTGTGGTTTTACTATCACAACACGGCGGTGCATACAAACGGGCAGGGCTCTCTGGCATGACTGTCCGTATCGAATAAGAATTGGAAGCAATGTCGTCAACTGCGCGGCGGCAGAGCAAAGAGCTAGAATGTAGGCAAAGAGAGGAGAAGCAGTCCTTCGTTATCGTTTTATGGAAGCGGAACAATTCTGCTCTATCGCCTGCTCATCACCAAAATGGTGCACAGATAGAGACGCCTCGAGCCCAAGGACCTTTCGGTTCTTGCACAAACAATGCAAGGGAGATTCATTTTCCCTGCATAATAAGGATTGTGATTCTCAAGCCATTTATCTTTACAAGACGAATAATCCTGGATGAGCTCAGTGCGAGTAGCACATTTTTACTCAAATCGTGCAGGAGATGGCAACGTCTCAGGTCTCAAGAACCATTCTGAGGATTCGAAAACCTCGCAGCTGCGCTCTAACAACAATTCACCAGGATTTCTATCATCAGTGCAACGCCTACCTCAATCTTCGCCAGAGTCGAGTCGTGCACGTCCAACAACTTTACTCTCCGCTCTCTCTCGCTCACTCTCTCTCACAAATCTACCTCTTGCTCGACTGCTCACCACTACATCACCTCTCCACACAATCCAATTCCAGGAACTGCACATCCGCACTCCTGAAACAAAGCTCAAAAATCAACCTCCTGGCCTCCTGAGATCCTCGCCACACCGCGCCAAGAACCGCAAGGAGACAAACTTTTACGCCTCTACCAAGTTGGTTGAAAAATGCCCCCTGAAAAGGCGTGCCGCGCGACAAAGGCAGGTGACACAAATAACAGCATTGGCGTTGGAAGTCTTCACGGCTCAATGCACTCCAGAAAAGAAGACGACCGGCCATGTCAACCGTGGACCTCTTTACGGTGGAGCCAAATGCGCAGCGAGCTGCGGAGCTCTCTTGCACCCTCCCGTCTCACAGCAGGAGCCATTCAAATTTCAGTCGCTGTGAAAAGTCTTCACGTCGCGGGGAAAAGTACAGGAAAACAGTTTCACTCGTCACCTTCCTCGACAATCTTCCCGTGTCTCCCTTGCACCAGCCACGCTTTCCAGAGCAGGATCAGGCGTGGACACACGCGATCAGAGAATCCCGATCGAAGGATATCAATGGGGAGAAGGCTGGAGTCAATCGACGCAGCTCCCGGATTATTTACTCGCTCGTTTACCGCACGGATGTTTTTCCGATTCCCTGCAGGTTGAAGCACGCATTGCTCGTCTTCATGATTTCATCGCACGGTGTCCACTTCGACGGCGGGGAAGAAAGCCACGAAGCCCATTCCCTTCGGGGTTCGCTTCCTACGTCTTCTCTGCTCCGCACTCCAAGCCCTAATTCTTCGTCTTCTTTCCTTTCTATTTCCGATGGTGGCTCTAATTGCATACCAATGAACTCCCCAATCTTCATTAACCGATGGGATGGGACTTATGTGTACAGAAACAGTTTGATTAAGGAATGGATTTGTTCATATGCACAAAGTAACTATATGTTCAAATGTTACAATATGTGTTTAGATAATTGAGGGTTTACATTGAAGTTCTTGATTGATGATGCCAATTGTTGTGTATGCTTAGAGAATTGGGATGAAATAGGTATTTCAAGATAGAATGGTAAAAATAGGTAGTAGTGTGCAATTCCCACAACCATTCCCAATCTCAATCCATATATGAATATTGTCTAGGAATTTATAATCCACGGAGAGTCAAGTTTGGACTGAAACTTGTTTATTTTTTATTTTATGTTTGTCTTTATTGTTTTTGAGGTGGGATAGCAAGCTAGATCCAATATTTTTTCAAGAGTCACAAATAATCTGGATTTGGAATATTGCAAGATTTCAAAATACTTTGATTTGAATAGGGCTAACAGCTTTGACGCTTGCTATGAATAAACTAACAATCTAATCAAAAAAATTGCAATACATAAGACCTTTTTTTAGATTTATATATATAGTTGAAACATTTTAAAACTTACCTATTTATTTATATTCAAGTTAAAAATTCTACAATCACTCCCTCACAAGAGCGACACATTATACTGCTAAAAGCATACACTGACAAACATCAAGAATAAAAATAAAAACAAAAACAAAAATATTAAGAAATAAAACGATTCATGTTCAATATCATCAAAAGCGTTCATCATCCATATAAATTCATCCAATTAAAGATATTTTTAATTCGATTTAGAACATTTTAAACTAAAGCTGTATTTATTATTGACTGAAATTCAAATCCATAATGGTCTTGGAGACAATGAAAACTAAACATCTCTGAGTCTTGTGTACATGAATGTCAAAAACAGTATTTAACATACTAATAGCCTGATAATACACGTGAATGTAGTCAAATAGTAACTTAATCTTATTTAAATACCCATTATGAAATATTTAATATATTTTATTTGAGATATTCACTCCTATAATTGTTCGTACTTCTAGTGTAATAATGGATATGTTTGCAGTTGAAAATAAAAACAGAATAAATGATTTATGTTATTTCAAAAGATCTAATACTATATCGGGTCATGAGCAGGTTCCGAATCCAGAACCCCACAGATCCCTCAATGTCGACACTTGGCGCAAAGGCGGCCAACTCGGCATCGACCATCCAGCTGCGCAAATTGGAGCATCCATGTCAGCAGGCGCGGAATATACCACAATCACATATTACTGCCTAATATTCCGTTTGTTTGTATAATTAGCAGCCTCATGATAGGTTTGGATCATGTAATTCGATCCTCTAAATTGAACGGGAATCGGTTCTTCTTCCAAAATCAAAAAACTTAGCAATGTTAATTTTGAGATGGTGTTCAATTTTAAAACAACCAGGAAAATCGTACTAATATTAATATAACTATTCATTTTATTATTATCATTATTCTTTACTATCTCATGCCATTCCAGGCCCACAACTCTTTCCTTTCTTCTACGTATTTGACTCTTTCTCGTGTCATTTTTCATCCTCTTCTTCTTTTGCTGTGGAGTTGATTTTCATAGGTTTTACATTCGCCATGATTCAAGATGACATTCATGGATAATTAGGAAAACACACATTCCAATAAGACAATTATATGACGCTCCTGATATGAATCTTTAACTTTATTCCAAAAAAGCTTTTGGTCAGTAAAGCTTACGGAGTATTGCTGCTTAGGAACGAAGTCGATGGTGACGTGAACGGCGAGGGAACGGGGAGCATGTTCCCCTTCACCTAACAAGAGCCCGCGGTTTTGTCCAAGGAGGGTTACCCCGGGGAATAACAGGGCCAATGTGAATGACCGGAGACCGGGACCCGCTTTCCTCTTTCCATATTGATACAGTTTTATAATAGAGTGGGTTCTATGGTGTGGATCCAGCCAGGAGACCGGGCCAATGGACCCGCCAAAAAGATTCTGGCATTGCGTGGCCAGCGTTGGGAGAGCGGGAAACAGCCTCCGAATCTCCAGCTTACCGCGGTAGGAAGCGAGGGAGCGATGGGGAACTCTGGGGAAGGAGAACGGGAGGGAACGACGGGAAAAGGACCAACCCAGAGCTGGCAGATTTTGGCTCCCCGACCCATAACTGCCAACTTTGGTCATCCCTCTTACTTTTTGTCATTTCTCTTTTTCTTTGACAATTTTGCTTTTTGTATTTTTCTTGTTAGATGCTTGAATTGCTAGTGCCTTGACAGTTGGAGCATTCATGACGTGTTGCCTTTTGCGAAGCCCACATCTTCCTTCTTTGTCAGTTGTGGGTGAGGGAATAACTGTTGATGTTAATATCATTTCAGCCATCAAGTACAAAAATGTGTTTTGAATATTTGATTTATAAATTCATAGCATGAAGTTTTGAAGTATGTTAGACATTAATGTAATTGATTGGATGCAAATTTGAAAAAAAAAAAGAGTTAGTAAATAATTTGTTTATTTATTTATTTAAATAGTCAAAAGATTGAAAGTGCAAAAAGAAAGAAGAAAAAGAAAGTGAGCAAGGTTAGATCCTTGTGGAATGCCATGCATTGAACTGTCTTCCAGCACCTACAGAATAACATCGAGAGGAATAACTTGAAAATAATAAATAAATAAATAAAGTCCAGACAGGTTTCTAAAGGAAAAAAATTATTATAAAAACAAAAAAAAACAAAACAAAACAAAATAAGATTAAAATCTCTGCAATAATATAAAACTATTTTATAACACAAAAATTGAATTGTGAAAAATTCAAACATTTTTTATTCACAATAAAAAAATGAAAATACAAAAATCTACAACAAAAATCAATTGAAACAGATACACTTAGTTTTGTTATCTCATACATGAGCCATAAAAAATCTATCTATATTTTTGGTTATATACTATTTTTTTTCCACATTCATCTTCAAAAATATATTACAAATATTTTAGAATGTGTTGAAAAGTAATGGAAAAAAGATAAAAGAGGGGTATAACACGAAGAAAGATCTTTCAGTTATTTGAATGCATAAAAATTTTGTGTATAAATTATTTTCAAATCATTCTTTCACACCACATTGTTTGTGTTTATACAATAAATTTGATAAATATGGTAAATGTATTATTGAAAAAAAATTAAAAATCTAACTCAGTTATTATATTTTCTTTAGTTTTACTACAAATTTATAAAATTGTTGAATCCTAAAGACAATTCCAAGCAGAACCTTCGATGTCAGATTTCAGGTGCAGGCACTCATCACCCAACCACCCATCGCCACGCCATCAAATTGCCACGTCGGCTCCTTCGCGATTGGATAACTCACTTCTCTCCCAGGAAGTTCATGATCCACGCATATTCCTTTTTGCCCCGTTCCCACGGCAATTCAGGATAATGACGCCATTCCTCTGGATTCGTTTGTCCTTTGGTGAACTGGCAGTTTTGCCCCCCCGTGGCCCCTTTGGTGTGAAAAGGTTCATATTTGGAACAACCGCGAAGCACCATGGAAGTGGAGGCAAAGTATCCATTTTCTGATGCTGACAGGAATAGTTCGATTCTGGCATCATTCCATTATTACCAGAAGTCAAGGCTCAATTTACCACATGAAGTAAAAAAATAGCTGCAGCTTTTCACCGGTAGGGATAATCCAAGTTTGCTGGAAGAGTTGCTGCTTTAGAAGGGGCGTCGGGAACCTGGACCTCAGCGACCACTTCAATGGGCTGGATATAGTAAGCCGAATTGGACGACGTGGTGGATTCTTGATTCCACCATTCTATTTATAAATATCATTTTCTCATATTCTAATATTCCCTATTTCCCGCATGGGAGTTATTTGAAGAGGGACCTGGAAGAAAAAATGAATTCATTGCTACGTATGTATTTTCTTTATGGAATTCATGCAACATATGTATGTGAAATTATTTTACTTTCGGTGATTATTTGAATATATTTATTCATTATTATTCTTCTTATGTAAGCATGTTCAATTTTAGTGATGGAAT
Source organism: Physcomitrellopsis africana (assembly GCA_036785485.1). Classification (NCBI taxonomy): domain Eukaryota; kingdom Viridiplantae; phylum Streptophyta; class Bryopsida; order Funariales; family Funariaceae; genus Physcomitrellopsis; species Physcomitrellopsis africana. Next base: position 428,516 of record JAWRVF010000021.1, on the reverse strand, counting down.
GTGGAAAATTATAACTACAACATAATACATAATTTTAGGTTCATATGTGTGGTTTCCTATTATATGAAAATTATAACATGATTGAATTCATGCTGTAATTTTAAATGCATACACAGGATGCAAATTCTGTTATTTAGTAGTATTTACCATTATTTTCATTCTTCATGTGTGTCTTGATCTCATTTTTTTCTTTGATACAATAATAATAATGATAATAATAATGTGATATGTTTGGTGTTGCATTTTTTCACTGAGAGCCTAGAAAACATTGAATACTTGTGAAAAAATAATTAAGTAAATGAAAACACAAAGTTGTCAAAACTTTCAACAAGGATTGTATCATGTATTATTCTTTTTTGAGTAAACATAGAGAATGAAAACCCAATTATATTAAAACATCTTTTGGAAATGTACTCAGCTTGCAGTCCAAAGATTATGGAAAATTAGCATTCTACAATTGCTTATGAAATGAATAGGGATACACATTCTAAAATATCCATATACAATAAAATTGCTAAATCTTAAATTTTTATTTTTACTTATTTTTACTTATTTGCATTGATAGACAACTTAAGTCCTAGTACGCATAAAGGAGGAGTTAAAAGTGCTATGTGATATAGTTGCTATTACTTTCTACTCATTTACATTTTTGTATATTATAAAGCTATATCATGGTACTTTAAAGTTCCATTTAATTACCTTATACAATCTAGAGTTAATTAGGTGTTTTACTATCCAAGATTTGTCCTATTTCTTGAGGAGAGTTATTTCATGTTTGGGATGTTTTTCTAATTTTATCTCTAGGGCTTTCCAACTAATTTGCCAGTATTCTATTAGACCCCTTCAAATCAAACTTCTAATATGGAGGTTACTCTATACATCCTTTTCAAAGGCACACTTGTTTCTTTGAATTAAGATAGTCGACAAGCAAAGTCTTCTTAGCAATGATAAGATTTGACAAAAGTATTTAAATGAAGAGGAGATATTATTTGCAAATATAACTTGCTCCCATGTGAAAGCTTTCTAAGGCCTCTATTTCCAAGAATTAGATGTCAATTTTTATAAAAGAGGTGATCTAATTCCAAATTTTACAAGCTTGATGGCACTTCCAAAATTTGTAATGGTCTTTGGTTTTTGGGGAGAGTACAAGATACAATAAATGGCAATATGTGGACTAACTCACCCTCCTTATATGTTAAGAGCCACTCCTTTGTGCCATAGAAGCCAAATAAACATTGCCTCTTTACAAGCACAAGGTTTGGACCAAATATCATTCCACTTAAAAGAGAAGTTATGGTCTAATAGGACACTCCATTTGTTGGCCATTAAATTGGTTTTAAGAGCATTTCTTTGAAGTAACTTCCTCCCAAGTTTGGCTAAATATGTCATTAATTCTTCTTCTATTATCCATATGTAAGATTTAAGATCAAATGCCAACTTATTAATTAGGCCATAGAATATATTGATGCATTTCTTCCTTGTTCTTATTGGAGTTGTTTTGAGAGCCACTCTAACAATTTTTAAAAGTCTTACATTAGACTAAACTTTTACAAATGGGTTTGAGTGAAGATCAGCCTTTTTGTTCTATATCATTGTTAGCATAATTAATTAATTCTTGAATGCAATAAACTTTTCTCCAAATTCAAGCAATTAGTTCATATTTTTATTTTTATTTTTTCTGACTACCCAAATGAGTGCTCATTCTTCTCTGATGTGTGTGGCCATGGTCTGGAGTCAGATAGAAAAGGCAAAGGAATTTGAGTCTTAAGGGCAAAGTGCCAATTGCAATGAATGAGGAGGAGAAGGTGGGTGGGCATCTAATTATGTGCCCAAAGCTCTTTCTACTATTAGTGTATTAAAAAAAACTATTTCTATGGCAGAAAAAAGAAGAACAAGTGATAGATAGCTCATTAATGAATTTGGATGAGATCTGGATGATCCACAATCCAGCATTTCACAAAGCAACGAGTAATTACATCCATCCACTCACATCATCCATCCAAAGGAACCAAGAGGGAAAACAGGTGGGAATTTTGAAAACCACCCCATGACCCAGTTGAAGCATTCCATGCAGGAACTTTGCTTATTATGGACATCTGTTTTCAAATGTAGCTTTGTGTGTTTTCTGGATGAGCCTCTCCCCATTGGTAGGAAGCTGAGAAAAATAAGGGAGAGCGGGCATTGGAATGGGGGAAAATTTTAAGAATTTGAAAAATACTGGGGTGGGGATGGAGATAAGAGGCTTTGTAGATTGGGTTATCATTGTTGCTCATTATTATTGTTGTTATTGTTGTTGGGGCCAGCTTTTTCTCTTATTTCATTGCTTTATTTCATCTCCTCAAGCACATGAACTTGTGTATGGATGGCTTTGCATAACTCTACAGGAATTGGGCCTCTTCTTATCCTTGGGAATGGAGTGACATTCCTTGTCTGTCTATCTAGATCACTTAAGAGCAGTTGTGAAACAGAAAGCAAAACCAATCAAACTGGGCTTGTGCTTTTGTTGTTGTTGCTACTTTTAGTTCTTCCTTTTCCAATGCAACAAAGAACTGTAACTCAACAATGGGGGTGGCATGCAGATTCTATTGTTGTTGTTTATTGTTGTTGTTTATTTCTGTCGTTGTTTTTATTGAGGGGAAAAATGAGTGGGCAGGAGAAGTAGAAGAAATTAACTTAAATCATGCTTCTGGATTATTGTTATTGTTACTATTATTTGACAAACCTATGTTGTAAGTCTAAATGGGCAGCAAAATAAATAATCTATATTGGAACATTGACCATTATAGTATCTCCACTAGGTTGCACCAAAGGTCAACCTATTTGGATGTCTTGGGGTTTTGTGAGGAAATGTCTTGCACCAGCTTCATACCAACACCAAACACCACTAAATTAATTTGTTAATGCATGCAAATTTACTGTATAAAATGAAACATTAATGATATTAAAAGAATTAAAATGTGTTAAACCAACATGAAGTCTGTAAAATTTAGCACAATAAAAGTTATCAATGTAATGTTTTTCAAAAGCTATCAATGTAATATTCAAATTATATATATATATATATATATATATATATTTCAATTGATTCAATAAGTTACAAAGTGATAAAAGCTTTAAAAAATATTTCTCAAATTTTTATTTTATTTATTTAAAAAACGAAATATGTAAAAATGAGAATAAGTGTGGTTTTGAAATATCTTTGAAATTAGTTATCTCAAACTATAAACTTTATCCACGTAAAATTTTATGCTATATGTATATATGTATACATTTGTATTTCCCCTCAATAAAAAAAATCTTGTATAAGATTTTGCCATGTAAAGAAACTCATGCACCAATTAAAATCATGCAGTTTTTTTGTTATTTTGACTGTTTTGGTTCAACTTTAGGCACACAAATTGATTTTCAAAAATTCTTTTATGCCATGGACTCCTAAGAAAGCTGAAAGCATATTTTTCATGTTTATGGATACTGGTATACATATCTATTACAAATCATCAAATATTTCATAATATTCTAGGCTTCTAAAATATCCTCACTTTTAGCAATGACTTCTGAAGTATAAAAGAACTCAAAACATATTGACAAAATGATGCCAGAAGGAACAATTGTCAAACAGTGCTTAAATTCATCAAAGGCAAGCAAGTGCCTTAGCAGGGCATCATGTACAGAAGCAAATGAAGGCTACAGAATTTTCAATACCCAGTTTTGAGAAACTGGCATTTATTTCGGCCTTTCCCCCAAATAATGTCTCAAGCTAGTCCAATTGATGCTTTTCAATGAACAGTCTACCTTGGCTTGAAAATAAAATCACCGACACCTTATCTATTGCCTATTGTTGACCAGAAAGTGGCTCTACGTAACAGCCCAATTCCATCATTTCCAAGCATTCCAGAATAAATTTGCCATTACACATTCGTTCAAGCTTCAGAGATTTTGATTTATGAGAGGGAAATTAATTTCTGCATAACTTAGAGTGACTTGGCATGATGTGCTGTATAATATAAAATAGTGCACTGTGTTTCGTTATGGAAAAAAATTGTACTCATACTGCCGTTACGAATCTTGCTTTAGTGAATGATTTTCCAAGTTGCTGTATTCCTAAATGCGGGTGATTGTTCCTTCGTACACTGATATGAACTAAAAACCTGGAATATTATACTGCTTAATATTCACCTCTGGCCTGTGTTTTTTAGATTCTACGATATCTGCATGCACTCAGGTATGCATTATTTGAAGTCAAGATGAACAGTAAGGCTTTGGGTACTGGTGTTGAACCCAGTTGTCAAAAGTCAGCTTTTCTGGCACTTCTGTGGAACAGAGATGTTTCAAAGAGTACGCAACAAAATTCCTGTCCCAAAACTTACAAGAAAGGAGAATCTAGGAGAAAAGGTGACTTTACACATGCATTTGAAGCTCCACATCGCCGGTAATCTCAGCCCGAAAAAAGCAAGAAAAGAAAATGAATCGTACACGCAGTTGCTTCGAAAACATATACTCTATGTCTGCTGTTGGTGCAGCTCACAACTGGAAGAGAAAACAATATATAATGCATATCACTAGTTCATTGGAACTATTTCCTAGCACCCGTGTCTAATCCATGAGGTGGCTTTTATAGACAGAACTTGATACATAACAAAAGACAGTTATGAGGAGAATGCAGCAGACATTCGTTGTAAATGGCTCAGGCATGACCAGCATCTAAGTAGCTATCTAAGTAGCAGTAGGTACCTCAGTAGCACATGCTGCAGAACAAACTCTTCCTTCGCTATTAGTTCGAATGCGAACAAGTTACAGACGTGAATGTCAAATGAAAACTCCCACCCTTAGTATCATTTCGGGAATGTTAAACGTCTCATCACAGACCTGCATCAGCAAGTTCTGGACCTGGATAACAACTAGGCTATCCCATCAGTTTTCCAACACAGTGATAATCTAGTAGGAAACACACAAGTAAATTTTGCAAGTACTAACCCCGACAACCCAAGGATCCAAAGGGCTAGCTTCTTCAAGCTCCGCCCCCAAAATCTCAGATTCCTCTCCCAGACTGACGAGTTCGTGTAGTTGGGGTCAATCCGGTTTGCAAACATTCCCACAACGGTGATGCAATACAAGAGCGCCTGGCAGAGATCACAACGTGCTCCGCCGGTGCTGGCACAAGCTCCTGTTTCTGAGCCTCTGCCAATGCTCAACCCATACCTAATAGAACGTAGTGATCGCGATGAATTTGACTCCACACATTAATCACCAAGAATTCGTTTGCGATGGTGATTGGTGTAGTTGCAGCAGAATGGCTCATACGCTCGAGGGATCCAAGGTACTCTCGCCAAGTTCAGGTAAATGAATAAGTTCCGTAGGATGTGTAGTCAAAACGGATGTTGGGCATAGAGTCAATTGCTTCATTGCTGCGTGTTGCTTTTGTGTGCGTGAATTAATAAGAAACGACATATGATGAAGGTCGAGATTAATACCGAACACTAGAGACATACCATTACATGGAAGCGAATTGTCTGTTACTAAGACGGATTTCATGAATTTTGCTCGAAGGAATGACCAATCTCAACACATTCTTATACTGCGAAAAATGACCATCAGTGAATAGTTCGTAAAATAACAATCGCTGGCTTAAAGAGACCAGGTATAAATTTCTGATATCAATATTGCCTACAAAGCTCTTCAACCGAGCGTTGGCACTACCCCCACGCTCTCGGGAACAAGCTTGGGTCTCCAAATGATTTCAACCAAAAAATGAGCAGTTCTCTCTAGGATTCCTATATCCACAATGTAATCTACTATTTCCGGCACATATCAACGTAGTGCTCAAGAGTACTGCATACTGTTCAAACAAGTTACTAAATAAGTTGCGAGACATGAGAAATAAACAGTGTCAAAACTTCCAAGAAGAGTCACAACAAAAGATCCTCCTAAAAGGGTGTAGCTCTGCAATCACTATAAAACGTGACTGGATGAGTTTGGACAATCAATACCCTCCTATTAGCTTTTCAACAAAAGCAATGGGCTATAAAAATTTCACCGAATAAATACGACTGGGGTACATGAACACCCTCACTCTAGCACCCTGCAAAGATCAGAGAAGAAAAGAATGATGAAATGCCCATTCATCATTTGAAATCTCTCATCTTCAAACGAGAGGCATCGAAGTAAACAGCGACCAAGGCGTAAGACATGAGACAATAGCCAAGGCTCATGGGGAGCTGTGGCCGAGATGTTCAAAAATATTACAAAAAAATCCAGATATCGTACGAAAAACATAACATCATATGCCTTAAAATAAACAAGAACCATTCAGTGCACAAACAAAAAAGGACGGTAGCCAAGACTGTTGGGAGTGATTATGAGAGGCAGGAGGACTTACAAGGGAAGAAGGAGGAAGGCTACTTCTGAACTTGGCTCGGACAACTCCGCTGGTACCATGGGGGCGAGCAACCTTGCCCCAAATACAGCGGAACTGGGATCCATTCTTCTTGGTCTTGGCCTTGTACACGTAAGCCAACCTCTTACCGAGGTACCAGTTTACCTCATCGGATGTGTTGACGCCCTCAATCTGGAGGAGTGAGGTGCTTGGGTACTGGTTAGACTTGGACCTGCACGAAAGCAGCTCTTTGATTCATTTCAAACGTATTCAAAGAACCCCAACAACAGTAACACGAACTTGCAGAACACATAAAATGAAGAATACATAGTGTGTGTAAAGGAGAATTCTTGCCCACCGAGGCATACCTAATTAAACCAATGAATTAGACTAGTGGGGTGCAAATGACAAATGAGCTACAGGATTGATTGGGTTTAAGAAACACTACTCTTCTCATTAATCTGCAAAGAAGGATAACATCCGATACTTTTTATTCATTCGAGCGCTACTACCACATCAGTCCCTGAAGATTCATCTCCAACTGGTTCCCATTCAAGGCAGTAGAAGCATCATCCCGAACCGCATTACCGGGGTGACAGCAGAAGGCTGTGTAACATAAAACTGTATAATCAAGCCATCCCCGCCAGGGTTGCTAAGACCACGATGTGTGAGAACACACCTCTTATACCCGAGGATGGTTCCACGCATGTATCCCTATATCTTTTCTTGCGGGTCCTACTCCCGGGCGTGGATGCAAGACCAAGTGACAACCTAAGACCAGGAGTTTTGAACCTTAGACCGTGAAGTGGTCTACGAAGTGGTCTACCGAAGTGGTCTACCGAGGACGACGATGCGCTTGGCGCTGTGGTCACTAGAGATTGTTGTTTGATGATCGACGTTGCGTTCTGGCGTTGTGGGTGTACCAGCAACTTGGAGCAGTAGAGAAATGCGAGATTCAAGCTTCTAGATGGCCATCTTCAACATGCTCAGGTTCCTCGATCAGCTTCCAGTTTACTGTATAGTACTGTGCTTGATTCTGGCTCAGTTGTCATGAAGCATTTCTGCTTTAGTCTTTCAGATATACAATTTAACGTTAAATTCGTCTTCCAGATGCATGCTCCAGTAATTTTCTTGTGTTGTGATTTGTATCAACTAGGTCGTGAGGCGTGCCTGATACTTCTAGCACTTGGGGTTCAAACAATCACCATGATCCTGTTGAAGTGGATACGGCGATGGTGATGCTAGGGAGTTCGTTTGCAGCCTCAGCTTCACACTTCCAGAATCTGTAGTCGTAAACCCAAGTGCTTCGAGAAGAGCGGATTAGAGGGACACTACACTAGGATTATCAAGCCTCGTGCTGTTGGTGATTTTCTTTCTGATGTGGATCTAGCAGCTTGCTGTGCGGATAGGTGCTCGTTGCCTTGGGATCGCTCTAACTCTTTCGCAAGCACAGCCCAAACAAACTCTACGAGATGTCCTACTCTAATCTTCAAAATGCGGGCAGAACTCATGTAATCCTCAATCAACTCATTAGAGCTCTTAAACTGGTTCAATGCACGAAGGGGACATGAAAACGTGAACCTCTGAGTTTGCCTTCAGGCTTTGTAGTGCAGAGGGTAGGTCGCATCCCCTCGAAGCTATTGAAATAGTGCATAACAAAAGCCAGGTTCGATGAGATAATCTGCAACTGTGAGCTATGTTTTGTACTTCTACTACCACTGTAATGCAAGACAATACGCAACTCTGAGCAGCTCGATGAAGCATTCGTATTAGGCAAACAAAGAGTTAGACATCGTTGTGCGTTCACGTTCACCTCATTCAGCATTCGACAGAAATCGTCTGTGACTTGAGTAGCAAATCTGATTTTCAATACCGTCTGACTAAAGCCCAAGGATTGCTGCTTATCAAAACTTAAGATCTATTCTTCTGATTTCCAGTAAACTAAATATTAACAAAATCCTTACTGAAAGAAATATGTTTTTGGAAAATTTACATTGTTGTCCTAGAATTTAAAAGTTGGTTTTCAAGCTCTAGTATCAATTTTGCAAGATAATATCCACCGTCTTAATATTATACTAAACATTCGTTTTCAAAGTACAAATAAACAGTCACAAATCAGCAAAATTGATATTTGTAGATACTCTCTTATGGAGAGTAACAAAACGCTCTAATTCAACAGTTCTTAACTTTTGAAGGGGTAACATGAATTGAGGATTGATTGTATGTCTAAGTTTTTATTTCATATTCTTTATTAAATCCTAAAATGTGATATCTTTGTTCTTCCATTTCACTAGTAAGCATGACAGCGAGACGTAAATGTGCTGCATTCAGTGCTGTAATAGAGTTTCTTGTGCGAATAAAAGTTATTATATTGCGCAATGAAGGCTTAGGAATTCATCAAATTTATTCAGTTGTGGAACCTGATAAGATATGTCAATGGTCCATATCATTGTTGTATTGATATCGATTGTCAGATTTCAACCATAAACCTTTGAAGGATTTGAGGTGACCACAAAGTAGTGCAACATTACGTTTGATCTACACCAAAAAAACAGACTGTTGCCCCTACTGAAGTAGGAAGAATCCACTCAAATGTGTCACGCATCAGATTGTTAACCCAGTTACCAAATATCGAAATTCTCTTTTATCCTATTGATTCCACGTACATGAGTCCAATCAAAAGCTACTATAGCACATGGTGTGTCCCTTCACTTTTTCTCCAAAGCCAATTTCATTTCGAATTTACAACTAATAAATCGGAAGATTGCTGGAAGAATTATGAAAGATTGAAGTTCTCATCAGATGGTGGGTGCAACCGACCGATGGTAATGCACAAGCTTCCAGTTCTTACAACCATCGTCACTTTTCAGCCGTTGCCACACCCCCGTCTCATTGTAAGCTTCAACGTCTCCATCGTCTGGGTGGCTATGGAGTTTCAAGACACGGGTATATGATACAAGCGCTACTTCAGCGCCAAGAATAGAAACTTTGGGAGTTACAACAGTGGAGCGAAGTCTTTGTGTGAGAGTCAGCCGTTCTGTGACTGATCCTACGTTGAACTTGAATTTGCGTAGGTCCATCCCTTCTACAAGTTGACCTGCAATCACTCGCACCTCACCCCTTCCATTACTGTTATCTAGAAGTACCAATAAACTCTCTGGAAGTAAGGCTGCTAACGCACATGTACTCAAATTGCAATTCTTTATGAATGTTTATACTATCTATTGTTACTTACCTTGAGAATCAGGCTCAAATATAGTCAATGCAGGGTGACAATAGCGCTGATACGCTTTGTAGTTGCCTGTATCGAGGCCTGTCAAGAGGTCTGCAGTTGCTTGAAGAAGCTCTTCCTGTTGAGTAGGTTCTCGACTATAACATTAGCTTCAGAGGTTTTTCTTTAAGATGCTAATTAAAGGTCTGAAGTGAAAATTGAGTATGATACTGAATGAAAATTGCTGAAGGATAGATAGAAAATTTGTTGCTGTACCTGTAGAATTGGGTCAAACAATGGTCGAATTTCAGCAAAGACGTCTTCAACAGACTGCATGCCATTAATCTGCAAAACCAAAATTATGATCAATTCCCAGTTTCTTGTTGCAAAGGCGGATGAGACCAACCAAGATTACACCTCATTTTAACGATCTAGGATTTGAAAGCAAGGACCACGCAGATTACCGAAGTTTCTGAGGAAGAAGGTGATAGAGGTAGGTATCAGAAAAACAAGGTCTGGCCATTGCTCAAGAGTTTTCTCTTGACTGCTGCTTGTCAGCAGTCAAGGTTGAGAAGTTGGGGAAAACCAAAGGTATACCAAATATTCAAGTTGTGCAAATTCACCTTCTGTACTGTGGCTATGGACTCATAGTGTTTTATAACAGGCAACGTTTGTTCATTGAATAATTTAAGTCGCTTGCGTATGGTTTCGATGTTATCGTCATCTCGACCCTGTTTCCAGACATAAGACGTACCAACCACGTTCATTTTAGTGAGAAACTCACGGCTTGATAGTAAAATTTACAATAGTAAAAGAACAGCGCAGCTGCGAGCACAATTTATACAAAAAGTTGCAGACAAAACAACCTCATTTCGGCTGAGAAGTCGATTTTGCATCACTTCCTCTGAACTAGTAATGAAGAGAATAAACTCTGGCTTAAGTCCGGCCTGCGAATGTTTCGAGACATTATATCATTACAAACATCACAATATTTGACAAATAGTTTAAAATACGGTCCGCTTAAAGATTCTGGTAGCTACTATTGCAACAGAGATTCCAGTTTATTACCAAAGAGCTTATATCCATCCGTTCTCAATAATCAATGCTAAAACGTGAAACTCTATTACATACATCCTGGAAATAAACATGCAATTTGGTTTTTGAAGAATCGGATGTAAATGAAAAAAACAGCTACGCAGTAACGTACCACCCGATCCCAAACCTCACGATTCTCATCATTCCGTGGAAAGCCATCAATCAGGATCTTGTTATTGGAGCACTTCGACATCGCGTTTAGAATAAGCTTCACGGTCATTTCTGACGATACTAGTTTTCCTTCATTAATCATGCCTTTAATCATTTTCCTAACAAGATGAAGTTCCTCGTTAATAAGATCATTTTTTGAAAAGAGAGATAGGCAAGGGCAGATCTAGTTAAAATAATGGATAAGAATATGGTGAAGAGTGGTCTGCAAATAAGGTTTACAAAGCGAAACATAAATAGCATGCAACCTTGGAAACCCATATAATACAGATTTACAGCAGTTTTCCGACGAATAAATGATACCATACCCAATTTCATTGTCAGAGTTCTGCTCAGCACGCAGCAATTTGCCTGCACTGAGGTGCTCAAATCCAAAGTGCTTGACGATCTTGTTACACTGTGTGCCTTTCCCACTTCCTGGTCCACCTGTTTACATCAAGCACACGATACATCTATGAGATATAAACCCCTGGCTCTCACAGCAAATTTTAGCACATCGAAGCCCTTCATCGACACTAATCAAAAAGGTATCCAAGACTAATCACCAAAGGTTCCAATCATTTGTACAATATAATCATTGCAAGTTCTCCAATATAGATCTTCATGCAAGTTCTCCGAATTAATGGTATTGTCGGACAATGCAAGCAGGACACATCAGAAAGGTATATTAACAGCGCCTAACTCATCAGGTATTAATAAATTATATATATATATATATATATATATATATATTCGACAAATCCATGATGAACCCTGCCAAGTAGGCAAATAGTTCACTTTAGTTGTATAGAGCGTTGACATACCAGTGACAAATACCAATTTCAAGTTCTTCGACTGTGCTTCTGAAGTAGCTGCAGCACTCGTAGATAATGCCTGCACTCGCACACCATGAATTTGACTCATTAACATCAGTGCCACGTCTTTTTGAAACGCTTCCGCTGGTGCCATAAAACAGCCAGCTCACCATATTCCAATCATTTGTACAATATAATCTATAACTTGCGGAATCCCACATCTTACGAATCCTCGCATCTCTACTTCAAGCACCATGGCACAGCTCACCTCAGGCCCGGCAGCCCTTGCTCGGGTTGCCGACGACGACGCCATTACACTGTAGCTGATTAAGAACTTACAACCTGCAAAACATAGGCAGCTAATTTATCCTCAACTTACTATACTCAGGGTTCTCAAAGTACAATCTGGAGAAAACAAATTTTGTGGACTGATGGCCTCAAAGCTTATTATACAATAGTAGCTCAAATTAGAGTCAGAAGAACCTAACAATGAGTAGGAGATGCAACGAAGTAGAGAAATTGCCTTGCACTTTTCGGACTTCACTCCCTCCAAATGTAAAAAGATGACCTTCTTGATTAATGTCCAGGCTGCCATTATAACGTCACGATGGAAGCCTCACATGTCAAAGCGTCAGAAACAATTGGGTAGAGCCGATTCATACCAACGCACAGTTTATCCCAAATCCAATCAGTGCTCACTTACAAATCTCAGAAATCCTTCCAGGTAGAAAAAACGGCAAAGCAGCTTCGATCACTGATGTGATCACTGCATTCTTGACCAATGGAGCACCTGTATGGATTGCTAACAAGGAACGTGAGGTCCAATCTCTTAGGATGATCTATCACTTAGGATGCCTGAGCTCATTACACAATAGTAGCCACAGCTACAGCTTTGATCGCCTCTTTAATTCCTCTATGAAATAATTCCCAAGAATGATAAAAACCAAGGTCAATCCAGTTTAAAAACCACACTCAAACCGTCCCATACCGACCAAAAACTTCACACAGTTTCTTCCATCAAAAAAACATAAAAAACACCTTCAAAGCAAAGAGAAAATAGAAATCCTTCGTTCCAAACCACTCAGAGAATCCGCAACCTTCCTCTAGCCACGAATGTAGAAACCATTCATCCTCACAGCACCGGTGCAAAACTTACATCACCTCAAAAGCAACCCACCTTCGAACCAAAAACATTCAACAACGAACACAACATACAAACTCAAACTCAAACCAAGCTCAAACCAAACCCGATTTCGACAAACCACCCCCAGAAATACAGCCGAGAATGTGCATAATCCAGCAGCAAGTATTTACACTAACACCACGCAGAACAAACAACTAAAGTGCCTCTGAAAAGGTGTCAGGATCAGTACAACAGACACAGAGGACAAAAGCAGGTCAGGAGGGTGGACATAGAGCTTCACCTGAGTAGCGAGAAAGAGAAGGAACTGTACAGAAACTGGAGCACAGTGCGAATCAGAGCAGGATTGCAAATGAACAGGCAGACAATTGAGAAGAGCATGGATCTGCGAGAGTCATGTTTGATACAATCTTCTCCTCACTGTAGCTGCGACGCCATGGTCTTTCGCAAGACTGAGCTTACTTTTGGCTTGGAGACTGTTACCACTGGGGGTCGCGGGCTGGGCGAGGGCTGAGCCAGGCCGGGCCGCCGCGACCTACAGGTCCCGACCCGGTGCAGCTTCTGTTCCTTTGATAGTATTTATACCGCACTGTGAAAGTCAAAGGCTGTACGAATGGACTTTGTCACCGTGCCACCCTGTCATCGTGCCACTTTCACCGCGTTGACTCTTTTAGTGGTTGAAATTATTTGTGCTCTGGAAATTAACCTGTTCTTGTGCTTGTAGGATTTTCCTTTGGTTTGAATGTGGATTATTGTGTGCCTTTTTACACGTCACTGAAAAATTTACATAATTATAATTGATGTGTGTTCAATAGAATGTATTATGGCAACTTTGAATGAAGTTATTTTAATTTTTTTGTTCAAATGACAAATCAGGTGTCAAAACGTTTAAAGAATTGATGTTAAATATATTATAAATTAGATTTTAATTAAATTAATATTTAAATAATATTCCTAAATTGGGAAAAAAACACCACTTGTATATATAGATTTATACATGATATTCAAATTGTGTGTGTATATATATATATATATATATATATAACAGAGTCATTATCCTTGTATTAGCATCCATCAATCAAGGTCAACCATTTCAAAGCTAGAATTTGAATTTTCGACCTCTTGGTATTATCATGTCATATTTTAGTAGCTTAAAGTTATTGTAGTGCAATTTAAAGTTACATTTTTGATAGAAAACAATGACTCAAGTATAAAATTCAAAAGATGATATATATATTTATATATATATATATATATATATAATATAAATATATTTTATAATTTAAAGCATTTTAAAAACTAAATGTAAAAATTTTAAATTGTATAATTAATAGAATTATTTAATAAAGTGCATTTGATAAAGTTGTTAAATTTTGTATCTCTATTATACAGCCATTGCTAAGTCAGCAATATAAATTTATTAAACTTCAAATCAATGGTAGCACAAGTCTTGTATTTTGAAGGATCTTTTAATAGTTTAAGTGATAATCAACTTATTGATTGAATTCCAAAAAACAAAATGAATGTCAATTAGTAACCAAAAAACAGATTGTTAATGCCAAAAATATTTAGAAAATAATGTAGGAGACATGGGGTTTCTAAATTTTAATATACTGCAAACAAAGTTAACATGAAGTAACATTATTTTTTTCAAAGGATCAATTAAAGCATTTACAGTAGATTACAATAAATTTCAGTTATAAAAAATTATTTAATATAAGATCTTTTATAACATGCCATGTGGTTAAAGATGCATGAATTTAGTATCTACAAAAGTATTACATAGATATGTAAGATTTTATTATTACCTAATTGAATGATTTAAACATTATAAACCAAGCACGTATATTCAAAAAAAAAAAAAAAAAAAAAAAAAAATTATCAACCAAGTAACTATACCAAATTTAATTATCAACCAAGTAACTATACCATTGCAATTTGCAAATGAAGATAATATTTTGCAAATGAAGATAATATTTATTTCTTTAAGAAATGTCATAATATTATAAAACCAAGAAGAATATCATAGTAATATTTAATATTCAATATTCAATATTCAAAATTCAATATTCAATTTGCAAATGAAGATAATATTTTGCAAAATATTATCTTCATTTGCAAATTGCAATGAAGCAAATTATTGTATTCACGTTCTGTAAAAAATTGAATTAAAAATACTATTTAATATGTGAATTGATAGTTTTTCTTTTCTTTTTTTCTTCGCTGCCGGTTTAGCAATAATAATTTTTTTTGAACGGGATATATTTTGAGTTACAGCAGTATCAAGTTTGCACATTCTAAAAGTAAAGTTCAGAAATTTCCATCGTTTCATAGTAAGAGGTAAGTACTGGGAAATCGATCGTGAGTTTGTAAACAGGAACCTCGTCAATGAAGGCTTGCTAAAAATAATAAATAATTTTATAGTCGAACATATCCATATCATAGGGGTATATTTCTAAGATCAGATAACTTATTTAGTCCTAAAAACTTTGAAAAAAAACTAAATGGAATAAATTAATGTTAATGGCCAAAATATGAATGCGCACGACCTGATTTAAGGCTTTTGTGTACGGTGGCAAGGACATACACACATGCAAGAACAATATCAACACATTCCAAATCGAGCAGATCACGTCCATAAAATGAAAATTCCTTCTTGCCTTGTTCCAGAATATAGGAACATAGTAGTGGGGGCACGCATCAATGAAGTCGAATGAACTACTTTACTACAAGCATGTGCAGGGTTATGTTGAATTGCAAGGCATGTGTGCATGTACACGCCGGCGTAGTGTGAACATGAAACCTGCAATACACCTTTCATGATGACTGACTTTTTACGCAAGAAAAGCTTCGAGATCTTGCAGGCTACAAAGCAATTACTGACAATAGAAGTATCCATAAAATCATTTGATATTTCGACTTGGAGAGAACCGAAGCTCCGTTAGGATTAGCCGTCATAGGAGCCGAATCTGGGGAGAAACCAGGGCCGTCTGTAATATCTCCTCCGGGCGCGCCCGGATTCACAATGGACCCTGGGGGAGCGGGAGGACTAGCATAAATGGGAGCAATCGGGCTAGCAGCAACCGGAGCAGGCGCAGCTTCGGGTGCTACAACTCCCTTGTTGTATTTGTCTGTATTCAGCAGACTGTCAATACCATGAACAGCAATGGTACCGTCAACGAAGATATCTGGATCCACAATCAGGGAATCGTCCACTTTGAAGGCTCCTTTAGTATTGCTCGTAACGACAATTACTACATTCGCTGCGGAAGCCGGAATGTTCGTATTCACAGGAAGATTTAAAAGTCCCTGATAGCTGTAGACTACTGTTGCTCCATGATAACTTAGTAGAGTTACCAGGTAAGTGGTGGAGTTCATAACAACGTTACTGAAAGCGTTGTCATTGGGAGCGAACAAAGTCATCCCTGTCTTGATAATCCTATTGTTGGGGAGGCTGTCAAGAAGACCAGCAATGGCGCCGTAGTGACCAGCTGTTCGTAAGGACGCCACCACCTTTTCCTGAAGAGTTATAACTTTAGGAGCAGGTGCTGGGGCATGAACAGGAGCAGGAGAAGCTACTGGCACAGATACTGGTGGTTCTGCTGCTGCCAGTTTTGCTGCAAAACTACTGCCAAGCAGAACAGAGAGTAACAGGTTCAAACACATCACAGTGGTGAAAACGGTTTGCGACCCTCTCTGAGAGCGGAAGAGGTTGGTTACCGCCATCCTGCCCATCAACTATGGGTATTCCGCCCTTAAGCTGATACAGGAGCTATCTCACCCCGTCACGAGCATTGATAATGATCAGAAACTGCTGTTAACCCTGTTACATGACAAAAGCTGATGAGTTGGTAGCGTGACAGTGATTCCGACGTTCAATACAAGCTAAAAAAGGATAGTGTCAGTTAAATATATATTAATCAGTACTTAAATCTCTTGGCAGAAGTAATGAAAACCATAAACGGCTAACAGCAATAAGTTTCCAGGCCTTGCATCATTGCAAACTTTTAGCGCGCACATATACATAATTTTGTAAGGAAAATCAGAGTCAAATTATGCATGCATGAGCGAAAGAATTCCTGGATGATGCGACGGTGGCTTGTACAATTTCAAGCAGAAGCCATAAATGTGGCCATCCTCATTACAACAAAAGACATGCCGAATACTAAGTAAGGGCGGAGGGCTATTGGCATGAATTCAAGAAACCAGAATCTAGGGAAAACGCTGGTCGACACTTGGTGTTAGAACTACGACTCCGATGATTTCTTTCTGAAAAGAAGCTTTCATTTATTTACTTGGCAGCAGCAAAAGATTGACATGCGGCTGTGTTCACTTCAGAGAGACAAGGATTACAACACAGGGTAGAGAATTCCTAGATCTCTCACATCTTAAACACGAACATAAACTAGATGTTACTGTGACTACCAATACAAGTCTGAGTGGAGATGTCAGTCTAGCACAGCTCACTTTGAGCTCAAAGTTTAGGCAGATATGCAGAGACAACGCAGTACCGCCACTCATGCTACAGAAATTCAAGGAATAATCTCTCTGAGCCAACATGAATAACATTAAGTACATTTCCATGTGTGCCATCAATTTCTAAGAATGCAGAATCCAACGTGCTTTAGTTACATCTTTCCACGACACTGTCTCGGACATTCTGTTCTGTGTCGTTCACTCGCGGTTATCCACCACCACTACTCGTCTCTATCTAGTATGTACCAGGAGCCCTGCCGGGAGGAAAGTTATACATACAACGGAGTACTCGACACAGAATAGAGAGAAGATGAAGGTAATCAGCATCTATTACAAGAAAATGGAAAATCGAAATCCATAACAAGCATTCTAAACCTCTGATTGCTAAGTCGAAGTTGGTACTATCAACAAATGAAGCTGGCACGATACCGTACCATCACCCAGACCTTCACTGCAAGCCCCAGACCTCAATCACAAGAATGCACCATAACAACAAGGAACATAATCAAGGCCGCTGCCTATCAGAGTCGTCGTAGTGCCAACTAATTCTGCATAAAAAATTTCATAAAGAACTACCTCTCCAAGTAATTTGTCAAGCTGAAAAACACCGGCACGACCGACACAGTTCAGGATTACAATTAAGTTATGAAGACAGTTAGTAAAGAACTGGAAGAGCACCGCAAGCATGAGCATGGACACGGAAGGGGATCTAGATAAACGCACCAGAGCAATGGCGGGGTGTGCGAAAACAGCGGCAATGAAGAAGAAGAAGAAGAAGAAGAAAATAAGACGCAACAACTGCTGCTGCAGGAGGAGCTCAAGTATGACCAACTGAATTGGAGGCAACGCAGTGGCTCTCGATGTCGTAGGCTCGGGCACGCGTACCGAACTCAGGCCAGAACTTGACAGTTTCTGCCCGGAACAGCCGCAGTCTCATCAAGAAGTTCAATACCGTGCCAATTCCGAGGTCTAAACCCTGAACCTCCAACCCTCGTGTCCACTTTCATCCATCCAAACCAAGCTGATGTCTGCGCTAGATTGGAAATTCTTAATTCAGCTACACTACTCGCAATAGGAATTCCTATAAATTTCTACTAAAGACATCTAGAATTGGTCTCTACTTTAATATACGAAAAAAATTCCATGTGAGGATTGTATTTTTTTAATCCATTTAATGGATGAATGTATTTGCTTGTGAAAAATTATGAAAGATGGATGGTTTACAAGAATGAAATAGGATGCTGTTGGGGAGTAGTTGGTTGCTACAAGTTCCCAACTAATAGTTGGTATCATACTTTGCATTTATATGCGGAAGTGTGGTTGCTCAGCAACTTTCAATATTTGGTACCAGTATCTATCAATGATAACATGTTCTCTGCTGCCTGATCTAACAGCAACTGCTCTTATCACCCCTTCCTGGAACCCACTGTACTATCCTCACCAGGAATTCGTTTTCCAATAGTGCCTTGCATCAGTTCTTTTCTTTAAGGAAAGAGCTATAGGTTTTAAAATTCTTCAGTGATGGCAAGCACATGTGGGGAAACCTTTGAAACGCGAGGATGAATGAATTAGGATGAATGAAAGGTGATGCAGAGTATGCATTAGTGGATCCCACAATTAGTGCCAAGGGATGGTGTTATCATCATGGGAGATGAAAGGCTTGCCATGATTCTGTGGACTTCCATTCCGCTCCCCCCATGACCGCCCACGGCCTCCACCGTTCCACCCGCAACGGTCGTGTGGAGCCATAGTACGGTGTGGTGGCTGATATTCAATGCCACGTCATCATGCCACGTGGAGATTGTCACAGGAACTTTGGCAATGGTGTACGTGATAGAAGCAATCATTCATCAGGGTGTTCTTTGTTGCGTATGATTCATTCTTCCTCACATACATATGAAATTTACCATTTAAATTTAATATTTTACTACCCTTAATAACAGATATTTATTTGGAATAATAGAATATCATGATTGTTCACATGGTTTATTTCCTCATATATATATATATATATATAATTTACAAAGGTTTTGATTCTTACTTTATATTATTCTCGATAAAACCCTTTGGTCATCAACAATGACCCTGGATCAAATTGTTTCATTATACTCCCAACAACTTATGGGTTTTTATATTTAGAAGACAAGGTGAGAGGCCACAACTTTTATAGCCTTTGATTGGATGAAATCCAGTGGCTGAAATAAATTTCAGCAAATTAAAGTGTTTAAAAGTTTTAGCTTCTCACCTTGTCCCCAAAACATAAAAATATTTTTTTAAATGGTAAATTTCATATGTATGTGAGGGAGAGAATGGAGGGGCCCAAAATCATTTAGAGTCTTTAACAATCACAACAACGTTTATGGTAGTATACCAAAGTTCTCCAAAAGTTTTACTACATGTGGATTGAAGAATAAAGAAGGGTATAAAGTGTGTTTATGATAAAAGGCTCTTAAGAAATAATTTCAAGAAGTTAAAATATAGAAGTATTGAGGAAATTCTTTTTTGAAGAGTTTGTTTTGTTTATTTTTATTTTTATTTTTACTAATTCTGTTAAATACAGTTAGTGATATGTAACAACAATTTTGAGAAGAAAGAGATTCTAAACATTATTTTGTAAAAGTAAGAAGCAAATGAGTTATAATTCCATTTAAAAATGACAGTACCTTACCTTGGGGGATGACTCCTGCCAACAAAACAAAAACTAATAAAAGACAAAGTTAAGAGACTCTGTCATGGACAAGTTATGGATGAATGATGTCGTTGCTGAAGCCAAAATATTCATCTCTAGTCGGCACCATCATCCTACCACTTACATCTAGGATTCCTTTGGATGAAAGCTTGGAACGCTTCATTCAAACCAATCATCCAATTTCGGTATTAAATAGAATGCACGCTCATATGGGATAAGCTGACTCTTACTGACGGAATTCATTTGTAATAGTCTCATCGATTATTTTACATTTATATAACTCTGTTAGTAACTCTGTAAATTTTGTAACGTTGTTGTTTAAATTAAAATAATTATTCAAAAATAGGTTTATGGTCTAATTTGACTACCATAAACGTTTATAGGATAGTAAATTGAAACTTTGTGTGTGTTAAACTTTTTGATTTTTCTAGTACAAAATTAGTGAAATTAGTGTAATTTTAATTTGTATCAATGAAAATGTTGTGGAATCCATATGAATAAAGAGTTTGGATGAAATATTTGTTGAAGTTTGGATGAAAAATTAGTGAAATATTCTGCTTCAAACATTTTATTACAATTCTTAAAGTTTTTTTAATAGATAGTAATGAGGTTGAAATTATAACTTTTTTCTGTGAAAGTAAAAATAATACTGAAAAGTACAGCAATAATAGATCATGGTTCATTTTAAGCTTTTATTTAGAATAGTGTGGCTTTTTATTTTTTAAATGTTAAAAACAAGCATACAAGTATGTTTTTAAAATACATTTATGCAAGTAATTGTATGATGCTACCTAAAATATATCTCTTTAAAAACCTAGACCAGTTCAAATATCCATAACAAACGTCCATTTCCAAGTTGCAGGAGTGATTAAATTAAATTATGGATAATAATTATTTTGATGTTTCTGGTTCCAAAAAAAGAAAAAAGAAAATAAGAAATCAAAAGGATTCTAAAATTTATTTTTAAGCTCTTAAAATCAAACAATATAATTGGTTTCCTTACCAGAGTCATGTTTCAAAGAATCCTTCACAACAAGGTTAGGTTGAATTTTCTGATATATATTGTGGATAAACTTATTTTTGATATATATATATATATATATATATATATATTTGTATATAGGGAGAGGCTTTTTCTTTTATTGAATATTTTTTATACTATATATATAATTGTACATGATTAAATATGGGTGAAATTTAAATAAGTTTAGTTGGAGAGTTATTTTTTGAAATTGAGCAGTTTTTAGAAATTGAGGTCTTCAGGAGTTTCAACAGTATAAAGTCTATTTTTGAGAGAGAAGTGAATATTGAACAAAAGGAATAAATAAATAAAAAGATAATAATAATAATAATAATGTGTAGAAACAAGTGATTTTAAGCACGTAGAAGTGAATAAGTTGTGTGTTGGTAGGAGTGTTAAGAAGTTTTTATTTATTTTTATTTTGTATTACAAATTTATCATTTATTTGGACTTAAAACAACTAGTAATTTTAGTTTAATTTTTTAAATCATTTGATTTGAAATTGAATTCGTTATTTTATACCATCATTAGAGGATTTTTGAATTTTGGAGTTGATTTTAATATTTATGAGATCAAATGCATCATCTACTGTCCCTTTGAACCAAGATTCCACAAAGTCTAAGCATTATTGTAAAATACAACTTAAAATTTTGATGACATAACATGTTCACCATATGAATTTTTCTTAGGGTTTTTGTTTTATTTCTTTCATTTCATCAACATTATAAAACCTCTAGCATAGCAACCTATGTGCTTTTTCTTGATAGATTTATTAAGAAGATAATGTTTGCATTTATGATATTATTTTTATTAAATGTTGAAAGAATATTTTCAATTTACAATCTACAATTATAATTCTGATTAAGATATAATAAAAGTTGTAACTATATGTGAAGTCTATTCTTTTTAATTGTTTCCAACTGTATTTCATAACAGTTATTAATAAAACGATTATTTGTAATTTTAAAATACAATAAATGTGTTGTTCTACAAAGGTACTTATATCAAAAATAATTAAGTGTCAAAATTTTACTTTACATTTTATTTTTATAAATTTCAATATATGTAAAATGTTAGCCGGTAATTTTAATTTGATGTGAAGTTAAGTTTGATCTTAAAATTAAACTCCTTGATTTTTTTGTCTATTCCAACATCACGTTTTTTTGGAATTGTGTTAATTATATGAAATTTGTATATATATATATATATATATATTTAAAGAGCAAGAATCAGATTCATGCTGTTTGTATTACATAATTATTTCTTTAAGAAATGTCATAATATTATAAAACCAAGAAGAATATCATAGTAAATTCTAAAAAACATTTACACTTTATATTGAACAATAAAATAATTGGATAGTGAAAAACTGCATAAATTTTATTTATTAGTTACTTAATTCTTATTATTTTCAAATTGTCAAAAATAAATTTGAAGGTCTGAATAAAAAAATAAAAAATCTGTTAATTATACTACTGGTAATTTCAAACTTTTAAAGAAAATAATGTTTAATTTATTTTTGCAATAGAACATGTAAATATGTATTTGAATATGTACAATATATAAATGTCCATATTTTTTTTTTAGCTTTAATATCTTTGACTTAAAGTTTCGGCTAAATGAGGGCTTTTAAACTTTTTAAATTTAAATTTTTCAATAGACAATTAAAATAAACTTAATAATATAAAACAAAGTTTAAAATAAAGCAAAATAAAAAGTGATAAGAGAAGGAGAAGGAAGAAGGCTATTTCATTCTATAAAAGATGTTATAACAAATAATATTTTATTTTTTTATTGAATAAAATTTAAAAATTTAGTAAATATATTCTATATCATAAGCTTTAGCATCTTTTATATAGATAAAGGTCCTGATCTATGACAAAAGTATTAAATAGTTATAACATACATTTTAAAGATTTTTTTCTACTAAAAGTTATAAAAAAAAGGGAGAAGGGAAAAAAATCAAAATTAAAATTAAAAGAAGACAAATTTTTTTAATAACAATATATTTTTAAAAAGTATAAAAGACCTTGATTTAAAGGTTTTTTATAAATGAAGTTACAGTGTAAATCAAGGAAAATAAATAATTTTTTTGTGGAAGAGCAAGTATTCTTTTTAATCTCAATTAAAAAAAATTCTAGAACTAAATGCAACTCAAAAATGAATTGGCTTCTATTGATAACTTTATATATATATATATATATATATATATAATTTTTAATTTTTTGTATTAAAAAAAAAATCCAATCAATTGGAACAATAATTTCATGTTCTGAAATGGAAGAAACATTCTTTATTAATTTGAAGATGTATTCATTTATTTGAAAAACTTAAAACTGGTATATGTTACTTCTGAATGATTTTGATGTGTTTCCTTTTGCACACAATCCTTGGCTTACTTTTGACTTCAAACAAATAATTTTTGGAACAAACCTGTTACATTGATTCTATTCCATGAAGAAGTTTTGATCCCTCATCTTTGAATTGGAAAAAATAATAAATAAATAAATAAATTCAATAGTCTATTATGCCTCCAAAAATAAAAAGTTGTCTACTTAATAAAATACACTCTAATAAAATTATGATAGAATACATTGATCAAAATACAAAAGAACTCATTAGTTTTTTTAATAAAAACTTGATACAATTCTTCATAAAATTGACAATATATGAACTCACAATAATATCTTTAATACTAGAGTAGGTTTCAATATTAAATAGCACGGCACCTCTTAAAAAAAGGTTAGACTTGATCTTTCAATCTCCTATAGATAATTAACTAGGTTTTTCTAAGTACACTATTTACTAAGTCCAATTGTGTCACTTTTCTATATCAACAACAAAGAGTTTCACTCTCTTTAGTTTCAACATCAAATTTAGAAATGATCTCTTATTATAATAAACCCCCCCTTTTAAGCCACACATAATCAATAAAATATGCTTATTAGATTTTTTTAATTAATATTTTTAATGTTTATTTCTCTAATATGGATAAATACAATAGGATGGATAAATATTACTCCAATCAAGCAAAATAGTTCCATCAAAACTCAAGCCTTCATTTAAAGAAGAAACCCTAATTTTCTTGATCGCTACTCCCATTAATTTTTAGCTCCAAATAGGATGAAAAAAGAACCTCAATTTTTTGGCATTTTTAATATGGTGGTAAGTTTTATGATTTGGATGAAAATAAATGAGTTATGTCTATTAGTTGCTCTTACAAGATGGATGACATCCATAAGATATACAACCATGTTCCACACATAATAGTATGAAAAGTATGAGAATTGACCTCTATCCACTTCTACCTATAAAGGGATGAGAAAAATCTTTGTGCTTTGTGAGGATATGTGCGGATAGAACCCCTTTTCTATGCCTTCTTTGAGAAGCCCATCCAACTCCCATGAGTAACTTGATGTTCCATTGGAGTGTACTCTTTCTTTAAAAATGCATGAAATGAGTAAGTATATTGCTATATAAGAGATGTTTGAAAATTGGTTTGAAGTAGTGGCTCAATCATACAGAGACTCTCAGAAATCAGTTGTTTTGAATGAAACACATATTTTTTATTTTGGTACTACATATTCAGGATTCAATAACAAATATTAATATTATTACTATTATGTTTTTGATAAATATCCATTCAAAATCATGTGGAATAATTGATTTATTGTGAATATTTTAATGTTTTTTTTTTTTTTTTTTTTTTTAATTTATTTGTTACAGATCTGATTTCTAGAAAAAGAATACAGTTTTCATTTCTTTGTTTACAGCTAGAGGTAATTTCCTATATTTATCTGAAATTTTGCAAAGACAATATGTTAATATGGGTTTTTACAAAATTTTGGATTTTCTCCAATTTAGTATTTATTTATTGAAATAGTACCACATGTCTTGTAGATTTTAAAACATATGCAGTTTAATTGGTAAGGAAAAATATATATATATATATATATATATATATATAGTTTTAATTAAATTTTAAGAATTTTAAGACACTAATGAAAATTTTATTGTCCTATTTTTATAAATTAAGTCTTAAGTCTGTTTGTTTACTTTAATTTAATTTATGTTTTTTTTTTTTTTTTTTTTTTTTTGTTAGATTTATTTACTTATTTTAATTATGTTTTTACATCAGGATTACCGAATAGATATATTAATATCTAAAATGTCTAAGGTTTTTAGTTTTTGTAAAGAATTAGCTTCTTGTATTGTAACTTTTAGCAATTTTTTAAAAAACTGTTACTTACAGCCATTGGAATTAATTGCACGTCTTCTAATGCATTCTTTATAGTATTATAAGGTACCTAATTTTCTATTTAATTTTTCTACTTAATAATGAAAATATGTTAAAATCTATAACAATTGTAAATATATCATTTATAATTATACAACTAATACCAATTCATATATTTATTTTAAAAAGATTTAGAAAATTTTATGTAAAATATGTTCAAAAAATGTGATTCACATTAATACTCCATAAAACAACTTTGTAATTAAAAAAAATATATGTGTGAGTATATATATATATATATATATATATATACATCTCTATATTGCGTAAATTTTATTATATGGATTGATGTTAATATTTTTGAATTTTCTATATTTGAAGAGATTTTTCACATGTATTTGATGCACTTTAAAGTTCATAGCTACTTTTAATTGAATAAAAATAATTATGATGTATGTAGTAATTTAACTCCATGTCTCATTGACATCAAAATCTGCAACTTGGAAATAATCTTTTGCAACTTCTGTTATGCTGTAACATATACATTAAAATCAAATAAAGTAACTACTTCTTAATCCATCATTATTTTCAGTTTTTTTAACCTTCCTCTTATTTTTATGAAAGCAGTTACAAACAATGACACTTAATTTGGTACAATTTTAGTGTATTTTCACTTTAATGTGTGTGTGTATATATATATATATATATTTATTTATTTATTTGTGTGTATGCATATGTTAATTTTAACTTACAATTAGAAAATAAATTTGTATTTATATATTTGTCTTTGTTTTGAAATACCACATGTAGTAATCTGAATTCTTTGAATGATAATTTTTTATTCAAAATATATTATACTGTCTTCAGTTTAATAAAAAAATATGGATCAATCATTCTTCTTAAACTTCTGAATCTTTAAATATTTTTGAGGTGCTCAAAATATTTTCAATACAACTTAGATTAGTTACACAATCCAAATCAATAACTCAAGTTTTAAAACTTTTGATTAATCTAATGTTACTTAATAAACCTCAATAATCCTTTCATAATTGAATAGTATTAATAATCACCTAAATCCTTCAATCTCTTATGTTGATTCTTTAAAAGGATATTTATATTAGTTTTTTTATTTTTATTTTTAAACATGTATTATTTTTTGATCTTTTGAATTATATATTTAAAGAGTATTTTTGTATATACATCCATCAAACAAATATTGGTATTAAAATGCATTAGCTTAATACAGAGAATTGATTGATTATATGTATATGTGTATATATATATATATATATATATATACCATTTGCAAAAAACAAAGTATGAGTCTATGAAAAACTTAAATCTTTTATACACACACACACATTTATATATATATATTATATTATATTATATTATATATATATATTTATTATATATATTTATTATATATATTTATATTTATATATATATATATATAATTTTAAAAAAAAAAATACAACTAATTATTACTTTAACAAACACTCGATTCTTGATTAAACAACTAAATTATTTAAGATTCACTAAATTATTTAAGATTCACAAAAAAAAAGTGTATTCATGATTTTAAAATGAGATTACCAAAATTTTCAAAAAAGTATGTTACAAAATAACATCAATTCAAAAATCTTCAAACATTACAATGCATCCAACATTACAGATCTTATCCACTTTCTTTTCCTATTGGTTTTTGTTTTCCTCAATTGGGTTTGCCAAGGCCCCCACTTGCCACCCTTCACACATACATACATACATACATACACACACACACACACACACATATATATATATATATATGTATGCGTGTGTGTGTGTGTGTATAAGCAAGAGTTTAAGTGAGCCCCTATTTCTCTATTCCTCTTTTCCACCAACTCCACCTCTCCAAACTAATTCCATTGAGACACCATCTCGCTATTTCAATGACTCTGCCCAATACAAGTGCGAATTGCCATCCCAAAGGCTTATCAGGAAACGACCACGGGACTACCAGAGAGCTATCGGAAGTGCTACCAGGAGGCTATCAGAAACGGCGCCCTACTGGGCGGAAGCGGGGAACTGGAGCGCGAGCTCGCGGACGAAGAGGTAGCGGAATCCGAAGTGGTAAGGGATCCATTGCAGGCAATGCGCGGGGCTCTTGTGAGGCTTGGCTTGAATGCATTGCCGGATGCGAGATTGCATCTCCAGCGGCACGCTATGGCACACCAGCTGCAGTAACGTCGACGGGTTCAGCGCCAGCTCGCGCGCGTACCACTCGAGAATTCGAGGCAATAGAATCTGCAGCAGCAACAGCTACAGCAACAAGATCACAAACGAGACATGGGTTTGCTGGTGACTTCTGTGAGGAGCCCACCACATTGAGTTAGCGAAATCCAAAGGTGCGATGAAATTAGGGTTTCGTTACCTTGCTTTCGCCGCGGATCACGACGTTCGCTTGCAGAAACTCCAGCTTGGCTGATTCGAGCTGTGACTTCACGTTCTTGGCTGTGTACACGCGAATCTGTGAATGTGATGGAAGAGCGGCGGTTAGATTTTGGGTTTTGATGTCGTGGGCGGAGTGATTTAAAATGGGAAATGGGGTTTCAGGGTTTGCGAACACACCGCAGGGTCGGAGCGACCCCCGCAACAAAGCGCGAAGCATACAAGCGGCTCCGGTGCGTGCAACCCGTAAGCGCGCCGTTCGTCGCTGGTTTTGAACTTCGTGGCCTGCGATAAAAGGGAATGAAACCATTGTGACGGACGGATGGAGCGGCAGCCGAGGATGATGTGTTCGATGGTCTGGGCGTTGATCGAGTGAGCACCCACTTTGTATGCGGCCTGCACACACAACCAGTGATCAAGGCATATCAGGATTGACCACGAAATCCGCCTCTTGAGACGGCTTTCAGTGGGGATCAATGCAGGATTCAATGAGAAGATGGAATGTCGAGCACCTTTTGCAGCAGCGACAACCGCTTCAACCTGTTCCGTGGTATTCCGTAGGCTAAATATGCCTGTCACGGACGCATCAACACAAAGTTAAGCAACAGTACTCGGTGCTGAAATGAGGTTTTAAAAAGCACAATTCCCTATTCGACTATTTACAAATGAATGAGAGTGAATTGGGCATTGGAAGTTACATGCATCATGAGGGCGTTGTAAACATTGATCCAGAAGGCAAGCTTCTGATCATGACTCATTTGCCCCGGATCCAACTGCTCCAGCTGCTCTACCATTGTTCTGTACCGCAAAATACTGTGTTAGGCAACAGAAAGTTTACAGCTGTGATCAATGAATTGAATCTCCATCATATATCCTCTGAAGAAATAGGCGATTGTTTCTTACCTGAAGTTGCGAAGAGCACGAGCTGCATACGTAAGACGGTCTTTATCGACACAAATCCAGGGAACTTCAACCATGGAGCCACAGGAACCTGAGCGGCCATCCCTGTCGTGGTCCTTGTATGCATTGCTCGGCAACTCTCCAGACAATTCGCATGAGTTTGCGCTTTCGGTCCTCCAACGGGGGCTCCAACTACCGTTGGAAACATCATGAGACAAGGAAGCAGTTGTGGTGGACGAGGTCGACGACGAAGGCGAGATAGAAACTAGTTTTGGCAACGGAGGGTCCGCGAGTTTGCAGTAAATGGCGGCCATGCACCGAACTAGCTCCTCGGACAGCTTGTTTGGGTTAGTGGAGGGCTCTTCCAAGCTGTCATTTGGATCGGTCGACGTGTCGGATGCGTTGCTCACGCTCTTGCGATTGAAATGCTCAGGAATGGATACTACTTGGAAGGATGGATATGCCTGCTCATGCACGTTCATATTCGGAGTCAACAATTTAAAACTGAGCAGCCCACGCATACTATGTCAAACTCTGCAGGTTAGTTCAAGCCCAGTTTGTAGCATAGGGTCTGATCACTAACCTTTCCAGGGTTGAATGCACTCACTGAGCGCCTCGGCGGTGTAGCTTTTACGTTGAAGACCTGCAGCGAGGGAAAAAAACACTCATGTCCACGTAAACAAGAAGCCTTGAAGGAGGCTGAGGTTGCTCGGAAGACGATAAAATACACAGAAGTATATGGGCTTTGTGGGCTTACGATGGGTAGATCTCTCGAGAAGTCCTGCTTGTCTCGGGGTTCTTCGTCGATAGAGTGGGAACCGCCACCGGGCAAAGAGCTATGGCGAGCTTTGAGGAGGTCATTTGAGATCGCTGAGTGTGGTCGCTTGGCGCCATGTGAAGCTGCCGCTGAAACATTCCGTCGGTGTTGTGGAGATACATCACAGGGCTGAGGATCCCTCATCTTCTTCTCTGCTTTGAACCGTGCCTCCCCACGCTGTGCCGCGGCGTGTTTCTTCTCCGCGTGGCTATACGGACTGGAAGGCTCCGAGCGACTCCCTTGCCGTTGATCTGTTAGCTTCTGGTCCAGAACTTTCCGGTACAGAGTTAAGACATGTTGCTCCAGGTGCGTGACTTCCTTCTCGAGTGAACTAATTTCTGTGATTAATTTCTGCGTCTGCCAAACATTCGAGCATCCTATTAGTCCTTTTCAGTTGCACAGACGAACATTCACAAAAACAGGGCTAGGCTTTCATGCGTGACTTGGAAATGATTATGGAGCTCGCTACCAGCTTACTTGAGGATCTAAATTGGGGAGGGAAATTTGAGGTGCTGATATGCCTTCAACCCCACCCAACGCTCTCTCAAGGCCTTGTCTCACAGCTTTCTCGTCTTCAAGCTTGGTCTGGAGCTGAGCTACCTACAATTTCCAAGAGCGATTGTCATGAAAGAAGAGCATCAGTCGTGATCATCAACGATAATATACATGCAACCTCAACCAATTAGAACAGGAATTAGTCAAACAACCGTAGTAACTAGTGAGTGAGTTACATCATTTTCAAGCGCAGTTCGGCGGGTGTTGAGAACCCTCTTCTTCCTATCCTCTGTGCCCTTGAACTTCATCTTCCACCTCCAGCTTTGTATGCTCTGTGAGGAAGCCCAATAAATGTAGATATCAGCATAAAAGTGACACAAATCAGCGCTCCCAGAAGAGCATTGATTCCTTAATTCTCATTTACATTTGATGCGGTTCTGGTGTCGAAGATAGTTGAAAGAAAAGCACCCAGAAAAGGAGCTGTGACACATGAAGCTTTACCTCCTTTAGTGCTTGATTCAGAGAACCGCGAGGAGAAAAATCCCAAGAGGATGATTGCTTCGAAGCCTTCTCTGGGGCACTGACACATTGGCATTGCCTAGGAGTGTTAGCACAAGCTTCTACAAGATTGTCATACTTCTGCTACAGATACCAATCAAGGTCAATGCGTACAATCCATTACCAATTACAGTCGTCTCTCTTGAGACTGAATACGTATTATTATGAAGGTCTCACCTCAAAGAACGAAAATGGCCCCGTGAGCTGTCTGAGTTATCAGCCCGCAACCCCTCTTTCTCTGCAGTGGCCAACTCTGCGGACACAGCCCCGGGCAACAAATGAAGTTTCATTGTTCTGCTTCCAGAAAGCTTCAGCGCTGGAGACCCTGTTCCTGGCTGGCCCATATCCCTTCAAAATGTTTGTCGACTTCAGTGATATTTCCGTGGCTCCGCAGCCAATCTCCAACTGAAAAACCGATCCTACATTGTAGATCCTTCTAAGCTTCTAACAGCGCCTCAGATTTTGGAAGACTGCATGCCGTCAATCTCGATATGAATAGCTGCAGGCACCTGTCGAAAGAACTTCGATCAGAGTCTACAATGTCTACCGAGAGAGGAGAGGCCATACAGATTCCGGAACGAAGAACCAAGCTGCCGAGTACTGATACAACAGCTAATGCGATGAGTAAGAGAGTCACTCAAAATGTGGAGGAGGAATGAAACACCAAATTCAGAAGAAAAAAAAAAAAAAAAAAAAAAAAAACTCTCCACGAAAAACCAATTTGTCTTCGGCTCTGCGACAGATCGACAGTCCTCCGAATTGGTCACGAAAGAACTCTGAGCTGAAAGAATGACTGACTCACTCGGACTTGTACAGGAAAAAAGGAAAACGAGGATTAATAAGCTCATGTATTCAGATCACAGCTTCAACAACGAGCATATATTGTGTACCCAGATTTGCAAACCGCCTGCCAGAAGTGCACAGCCAAAGAAAGCTGGAAACTACGGCGTAGGGCCTGCGAGGCAACTGAATTGATTGACGAGACAGGGAGACGGGGATAGAGAAGGTCAGCCTTCACATACAGTAAGCGTGGCAAACGAAAGCGACTCTGCGGCTACCATAATCAGAACCACTCTACAACCCTCACCATCAGCTACCACCACCACCACGATTACATTACCACCTCGACAGCTCTAATTGTAACATAGCTACACTCATAACCATCTACACCCAAAAGTAAAATAGAAAAATAAGAGAGAAAAAAAAAAAAAAAAAAAAAAAAAAAAAAGCAAACATCGAGCTCCCAACATTGCAAAACTAAACACCTCGTGCTACGTTTCTCACAGCGTCGTCACACGCACACGGGTCCCAGGGGAGGGAGGGGTAGGGGGTGGGGAGCTGCATATAATCATCAGCTGCACTTGAACTTTTATTCTGCACTATCAAGAGGGAAAAAAAAGGTTCCCACTCTGGATGGCACCATAAATGCCTCCTATTCCTGGTACTGCCCCCGAAAAAGCCCCCAAAGGTAGGCTTCTGCGGCCTACCAGGCTCCAGAAGAAGAAAGCCGATCTATCATAAAATTCACGCGACAACGATCGAAGCAGCTGGTGGGGTCACGCGAGCCAGACGAACACATGAAAGCACTGAGGGACGCGAGCCGGTGGACTCCTCCTCGGCTAGCGACAACTGTAGTAGTAGTGGATTACGCATTCACAATCAGAGACGCAGGGCACTGAAGCAATGCTTCGTCGACGCCATGGCCCTGAACCCTGTACCAACGCGCTACTGCCGCCTGGGTAACGCTGGCGAGCTGGGTCCTGTGCCGCGCCAGACCATGGCGTCGTCGTTCACCTGCAAGCCACGCCTGGCAACGGCACCCCCAGCTGCAGCACCAGCGGGGAATGCAAGAGTTAACCTGCACTCTAGCCTGCACCGGAGCGTACACCCACTAATCCTGCGCTCTATGGATCCTGCAACAACAGGGATGCGTCATTGATGGGGATTGATTGGCGCATAACGTGGTTTGCTTAATTGCGGCATCTGGGTGTGGACCCATTAATGCTGATGATAGGAAAACGTAACCCAAAATCACCTCGTCCTCCTCCTCCTGCTTCTGCTGCAATCCAGCATCACCATGGTGGACTTCATTTCAGCTCCCGGTCCCGACTTCATCTTCCGCGCTCTCCACACCGTCTAGAGTTTTCATCCACAATTTATGTATTCTTGCAAATGGGTTGTGTACACAACGGGAGGAATTGCTGATGTGGCGCTGTGGGTCCTGCGTGGATCGCATCTTCTCGTCACCCATTTCCAACACTTGGGCGACATTCCGACCCTTTGTAGGGTTCAACGGCATTCATCAGTTGTGTCCTCCATCTTTGTCATTTTTTGTCATGTGAATCAGGAAGGTTCGAAGAACCTGAAAGGTGGGAGACATTGCTGGACGTGGATTGATGGCGCTGCCCGCCATTCTACGGGCAGAAGGGGCAGCAGCCCTGGTATCATACTGGTTGGGACCTGATAATTTTTTATTTTCATTCATTCATAGTTTTTAGGCAATTCTGATTCTTTTATGTATCCACCTACGCCCACCTCTATTGTTTGGAAACTCACCCCCATTATTTGGAAACTCACAACAGAAGGGGAGGAGAACTCTAAGGGCCTAAACAAAAACAAGACTAAGAGAAAAGGAATAGAAGGAGAAAAGGCCAAGGGGTGGGAAGAGAAGGAGCTAAGTGATAAGAGGAAGAGTGAAGAAGGCCAACTCATCCAAAATTAGATTATCAACAAACATATTGCTTGCTTATTGCCACTATCTCTAAGGTTCAAACCTCAAGATATTAATAAACTATCAATTGTATTAACATCTCTACTTGTGCTAGTGTTGGTCAATCTTGCAATATTTATATTAAGAAAGATATTGTCTAATCTCAAGACAACATGTTCGACAAAACATCTATTGAATGGCCATGAATGATATCCCGCAATTGATATTAATCTATAGTACAAGTCTCAAGAATGAATTGCCAAAGTGGTATGATATCTTGACCTAAATTCCTACTTTAGTCTTTTACTTCTTAGAAAAGTTGTTCATATTCTTCTCATTTCTATGTACACTAGGAAGTGGGAGATAAAGGAGAATAATTAGGAAAAAATAGTTTAGAGAATAGTATGGCTAATAGAAGATGAGTATATGGATTTCTACCAAATAAATAAATAAATAAAATGAAATGATCTATATGGAAGAAAAAAAAATTATTTATCTAAAAAAAGTTGGAAATATTGTGGAGTGCAAAAGTTTTGTAGCCAACTCTCTTTTTTCTTATGTGGTATTAAAAAAAAGAAAATGCTTAATTTTTGTGATTTAAATTGGATTAATTTTAGGAAGAAAAGTTATTCAAGTTAAAATATTTTAACTTTTTAATGAATGAAAAAAAATCTTAAATTTTTCTTTCTTCTTTCTATCTTTCTTTAGTATGAGCCTATGTTCTTATACTTTGAAGACCTAGATTTGAAAGCAAATACAAATTAGTTGAATGGGATGATTTTTGAATACATATATAAGACAAAATATATAACCATATTTTTTAGAAAAGCCAAAAATAAAACAATATAATAAAAAGATATTTATTTATTTATTTTGAGAATATATATATATATATATATATAGTGCTAAATAGTTTGGAATAATCTTAGAAGATGGCAAATATCTTGATAACTCAAATTCCAATCACAAAATATCATTTATATGTGAAGGTAAACAATAAAAAGACATCATGTTGCTTCAACAACAGAACAAGGTAAATACAAGAACAAAAAATCAATCAAAATGAAAAGCTTAGATGGAATTTTTACATGACTTAATGAGATGTATGGATTTTTATTTTTTAAAATTTGTCCTTGTTTTATTTGTTGTTCTTTTACTTTTTAAACATGGTGGCCCAGTTTCTATGGGACAAATTCTAAGAAAGATACTGAAAAGAAAGATGCTCACCATCTTGTGTTGTGTAGGCAAAGAAAGCCCTTGGCTTGAAAGGTAAGGGAGCACTGAAATGATGCTTGGATGCTTTACGACGGATGAAAATATAATTCCCTGCTACCTTAGATAGATTTCATCCACAATCCCTGCCCAGTCTTAGTCAGCAAGGGCAGCAATAATGGGGAGATTTGATAAGCCCCATGTTAAGCAAGAGAAAAAAAAACTTTTCCTGCCCGCAAGAAATAACTGCCCGGATCCACGTTCCCAATGCAGAGATCTTCTTCCAAGAGGGGCACATGGGTGTTGTTCCCATGGATCCCAAAGTTGGGGTCATGTCATGTAGGGAACAAATCCCTTTGAAACGGTCTTCCTCTCTGAAAGTATTGATAGATTTGACATCCTAGAACTATAAGCTGGACAAAATGGGTCTTAATAGCCCTCCCCCCTTGCCACCCAAGTCTGCAGAGTTATACGGATTGTTCCCTAAGAAAATTTGATTCATTAGGGAACTTATTCCCAACCATGAGTCAATTGCTCACCAAAGCAAGACCATGTGTGGGTGCAACAATGGGGATGAGAGTGATGTCTTTTGTAAAGGGCTTTCTTGTCATCCATTTCATTTGGTTGTATTCATTCATCCATAAATTAAGTTCCATGGAGGAATTCATTCATCTACAAATTTTGAACTTAATGGGATTTTTTTGTCTTTGTTGAGATTGGCATCAAAGATCATCTTGTTTGTAAAGTGAATATGAGGTTTTACTCTATTTGTCTATTGCAAAGAGGATATATGTATGTATTTTTACATATGTTTGTTATAAAGAAAATATTTACTAGTATTGGGGGCCTTGCTTTACTTTGGGAGGTATATGTTGAAGCAAGTTATTGATGTGTAATAATATATAATGCAATAATGAAGCACATTGCAACAATGCAACTAAGAATTACATAAATATAATTTTATTAACACCACACAAAAACTAAACATAATATTAAGGATAAGAATGCATATAAATAATTTTTCTGGTTTTTTGTGGTATCTTTTGAATTTTTTTGTATTAATAAAAAGATGTGATATTAATGAACATGTAATAAAAATACATAATTTATAAATTACAATAAAAAAAACTATTTTGATTTTTTCATCAAACAATACTCCATAAAAATGCATTTAACTAATATTAATTATATTTTTATAATCAAATGCATACAACATCTGCACTTTTAACTTAGATATTATATTATAATTTTTTTTTTACGTTTTGAATGGTTTTATTGAATTTTATATGCTGAACTATGGTACCAAAAATAATACTCAAATATGAATTTAAATTAAATAACAGATAGAAATTTCTATATTGGATGTCAATTATTTAATTTTGAAGACTACATATTTTTAGTTTGTTTCAACAAGAATCACATTGAACAACTTTTCCATAAGAAACAATAACTTATAATGATATATATATATATATATATATATATATAACTCAATCAGGTTATTTATTCTTTATTACAAAATATTTTAAAATATAAAAATAAAATATAAAGTTTGTAAATAAAAATCATAGTAGAAAATAAAAGTGTAATGATATTAGTTTTCATTACACATAATACTTTTTGGAATGCATGAAAAGAATCTTTTAAAAAAAAATTAATTAATTAATACAAAAACAAAAACAAATTCTAATAATAAAAAAATTAAAATCTTAGCAGTAATGTTTGACCAATGTTTTGGATGTTTGAATAGTTTTTTAAGGAAATTGCCAGGTGGACACTCCCCTTTTACTGCGTGGACACCACCCCATAGCCATGTACCCTGTATACACACATTAAAACTCTTATTTACACTAAAAAGTTTTAGGATAAATTTATAATACAAGATTCTTTATATAAAATTAAGAAGTTTTTATTTTATTATTATTATTATTTTATTTTTAAGTGAATGAAAGAATTATATGAAATATTTTATAAAATTTTGTTAAATTTAATCAACAAATAATAAATAAAATAAAATAAAAAATCATAAGCTATTGCACACCAATCTTTTATTATAAATTTACTTAAAAACATTTTAGTGTAAATTGGAGTTTTATTGTATGTATGTAGGGGTGTGTGGCACAAGGGGTGTCCACCTAGCAGTTCCATTTTTTAATTATTGATATTTTCTTATTACTAAATCTTTATTTTATTTCATGTAGGAAAATTTGATTTAATTTTATTATTTTAATGTTTTATATTATTAAATTTATAAATTTAAAATCAAATTAAATAATCTCGTCTGAATGGGTTAAATTTTAATTTCAAATTTTTACATTTATTGTGAAACCCTCATATAAAAATATGAAAGTGTTGAATGATCAGATTAGTGAAAAAAACACATGTAAAATTATTTTTTGAATATGGTAATATGTAAGAGAAGAGGTCACCAAAACCACGTAGTCGTAAAAATACCTCCCTGTGATATTGTTAGAATTAAAAAGATTAAAAAAATTCTCAATCTATACATGACCACTAAAGATAGTCTCTGCAAAGGGAAACCTGAATACCAACTAATTAAACAGTGACATCATATTGGTTGCATTTACTGTTATTAAAGGCATTGAACCCACACACTACATAATGAATGAAATAAAGTTAAAATGGGAACAAAATGGTGTGCATGTCACTATGAGAAGTACAGCATAACAGGATAGAAGTTTAATGATGCCAAATAGGCATAATTCTTCATCTAATTATTACAAACTGGAAAAGGACTATAAATATTTCATTGATATGGTGTTTTTTAATGTATTTTTATAATAAAAATATACTAAAGAATATCATATTTTACAATGTTTAATTGACATATTTTGCCCTTACCATGTTAAGTCACACAACAACTTAATAAGATTTTATCAACATTGTTGTCATCTATTTACTAGCACACGCAACAATGAATTGATATATCATTTTATTGATATACCTTTATTTTACTCTTATCATATCACTAGCATATATAGACCATCTTCTATTATCCATCATCTTTTGGCAATATCAGAATGTGGCCGCAAATGCCACTAAAAATGTTAAAAAATAAAAATGTTCTCCAACTAAATCCGTCTGTTTAGTTTTACTTTTTCGGCCCCTCTGACATTTCCATATTAGGCTTTGGGTAATTGGGCAACTGGCAGCCGATGTTACTAAACTGTAATCCCTAAATCAACCTTGGATACCTCCACGTAACTAGAAGCTCCATTCACTGGAGCTCGTGTTCCCAATGCAAGGGAACGAACCTATCTCCACAACCCACATAAACACTCCCCTGTTCCCAAACCCACTGCACGCCTTTTACGTTTTTAACTGTGCTTTCAAAGATTACTGTCTGCCAAGAGAAGTAGCCGCAGATGAGCGGTAGTTCCCGGCTGCGTCACCAACAACAGTTATACTGGTATCGGGCAGACAAGGGCAGACAAAAACCTTTCCAGCTGGGCAGTGACGGTGGGGGATGACGAGACTCGTGGGGCTGACGAACGCGGTGACATGGCATCAAGTGACGTGGCAGGGTGATTATGGCGTGGAAAGAGTCGTGGACAGGGCCATTCCAATCAAATCTAACACGGGTCATGGACAATGGAACATCATAGGGTACGACGTTCCCCATCAAGACCGTTTCCTTGCGTCTTTGCAGTGTTGCTTGTATTATTACCTGTAAAATGATGGGAATGACCCATTTCAGAAAGGGAAAACATGCCTTTGAGAGCATATGCCTTTTTTTTCCCTTTATATTTATAATAGATTTATATTAAAATTTCCATGTGATGTTTAATATATTACTGAAGTATATTAAAACTTGCTTTCAACGCTTTTGGATTATAGGAATTTTGTTTTGTGCATTGGCTAGATGGTTGAATAATTGCATTGCATGTTGGCTAGGGCAGTTATATTGTATAAAATAAAACATGTGCTTGTTGTATTAAAAATTGGTTCTTGTTGCCATTTAATAAAAACAAATCTAATTTCGTTTTCATAAACTCCAAATACAAATATGTAAGTTTGGTTAACATTTAAAGTGGAAAGAATAAAATACTGAAATGGAAAGCGTAGTCAGTAAAAATATTTTCTAAGACCCACCAAAAAAAATTATTTATTTTTTAAATTGTATATAAATTCTAAGTACATTCTACAATATAACTGAAATAATTTACATGAATAATTTCAGAATCCTGACAGTATTATTGAGATATAATTTTAATAGATATTTAAATTAAAGTATATATATATATAGCAATAATGTCCATTTAAAATTTAATTATTTCAATTTCATAAGCACATGTATTAATTAATATTTGATTGCTAGTTCTAAAACATGTGCATAAACATTGTGAGCATAAAATTATATATAGAATTGATCAATGTTCCTAATCACTTTGTTAATCAATTATTAAAAAGTATTGGAAGGCCATAACTTTGTGGTGGTCAATAATCCACACAGAGACCATAATGATGATAATGGCCTTGTATACAACAAATTAATATTACTTTTATAGAAATACAATGTATTTTTATTTATTTATTTATTTATTTTTCTTTAAAAGATTCATACATCTAATTATTCTTGTACTTTGAATTATTTACTTTAAAAAATTAGCATTATTATACAAAAATTTAAACATTCACTAAATTTAGTTATACTATACTTACAAATAAGTTTTTTACACATGTCATTTTAAGTATAATTTTTTTAAAAATAATTCTTATTTAAACACAATCTTATTATTGTATTTGTGTTATAAATGTTATGATATAAATATACATATAAAAATAGATAAGAGTGAACTTGTGTTTTATTACTTGATTGTTTAATTAGTTACTTTATTAAATCACATTCTTTTCTAAAATAATAAGATGGCATTTAATTGTGTGAAATCATCAAATTTGATTGTAGAACAACACCTCATCACAAAATCATATTCCAAATCTCTAAATATTAAGTATTTATATATTTTATTATTTTTAATGAAAAAGATATTTTTCCTCTTTATTTAATACTTTGATTTTAGACTTTGGCTTGCAATCATATGAAGTTCTATGATCTTCATGCCTTATCTTTTTGATAGTGTACTTGTTGTATTTAGAATTTTATTATCTTTGTTACATGGTGAAGTATGGTGAATTTTCTATAAATTAAAAATTAGTGTTACAGACCAAAAGTAACATCATACAAATATAAAAATTTCAAAAATTACTAAAATATTTTGAACATAAACTTCTTTAAGATATGAAATTCTATAAAATAGGGAATTTGATACTAATTATATTTCCCAAATAATTGATTTGAGTTTAATAGTTAATGTCAATGTCAATATAAAATTGTTACTGAAACATATGTATACACATTTTTCATATTTTTTATATGCACGTTTATTTTATGGCTTGATTAGGTGATTGATATATTTTGATCGCTCCACATGATAATTAATTTATAAATAATTTTTTAACATATATAAACAAATTCACACAACCGTTAATTCTAAAAACATATGTTAAAATTTTGCCAAAAAAAAATTAACACAGAAAAAGGATTAAGAAGTATTACAACTTTTAAAATTCATCTAAAATAATCTATTTATAAAAAACTGCACATCCCAATTATCATTCACATCAATCCTTATTTTGGCATGAATATTAACAACGTGAATAAATTTTCAACTTGCTTGATTCCATTTCAATTTTCTTTAAAGCAAAGCTCTTATTCCTTTTTTTAAAAATCTTTTTCTCCCCTTTCCTTTTCCCTTGTTATTTTTTTTGTCATCCTTTAATTGTTAGAATGCAAGACCCAACCCACTAGTGAGAAGGCAAATGTCCTAATCCCACAGATTAATTAATTCCTGTGCTTAATCACGTTGGTGCCGCTAATCAAATAGTTACCAGTACAAATCAGTCCTTAGGTGTCACTGTTGTCCACCATACCTTGCCTTTCTAACTCTCAAAGGCTGGATTTGACCCAAGTCAAGTTTCAAATTTTTATCCCAAAGTACTAAAGATTTAAATAGAAAGGTAAACAAGTTAACAGATAAATGAAAATGTGAAAAACTAAAAATAAAAATGAAAATCCTTAAATTGCTAAGGGTACCTTGTTGTTAAATGTCCTCATGGTACCTCTGGAGCAATAAATTTGATGGGCAATATGCCAAATGTTTTCAGTCCTTTGATTGCTGTGAAAGGTTTGGCTTGAATCCTTTTTTGAAGACACCCCTTGTCTTGGAGTGAAAAAAGTTCTTAAAGTAAAAGTTACAGGAAGTGGGAAAAAGTGTTTGAAAAAACGTGGGTTTTTTTTGATGTTGATGGGGTGGACTGTGGAAGCTTTTGGGCAGAATGGACGAGAAGATGTGATGTTGAATGGAATGCCCAAATTGAAAAATAAAGTTGGAAACATATATATATATATATATATATATATATATTCCAATGCAATTATACTCTATTTATTTAAACATAAAAAAGTTAACACTTCCACTTCTCAAGAGCGTTTTGGCCAAGACCTCTTGCTATACTATGCTTATTTAAAAAAATAAAAAATAAAAAAAACAATCAAACTCTACACATTGTATTATAGTTGATTTGTGTTAAACATATTATTGAACAAAGAAATGATTTCAAAATCCTTTAATTTTTATCACTAACAATTTACTAACAGATACAAGTACATTGCAAATAGTACTTTTTTAATGACCTTGACCGGATTTATACTAAAATTTCAATACATCATGCCAAATACCACGTGGCTTTCAATGAAAATCGGGACCTGGACTTCACATCTGGGACTTCACATGGTGGGACCTCTCCACCGACCCAAGCGTCCCAAACCAAAAGAAATCTGAAATTTAGGACTTGGAAATCAGGACTTCAACTGAGGGGCGGCACCCAGATTGGGAGGCCAAAAGGTCTTCGCCCAACCCGCGATTTTTCACGGGTGGGTCCAAAACCGAATACGTGGACCCGTTCGGTGCGGGCTTTGGATTGCCCTAGGTGGACCAGAGTATGGTTGCCACGTCATCAATACCGGCACTCATGAAACTTAACGGGTTCATGTGGGTCTGCCCAGTCATGAGCGCCCAGCTAGCACGGGGCGAGTTGGCGAGAGGGTTAGGGGTCCCTTCCTTGTGAGGCTACCTAGTGGGAGGGGGGGGGGGGGGGGGGGACTCATTCAATGGCTATCTCTAGATCTGTCGAGGTTGATTGTTTGTTTGTTTAAATATTTATTATTAAAACCACTATGATGGATCCTGCACATTGCTGGCCCTTGTGTGACAATGATATCCAATTATTCACTTTTTGGGATTATAAAATGAGGTTTTCTTTAGGGTTTAGAATGGGCTTTCTTTTTTTAGGTTTTGAAACAAGGCAGTTTTAGGGCTATGGGGGGGGGGGGGTGTGGGATTTAAAATGGCAAGTGATATATACAAAAAGGAAAAGAAAATAAAGATTCTGTTAATTTATTTTAATATAATGTGTCTAAGAAAGTGTAAAGGAATATATAAGAATTATATGTGTTACTTAAGATTCTGAATAGAACAATACTACCATGTTATATTTCTTTCTTATATTTATATGTTTGTTAAAAGATACATAATTTATGTATTTAAAAATATATTTCAATAAAAAGAAACTTCTGATATTTAAATTATATTATTATTAAATATTTAAAAATATATTTTAAATATTTATAGAACTAAATTAAACTCAATTAACCTTTACTTTGACACATGTTTGTTTTTAGAAAAGATTTAGTGCACTATCTGTAGTTTATAGATGTGCTCTTTGACATAAATGCAATGGATGTTTTGATGCAAAATCAATGCTTTAATCAAGATTCAAGAAACTTGAAATATGCATACATTATCCTAAGGAATAAGCAAAAATTTGGATAAAATCACAAAAATAAACGACACAAAAAGAAGTAGAAAACAAAATTGTTTCCAAATCATATTTGATAGAGTTTTTTCAAATAGCTAGTGGATAGTAATTCCAAACTTGTATCTCCAAACTTGACAAATATTACCCTAAGCTTGGACAAAGTAGAATTCTTCTTCACACATTCAATCCAAAATTTTATAAAAGAAAGCAAAAGGCCGAGACTATGTGAGAAGTAAAAACCTCATTTAATACAATGTCCCAAGTTAGAACTTAAACACCAATGGGAGTCTCAACACACTATACTTGCTACCTTTTATCACTTATATAATATAATACTGATTTCAATTTAACTCATCATCCTTGATCTACCAAGGTGAACAAGTATGCTAAAGTATTTTAAACCCATCAAATTTTTTGGTTTTGATAAACGTCTATTACATACATTAATCCATCTAGGGTACAAGTTTTAAAAAAAAGGATAGTTTCTACCTGCCCAAACAATTGAGGGTTTCAGACTTAGACTTTACACAACCGAAGGTTCTGAGACAAGTTTAAAGTTGAAGTATAGTTTCTACCTGGCCAAACAATTGAGGGTTTCAGCCTTAGACATTACACAACCAAAGGTTCTGAGCATACTTTTTAGGGTCCCACTGAATTGAGAGAAACGTTGCTTTTGGGGGATAGCAGTGAAAGTGTTAAAAAATAAAATTGATTGCAAAAGTTGACACAGTTATTCGTGGAAGTTGAACCACGTTCATTTAGAGAAAGAGGAGCCAAGACGCATTTGAAGTCCCACACTTCAAGCATCATGTAAGAAAAAAAAATTTAATCTCTACATTGATGGACCTGTCAAAGGTGAAGCTCCATGTTGCATCGTACAGCATATAATGAAAATGGAAGCAGGACTCTGGTATTAACCTGTGGACTACAGAAGTAGTGGCTCACGCCGCTCAAATTGGATAAACATAACAAAAGTGCGAGGTAAAGTGGTATGAATCCGTTACCGAAGCAGGAACGAATTAACAGACGCAGAAATAGCGAATCCAAAATCAAAGAAAGGAGAAAAGCAGAAGAATACATCTCGTTCTTTCAAAAGGAAAGAAGTTTGAAACAGCATCGTCATACGTGAAGGTTAGTGAGCTCGCCAAGCTTGAACTGCTCGGCCCTACCATCTCGTCAACTCATTAACCCACACCGGAAACCATATGAGAAACCAATCGCCTATGATTCAGTATAGAGCGACTGAACTGTAGTCTATAATTAGGCTTGAATTTTGTT
The DNA here is from genome assembly GCA_036785485.1 of Physcomitrellopsis africana. Lineage (NCBI taxonomy): Eukaryota > Viridiplantae > Streptophyta > Bryopsida > Funariales > Funariaceae > Physcomitrellopsis > Physcomitrellopsis africana. The sequence goes on along the minus strand of JAWRVF010000021.1, from coordinate 385,009 downwards.
AATCCATTTCATGTGCATAACCATCCAACAAATTGAACTAACAAACATATAACCACTTAGATCACTTTTCGAAAATTTCATACAATAGACAAGAAACTGTTGTTCACCACAGCAGCAGTATAAAAGTTTGTCCACAAAAGCGTGATGTTTAGGGTTTAATAGTATATAGACGACATCATTACTAAAAACGCTGCACCGCGAATGGATTGAAAAGATACAAGTACAGGGAACTTGAAAGCTTTTTCCCCAGAGATTGCAGTAAAACCTAAGTTTGGCAAATAGCCAATCTCTGACCCTTACATTGCACCTCCCTTGGCACTTAAGCCAATCCCAGCAGCCAGAGCCCTCAGTGCCAGATATCTAACCTTGGACAATCTCAATAGAAGAAACCCAAGACTTTGCCTCCTACGTTCTTACGCCTGGCCTCATCGTGATCCATAATTCCAGCTGAGGTCGTCAATACAATGTAACCGAACTGCCCCAACAAAATCACAAGTCAATGAGAAGATATGCTCTTCCAATTCGTAGGTTCATTGGCTTGTAGCAAAGTCAATAATGTGAATGCCAAATACAGAAAATATGAAACTTCGAAAGGTTCATATGGACGTTGTAAACATCAATGTCATTGTGTTCCAAGATTTAGGATAATTCATACCGCAGGAATGAGACAAATTAACGGAATACAACTAAGAAAAAATCAGGGGACAAAAACGTGTCTACACTTGAGTATCAAAATATGGAAGAATATATGAAAAACATAAAACTAAGCGTCACGCTGGCATGAGATGCTTCCAAAAACGAGATCTGACCCTAATGTATATTTGTCTGCAAAAGTGGAAAACTAAGTATGCAACGACCATTTCAGTATGTGAAACTGTAATTTGAAAGTGACCTAAAATCCTAGTAAGATTGCGCATTCAATGATCAAAATTGCTCAAGCGAAAACCACAAACCTGACGAGATGGTAGGAGCCGAGCAGTCCAAGCTTCGAGCTCGCCAACTCCGACGTTGTAACGAGGACTGATGACACCGCACTTGTTCAATCTTCCATTGAGCTCTACCACAATCTTCCCAGCTCGGTGGTCATCAACCAGCTCAAACTCACCAATGTAACCTAAAAAGAGCCAAAAGAAAGGTGCACAATCCGCTATCAGTGCTGCAACGTAGATACGAAGATAAATTGTTTCTTTTCGTAGAGGAGAGAGTCTATTTCCCATTTTTCGCACTAAAACTGCAAGCGCTTTGGTGAATCTGAGCCATCGAAACAGTTCGACCAGAATCACTGCATAGCTCCAATGAAATACACCCATACGACGCTGAATAGGCTGAGATTTCCGGAAAAAAAGGTCTAAAGAAGCACTACACGAAACAGAGAACAAACAAATAGATCAACGTCACCTGCAAGAGGCACAACGAGAAACCCTAAACCCTAACCTAAAAACCCATAATGCCTCACACTCGTAGTACGCCGAGCAATGTCATCTGCTAACCCAGTACAATTCACACCTGCACGAGTAAGCTTAGATTATAAACACATACCGTGCTTCTGCATCACGGACAGGAACTTGATGACGACCTTGGAGGAGGGGCGGATAAGCACTTGGCGCTTGCCGCGCTTCTCCGCGTTGAACATGTTCTTCAACGCATCGTTGAGGACGCTAATTCTAACCATGTTGGGCGACTGTGCGAGTCAACCGACACCGGCAGCAAGAGGGGGGAGGGGCTCGCAGCGCGGGGAGGTCGGGGGCGAAAGGCGAAAGGAGGGTTTCGGTGCAACACGCGCACTCTTGTGAGGAGAGAGAGGATCCGCCAGACCTAACTGACTCCGGTTCGGACTAGGCTTGGTGCTGAGGGGTCGGGTTCGGCATAGGTTCGGTCCCTGGGCAGTTTCTGTTGCAAGACGACAGATCTGCTTGTTGAGAATGAGTAGTTTGAATGAGGCCGGAACTTCAATAAATTTATTTTTCACCTTTTATTCAATTTAGTGATGTGTATATATATTTTTGTATATGTATATAAATATATATATATACACATAAGAAAATAATAATAATAATAATAATAATGACAGGTATGAAACATAGTCCCTTCATTTCTTTTGTGAACTTTTTTGAAATCTTTAATTTATTTTTTTATTATACATTTCATTTTATTGTAATTTATTTTACTATATTTTTTAAATCGTTTTGAATACTTTATATATTTTATATTTTATATATGGTTTTGAATTTCTGAATGAGTAATATCGTAAATTTTACTTTGAACAATAAGGGGGTTATTGTGAAAAGGATCCATAGATATTTTTTTGATGATTTGTTTTAAAATTCCTACAATCCAAACTACTACTTTCTAACTGCAATTTCTATTGATTCATACGTTGTAAATGAACTCAGCATTAAATTTAATTAAATTTATATTGTTGGTATTTAATTAAAGGTTTGTTGAATTAAGTACACACTAATAATTACATCATATGGAATAATATTAATTTAGTATTTAATTAGTTTTATATTTAAAGTATAAACCTATTACATGGATATTCTATATTGTAATTATAATAATAAAAAAAATTCCTTGCCTACTTTTGTTGTACACACAGCAACCATTTCAACTGTATATAAGTAGTTTTTTAAAGATTTTTGTAGCATTTTTATTTATTTATTTATTTATGTTTCATTATGGAAGAAAAAATTAAGTTATTAAAGCACAGTTATAAATATTTAATTTCACCTCATTAAAGTCCCTCAATACAATTTAATGATTTAGAACAAAAAAATAACAAAAAAAAAAATTAGACACTTTAAGTCATCTTTAATTACAATTATGCTTGTTTGTTCTTTCCACACCATTCTGCACAGAAATAGAACACATTCTATTGTATCTTATATCCATTTAGTTTAAATTTATAGTTAATGTTTTTTTAACTTCATCTCATGTGTCTCATAGCCTTAAGGCAATTGCTAGCAATATATTATCCATCTTCCTACTAAGTTAGTATGTTTACATTTTGAAGCACATAATGAAGTGTTTTTTGTTTCCTTGATATAAAACTAATGTCAAATTATTGTTTTGAGATTCATTTTTCTTTGTGCTGGATAATTCACATATTAAGGTTGTTGTCATGTATTCTATAGTAAGTTCTTTTACAGGTTATAATTTATATTAATAAAATATCATTGTTTCATTTTATTTTTATCAAAAGAAATATATAGGGGATAAACTTGGTATGCAAGTGCCTTTGACTTATTAACATAATTCAAAATGCTTTCACCTACTTATACCTTCTATTTAAAAATATATATCCCATATATATATATATATATATATAAAGAAAAATCTTGAACCCAATCAATTTATTCTAATACAAATCAATATTTAGAAAAAATTCTAATTACTCATCTAAACCCTCTAAGTTTGAAGACATCCACTAAAACTTCCATAAGTTTTTTTTTAAATAAATACAATCGTATAAACTTTAAAATAATTTTTTAAAAAAATATGTGTTTACTAAAATATAATCATTAATGTGTGCTAACTTAAGGACAATTTCTATGATATATTATTTTAAAAAATCAATTACTTATGCAACACTACCAATACAATTATATATGTAGGTTTATAATTTAACATATAAAAGCACCAAGTAACCAAAGAGTTTTTACAAGCAAAATATACACAAAAAAATGTAATAAAACAATTACAAATGGAAGCAACTCGATTCTATGTGTTTATTATGCGTTATAATACCTTCATCTGTAAAACACATCATAACCACTTACTTTGGTTATCCTAAAAAATTCTACGTATCACAAACGTTAATTTTTTCTTTTTACATGCTTCAAAATCTTTATTCTCAAGCAACTGTATCTTTTTTGGAGGCCTCTGCATGTTACTAGATTCTTCTATAATCTTTTGACAAACTAATACTACTACTTATTCCGTACTTTATTTTAGGAAGTTATGAGGATTCATGGACATCGAACCCCAGTTCGACACCATGTGATTACAAAGATGTGATCAAGAGAACAATATATTATGAAGCAATAATGGGTTGCTCAATGTGAAATGACAGGTTAAAGGGCTTGTGGATGACAACACCCACTCTAGACTCCACACGACAGCAAGAAAATAATTAATGGCTTACATTCATTACCACCTAAATCAAAACTGTTGCTGCTTATCGTATCAACGAATCCAGCACATGATCAATGTGCGTAACAATCTACTGTCCCGTTGTCTGAGGAGTCCAGAGAAGCCGCAAATCTTGACAGCATTTTCATGTGCCTGAAGATGCATACTAAGCGAATCGATTGCGCACGCCAAAATCTTTCTAGTATTTATACACACCACCAGGAGGAGGAGGTGGTGGGGTTCGACCCGGTGTGCGACGACTGGCGCCCACATCACCATTTTCGCTGCCGATGCTCCGTGATGATCGGCCATGCATGGGAGATTCGTTTCTAGATGATCTTGAAGGTGACTGGGAGTGACTGGACCTACTACCTGCCTCCTGAAACGCTACCCGCCAGTCCTCTGCTCCTGGTAGGCCACCGTCGGATTTAGAATCCGCTGCCACCAAAGAAAAAGAATCTTCGTCAGCAAGCACATCTTTATTCAGAGACAAGTTAATAGTGCTGGTTCCTATGCATTCGAATTACAGAAACTTACAGTTGGAATCGTCAGTAGATACAACAGTCGCACGAGCTTCATGCAAGCCTAGTGCCTTGGTCAAATTCGCCAATGCTGCTGACTGTTTGTGAGCTCTCTCCCGACGCGTCTTAACTTCTTGATCCTCCATTAAGAGCTCTTGAATTCTTGCAGTAGCCATACTACTGAAATTCATAAAAACAATTACATACAAAGGAGTAAGAAACATAAAAGAAAAAACAAAGAGCAACATTAAGAAATGCCATGACGTCCTATATTCTCAAAAACAAGGAGCACAATTATGCTGAGCTACATTCCACTCATTAATATACCGCACCTGATGGAGCTGTAAAGCTGATTCAGCATAGCATCCTTTGCTCTCTCCACTTGGCAAAGCACTACCGCCTGAAATATCAAACATTGAGAACAAATCGCTTATGATCAATCATGCTCATCAACAGCACAACGGAAACAATCCCTACGACTAGACGGAATCATGAATGAAACTTTAAACAATATTAACTGATAAAGTACTTACTTTGGGAACATTAGCTGCTAGACTGTTCAACACCGCCTCAACGTAATCTCGAACTTCCTGTGCCATGAGTCTTAGATCCTCTTCAGGGTCGGAAGGCCGCCGTAAAACCGTTGACATATCCTATTGTCCACCAAAAAAATGTATGTCAGCACGTGACCAAGGAAAAACGGTAGCATCTCTTGAGAACGGTAACATATTGAGATTAGTACAAAATTTTCCGCCTCCACTTACTGAAGACGCCGCAGTTGATCCTGAACGTGCAGATGAATTATTATCCGAATCCTTCGAATCCTTCGAAGATTTAGCTGAATCTTTGGAAGTTTTAACCGGTTCCCCTTGACTCGAAGATTCAATACAAGCTCTGATTTTGGACATCCATTCAAGCTTCTCGGCCATATTTTCAGCTCTCAAATGGACTGAGTGTTCAGCTGCCAGTTCCAGATGTCCCACAAGTAGTCAGATAAATGTTCAGGGGCCGATATGAAAATGAGCCATCGAGAGTCAGGGCATGAAGCCAAGTTGAGAAGAGAACTCAAAAAAGAATTCAAGATTATGCAATCACAATGCAAGTTAAGGACATCTTTATATGAGTTCCCGCCAAGTCGTTAACGTTGTCTAAGTAGTGCTTGAGCATATTCACAACATTAAAATAAAATCAGGGTAGCTGTATCCAAAGAAGTGACTTGACAGCTATATTTAAGAAAGTATTAGAGTAGCACCTTTTAGGACTGTCTTGTACGCCACTTTATGACTAACTCTGAAAATCAGGCTGGCCATGGGATCTTCTTTCTCTGCAGTGCCATTGGATGAAGATTTACTCTTGGATGACTTCCCATTGGCTTCGTCAGCTCCAGTCTCCTCAGGTCCATCCTCCAGCATACACTCTTCTAAAGGAATGACTCCTCGGAAACTTCTTTCTTCAGGCTTTTTGGTGTACGCTAGCTGATGAAAATGTGATACAAAGCATTACTATTCAATATGATAGAGATTGAGTCAATTTGATCACTCTATATTCAACATGAACTCAAATGTCAAAAAAAATAGACATCTGTATAGTCATGAATAACTTGAAAATTTAAACTAATACTTACAAGGTCCTATACAAACGAGAAAATCTATGCCAGCACAGAAACCAAAAGAAGTAAGATCTTACAAACCATTGTAAGATCGCAGTTCTCAAGTCCGTTCATTCTGTCGGCATTCATCACAATTTTCTGGACAGACGCATACCTTGCACGTCTTCTCGTTGAGAACAAACCAGCGCTTGGCCCAATCGTTCTTGTCACTTCTCTTGTACAGGTAACCTATCCAAGACCAAAGACGATGTTCTCACAATGTCCACATCTCATGCAATTTTTTAGAGACTTTAAAATAAATTCAAAAAACCTAACGTCAACAAAATAATACGGCACAATACGATTAGAAGCCATACCAGCAGAATTATCACCGATGGTCTGCAACACAGGTGGGGAATCTTTCTTAGCTTCCTCTATCTTAGGATCCTCTTTCTTGGTGCTAATCAGAGCAGTTGCCTGCACATCACCCAGTCCGATTAGAACAAATCTAACTCACTTCACTTAATGCCCAGAGTCATTGAGACTATTGGAGAGCGGAAATGACTAGCATCAGGTTCTTACTACCGTGAATCTTCGGAAAAAGTACTGATGATATAAAATTCTATTGCATACAGGCATGTCATAAAAACGTCAAAATAAGTTTTAAAGCACAAAATAAGAACCCTATAAATGTGCCAGGTGCCTGAACGTGCACATGTATGGACTAGACTGTATTAGTGTACCAAGACGATAGTTCAAAAGGTAAAGCTAGTTCCACTTCATTATTAAAGAGAATTGTATATGAAATTGTAGTTGCATGATGTGAATGCATACTGGAGTGATCGAGGCATACTGATGAATGAAGAATTTTTTTCTCATAAAACTCAACACTGTAGTATACGAAAGAATTTAATTCTACTGAAAAATATGCCATTCAAAATCCACCGAACTAACTGAAATACCCACCTTACTCAGTAAGGACTGCTCTGCTACTTGGGCTTTCTTTGCCTGCGCTCCTTGTAAGGTATCTAATTTCTGAGCTCTTTCCATCCTATGTACACAAGGCGTTCCCAAAAATCCAGCCAAAGGATTATACCGTGTCAGATGATACTGTCCAGTAAATCGAGAGTAATGTGAGGTCCAGGTACCTGTAAAAACAATGAGGAAAGGTGTGTATTACCTGCGTTGAACCAGTCTGATAAAATGTTGAGGTGGAATAAATACGCGCTCCATGTCAACTAGGGCAACAGCCATTTTCTTGGCTTCAACTCTGTACTCCTCCAGAGCTGCACTAGCGATAGATACAATCTGAAAGACATAAGGGCCTAATTAGAAGCCTAAGATATGAAATCATATAACATAAAACGAGCACACCCTAAAATGACCGATGAGAAGCACCATTGCAGGGAAACAACTAGAACAAGCAAACAAATACCTCTCTCTTCAAGGGTGGATATCTTCCCAGACCAGGAGTTCCACTTGCAGAAGCTGATACAATGTCAACCAGAACACGATGGACCTGCATATCCCAAGATGTGGTCTTAAGTTCATAAGAATATTTCCGAGAAGCAATTAGGATTGCATAACCAAAATAAGGAAACACTGTAATATCAGTATGATCTTAAATGACTAGACTTGCGACAATAAATTAATTGGTAAAACACCACAACGTAGAACAGAAAGTTGCTGAAACAATCGAAACCAAGTAATCACACCTCATCCACACAAGATTTTGCTGGTTCTTTAGCCAATTCTAACGCCTTTTTAATGAGTGCTCTTAAACCTTTCTCAGGTGACAAAAGGTATGGCTGATAACCATCTGCTTCAAGTACCAACTGCACCAATAAGACAAAGGGGTAATAAGTCAGTCCATTCTGCTCGGACATGATCAACTGTTTCACCCAAATACAAATTCGTTCTCGAAATTCTCTGTGCGCCATACCTTTTTTATGTTGCTGATCTCAAACATCTGATCAAGCGGCAGACCCTTCATCCTTTTAGGCAGTACACCCTCGAAACTTGCCACAATTTTCCAGCCTTGCCCCTGTTCAGTCATAGTACATTAAATTATCGGGAATAAAAAATTACTAATGCGTGAAAGTTAACATACATACAAAAATGATATGCTACATAACGTGCGAAATGGGACCTTGATATTGGATGCATTTATCTAAAAAGGAAAATAGACAGATGAGTCACAATTGAACTTACTTCTCCAGTATTGACGTGGGCTAAAAATTTATCTTCGAACTCCCGACACAACTCCAACGCAACTGCGACATTGCCTTCTGAGCTAGTTACTCTTAGCTCCCCAAGCCTTGCTAATTCCTCCTCTACCATGTGTGACTTCCCCTCCAACCTGCAGAATTAGGACATCTAATAAGTACATGTTCTAAAACATTGTTCTGAAACTGCGGAAAGTTACGAAATAGAGGTCACTTTACCCAGAAAGTAGGTTCGGAATACGTTGCTTCAGTCGTGACTGGATTTTACTGGCCAAGGTTTCCAATAAGGCAATCCGCCCTAATTTTGCTGACGGAGCACCTTTCAAGATAGACTTCAAGGATTCCATTTCAGCCTTCCACGCTGTGTCCAACGAATCTTCGGGACTAGAGTGAGCGGCTGCTATAGACACTGACTGGCCGATTAGAGCAACCCAAGGTAAGTCCTGAGTGTTAGAAGGGCCTTGTCCAGAAATAAGAGCATTCACAGCAGCTAAGCTCCTCGGGTCGGAAGCTGCTTGGTCAACTTTGCTGATCACACCAACGGTCCGCGAACCTGCACAAAGGTTACTTAATCCTGGTAAGTACAATTACAAGTACACCTAGCAAACCACACTCCCTTCCAGTGTTAAACCTTAAAATTTCACTCAAAAATAGAATCACAAAATTTACACAACAAATACAGACTATAACCCCACTTTCAACTCACCATCCGAGTCTAACTCTTGAGCCAGTTTCAAAGCTCGATTCACAGCCACATCCCGACATGACGTAGCAGCTATCACAACGAGAAGTATGGTATCATTGTTGGCAGCCAGGTCGTGAGCCTACAAAAATGAGTCACGAGACCATAAAATGATAAAACTCTCGAACACAGCAATATGGTCAAAACTTCACTGATGGCATATTGATAGTTACAAAGAGGATCAAATGTAACAATCAAATAGAAAAGTAGCTGCTGCATCTGGCCCTAGCAAGTTTGAAGCTAGAGAGATAGGGAGAAGTAGGTCACTTACAGGTGAATCATCAAGTGAACCCCGAGATTCAATTCCTGGAAGATCTATCAACTTCAAAGGAGGACCTGCGCGCGACACGAATCATAGGTTTAAAACGATCGCATATGAACTGGCCAAACGAAGGCGTGTTTAATGCACCTCAACCATACGCACCTCTACAGCTTTAGCAACGTCACAAGAAATACACAGAATATCAGACACGGTATCCGTAGTCGAAGGTAAAACCAGACTCAATGTAGATACTGATTATTAGCGGGAAACAACGTCGCAGTGGAGAATTTTTGCTGTTATTTTGAAAACTTCACTTAATTTTAACACTTCACCAGATCATGAAAAGTAGACTGACAGCCTTGTAGGCATTTACCGATGATACGCAATCCACAAGAATAATAAACATTCAAATCAATCAGTTAGACAAAGTATTCAGACACTAACAGAAGGTACACGACCACACGCCACTTACCCGAATTTGAGCGCAGGGTGAGACGAATCCCGTCACTTCTATTCTTTGATGAACTGACACTTTTCAAACGCCCTTGAAGTGAGTGCCTAACATCACCTGTATCATATCGCAATCAGAAACAGTGTCAGCCACTTTGATTCAACTGATCGCAAATGAGAAGATTATGTACAGTAGAATCTTACCCGAGGTAATATTTTTTCCTATTCACACAGCAAAGCCTATGCGAAATCTAGTCATTCTATAGCATTACTGAACTTACTGGCAGATACGTTTTGAGTTCTTCCTTCCAAAACAACGGCCAACCCTCCAGGTCTACCAGATTTATCACGTTCCATATCGATAATGATTGGAGCACGAGTAGCACCATTTTCTCCAGTCGGCTGACATTTTTCAGATGTAAAAATACAAAAAAAGCAAGTAATCAGCGCTCTAGTTTAATTCAAGTGGCAAGACTCATTGTGCTGAATGACGTATCAAACAGGTAATCTCTAAAATGTCAAGAGCATCGCTAGGTTCAAATCAAACGCAAATAAATGTATCATTCGACACTCAAGGTGTCGAGGACACAATGGAAATATTGCAATTCCTTAAAATCCTGCAGTTAATACCACTATCATCATAATTTATCCTAGGCATTCAAAATAAACCAACACTAATGTGGTAAGACAAACCATACCAGTACAGGATGACCGATGATGGTGTTGAGAACCGCTGACTTTCCTGCACTCTGTGTTCATGAAACACAAAGCAATAAGCACATAAAAAATACCAAGATCAAGAGGCAGTACTATGATTTCCTGTATTGCAAATTCCAAATTCTGATCACAATGGAGTTCCGAGAATTCCATCAAAAAGTTCCTAATCCACGACGCTCCTCTAAGAAAACTACCTCGGATTGTCATTGCAGACGAAAACGGCTGCAAACACTAACACGTTCCCCTTATATCTCAAAGAAATTCATGCAAAAACTAGTTAGATGAGTTCCGTACATTGGTATATTGCATCAGTGACCAAATAAGAAGTTAACTATTTTAACGCTTGCGATATTGTGAAATGCGGAAATCAAGTACAGCATCCATCAGCAATGCCAACTGTTGACCAAGAAATTGAGTGGTTATCACATTAACCACTCAAGTGGTTATCCGAACTCTTGAATCCGATCAAGCCCAGAATCGCCACGCCCGATCAATCTTAAAGCCTCGTCTCTCCGCAGGAATGCGCAGTGTCGCCTGACCAGAAACTACCTAAATACTCTCTAAAAAATCCACTTGTCTACTTGCCTGAAATTATGAGGCGAGCGCCTGTATCCTATATTTCGCACATTCCTCCCACTAAGATTCAGAACCAAGTCGGATGATAATTTACCAAAGCACTCACGAACTCAACTCTCAAGAAAGAACAAAGGTACAACAAGCCCAAGACAAGCATCGCCTCTAGTAAACCGACATTGATGGATCGAGCATTGTAGACTAATTATGATTCTGGTCTCTATCTGCCGTCAAACTCACCCTCCTCTCTCTCCGCGTTGCGATGTCTCGTTTCAATCACAACAAGGCGTCCTCACTTGGGATCTTACCGATAAAACTTACGTGTAAGCATACAAGCACGCATCACGATGACCTAAATCCACGCGGACAAAATCCTTCACCATGGTAACCAATGAAAGAGAACGTACCACATTTCCTAGTGCGATGGCACTGAGAAACGACGTCGACGCTTTGGGGGCATCGGCATCCTCGTCCGCCAACACAGCACCAGCTTGCGACATTGTGTCGGCAAGAGTGATTAAATTGTCCATAACTCCCACGAACCGCTCCGTCGCAGCTTTGTTGTCCCCCATCCTAACAAAACAGGCCCGATCGACACCGTCTCTCTCTCCTCACTACCACTCCACTCTGCACCTCCGCCTCTCACCCACGATCCTCGCCGTCACCTCCCTTAAACTTCCACAGTGCACCTCGTCACCACACCAAGGCCGCCGGGGACACAACACCTTGCAATGAACCACCCTTGCACCCTAGGGCAACAATTCAAGATCCGACCAAGTCTCGAGACTCCCCGACTAACTCACCACCTGCATCACCATCACCGTGGGTTCTAGCCTTAAAATCACCATCCCACCAGGGATTGATCACACGAAGCCCGTCGGTCTCCCCAATGCCACCATTTCCCCCAGATCTAAGTCCCCCCCGATTCCCCCTTCCGCTGCCCTTTCACCTTATCACCACCAATCTCTCAAATAATGTGCCTCCCCTGATTGCTGATCTCGCTAGAATCCAGGATCTACAGACCGCGATTCCGAGCAACCCCTCGGTAGCGACTAGGTAGACCGAGGCGGTGCCGATGGCGAGGTGGAGTGGGGAGGGGTGGGGTCGAGGGAGGGCGGGCGGGCTGGCGATGGACTCGGCCTCCGGGTCTGTGAGTGACTGCAGAGCAAGTGAGTGACCCAATCGTCGGAAGCATTGTAATGAAGTGGTAGTCGCTCGATCCACAGCCGGGCCTCGTCCCACGGCTTTACCCAAACCGTGTTAATATTGGCAGATCTAATTCATCCACTCCTTTACCACTCGGTCACTTCCGCCGTTCTTAACCTTCGCCCGCCTCACACTCACCATATCGCGCATGCGTGGTGCTGCCGGTGGTGGTGCTCGGACCGCTCCTCTTCTTCCTGCCCTTTCTCCCCTTCCTTGCCGTGCATTGCCACTGGCTTCAGCAGGCTCAATTCATGGCGCATTAGGGTTTCGTCGACACTTCTTTCAGCGATTAGGTGGCGCGTGCATCGATAACATTCTTGCGTCGTAGTTCTTACTTCATAATCCCAAGCTAGCGCGTGGTCGTGGTTGTAATTTTAAGTGCGCCTCGTGGTTTGCTTCGTGGAATAGTCGGAATCCCAAAGGCATTGTCGATGGACCAAACAGTCGGGATTCTTTCCGAGCAGATGCCAAAATAGCAGCATCCGGAGCTGCGTTTGCAACGTGGGATTTGATCGCGGTATACTTGTGATTTTTCTTCCCATGGTTTTTGACTTGTTCGGAGTGCTCTTGTGGTCTAAACTGACACAGTCTTCTTGTGTGAGCTCTATGCTTAGACTGTGCTCTCATAGAACCACTTTGTTTCTCATGTAGCGGATGAATGTGTGGATGGATATATCATGTTTTATCATCCATCATGTTTAGTCCCATGCCACGTGGCGTCCATTTTCATGGTTTTACCTTGTTGGCCTTTTGACTTTTGAGGTTGCTAAGGTAAATCAAAACATTTCAAAAAGAGGTGTGTTTGTTACTCTTTTGGATGTGATGGTAAGTGTGTGCAATTCTACAAAATTGAATGGCTTATTTGTTTTATTATTTTTGTTTAGGGATTGGACGCTTGATATTTTGGTGGATGCAACATTAGGAAAATAGTATAAATTGAAATAGATTCCTTGAATGGACTATCCGTCAATATGTAACAAGCTTTCTAATTACATCAATTATTGGATGCATTGCTACAGTACAGCAATTATTTAATTTTTGCATAAAAAAATTTAACCTAAGCTGACTAGATACAAAAGCTAAAGATCAACAAATAAGCAAATATACAAAATTTTGTTAAAGTAATTTTCGATTTCACTTTTGGTAACTGAAAAATAACCATCTGTTCTTTTCAGTTTTACTCTTTTCTTTAGTTAAAAATAATAATTAATCTAAACTAGCTTTGGTCTTAATTTAAAGGAAATGCACCTTTCCAGTTATTTCTTGTAGCTTTAAATGATTTATTTTTAAAATCTCAATTGTTTCTATTCCATGGTTTACTTTTTTAATTAGTGAATCTAACTAATCTTCCAACATCAAAATTCACAAAGTATGAGTTAATTCTTCAGAGAAAATTATGTTGCTCACTATCAATGCATTGCTAAAAAAATAATATTTAACAGGAAAATATTTTGAAGCTGTTTTGTACCTTTGAAAAATATCAAACCTAACTCTATGTTATAACGATTTATTTTTTCATTATTTAACAAATGATTCTCCTGGAACACATCAGATAAAGGATGAATCATGGATGTAGAATTTGCAAACGTTCGTTAAGATTTCGTACTGACCAAGTGAAAATAGTTTTATTTAAATCAAGATTCATAATCCTGCTTGAAACTATTTTTAATAAGAATAATAGTTGACATTTTTTGTTGTAATGTGCATTCAAATATAACAATTTAAACAATGTTTTTCTTCATCGATTGCTAAAATTATGAAATCACACTATTAATATTAATTATTTAATGATGCAATCATTGGAGTCAACAAGTTTATAACATAACAATTGAATTTTTTTTCTTTAGATATTTGAAAAGTTGTGCATTGTATTGATGATCATGTGGTTGGATTCAAAATTCATATTTTCAGTACCGCTTTAACACATTTCAAATAGAATTGGGATTATTACAATTTTTTTGGAAGCATTTATTTCAAGTAGGTCCATTTCAACATCCATCGATGGAGATGAAAACATACAATGATGTTAGATCTACATGCAAATAATTGACTCAAAAAAGATCTAGTTAGATGAACGATAAAATAACGATGGGGGTAGACGAGCACTATTTCATTCATCCAAATCTACTGGATGCCTTCCCAAAACCCTTAGGGAGCACTGGATGTCGAACTCAGACGTCGGATGTCTTAGAAATCGACAAAATTACGATGAATTGTGTTTTCTGTTGGAGATTTGGTGAAGTGGGTGTTGCTCGCATGACTAATTGGTGCAGTTTCGAATCGATTACAGTGAACTGCCGATTTCTGTTTTCTTCTGAAATCGTCTGAAAGTTGAAATTGTAGCTTTCTTTGAATCGTCGAGTGTTGACTGGTGTGTTCGTAGAGTCCGTGGTTGCGAATGATCAATCGGTGCGGTATGGGAGAAGCACAAGGATTTACAGCTGAGGAAAGAAAAGACGTTTCGAAGCTCGATGAGGGTTGAGGTTGAAGCTGAAACCGCCGTTAAAGCTATGATCGCTGAAGAGGCTATCTCATTCCAGGTACTCTATTGATTATAGAGATGATTCGGAGCGCCCCGAGAGTATCAGGGTCGAATCATCTCGATCATCTTAGCATGCTTTTATCCGTAGGACAAGGATGTTGGGGTTAGCTTCTTTTTTCCAACACCAGTTTTGAGGATAGGTGATATTGCTTTTATGTCAAATTTGTCATTTTCGTTATGCAACTAGATTATCTAAAGCTTACTTCTCTTGTATCAATTTCTCAGGCAGCTTGAACCACGATAATCTGCTGGTACTTGCTTAGTCTGCAACTTGAGAATCATATAAGGGAGCTTATTTTTATAAAGATGGCCAGCTTGGAGTGTTATGCAAACTTTATAGCATAACAGCTGGGTCAGTCAGCATTGGTTTATTCGGCGAATAAGGCAAATCTAATTTCCCATGTATCAATATGTGCAGAGGAGAAGATTATTGGCATTGTGAAGCTGCGGGCGTATCTTATGCTTTGTAGAGTCAATGTCCAGGAAAAAGATCGCAGAAATATGAGAAACCTTATGAAACCGTCTCATTAGCTTCTGTATCGACTCAACCCAACGAGGTCGTAGCCACTCCCTTCTTCTGCAACGTAATCGGGCTTCACTATTCTCCAAGGTCGACCCGAACTATGACTTTTTGACAGCTTGTTTGTTTGCTGTTCAGTGATTGTAGTTGTGATGTCGAAGTTTCAGATGGAAAGCTAAAACTGAACGCACCAAGCGGTTGTTCTAGCACCTCCGCTTCTGCAGCATTTTTCACATCTAAAAGCTACTTTATGAGTTTCAGGTTCTTCCACAAATTGATTCTGTAAGAAAGCTGCCCGATCATTGGCACCCAATAAAGAGCCGGACGGAGCTCGTAACAATCAACCTTGTATAATCTAAAACAATTTATCTTTCAGGACACAAAAATCAAATTTGGCGATCCATGCTCATTCTGAACTTTCTGTTCGCCCGAATCAAGTCTCGTGTGTTGCACCTGACTCATGCATTGAGGACTTCAAGTCACTTGCAACAGGACATGGAGGAATGAAGTGCAGATGATTTGAAGCAATCAAGTTGTCAATGTAGAGGTCTCCTTCCAAACTAAGACTGCACCCAGTCAATCTAACTGCATGCTTCTGTAATGAAAGAAACGTCACTGCACTTGTGCTTAATTCGTTACCTCATCTTCCAAAATTCAGGTCACTGAACTTGAAAAAGCTTTGAAGGCCTGTGATTTCAGGTTGGAAACCTGTTGAGACCATCAGAAACTGAGTTGTTGGTCTTCCACATCCAGAAGCTACTTGCTTTCTACTGTGTTCAGAGCTTCTACCTCTTTCGACCCTCCAAATAGCAAACTACGGACCGAACGCATAAGAGAATTTCATCAGACTTCGTCTCGAACCCAGAAGAGCATCAAGATGTTCGTTACCACAGATCGCAGGCAAGCCCTGGGCTTGGAGATCTCAATGTTCAATGCAGTGCTACTACGCAATTCAGATTGGCAAGTGTAGTTCATACCGGATCAGAGCAACTTATACGTAGTTCCCAGATAAAACTACGGGACTTTCAATGCAGGGACAACTCATTAGACATGGTCCGCAGTAGCAATCCTAGATTTTATAACTTTTATATTCCATGCTCAAAATTCCATATTCGAATCTCCGCAATTTTGCAGCGTTTAGTGTACTTTCCATACTTCAACGAGCAAATCAACAAAATAGAACAAAATATAAGCAAACATGTTCAATTATGTGGGCAAGAGTCGCACAGCTGCTACAAAATAGAGCACAGTATTTCAAAGCTACCCAAGCCGTTCAAGCTCATCTTCTTCAATTTTTTGAAGTCGATCACATCTTCCTGGACACGCAACTAATCAACTTGGCAGTGATGACAAATAAATACCAGTAAGGTGAAGATTCTAAATCTACAACTGCTGCACAACCGAATTGCATTGCAGCGTACTTATTAGACATATCACAATGTACCTGGTTCATACTATGCACACTATACAAGGTAGATGAACAAATTCATCTGTTAAGAGACTTATGTGAAGGTATCTTACCAAGTGCCTGGCTCCCAAACCATGTAAAGAAATGATGCATGACAATGATCATACGTGATTCAAATTCTTGGTCACTTGCTGCCTTGGTCACTGATCATTGATGCCTACCTCATGTCTTAATTATGACTTTCTCGAGTTCAAGGAGGAGATTTTCATCCACCATAAACCCATAATCATTCGCCTGTAACAGCATGCTCCACTTGACTGGCAAACAGTGAAGCATTATGCAGCTAGTGGTTCTTCTAGAACTGCAAGCACATGTACTCTTGGTTATAAGCCTGTTGGTACGTATTCAGTAAGGGACCTTAAATAACGGCAAGACTCTCACTAGAGAAGATCATTGCGAATGAAGAAAAGTAAAACGGATTGATCACCTTCATACAAGCAATCATCACATGGCGGGATCACAAATTTGACCACTTATCCACAATAACATCAAAGGCATACACACACTAGCAGTGAGAAAACCAAGTACATATTTTGAGTTCTGTTTCTAAGATTCATCCTGATAAGGTTGGATCCGCTATTAAATATGTATTAGTTATAATAAAGTTGCTCCAGTGTTTCATATATGAACAGCGTCTTTACCAGAAAAAAATGTTAAAAGGCACCATTCTCTTCAAAGAAAACACATACAAAGGAAAAAAAGAGTAAAAAATCGGCTGTCGTTTCAATCCCAATGGAAGCGGGCCAAAACGGTCAGGTTTGAGAGGAAAATGCAGAAATTGACACATTACCTCGAGTTTTACTTTTCGTCTTTTGAGGAGCTTCATCTTGCTTCTTCCTAACTGGTGAAGTTGGAACATCAGCCAGATCCAAACCCTCGACTTCTTCATCATTAGCTTCATGATCTTGAGAAGACTCCTTTCTATTCTTTTCATTCGTAGATGTCTCTGCAAGCTCCGCAATTGGCTCCTTGATGGGCTCCTTGATGGGATCCTCAATGTCTTCTTTCGAAGGTTTACTAACTGGAAGGGGAACATCTGGCATATCTTCGGTTGCCATCTACCAAGGCAAAAAATCGCAAAAGCGCTTTGAGTAATCAAGTTGATCTAAGACAATACACAAGCAATGTCGAGCAATGCACAAGCATGTAGTAAATAAGTTATCAGATTACTTAGTAATCCAAGAAATCAGGGACCGTAGTAGGCATGGCAATATGAATCTTAGTCTTGAATGACAGGGACAGCCAAAATGAGCCTGTTTTTTTCCAAACAGACAGTGCCGAAGTTTGGAAATGTAACACAAAAGAACAAGTAAAGCCGGTGAACTCACTAGTGTCTCAAGTTCGTCGAACTCAGCCATCACAGCCTCCTCATCTTCAGTAGACAATTGTTCACCTAATGCCGCGTTTAATTCCTAAACCACACAAAGTACAGGCTTTAGTGAAACACCGCCCGTATCATTCAAAGGGTAGCAACTAGGTTAGAAACCCTAAAAACTGGACGTCGACCATAGAGTGCCACAGAAATGGTAACGTTTTCAGAAACGAAACACAAAGCAACCATGTTCTTCGTAATGATGATCATAAATTCAAAACAGAGAAGTCTCCAAGTAACGCATACCTCCTGGTAAGCCTGCGCCTCCGCGGTGTCGTCCATGAGCTTCTGCACATCCTCCAGCTTAACCTCACTTTGCAGCTGCTTGATAGCGCTGTTCCCAGTCTTAAGGCTCTCAAACACAGCCTTCTGCTTGGTCGCCACATCTATATCCAAGAGCTGCGTATATCAAACAAACACTGATTGAGGCAACTGAAATTTCACCAAAACCAGCCAAAGCATTAGATACCAAAGCAGAAAAACCAGCAGGGACCCAAAAACCTAATATATTACCTGTTGCTCAACATTGGTGAGCCAGACGTCGACCTGCTTCAACAAATCCTCCTGCACCTTCTTCTTCTTCAAAGCAATCAATGCACGGTCTCGGCGTTTCTCCCGCACGAGCTCTCTGGCCACCTCTTTCTCCCTCTCAATTACCGTTTCCAGCTGCTTCTGATACTGTGTCAACTTCCGGCGCTGCGTCTTGAGGGACAAAACCGCCTTGTCGACCTCCGTGACCTGGACCTTCTTCTTGACCAAGAGATTGCCCATAGCTCTCGACCTCGGCTACAATCCCCCCAATCAAGTCATGTGAAAAAACAACTGGAATCGAGACCATAAGCCGGACAATTTGCAACCGGCAAGGATGCCACACACCCTAACAAAGAGTAGGAACAACTCATAATACGCGTGGCATTCTGGCCATTTCGTCTTTCAAGAGCCTTTTCCTTCATTGGCAAGACCACGGTGTGAATAGGACCCTGGGTTTCTACACCAGGTCAGGTTATTCTACGCAAATTTGACACCGCAGATGCTGAATGTTGTGTAAAATTACAGACGTCGACGCACGTCTGCGGTGGCGAGGATTCTGCCGAAGAATACAAGCTTTCTTCGGAGTGTCACGAGCTGCTACGCTGTTGTCGCTCTCGCGAGATGAGGTACATCTTGGGTTTTCTGGATCTGCACCCAAGCCACGGCGCTTATCGTTGTGAAGGGTGTGGGAATTGAAATTTGGTGGAGGCTTTGAGAGTTGCGCAACAGCTTTCAGATTACGGTGCAGAATTTTGAGTGCTCGTCGAGATTGATGGGTGATCACATGCGACACTTGTTCTGTTAGAATTAGAGGGTGTAGTAGACAGGTTCAGCTAGAGGGAGCTGGTCTCGATTCCATGTAGGGAAGTGTGCTTAGGAATGGGGACAGAAGTTTGCACGATGTTTAGGGGGCGCCTGGTTTTAGTGCTCTTTCTCGTTGTTATTTTCTCCAATGTGTTCGTATCGAGCGCTGGATCAAGTTCGCGGAGCCTTCTCACGGAAGGTCTCAATCCGCAAGCCAAAATTGCGCGACAGAGTCGAAGCGAGCATGCATATGCAACTCTTTTGTATGGTGACGAGTTTCTTCTTGGGGTGAGGGTTTTGGGGAAGTCCATCCGGGATACGGGTGTAACCAAGGACATGGTGGCGCTTGTTTCGGATGGTGTCTCGGATGCCGGTATTCGTCTTTTGGAAGCAGATGGGTGGATTGTTCAGCGTATCGAGCTACTTGCTAACCCTAATTACAAGCGCCCTACCCGGTTCTGGGGTGTTTACACGAAGCTAAAGATTTTTAATATGACTGATTACAAGAAGGTTGTGTATCTGGATGCCGATACTATCGTCACTCGCAGCATTGAAGATCTTTTCGAATGCCAGAGCTTTTGTGCGAACCTGAAGCATTCTGAGCGCTTGAATTCTGGCGTGATGGTGGTAGAACCTTCGAGGAGTCTCTTTGAGGACATGATGTCGAAGGTGCAGAACACATACTCTTACACAGGTGGAGACCAAGGCTTCCTAAACTCGTATTATGTAGGCTTCGCTGATGCTGAGCTTTTCAATCCGGAACTCTCACCTGAAATTCGGAAAGCTCGCCCAAAGAAAATGGAGCGCCTCTCTACTCTCTACAATGCCGATGTTGGTTTGTTCGCATTGGCGAACAAATGGATGGTCGATGCGAGTGAGCTCCGCGTGATACATTACACACTTGGGCCATTGAAGCCGTGGGATTGGTATGCAGAATGGCTTCTGGAGCCTGTAAAGATGTGGCAAGATATCAGGGTAACCTTGGAGGAGATCATACCTGGAACTGGGCAAGGCCGTGATCCACGCACAAGTCTGATCACATGGACTCTTTTTCTGATTCCTTTACTAGCTTTATCCTACGTGAAGAGAGCATTGCTTCTTCAGATTCAGAAAGACCTATTCGGCCTTGCGAGCAGTGGGTCTGTTTTCTTCACTTATGCTCGACAGCTATGGTATAAGTACAAGCTAGGAGCTACCTTGCCTACCTATTCTACCTTAATTACCGCCATTCCTAGGGATCCCGAAGGTGCGAACGGTGATGCAGGATTGTCTTGCGTGGTACCAAAGCACTTGGGGGTATCGGCAATTGCTGTATGTTTCTTCACTTTGTTTGGATCTCTTGGACTGGCTGCATTTCTGATTCCCCGACAAGTGATGCCATGGACCGGATTGCTCTTGACGTACGAGTGGACATTCTTCACATCCCCCTTGGTGTTTGCAAAGTATCTTGAGTACGTTTATTCCTGGGGAAAAGTCACTGCCACAAAGTCATTGAGTGTTGCTGAAGAGATCAGCATACACAGCACAGACAAACTACATTCCAAGAACTCAGTCTCATGGGATGCTGAAACGAGCACATACGGTATTGTCACCGCGCTAGTTGCCCTCCTCATCCCTGCTTTACCTCGCATGTTTGGCACCACAGCCATTTTTGCTCGCGCTGGTCTCATGGTATCAGGGGGTTTTCTACTCGCTGTGGTGGCAACCTACTCTGCCGAGCAGCTTGCCGTCCACTGGTTTTTGAGGGCGCACAATGATTGCAGCCACTTGGAAAGATAGTTTTTAACATCTTTTCTATGCATTATGAACTAAACGATAGTTGTGCACATAGTTTTTGGCTAATTATCGATTAACTTAGGCTTTCGTGTATATTAGAGTCTACGCTTGGGTTTTAGGTTGTGCCAATTCATAGACCTAGAAGTCAGATCACTTAGACTAGGTGGCCTCTGTTCCTCCACTTTGGGGCTAAGCATCACAATCGAAGATTTACATACTTCGGTTGAACGATTGCTGTGGATGATTGTTTTAAATGGTCATTATGCACGGCAGAGGAGACTGGAGAGTTATTTTGGATTTAGACAGGATTCGGGATCAGACAGCCCTGACAGACAAGGTTTAGATTTTTCCTTACTATCCTCAGTTAGATATGTCAGTTCAGTGTTGTACTGAATTTGGAGCTTGCGAAGTGATTAGGCTGTCCTGGGGAAGACTGCTCGCTTTTTACGAGAGATTTCGTTGCATTTTGTAACTGAGTAGATTGAAGACTCTGATAATATCTGTATCCTTTACCGTTATCAAGCAAGGTGGCGGCGAGACACTGTCAAGGTTGGATAGCACAGGGAGTGCTGGACAACCATGTGAAGGGTTTCATTGATCGTGGGAATCCCTCGTGACATTCGTTCATTAAGTCCGTTTCGCCGGCACATCTTCCAGCTTTTGGATGTGGTGATGGAACAGTTTATACAGGGTTCCAGGGCAAGTCTACCTTGTGCTCAGCGTAGCGACAGTCAGCGCTTCGACGATGATGCAAGACACGAACGTTGCTTAGATTGTCACAGCCATGTCTGAAATGGCGCATTTGACCTCATCGAAAGCTCTCTCGATTTTTGGTGTGAGTGAAACCGCTTAGCAATATAACTCATTCGGTGCAAAATGTCAGTCAGAAATGTGTCGACCTCATCAAACGCTGCTGCAGCCGGGATCCGAGAGTTTGATAGTGAAATACTCACCAACAGAAACACAGCTTCAACTCTGCATGACCTGCGCCTCAATAACCTAAGAAATCTTCGCATTTCCACATGCTTGAGTGCATGAAGCTGCATGCTCGATCTGTGTGAGGTCGTACGCTCCCTAAAAAAATTCCTGCTCTGAACCTCCAGTAGAGCTCTGGTGATCGAACAAGATTAGCACAGTCTCGGTGCCATAGTTTATCCCGAAGCCCTAATCGGATTGTTGAGGCATACTGGGCTGATTGCAAAGGCCGTCCTGCGGCTCACTTTAGGGTAATCGAGAATCCAACTCAGGAGGATCAAAATGAAACCATTATTCATCCTATGAAGAGTTTGGGTAAATCCAAAAAAATCTCAAGTTGAGTGATTTGGCAGTCCAATTGAGTAGTCTAAGGGGTGGGATAATTGCCTCAGGAAAGACAGTAGTACAATATCTTAACATATTTTGCTTAATTGTATTAAAAAAATGAATTGTACAAGAAAGTCAAGAATGGAGTAAAAAGCCAAGGGCGTATGAGATATGGCCTATACTGTTGTCCAACAAAGCTTCTACTCATCATCCAGCTTTCTAAGCCCTACAAACATTTTTAACGATAAGATTCGGTCCCCTGCTCACTATTTGGTCAATATGTAGGCAACATGCAAGCAAACAGTACTAAGACTAAATTCTTTCCCTAGATTAGGTTTTTTAGGATAAAAATCTAATTGGTAGTATTTATTTATGACTAGTATAGGAGTGTGTTTGAAAAAGCTCCTTGGGGACAGTTTTCACATTGTGCTCTGCATCCGCATGGATGACAAACATTATATTTGAATAAAAATTATAAAAGAAGTATATATTTTAAAATGTATTATGTAATTTATTTTACACATAATATGTAAATTTCTTACAAATAGAAAGATTATATATATATATATATATATATATATATCTTTCTTCTAAATATTTTTAAAACCTTAAACACTATTAGTTAATTTTTCCAAATCTTTTAGGTAGAAGATTATGATGGCAAGGCTTGTTTCATTGTTTTTTCAAGAAGCTAATTTATTAACATGTTAAACTAATTTATATTATTTACTTTTTAATAAATTTTAAATAACATATCATTATTGATGCCAAGATATATAACAACAAATATTGTTAATAAGAATTATTATTACACAAGATTGAAATCTTTGATTAAAATAATAAAAATTAATAAAATAAGAAAATATAAAATAATATTTGTTAAAAGTATTTATTTTAACTATAAATTTTAGATACTTTTGAAAGATATTTTAAAGACTTTAATCTAAAAAAAATATTATTTGAAAGCTTCAAAGAAAAATTCTATAATTTGATATTATTTTTTTTATATTATATATAAATAAATATTCTAAATTGAGGATAAAACTTTTTATAATATGCCTTAAAAGCTTATATTTTAACTTTTTTTAATCTTTTATTTATGTTTTGAAATATGTCAAATAAATAGTTTTATTTTGTCTTAAGAAATAAAAAGTATATTATTCAATCTTAATAGTTATAATGCATGATCTTTATAAATTGTAAAAACTTGAAATTTGATAATTTTGATCAATTTTCATTAACATCAATAGTTGACATAATAATTATTATTTTTTTTAAAGATACTTTAAGATTTTTTAAAGTCTTAAAAATTCCTTAATGTTAATTGTATTTTTTGTTTTAAAATTTTTAGTTTAAATTTCTAATTTAGTAGATAAAAATAGTTTAATTGGATAGAAAAAGTAGAATATCATAATCTAATACTATCCAAAGAACTTAAAATAACTCATTAGTTTTTTCTGTTCTTTATAATTGTATTTGTTCACATTATATATTCAAAATTAAATACACAATTTTAATAATAAAAAATACAAGAGACTTATATAATTGTTGTAAATTGCATTAGATTTTGGTCTTTAATACCTAATTTACATGCATAATTATATACACTAATATATGTATGTATGTGTGTATATTTAACTTGAATACAAGTTAATTTTACAGTATTTAACTTAAATTTTAATCTATTAGGTATTCAACATAAAATATTAATATCATTTTTGGTAATAATTTTTATTAAAGAAAAAGAATTAAAATTAATTAATTATTTAAAATTATTCTTAATTAGATTTAAATATCAATACTTACAAATAAACATATCTATTTCAATAAATTTTACTTGTGATTAGTTATTAATATATTATTGTTTAATTTTTTAAATAATTAAAATTAGTTACTTTAATAAAAGTGATTCATTTAGTTCTATTATAATTTCTTATAATAATTTCTTATTATATATTTTAAAAATTAAAATTGATTTTATTTTTTTAATAAGAACAGAAGAAATGATTCTGTTTATTAAACTAATTATAATTAAAATAATGTCATATTATCTCTTAAATAATAGACTACATCTATTCTATTTATATATTTTGTATATAGTATTGCTTATCTTTTGGGAAGGTTCAAGCTTACTAATTTGAATTTCATATAAAAGTCTATTTTATTTAACACCACTAACTAACCAATTTAATTTTAGTTGCAAGATTGCACTCATATTCTAAATTATAGAATATTTATATTTACATTTGAAATCTAAATACTTTTGGTAGCACCATAATCTTGCCATTTATTACCTTATGTGATTTTAAAAACAATTCATTTGTATTTTTTGGTTATCTTTCATATTATGTTAGAAGATTGAAGATATCATTTTATTAATAAATGATAAAAATAAGATTATTTTTCTTTCTTTTATATATTAAATAGTAATGATAATAATAATAATAAGACCATCTATTTCTATTATAAGTTATTTTAGATTTTTTATAATCAAATTTAATTATATATATTAATAAATTATATAAAATAGATAATATTATATAAATTTGGATTTTTTAAAATATTTAAACTATCTATTGTCTTTGCTTACCACTACCTTTACCAAATCATAATTTTTCATTAGTATGTAAACTTCAAGTTATGATGTATAATATTGATATTTTTATTTATATTATTTAATGAATAAAATAAATATTTCATTATATTAGAAAAAAATAAAAAATATATATGTATATATTGCAAGTATCTAACTAGTAAAAAGTTATAAAGGATTATAATACTTAAACATAGAAATAAATATTTTTTTAATATTATTATATTTTTTTTATTAATTAAAAATTGAATGTCATGTGTCTTAAAAGGTTTTAAAATTAAAAATTTATTATTGTTATATAATATATTTATTTATTATAAATTTAATTTTTTGATAATTAGTGTATTCTAAAATTATATATTTTGAAATTAAATTTTTTGGCTATTATAAATTAAATTCTCTATAAGATAATTCACACTAATGTAAATTTTATTCTAAAATTAAATATAAAATTTACTACCTTACCAAATTATTTTGGTTATAAATTGTATCTAATTTGTTGTTATAAAAAAGTCATACAAATAGAAATAGGAAAATTTTAAGCTTAATCCAACTTAATTTATATTATTCTTTTGAGATATTAATTTAAATATTTTATAACTAAAACTTATATTATTCTTTAAATTATTTTTTTATAAGATCAAACCATTATTTTGTATTTGTTTAAGTAAATTTGATATGAAAAGATTTTATTCTTTGATATTTAAATATTAATATAAATTTTTATTTAAAGACAAAAATTATAAATTATTATACTTAATTCTTAGAATTTATATAAATATTAAATTTAAATATATAATTATACATTTTATTTCTTATTATAAATTAAAATAAATATTTTAAATATATTTATTTAAAAATAAAATCTAAAATTTAAATATTAAAATTTATTATTTGAATTTTTATTTATTTATTTTATTTTAAAAATTATTATCTATTATTTTTAATATGTACCTTAGATATTAATATTAATATATATATATATATATATATATATATTTAAATAATTTAAGATGTATATTTTTATTAATTAAAATATATTATTTAAAACTTGAATGATGTATGTATGTATGTATGTATGTATGTTCATATATATATATATATATATATATATATATAATTTAAATAAAATGATATTTATTAGTTATTTAATTTATTTAAAAATTTTAAAATAAAATTTTACCTATTAAAAACTTGTGTATGGCTATAATTAATTTACATAATTAATATTTTTTTAGTAGAATCTTGACTTCCGTCTTATTGACTTTCACCTTAACATTGTTGTATTATGATTTGACTATCATGTAAAATATATATATATATATATATAATTTATTGTATAGCTAGGTGAGAGCCATATGAGTGGAATTTAGTTGGTTAAAAATATAATAAGATTACTATTTTGAAAGGAGTCTATTAATCTTTTACTAGTAAATAAGGTATTGAAGGATTTTATTATAATTTCAGCATTTTATGCAAGGTAAAGTGGTTTTTTAGTAGCCAAGATTTTATAAAGATGAAAATATAGATACATGAAGCTAAAATAAAATTTTGATATAAAACTGAGATTTTGAAAGGAGATTTTTTTTTGAAATTATTGAAAATCTAATTTATCAACAATTAGTTAGTTATAATTTGGTGTAGAAAAGGGTATTAAAATTTTTCTAGATACCATAGAAAAACTTTATGTACAAAACTACTTAAATATAAAATATTTTTAGTAGTATAATATTTATTTCTTAATATTTTTGTATTTATTTGTCCTCCTTATTAAAGACAAATTACTTATTAGAGTCTTACTAATAAATTACAAGTAAATTCTCTACAGCTAGGTATCTAGTGTAATCTCAAATTAAAAATCACACCATATGATAATCCTTGCCTAATTTCTTTTCTACATTCAAATGGCTTTAAATGACCTTCAAAGAATTAAACACCTCTGTAAAGTTTCATTTCAATCCTTCACTTTAGAAGAAGTTAGACCCAAATATCATATTTCTAATAATATAGGATATATATAGCATTGATTATATTTTTATTTTTAAAAAACTTCTAAAGTCTCTTTTTAATAAGACATGGCACTTCCTAAACTCTAAGATTGGATTAGTTCATATACATTAAAAAAAGACCAATTACTATTGGTGATTTTTCAACTATCTACTTAACATTTGAGAATTGAAGAAGATAAATGGTTTGTTTTTATTTCACCTATATATTATTTATTTATATATTTATTTACTTATATTGGAATTCAATTTAAAAATTTTCATTTAGATGAGAACTCTCATTATATCTAAAAAACCAATTCTCAAATAATATAAAAACCATGTGGTTGATTTTTTATTAATTATTTGAATGGTTCCAAAAATAAGCTCAATAAGAAAAGAGACAATTAGCATTAATTTATTTTATGTATTAGTATGTGAGCTTAATTTTGATTCCAGATCATATTTTTAGATAACAAAAGAAGAATTAATCTACACTGCTAAACTTGGATATAAGCCTCTACAATAAAACAATCCTTTGTTGAATGTCTTTGCAAATAAATGAAATAACATATTGTATTAAATTTTTTCTTTAAAATAGAATATGTTTGGTCATTTGGTATAAAAGAATAACAATTAATACTTAGAGAGGGCAAATTAACTTTTATATTGACATCCATTGTACAAAATGATCCTCCCAAAAATTAAAAACCATCATACATAGATTTTGGAATTGTCTCTAAGCTTAAAAAATTTGAAATTGGTCCATTTCTATCTTATATAAATTAACTTCTATCTTGTAGAAATAGAGACCTTAGAAACTATGCTTATAAACAATCTAAATTCAAAGAAATAAATATGTCTTTAAAAAAGAAATATAGAGTGACCTCCATACTAGGACTATAATCTAGCAAGGTCTAATTGAATATGGGAAAATTAGTCAAAAATTCATAAAGAAAAAACTTGCAAAATACCTAAAATATGAGGCTACTTTCTTCAAGAGATGGAACAAATCCTATACAACAAAACAATTGTTATATTGTAGAGTACATATGGTAATTAAATGGAATATTAGAATACCACAAAGTGGTATAATAATATATTAAAGTGTATTATGTTAAGTAGTATCAACAACTATCTTACATAGTACAATTAACTCTATCCTATTGGATATTAGCAGCTAAGCTATCTATTTGTCATTCTTCTATTTTTTCAATGTATTGGATAAATTCCATTATTATATTTAAAATAAATAAAAGAAATAAAAAATATTATTTATTTTAAGAAAATCAAAAGCTAAATTGATTATATATATTTATATATATATTAAAAGTATAAAATAAATATTTTAAAAAATTATATTATATCTATTTAATATTTTTATTTTTTAAATTTTTATTAATATAAAAAAAATTAAATTTACTATTTATAAGTAAAAAATTATTAATTAAAGTATATAAACATCAAATAATAATATATTATGATATATTTATATAGAACAAAAAAAAATCTATAAATCTATAATAATTTTTATGAGGTCTTTATTCTTATAAAATTTTATATTTTTCTTTATAAAAATCTGTATAATTTCTTTATTTAAGAAGAAAATATTATATACTTAGAATATTTATTGATATTAGTTTCATTAATTTTTAATTTTTTTAATTTTTTGATATTATAAGTTTTTATTAGTTATTTTGTTGTTTTTTTTGTTTTTTTTATTTTTATTTTTATTTTTTTGTCTAATAAGTTATGTTGTTGTAAACATTAATAATAAAAAGTGGCACTATCTACTTAAATTTTTTAATATATAAATAAAGCACATGATTCATTCTAAAAATACTTATTAATTTATATAATAAATAAATAAATAGTACAAAATCCACACAATGAAGAAGTTTAATAAAGGGCATAAACAAGTCTTTTTATTAGTCAAAGTTCTACTTTTATACTTATTAGATATGTATTAATTAGAATATCTTTTGGATATTGCTGATGCCACTACAATTTTTACCATTGCCACCTTGATCCGCCATCAACTCAATATATTTCTTTAGTTTTTTTAAAATTCCAATCAAAAAATTTGTTGATATTTTCAAAATTTCAACATCAACTCAATATATTTCTTTTCAAATTATGTAAAATAAATAATTTAAAAATTATAATGGGTGGCAAGTTGTCGTAGCAATAGCAAAAACTATGGTAGCATAAGCAATACGCTATCTTTTTACTTAGAATCTAAAACTTGGAGAATCAAAACTTTCCAAAAGAATCAAATCACCCAAAGTCCAAGTTAACTATTTCCATACTCTACACACGATTACACGAGTATAAATCTGTGAATATTCACGCAATTATCTAAAAATATATTCATATCAGACACGTAAGCTAACTCACTAGTTCCCTCCAACATTCATATCAATGTATATTTCTATATTCATATATAAGCACATAAACAAATAAAGGAAGATTGGAAGTAAGAGAGAAAGAGTGAAAGATGCAGGTTATGATACCAATGAACAGTCAACACCCAGAAACAGTAATGGAACACGGCGACGGCGACGGAGAATGGTAAAGCAAGGAAGATCATGACAGCCTCATTAACTCACACTCCACGCCGTGGATCGGTAGTAGCCATCGTTCATAAGCATCACATTAAAAGCGTCACAAAAATATATACACATGCAGAAACATGCAGAAAATAGTAGTTTCTGGGTCATGTTACTGGGAGCTTGCAGCGGCTTGCTGCAGCCTTCACCGGATCAGACTCACCCGATGAGATCAGGGTCGATGATTTTGTGGCTGTGGTGTGCGCATCAATCAGGTTCACGGGAGGACCCGTGTCGCAGTTTCGATGATTCAGATTGAGGATTGATGGACACTCTTCCAGTTTTCGACACTGTGCGTAGTCAGTGTGTCTGACGTGTTGACCCCTCAACTGTTGAGTTGTTGGGCCAGGTTGCTGTCGGCATCTGATTGCAGTACCTTCGTTAGAGCTTACTACCATGATTCCCTGAAATCTGAAACGGTTTTAGTGGCCGGCGCATGGGTTCACACTGAGTTTTAGGCAAAGGATCCTGCAAGTGTGGGCTGAAACTCGTCTTCTTGCAAGTGCTCGAGAATAGCTTATTAGAATATACTTGTCGCGATTATTTTATATTTTAGACTACGTCCCCAGGCGATTTGACTTTTGGGTACCTGCCGCGTTCTGCGTCAAGAGCTGCTACTAAGTCGCGCCTCCATTCGCTCTGGAATGGTTGAAAACATTCCAAAGTTGACAATGGAGTCTTGGTCGTCTGAACAAATGTGGCCCACAATGGGACTCGGTGTGAGACGGTTCACACTCTACACGTTCAGTACTAAACAAACATTTGTTCGTATTGTTCGCAAGACCTACCAGGACTGTGGAGGTCGCACCGTCTAGCCATCATGGTGCTTATCTTGTGTTCTTCATGCACAGCCATGTCATCGTCAGACCTGTCACCACGCAACTCTGCGATCTATTTTTGAGCTTCACGTAAGAATGGACTTCCGGATGCGGTTGTATGAATGTCTAGACATGGCTGATCGATGATCAGATCTAGTTGCGAGGAACGCACTTTGCTTTGACGGTGATGGGTGTTGCTGAAGAGTTCGATGACATTTTTGAGCCGTGTACGTCATTGATATATTCCGTCAATGGAGACTATTCTTCAGCTAGTCAAGAGATCCTCCTCGTGACCCTAAACTTTGTTCCATGATAAGTGAGCCTTCAATGGTTTGACTAAATTGACTGACCTATTGATTAAAATTCTCAGTTCCACACACTGCAGTGCTGGAAATAGTTTTTTTAGGTAGCATTGGGAAACAAACCAGTATCCGAAATCACCTAAAAATAGATCAGTCATGCACGGTAAGGAAAAATTGCTTTTTTGGCTCCCGTCATTACTGAACTCTGGTCAAGGCCCATGATAAAATAGTGCAGTCTATGATGATATCATATACATATAGAAATTCATTTTCTTGAAGAATGAATTAACATGATCCGGACTCGATCGAGACAGCACCCAACTTCCAACCTTTTATGTGATTTCAGCGGTTTGCAAGCCTTTTACAGATGAACAAAAAAATTATTTTTCAATCTGCAGTGTACAGAACAGCATATGAACATGAAATCATGGAACCAAGTATACTACTACTTTCACCAACTTAAATAAACCCGCCTCTAAAGACTATTCTACTGGGGTGTTTGTTTTGATCAAAGGTCTTTGACAAACTTGGTATGGGTCTACTAATCCTGGGCCAAGGAAAGTAAGCCATGGTTCCATGATGATTCAGAAGGTTACGAAGTAATAACCATATTGAATCATAAGTTAATTCTGTAATGTCTCAATGATTGGGCCTTGATTGGTCCCAAAACTGAAATATGTCATTACAATGTACGACTTATATTGCCGATACACACATATAATTAAAGATATACACACTCTTACCAGTTCCGCAAAGATGCTGTACTAGATCGTTTAATTTTTACAAAAGAATTATTAATGAAGATTACAGACTAAAATTATCATGAATCAAGCGTCTGAACCATTGGTCGATCCCCCAGACTGTCGCCTACTTACAACAGTCGACAAACCAGGTATAGGTGCAGCAGTCCGGAGGGTATTCGAGCGTCTGCAACGATGATTACTTGAGGGTTCTGGTTGCGAAGATTTTTGCCCGAACTGATGTCAACGTGTTCGATTGGCGAGTCTCATCAGATCAACGACTGAGAGACCAGGTTCAGCTCGGGCTTGAGGGTAAACCTCCGGATGAATGTTAGGCAGATTCATGGCGAGTAGATCTGAGAGCCCAGTCCCTTGAGTGGCGAAGTTCATGAATTCCTGGGTTCTAGCCAGTAACTCCTGCTTCAATTTCATCACCTGGTACACCATCATCATATTCACTCTATCCAGAACTGATGGAGGTTGTAGTTGGTGAGGATCAAAAAACGGCCATCTTCGCAGCATTAAGTCTCTAAAGTGGTCCGGATATGGAAGTCTTGTATCGCTCGGGACAAGGTTTGGCCGTGAATAACCCACTTGCTCAGCTTGTCGGTTGTTGTGTTGGTTGAGGGAATCCAGCAGAACTTCAACAGCATTTTGGGAGTGGCTGCTCTCAGAAGAACATATCTGTTGGTTGATCATTGGGTGGTTGTGTTCGCCTTCGTAGCTGGCGATGACAAGGCCTCTGTCCTCGACACACCTTGATACTTGCTTTCGAACACGACAGCCGGCAGTTGTGCATCGGTAATAGCTTCTGTAATGGTTGCATAGTACTCGCTAGTTAGAATAGCGAGGGAAATATCACGCTCTGAAAAACTAGGTAAATTTCCCCAAGTTGTGTTTCTAACGCCCAGATTTCAAAGAGGTACTCACGTTTCGACTTCTTGTAAATTCACACTCCTAATCACAGCATTACTTGCTCCAACACGATCACTACACGACATGAGGATATCAAGTTCTCTACAAGGCGGCGATTATAATTATGGTGTTGAAGTTAGAACTGGATTAGTATTCAAATCTGGTTAATCATCCCTATTACCTTGGATAAGAACTGCTCTTCACAGACTTTTGACCATACTTGCGCCATCTGTATCCATCTTCCACCGTATCCAAGTTGGTTCTTTTTTTGACGGTGTGTCGTGGATCGATCTTCTTCGAACCCTTCGTTTTCTTTTTCCACCTAAGGGATGTTACAACATTCACGTAAGCGCAACGGTTCAGATGAAGTTTAAATTATGGATATGTTTGTATGCAGCTCTTAGCGGCATACAATTTAAAGGCTACGAAATGTAGTAAAAGTCTTTTAAGTGCAGTTCTATTCTAGGATTTGCATAGTAGACTTTGTACTTCGATTGAAAAATATTGAGTGAGAATGTAGGAGCTTACGAGCAATTTATCCCTTGAATCAAAGGTTCATCTTCTGGGGGTGCATCATCTCGTCCCTCTCCGTCATCAGATGACTTCATGCGGTCTTTACATTCGTCATCTCTGGCACAAGTTGGTTTCAGAAAACCCGTTTCAATTGCACTGCACGGATCACTCACACAGCTTACAGGCGGCGACAAGGTACTAGTGTCGTGTGGCTCAGTGTTCCACCTTTGGATCTCCTGCAACTGATCTGACCACAGTGGCGATGAACGAAAAGAATCCAATTCGGGGAAGCCTGCAGTAGCGACAGAGCTGCTCGGTGAAATAATGCTTTCAAAGTATTGCTGTGCCAACGCTGCCAAATCCTTGTTATCTTCCAAGCTGGGCGCAACAACCTCTTGAACTTCATCAGGTCCAGACTTTCCCATCATGAGCGGGTAACTGATACTCCTCAAAGTCAAGGTTTCTTCCAAGACCTCCAAGAATGAATCCTCGAACCTACTGGCAGAGACTGGATGGCAGCCGCTATCTCCGAACTAATCTTCAGTAGCAGAGCTACTAGATGCTACACCTTACACACATTTAGTAGTGTACTGCTGCTGCTCATTTCCAACCAAGCAAACCGCTCTGTCGGAATGATGATTCTGGATGTCGACTGATCCGACCGGAGGTGCTCACTAGCTCTCAGTCACGACCTGTGCAAGCTACGCTGACACTGACGTGTGGCTCACAGACTAACATGCACAAATAAACGATAGGTTTGTTGACCTGTCTGAGCTTCACCTACACGCACATCCTTGTAAAGCGGAAAAAAAAAAGTATTATATCGAAGTCGGCTATTTATGGATCTAGACCTGACTCGTTTTTCAACTGGGACGCGATGACACCGACGTGGTTGCAGTGAGAGCGAGAGTTAGAGAGCTCGTAGATTACGATGGGAGCTTCACCGCTTCGTGGATCGGTAGCAATTTAAGCTACAGTGGACCGTGATGTGGAGGCGCGCAGCTAGAGATTCAGCTAATTTCCAGCAGAACCATTGACTCGAATTTTACCCACCCAGCTGTACTATCTAGATAGCATGATTTTGATTACAGTCCTATCGTGAAACTTAGAGCTCGACACGTTTGGATCTGCATCAACATCAGTAATAACCTTGTCACAGAGAAGAAAATCTTTCGTCTATTTTCCTCCCAGACTCTGCTGATACCACTGCTGCAGCAACAAGAAGTATTATGTTTATATCACGTGCCTCAATGCCCAGCAGCATTCTTTCAATCCCCCTTTTCATCTCCGGTCCAATGTCAAGATGCTTTCTGGAAAACGATAATACATCTGTAGATGCTCTAACATCTTCTTCTTCTAAAGATGAGCTTGTGGGCACTCATTCTTGGTGGTGATGGCCAAATTTGACTGGTTTCTGCGTCCCTTTGCCGACATGTTCGATCGTGTGTGACCCTTCTGAGTGAGGTCAGCGGCTACCGACTGACGCCGATTGGCTGACGCTGGATGTCTCAACGCATTGGCGATATTGTGTGTGTATTCCCATGGTTAAGATAAGCTTCCTTTGCTGCGTCACTAGGCCATTCTTACACCCACCTTGTTTTATATATATATATATATATATATATATGATTAGTAGAATTATATGACAAATTTGGATCCATCCATTTGTAAAATTTTTGGATGCACAAAAAATAAACAAAATAATTTAACTTGACTTAGATTTTATTAGATGGATACATGAGTTCAGCAAACAATCTAACAAATGTGTAATTTTGTATCTTATTATTCAACAAGATAGTAGTATGTGACAATATTAATATTCAATTAATACATCTATATTTGTTAAATGTCAAAAGTTCTTTCATAATATATAAAAGAATTAGTATAATTACCTAAATTATTTTTAAGCTAAAAGATTCAACTTTTGTTTATGCTTGATACTTCTATTAGTTTTTTTTTTTTTTTTTTTTTTTTTTTTTTTAAATTTTAAAATGATATTTTATTATCTTTTTTTTCTTTAAAAGTTTTTATACAACTATTTACTACTTTATTTATACTTAAAGGTTATATTATAAATTAATATCACTTATATCTTGATTGTTATGAAATACCTATTTGATACCTAAATAATTAGATTTTAATAATTTAGTTTTTTTAAAACTTAATTTATCACTTTTAATATTTAAAAATTTATACATATATTGTTTTATTTTGTAAACAAAAATATTTTATTATTTAAATTAAATTTCTGTATTTCAAATAATTCTAACTTCAATTTTGTTTTTAATTTTTTATAAATTCATTGTAATGATTCTTTAGATATTAATACATGGATATAAAATTATAGTTATTAAAAAAAATATTGATTCAAATTAAAAAATATATGTTATGTATTTATTAATTCTTCTATTATACTAAATTTGACTTTACTTATAAATTTTTTTAACAACATTAAAACAATCTTGCATAATAAAGATTCTAACAAAAAATTCTTATCTTTTTTTAAAACAAATAATTAAAAAACTACATCCATTATATTGCTCAATATTATTTGTTTATTTTTATTACTTATAAATATTTTTTTCAATATCTATAGACAAATAGGCAAGATTATATTCCATATAAACACTTTCTTATATTCCATATAATCACTATGTATAAAAAATCTATATTCCATATAAACACTTTCTTATACCAAATAATATTTCTCATTCACATACACACACACACACACACACACACACACATATATATATATATATATATATATATATGCATATTCAAATAAATATAATAATATATAATATTATAATATATAAATATACTATATAATACTATAATATATAATATTATAATATTATATTATAATATTATAATATATAAATATAATATTATAATATATAAATATAATATTATAATATATAAATAAGTTTTTTATACTATTTAATTATAATCTTTTATTATTATTACTATAATAGTAATTTTATTATTATTACTATTATTAAAAATACTTATTTTATATAAAAAAATATTTATGTTTAGAAATATATGAAATAAATTTCTTTAGTAGATAAAAATGTATTGTATAATATTTTTTTTTTTTGTTTAAAGTTTTGATAAATTTCTTTAATGATGTATTTTTTTATTTTAAAATATTTCTATTTCTAATCTTATTTTAAAAAGTCATTTGCCATATTTTTATTAACTTGATGCTAGTATAACTATACAATAGATATTTGTATTATAATAAAGATAATAAAATTAAATAAAATTAATACTTTTAAGAGATGAAAGAAAAATTAAGATTGATAATTGTATATTAACTTCTAATATAAGTACAATCAATATTTATTGGATTTAATTATACAAATTAGATGATATTAAATAGTTCTTTAAAATATACTAACTTATATAATATAATATTAAATATAAATATAAAAAACTAAAATTAATTATAAAACACTATAAATTTTTTAAGCTATAGCCAAATTTTTATGTAAGTATAGATTTGCAATAATTTTAGAATTGTTTTTTTAAATTCTAAAGATTTAGATGATATAAAAAATAATTATATACTTTTTTAATAGACTTATTTTATGAAAATGTATGTTTTTTTTAATAAAAAAATAATTTTTTAAGATTAGGAGGAAAAATTAAAGAATTGAAAACCACTTGATTAAAAAAAATTTTACAATCTATCTTGAAGAATTTTTAATTATTAATTTATTTTAACTATTACTTTGGTTAGAATTTAATTATTTTGGTAGATTGATTTGATTTATAGTAATTTTTAGTATTAGATTCTTTCTTCTTTTTTTCTTTTTTTCTTTTTTTAAAAATCATATTCTTCTTCTTTTAGTAATATTTGATAATATTTTATTTTTAACAAATATTTTAAATATAATTCCAAATATCTTTTTGGTCCAATGGGACAATAGTGTGAAAAAAATATATATTTTAGTTTTAAAATAATCTAGAAAGAAGATTCTTAGTAATTTCTATAGGACATGTGAAAAAATGTGAAGAAATATATTGCTAAGATAGATGCTTAATGATGCAAATACAAATGAACTCACCGCCTAATCAAGAAAGAATCAAGAGAACTAACCACACAAAGTGAGTTTTTGCTTTGGACTCTTATAGCACATAGTCTAATGACATAGATTTTCTAGTACAAATATACAAACAATTAGCTTACCACCAAGGTCCTTTTGATTTGGAGATAATCATCTTGTTAGGCAATTCATATTGTAATTCATATTATATTTTTAAAATAAATTAAAATTATTTATACACTTTGTCAACATAGCATTATTGATTGTTCTTCTTTATTTTTTTTTAATTTTTTTGTCAATTGATTAACAAGTTAAGTTTTATTTTAAATAAATATTTTTTATTTTTCCTAATATTAAAATTTTAAAATATTTGAATCCATCAAGATGACAATTACTAAGATTTGTTAAGATTAAGGTTAAGATTATAAATTCCTACATTTAAGATTTTCTTATAAATAATGTTAAAGCTATAAGAAGTTTTTTGCTTTCTTAGATATTATCAATCCTTGTCAATTTTTAAAGCTAAAGTATCATCCTCTAGCTTTTACTAAGATTATTACAAAATTAAACATAACATAAAATTAAATTATAATTTTAAAAGATTGAACCTTCAACTTTATTTTAATGCATTAATCTTCTCAACTAATAGAATGTAATTTGTTATTACACACTTTATGTCATCTAGATATTTTTTTATAATATAATATCTTTATTCTTTTTCTTCATTATTATTTAAATCCTCAATATATGGATGCTAGTTTGGTGACCTAAGATATTGCCTATATTTCTTCTATTTAAGACCAATTCAATTCTTGACTAACACAATTCAAGGTTACTTCAAATAATTGAATTTTCTATTCTTTTGTCTCTTCTTATACTAATTTTTTTAAAATTATAGTAGTTGACTTATTTGATGACTTTGTACAAACCTCAATCTATACTACTACTAGGTTCTTTAGGACCAAATTCCAATGCAATATACAACATACAAAAATATAGTATATTCTAAAAATAATAATTATTTATATCAAGTTATCAATGAAGAATTCTTGAAAGGATTTCAATACCATAATAATAAACCTAATTCTCTTATAGTAGTTCCTTACAATTAAAATACAATGCCTTGACAACCACTTCTTATTCATGTATATTCTTTCTATTTACTTCTATCTATCTATCTATCTTCTTCTTTTTTTCTTTTTTTTTTTCCTATCTATTTTGATTTTAATTTTTTTGATCCCTAAACACTTTTATATTAAAACCTATTTGGTTGTTAGCACTATGTCATGTCAAGTATCAACTTCAATTCAATTGGTCAAATTGACTTATTTTGATGAGTCAATTTAATTGGTCAAATTGACTTACTTTAGTGAGTCAATTCAACTAGTTAAATTGACTTATTTTGGTGGAGTCAATTTAATTGGTCAAATTGACTCATTTTGGTGGGATCAATTCAATTGGATGCCTTCACTTAATAAAGTCAAAACTTTGATTGATTGAATCAATTGAATAAGTTTTCTTTATTTAAATTAATATTTGATAGGATTTGTTAGGATCTTTTTAAAATTAACTTAGAAATTAAAACTAAAATTAAAATTTATTGAAATTAAATTTTTTTAACTATTTTCTTAAATTCTAGATAAATTTTAATTTCAATTTATTAGTCAATTAGTAATTAAAAGAAGAATTTAGTACTTCAAGATTAATTAGCATATTAAACTTCAAATTGATGGAACATTAAGATTAAGATCATTAAAGTGGTTGTATTAATTATATACATAAAATAGCAATTATAAACTTGTTAAATAAATTATACTAGCTATGGATTTTACTAAATAATTATAGAACTAAGTATAAATTAGTTTACAATTAAATGAGAATTTATATTAAAAAAATATAAATTATGATTTTATGATGATTCTTTTGATTTTCTATGAAAACTTAATATTTATATATGATTATCTAAAGTAGAATTTTTTACATTTCATATATATATATATATATATATGTATATATGTGTGAGTGTGTGTTTTACTACTATGGAATTAATCAATTATATAAGATTTGAAATAATAAAAAAGTCAGTGGCAAATGAAATTAAAGTATTTTAAAAAAAATTAAATATTCTACATATTAATTTCATATCTATAATATAGTTAATATTTGTAACCTTTTAAGGTTTCAATTATTAATACAAGATATTATACTTTAATTCAAATTAAATTAAAATAATCATAATTGAAATTTAAAATATTATTATGTATGTATTCTTGTAGAGTTTTTATTGAAATAGACCATATATTTTTGCAAAAAAAATCACAATTTAATTCAGGTAGTTTAAAAATAAATTTTAATTCCCGATCTACAAAAAAAAATAAAAAAATAAAACAATCACAATAATTATGAAATACTACAATTTAAGACTTCAAATCAAACAAAAAAATTATTTATTTTTCTAGCTAATTTTAACTTGATTTTTTTAAAAGATAAAAAATACTTAAAATAGAATATTATATATATATATATATATATATATATATATAATTCTAATTTAACCTACAATTGAAAATATATAAAAATGTAAATATAGTTTTTTATATACTTTATTGGAGATATCTATGTAACACCAGTAAAATTGTAAAGACGTCATAATTTAATCTCAGCATCTTTCAATATAATACGTGTTGATCAATAATTATAATGACTATTTTTTAAGGATATTTTTATTATTGATTAATATGAAGGCATTTAAAAAATGATTAATTATAATGATATCATCAGTTCCAAATAATAATGGTTACAAAATAATACCAACATAATGATACTATATTGTAATATATATATATATATATATATATATTAAAGGAAAAAAATTCTAATAAAATAAAAATAATAAAGAGATTATTATTCTTTAATTATATTTCCTAGGTTTTAATTCTAATCTTTTTTACTTTCAATTTTCTTCTTGATTCTAGTTCTAATTCTATTTAAACATTCTTCATAAGCATTATGTGATGAAATTAGTCTAGTTGTTGTTAATTCAATAAGCATTTCTATTTTGGCAAATAATAAACAATATGGCACATTACTTTATTTTTATCCAAAATTTACCATCTTATATAAGTTGAATTGAAAATCTTATGCTTCAAAGCAAATATAATTGATATATAGAAAAAATCAAGATAAGATCAACTGATGGAAAATAGATGTAGAAAAATAAAAAATAATATTTCTAGAGTGTTAAAAAAAAGATACAACTTCATAAACATACATACATGTGTGATTCTTAAAGTAAGTATGTATATATATATATATATATATATATATATATTTAAATTTATCTATTTATATACTTACTTTAAATATAAGGTAGAATTTGATTTCATCTTATTTAAAATATAAAAAAAATCAAATTTTACCATTCTAAATAAATATATTAAATAAGGCATTAAAAATTTGCAATTAGATAAAATAATAAAGACTCTTATTCTATTACACTAGATAATATACATTTTTGTATTATCTACAAAGATTTTTTGTTCCTTCAAATTATTAAACTATTTTTATGTTCAAGATAAAAATTTGAGTTGATATTTACATACATATCATTTTATATAAAATCAAAAAAGTCACCATTCAAATTAATTTTTAAAGACTCTTTTAATAATATTTGAATATTATATTATTATGAATATAAATTTATTATAATATTATTCATCTTTAGATACAATAGGATTTTTATATTATTAAAAAAAACAAATACAACTATGTAATAACTTTTTGTAACTAGATATTAATTATAATGATATAATATAGTACATACTTATGGATTTAGATTTACATTTATTAAACTATTATTAATCATTTAATTAGGTGGTATTATATTTCATCTATTTTTTTATAATAAATAATTTATATTCTTTATAAAGAGCTATTACATCACTTTTTTCTCCTACAACTATATGTATGTGTGTATATATATTATTTATTATTTATTATTATTATTGATAAATTATAAATATTATATTTATATTTTAAAATTTTATTTAGTTGATTTATCATTATTAAATAGAATATATAATAGATATAAATATTATAAAATAAATATAATATAATAATTTTTAAAATGTTATATAATTGTTGCAAAGTTATATAGGTCAAATATTAACACGGTAGTGCATTCAAATAAAGTAGTTTGGATCTACTAGCTACATTTTTTGTGCAATTAATTAAATCAACTTTAAGGTGCAATACAAATAACAACTATTAGAACACTTTGCATATAAGATTTGCAAAGCCAATTCTAAAGGCAAAAGCTTTCAAGTTCTTTAATAGATAACACAAAAATTGATAATTTTAATGATATTATTTATTATTTATCTAGCATTTTTATGATATTATTTATTGCTTGATTGTTTTGTTTTGTTTTGTTTTGTTTTTTCAAAACTTTACAAACTTATTCATGCATTACATAATATATACTATTTTATTAATAATATTTTATATTTAAAGTTATCAAGTATTTTTAAAGTTTAGATTTAAGTTTCTTATATTATAAATATTCTAAGTATTAAATATATATTATAATTAATTTATGATAAAAAGTTTAGATTATCAAACATTTAAAAATTTAAGATCTTTAAGTATTATATATATATATATATATATATATAAGAGATAAAAATGAATAAAAATTTAAAATTATGCTTATTAATTAAATTTCTATTCTTAAATAATAGTATAAGGTAGTATTAGTGTAATCTTTACAATTATATTAAATCACTTGCATTGGACTATTACTTTTATTTTAATATTAAACAATCTCATGTGAAAGAATATACAAGATCATGAATTTATAAGTATATGGTTATTGATTTAATATAAATATATTAAAAAAATACTAATATATTAGTATATTTTTTAAAAAACTAAAATAGAAATTATTCTTAAGTAACTTGCAATTTAATACACACTTGCATAGTTTTAAATATATTACAAAATAATCAGTATACTAAAAATATATTACAAAATAATCAGTGTACTTAAATTATATTTATAAGCAAAAGAAGCTCAAATCATTAATTATACAATAGGTTATTGATTTTTTTTAAAGAATTTTTAAAAATGAAAACTCGGATAAAGTTTAAATAACAGAAGTTTCAAAATTACATTTCACTATAAAATATAAGTACACTAGCTTTTATGAAAAACGAGTTACTAAAATTTGAATGCATCATAACTTTAACTTTAAGAATTAAACACATCATAATTTTTAAGATATATTTTTTAAAAATTTGATTAGTATATATTTTTTGTGTATTCTAATTTAATTTTTTAAATGATTTAACTTTTTTCAATACTTATTTTCAAGGAAATTTGAGATTAAAAAATCATTCAAAATTTTATGAATAGACATCGATATTAGCTTTTATAATATTAAACTTTCTAAAATATTATTTCAGAAAATATACAAATAGTAACAACAATTTTCACTTTCAATAAAATATATTTAAACTTTTTACAACTAAACGTTTGCAACAAAATGTATATAGATACTGTGCACTTTTTTGAAGATTGATTCTAAATGTGGGAAAATAAAAAATTTATCATATGTTTCATTGATGTTTTTAAAATAAGTCATGATTTAAAAAGGATTTTGGACGAGATTGTTTTTTAAAGATCTCATTTGCTTGTCTTGACTGTAAGTTTTATTGTATATTTGTAAATTAATTAAACATGTTAAATTCAAAATTCAAGATTTAGAAATATGAATATTTAACAAAAAAATAATCTAAGTGAAATTTACAAATAAATATATACACAATTTATGGCGTTCAAACCTTACACTAGTTAAGAATTTTCGATCAAAAATACCAATAGAAAGAAAATTATTTAATAATAATATTAATAACAGAAGACTAATATTGTGATTGAATTATTTATTTAATCTTTTTATTTGGCTTTAAAAAGATTGAGTGTAATTTAAGATTAAGCTTTGAATTATAAATAATATTTAACATTTAGCTTTGAATTATAAACATTTTAATTGATAATAACATCAGTATTGTCAATAATTAAAAATATACATATTCAAGAGTATTTTGGCCTGTGAAGCTGGTAAAAGCATTTGTATTATGCTTAGGCTTTATTTAATAATTTTTCTCATTTTACAAAACTTCTATTGATTTTTCTTGTAAAAAATGTTTATCTTAAGGTCAGAATTTCTGGAATAAAAATATAACAAATTGTCACTTGTGCCCATCTTTTTAAAATTTTACACCAATCAATTGTTTAAATTAAATCATATGTACGTCCTTGTTTTGGACTCTTAAAACGTAGCACGAAAGGAAATTGATGGCTGACATTGTCAAAATGTGGAAGGAATTGAACTATAATGATCCCACCTTCCAAATGCGACTAGAATCAATGCTTTTTCAAATGCAACAACAAAAGCAACAAAAATCAATCAAATCAAGAATTAATTTTAGAAACTCCAACCACTCAGATTAAAAAATTAGAAAAATAAAAGTCAACGAATAAATGTAGCATCATTTCACGAGATATTCAGAAAAGCATAAGAAAGTCTGCAAGAATTAAGTGCATTACCAATATAACTTACAATTATCAAATGTACAATGAACGCACGTTGAGCCCTTATTGGAGGGGAATAATCGGTGAGCTTGGAGGCCAGTTCCAGAAGTCCTATAGATGAATGAAGCACACGGCACATTTATCATCTACAACATTTGTTCATCCATTTGGTGAGAAGCGAGAATGTTCATCAACGAACGCCTTCATTCATTAACCTACTCAGCCCTATGTACATCCATCCAAGCGGAGGTTGAATCCGAGGAAGCGGAGCGGGGGGGGGGGGGGGCCAGGCCACCAGTTAAAGACCAGATTGTGGAGCCGAGTGGTCAATGCGAAACAACAGTGAAAAGCGTTTGCTTCAATTCGTGGCTGCCAAGCGCCCTGTCCGGTGCTCGGATCATTGTGCATCGCGACACAGTACCCGACGACTTTCATGCCCGCTTCAAGTAGCTCCTGATCCACTTTCGGCCATCGCTTGCTGTTGCGTCGATTTCTGTACCTTCTACAGCACCCAACCACCGGAAAATACTCTTGCAGATGTGCATGTGTATGTGTGTGTGTGTATGTGGAGATAGTTGCTTGGATCATGCTTGTGTAGTGATCGGAATCTGCAAATTGGACAGGTCAGACCAGTATCCACTGGAGCGGAACAGGATAATCTGTATCAGCTCTCCATTTGGGGAGGTAAGTTATTGAATTTGTGGTTTTGGAACTGAGAAGTCAATCAAGCATCCTGTTGACTTTTTCCTGGCGGCATGGTTTGGTACGGCATCGACCCACAAAGACTTGTTAGAAAACCATTGACGATAAAGACTTTC
This sequence comes from Physcomitrellopsis africana, assembly GCA_036785485.1. Classification (NCBI taxonomy): domain Eukaryota; kingdom Viridiplantae; phylum Streptophyta; class Bryopsida; order Funariales; family Funariaceae; genus Physcomitrellopsis; species Physcomitrellopsis africana. The sequence continues at coordinate 340,340 of JAWRVF010000021.1, read as the reverse complement.
AATGAAGCTAGATAGCTTGGCATTATGGAGATCGGATTTATTGAGGCAATGCTGTCAGCACTTTAGCTACAACTGGCTCGCACGATCGGTGCATATTTTTTGTTATTACTACTTTTTTTTGTTCGCTCAACCAAGAATCCACATGTACCAGGCATTTGTACAGTAAAAATTTAGACACGATGCATTGCCTGATCATGCAGGATCCCTCAAGTTACTCATCTGGTCTTCGTTGTCTGTGGGGGAATCAAACGCAGGGTGTTGACCAGAGCGTTGCTCTCCCAATATTGGTTCGCCCATTAGTTGCCGCATCCACAAGAGTCGTTGCTGAGCTCTCGAGAAGGTTACGGGGACGGAGCTTGGAGATCCAAGCCCGGAGCTATTGTTTTGCGGATCCAATGCATTGGCAGAAGCAGGGCCAACAACGTCTTGATTAATGTGGCCGCTTACCGTCCTCATGGCGTAGCTCTGAACTGCTTGTAATGCTCTGGAATCCAATCTAGGGCTCATTCTAGGGTCCACGAGGGGTGGACGAGCTCGAGGGAATGTGCGCATAAGACTGAGCATGTTAAAGAGGAGGGGGTATTGCGTTTGGAACTGTAACCTGAAAAATTGCTGCGCCGCTGGATGACTCCACCGCCTCTGATCTGGAAGTTGCGAGCCGGGCAGGAGCAGATGAGCAAGACCACTAGGCTGGACCGGCCAGTAATTGCTAGGCACTCTGGGTGGTCCCAGCGGGGTTACAGGAGCTGATGATGTCGAAACATCTTCACCGACCATTCTCTCTAAATTACACCCGACATTCCGAGGAGGATTGGAACCATCGGTAGTTTGCGGCGAAGTCTCCGGGTGCGTATGCGTGCCGTCGTAGGTGGTGAGCACATGGCTGGGATCATCGGTACAGCGCTCCACTCGCTTCCGAACTGGGCAGTTGGCAGTGGTGCACTTGTAGTAATTTCTGCAGCAATTTACAGTCATCGTGTACATGCATTAGTAAGAATTCGCGTCGTCGACACCGTCACAGGAAAATCAATGTGTATTATCTTCACAAAGCCCCAGAGTGTTAGCTTTTCGAAGAATAATTTTAACAGTTGAAAAGGAGTACACACCCTTCTATAAGGACCTAAACACATGGGCGTCGAACCAATCATGATATCTTTTCACAGCATGCCAGCATACGTGTCGTGCAATGAGGGTGCTCTTCTTGAGGGGGATGGAAAGCGCTTTTGGGGACGCCTTGTTTCTACGAGGACTGGTAACTACGTCATGTTTCACTCAATTCTATAATCAGGTGAACGGTTTCGTCTGGTAGATTTGTAGTTCAGACGAGTTCTGTAATATTATACTTCCCATATAAAAGTTTTTTTCTTTTTGTTTCTTTTGATCTTTTCTCTTTATACTTTTTTGTTAAAAATTGTTCTTTAAAGATATGGTCCAAGTCCCCCCTAATCATTCACATTGAACTGGATACTTATGAACCAGAAAATGATTGAGGCAGCAAATGAATAAACAGTCGGAGATGAGAACAGGACCTGGGATGAACGCTGTTCTTCACCGGCTTCTGGCCATACTTTCGCCATTTGTAGCCATCGTCTATCACGTCAACTGCTGTCCTAGTTTGAATAGCTATTCGTGACTGCGGCGATCGGCCTGCAGGACTGTTTATAACCTTCAATTCCTTGCCCTTGTACTCCTGCAGAGTGTTGTTGCTAATTTTCTTCATAGTATTAGTACATATTGTTGAACATATAGTCAGTGTCTAGTATCCTCAGCACGTTGAAAGCCCATTAAATATGCGAAAATAACCATGTTCACGTGACTCTGGAAGTAAGGCAATACTCATGAGATCACACCAACGAATCTAAAACGTTGAGGTAGTTTTGTTCGGTACACTCGGACTCTTCGAGACATGTTAATGAAAATAATAAATCGTCCGTATTCCATCTTTTATATTTATTTTCTCTTTAGTTTTCCTTTTCTACCCCTGTTCTTCAAAATTTTATTTATCCAAAATTATGAAATTTTAATTCATTTCTATCCAGTTTCACGGCTTGGCGAATCACTTGGGGAATGATTTGGAGACTGCAGTGCTCACCTGGATTGCACGCGCTGTCGAATTCTTGGGGAATTGCCATCATAACTAGGGTCCCCAGCATGGTCGGCCGAAACTCCCTCCAATTTCCTCTTTGAGCCAGGAGACGACACTTCAGAAGCACCCTGCGAGTCCCTGGTGGACGCATCACTTAAATCAACTTCGGTGTCAGGTCCAATGCTGAGAGACGACGACCCTTCCGGCACCGGCGTGTGGGAATAGCCCAATGGCTCAGGGTTGGTACTGCTGGCGCCGAAATACTGTGGTTCAAGATTGGGCAGTGTCAAGGCATCTGATTGGTCAAACAGGAAGCGCTCCATTTCGTCTCGAAATCCTCTTAGCTCTTCCTGGGAATACCTCTCAATCTCATGGTCACGCGCAATTTGGGCAGTTATTAAGTCCAATGACTCCTGTCGTACTAGCCCTTGGAACTGTCTGAAGTCGCTTGATCCTTCGAAAGCATCTAAACCTGGAGCTACATGACCCCTAAGCTGACACACGTTAGGATGTTCTTCAAGAACACGAGGAAAACTAGATGAACCTGCTAATTGCTCAATATTGCTCAAGTCATTTCTGTGCTGATACCTTTCCTGACGATCATCGCACCACGGGACATGTGCCTCTGGCTGGAGAAACTCTGCACTGCCTAACATTTGCCATGTCGAATCCATGTCGGCAAAGCTAGGAGCTGCATCCGCAAACGACGAAGTCGATCCGCGCTGAGGAGAGGACCCAAATCCACCCCCGGAGCGATCTTCTTCCTCGGTACAACTCCGCGCACCAGGGACATCTTTCTCAGGTTGGCCACTGCCACTGGCGGCAGATCCACGTCCTTCTGGATCCATTGCAGAGACCAACTCAACCAACTACATGTGGGAACAACCAAGGTAGCACCAGGGTCCCTGAACCCAAGTTTACCGTCGACGGTACCAGTACTCTACAGCCTCGCCGCAAACTTCAGTGCTGAGCACCCTCAGATTCCGGCTTTACCAAGTTGAACAAGGAGAGAAAGTGAGACAGAGATAGAGAGAGCGAGAGGGCGATATTCACCCTCTCGGGATTACCAGCGGCTTTGCCGAATTGATTGTGTAGGTCTATGAGTCAATCCGACTGCGTGGAGTTCTCAGTGCTTTGCCAACTGCGAAGCCAGTGCCATGTTTTGACCTTCTCCGGAGACTCGAACACCCAAAGTCACCATGCGGATGGACGCCGATTGCAGCGACTCGTGTGCACGGCACACTACAGTGGTCAACGACGGTGAAGACGGCATCATTAAACAATGCCCCGGAAAACTCACAACCAGCATTAAAATAATACTAAGTCTACTCCTTGCAGTCCACATGCCTTTCTTTAAGAAGAATGCTCGGCTGGCACATAAATAAACAAACGCATGTACGTACATTTATATACATACATAAATATACATACTTGTATACAGATAAACATATATATATAGTGATGTAGATTTTTCAGTCCGTCATCGATGTATCCACAGTTCACACTTGTACATGGGAGTATAGAAAAAACTGTAGCATGGCTGTTGTAAGGTGAAACATACTCAACCCATATCTTAGTTGAACATGCACTACTCTTGACAGCAAACTGTACAGCTTGAAGGTGATGATTTAATTATTACAAAAACAAAGCAAGAAGATAACACAATAGATTGCATTGTACTACAAATAGGGTTAAATCCGAAAATGGTTTTTGCCTGTAGGTGTTATTGAATACTATTGACAATAAGTAAATATTGCTACGAAGGTGGGAATCGTTAAAATAAATTAATCTTTAGTGGCAAATCTATCAATTGAATGCTGAAGCCCACTGATTAAAATTTGATATATTATTGCACGTTTGAAAAGTTTTATGATATATGACTTCATACAAATGATTTCAATAAAATTAATTTTATTATGTCAAAATATTGTTTGGTTACTTGTAACACCTACAAAACTCTTGCCAAACTAAAACGATTGTCATGAATTTATTGCAGTTTAATATAATCAGGTGTTACTGTTGTTCTGTATCATTTGACTGAAAAATATCGTTCAAAGTTTGATTCAATTTAAAAAAACAAAAAAACAAAAAAACAAAAAAAAATGAATCTTTTCATTTAGCTTCTGGTTATGCATTCAATGAGAGAAGAAGTTTCAATATCGCAGAAAAACCAATCAATAAATAAATAAAAAATTAAACACTGTTATCAACTATAAAATGAATTGTATATTCTATGTGCCATGCTTTACATTTATTGAAAATACAAAAATGGATAAATAAATAAAATTAACACAAAAAACAACAAACAACAAAATTCACACACATGCACACGCACATGTTAATAAATGAGAATAATGACGACAAGTAATTTAAAATTACATCACACCAAGAAAAATTCTGGTTTACTCTGGATCGAATGTATATGTTCATCCATGGATGAATGAGGAAGGCGCGCCCTAGTCGATGGGGCCTACTCCGGCAGACACGGCAGCTCCCGGCAGAGTTTCCCGATGTGTGTTAACATGCTCAATCATGGGCGAGTTAATTCCGTCACGGAATTGAAGTCGAAGCCCCGGCGTTCCTGTTTCTAGCGGCCAGGTACTGTGCAGCGCGGGACGCTATCTCCGAATGAGAAGCCAAACTGGTTGCGTCACAGTCATGCTGGACAGCATAAAGGACCTCACTCCCTTCCAGACTAACTTCCAAGGATCCACTGCAGGCTAAGGCTCCAGCTCATAGATCGCCTGTGCTGTTGCTAGAGCTGCAAGCCAACGAACAATAATGCATCCCCCAATTCAGGACCCTCTACCGGTGGTGGTGGTGGTGGTGGTGGAGGGAACACGCCTGCTGCAAGGTTTGGTGTCGATGATGGAACCTGCGCTGTGCTTTCCCGGCTCCACTGTCACTCGATCGAATCAACCAGCCTCTCTTCTCCTAAACCTGCACCTATTCGCGTGGTTCTCAAAAATCTGGCGTGCAGATCGATCGCAACTTTGACTCTGGGTTCCGGTTTTTCTATTGTTACATACAGTTTTATGCCTTCTTTTTCTCGGCTGTGTGTCTATTTCGCTCCAAAAGTCGTCCCACGTAAACATTAGTTGGAATTTTAGTCGTCCATAGTTGGAAATAGTTGGTATGGGCTTGATCCTCGCACGGTCATTAGTCGTTTGCTAGCCCTTCAATAGGAGGTGGGGGGGGGGGGGGGGGTTTGATACTTGTTCCATCCTTCATCGGTGGTCCAGTTCGAAGGGGAGTTTGTTGTGAAGAACGACACACGTTTACTGGTTACTCATCCACTGTCTGCAAATAAGCTAACATAGGATCTGCAATTTCCAGCAGTCTATTACATGGGTAATCCTAGTAACCTGGAACACCCAGTATCCTTGTAAACGTTAGTGGTTTTCAGCGGCGTAAATCCCATAGCTAGGAGCTTTGACCTGAATCCGTTGAAGAGAGAGCAGACACCAGGTCCCTCCTGCTATTGCCCCGAATTCAAGCTCATCTGTGGGACATCCAATGTGGCAGGTGGGGCGTCATTTTTGGAGGCATCAAGCCTTGTGAATCTGTCGTGTAGGTCAACAAGCCCGACTACCTGGGATTCCAGTCACAGGTTCAACGAAACATTTCTCCTCTGCGTGTGGATCCATTAAATGACGGTGATGCCTTCGAGCTGAATCAGCAGTGCATTCGATTTCCACCGGGTAAGATTGTACTAACAAGGCACGAACTAGACCTTCGCACACTGGATGAGAGAGAGTTCAACAGACTTCGATGATAATACTCCCAGCTTATGCTGGATTCCTATCCAGCTTCCATCTACAGCTCGAGGTCCAGATTCTTTAAACTACTGTGCTCTAGATGACTACGATGCATTCCGCATATTAGATGGAACAAATAAGGTACATAAAAAATAAATACTAGAAAAAAGAAACGAAAAGAAATGTACTATGTCCAATAGAAACAAAAGTCAATGTAAGATCGGACTCGTCCAGGAACTCGGAACATTATGTTGCCGGTTTTCAAAGAGTTCTCCTTTGATGCGACGAATATGGACAGAATTATGCAGACCACACAAATGTTGCTGTTACAACACATTGCTCTAGAATAAAGAAAGACTCACACTGGAGATGTGATGGAGAACCAGGAGCCCAGGCATTCAGTTGACATGCCTTTGACTGCTATTGTCCTCAAGGGGAACCCACCAAAATTTTGTTACTATCTACTATATTGAGGATGGGTTTAAATATAAACATCTAGAAACCTCGAGTCAACTCACGGAAAGAATGAGCAGCTGGTATGGTGGGAAGTGCATTTTGAAATTGTAATTCTTTCAGAAAAGTTAAGCTAAACTTTGGACTAAAATTTCAATCCTAAATGTGTGAGAAGTGGCCACCATTACAGAGCAGTGATCGAGATGAAGCACTAATCGGAAAGCCTCGAAGTTGAGTTACTGAATCATGACTGGTTGTTCTCAACTTTCCCCACGAACGCTGGCTCTCATCGTCATCGGTGGCCCCGTGTCACGGCCCTCCGTGTTTGATAGCATCACCCATTTTTGGGAGATCCACTATTCACGGAATCTGAAGGGTTGGACGAGCTCCACCGTTAACATCCGGAAACAGGCGAATTGCATTTCCACCTCGTCGTTGGTGAAGCACAATCATGATCGCAGAATGCCTCATCTCGAAGCTCAGACAGAGTGACTACGTACGATCCTCGTGTCAAAAAAGTACCTCGTAAAGTAAACACAACATTCGAAGCTTGGGATGGCTGCTGCGAACACACGTCTATGGATCACAAGATTCCAAGATCGATTGAAACAGTCCAAGAAATCGACCTCGGGTCATAAGTTGAATAAAATAGTCCGTCATGGATAGTGCCAATGTTCATAATAGCATCATCATCGCAAGTTGCAAGTGGCAGTCTCATTGTCCCATATACCAGTCTTTGACTAGAGGAAATGGGTTGAAGAAGGGTCAAAGTAGTCAACTAAGACGACCCGAAGACTCTGAGTCTGTGAGGATGTGGTGTCGAGTTGGCTTTGGACAAATTGTATAGATTCTATGCCATCGTAGCTCCTGAACAGAATCGTCTTCTTTTGTGATGTAACCGATGTCTCAGAGGTGATCACCCTTGCGGGCAATCAATCTATTCCGAATGTCACTGCCGCGTCAACATCGCATTTCAGGTTGCTATATAGCGGGACGAGGTGTATAGGGCAGATCGCTACATCTACCACCTGCAACGTCTCGACTAATCTGCACAGGGTCCTAAAATTCTTTCACCCATCAGGTACGGCTAGCCATCATCCGCGTGCCAATCGACACCCTTACCATCATAAAAAGAAAGTGAGTTCCAGTACCATATTCCAGCATACTATCGACAAAATTGCTACGTGGACACCGACCATGACGGACGGCTGTAAATGCATGAAATTGCGCAGATGTTCAATTCGCTGGATTTGAGGTCGTGTTTCAATCGATACTCATCTGCTCATGTCTATCGGGTGACATCCTTGCGGACTTCTGTAGATGCTCTTTCTCGTCGTCTGTTTTAGGGCTGTGTATGATGCCTTTGACCCCCGAGCCTCCAAACTCGACTGGTAGGCTCAAAAATATGTGGTCTTCCATGCTCTGGAAATCCTTGGCACAATCCCGATTTGGATAGCCCCGCCTGTCCACCATCCGAAACGGAACTCTGGTTTAAGACAATTGTGCACAATGAGGACGAGATTGATGACGGAGCTTGAAGAGATTTCACTCCGAGATCTGTGCAGCTGCGTGAAAAATCGTCGTTGTGGGAAATCCTCCGCTTTGTCTAGTTGTCAATCCGTGGAATGCTACCCCTGCTGAAACTGGACCACAATGTAACAGAGCTGTCGCTGTAGCCATCGACGTTGAGCGTGATCTCCTATTATGTATCGAAACGGCGAAGAATTGAAGTTCTCGATAAGCGGCAGAGTATTAAAGATAAAGCATCTCGCTTCAGTCATTTTCCATCAGTACTCTCGCAATCGCGAGAACATCCACCAAAAAAATGGGTTTTGATCGTCTGCGCACACGGCAAGCCAATATTGCCCACCTCCATTATCACAATCCTTCTCAAAGACCATGTTCTTATCTAGAAATTCATTATTTCCAATCTGCGAAGCTGCGCGAAGCCGAAGTAGAAGATTTCCTCGGAGACAATTTCCTCTGAGATTTCGCCCTGTGGTAGGGCGCTTTGTCTACCCTGCTTTTAGCCATGCTTCCTTGTCGTTATCATTTGGCTTCCAATTGTCCGCACAGTGGTTTGGTGTTTGCAGGGACTTGTGAACTTGACCCTCCCGTAACTCGCATGTGGATGTCCATTGGCCGATGAACGTCTAATTGTCAATGCGCGCATTGTGCAATTTTGCATTGTCATACATCCTATGATAGTGGTCACATTCATGATATTTTTCTTTTGAGTCTTGAGGCCTAGAGCTTCAAATTACCAATGGCGGCTTTCTGATTTTCCATCTCAGATTTAACACACTACCTTCCACCCCAACGTCAAGCGACGTCAACAGTGAAGTACGACGAAGCCTCTCAACCTTTACAGCTCAATCTCAGCACTACACATCATTAAACCCTAGCGTGTGGACAAAAAGGATGCATAATCGATTGTTTCATTGAGCTTGGACCCACATCTGCTATTTCATGCAGCGTTTCGGGCATTCATCCTTCGACCGAGACAAAAAGCAAGGTGTAAAGTGAACATTTTAAATGCGTTGATTTAAAACCTCATATTCCGAAGTAGCGAATGTTTCAAGGAATGGAATCAAAGCCGCCAGATGCGCAGCGACGAGAACATCACAGATCCGTCATGCCACTTGTCCTTAACCTGGTCGTGCATGTAAAACCCTTGCAGAAGCATTCCAACATGACGTGAATTCAAACTCGAGTATCTCTTCGGGGTAGTTTTTCACACGGATTGTGACTACGGAGGATTAGATTCCAAAAACTTGAATGGCTCATGTATTGACGTTCATGCAGTAAATGAATCAGTGGAACCCTACTTCATCAAATTGATGATTACAACCACTGATCAACTGCTGAAGCTCTCACCCACAATAGCCATTCATAGTTCAACTTTCTCCATGAACACTTGATGATAAAGATCCTTTCCTTGCACTTTCCGTGACACTGAATCACTCATTCATCCCAAGCATTCTCACAGAGTAACAAGTTTCAAGGCTTCCGGAAATCTCTCAGCACATCTGTGTCAACACTCTGCACAAGCTTGCAGCTGTGTCGATAGATCTGATGATGGAGCACGCCGTAGTTGGGCACAGCGAAGGTCTACACCCCTCCGTGGGATTTTGTCAGTGTGGAGTTCAGGAATGTGCGTGGAGTTAACTGCAATGAATACTAAGCAGAGGCTCCTTGTCGCAGCGATCCTAGGAGCAGTCATTGTTAGGATCGCAGTGGAGGATAAGCATCTACAGGCCCCCACAGCGAAGTCCAGTTGAGTCTCTTGACAGTCACAGGGCATCAGCAATGGCGATAATGTCAAGGCCTAAGGCGTGCTTGTATGGGAGAAGTAGAAGCTGAAGCAGCGAAGAAAAGGAAATCACAGCACAAAAGAACTCATGTTGAACGTATAGCCTTAATGCCGCGACGTCCACACCGTAACAAAAGCAATCCACTCCCCATCGACCACACCACGTCATAGAACAATCACAATTACAGGTAAGCTACTCAACATCCGAAGCTCGTCCGAAAGGAGAGAGGGAGAAGATTAGAGTTTTATTTTCCTTCAGGTTCGATTATATGACTGTTAACTTCAGGAAAAATTGTGACCACACCCAACAGCAAGTCCATGGTCACATAGATGCGGTGCCAGTATATGATCTCACTGTGTTGCAAGGATTGCCGGTGCTCACCAGTCCAACCATAAGATACGACCATCAGTATCTAGTGTGAATCTAGTATCATAGCATGTTTACTTGTCGCACCTCTACATGTAGTATGTTCACTGTTTCTGCTATATATATATATATATATACATGTATTTTTTAAAAATAGAGTAGTGAGAAAATTGCATATAGATTACAAGACCTATGAGTCAAGTCAAGACCTGCTTGGTGCAACTGTAGTTGAGGAGGTACATTTAGTTGGGAGGAATGCCTCTTCATTTGATTTAGGATTCTAATTTAGAGTAGGAAACTAAGTTTGGGGTCCACATATTATCAATTTTTTTTGGAGCAACTCATATGTTTTACCATATTTCAATTTAAAGTTTAATATTGGATAAATTATTTAGGATAGAAACCAAAAGGTTATGCCAAAAATTAAAATGTTTTGTTGGATTTACAAGATCCACACACAAACTTCTGTGATGAGAGATCTTATCTTCTTGATCAAATCAAGTTAAAAAAAAAAGTTCATATTATATATGGTTTAATTGTTTTTAAAGAATAGTTAGAAATTATATGTAGAGAGTAGTAATTATAATTTATATAAAAGTATTATACACAAGTTCCAAAATCTTTTAGTATATTAATATTCTTATAAATAGTAGAGTTTTTTTTCTTTTTTTTCTTTTTTTTTTGTTGGTAAAATAAAAGACAGCAATTTGTATTCATTAAACAAGCATCTTATTTTTAATATGTACATAACAATCTTTTATTTTGAACCAAAAATAAACAAAATTAATTATTTTTTTAATATTATTTTAAGCTGTAAAAACTACTAATTTAAGTCATATAAAAAAAGTAATTTTATTGTTCATTTGCTAGTTTAGCTAAAATTCTAGATTAGAAATTGATATTTTTAATGATATGCTGTGTTTCTTCTTATAAAAAGATGCAGTAGACAATATAGGACAACACAATATACTTTGCAATTTTAACTTGTGTAAAGATTATAATTTTAATTTGTACTAACAAAAATAATTTTTTCTATAGTTAATCAGCAAAAAAATAATTAATGAGGCGCACTTATATTTTTGAGCCAAATGGAGTACCAAAGATTTTTTTTTTTTTTTTTTTTTTTTTTTTTTCTTCTTCCAATTCTTTAAGATAAATTCATATCAAACTAATTTTTTTCTACCAAGTAGGATTTTAAAAATACACTATTTTAAATATTATAAATATTTTTTTAAATTGATTTATTGACTATAATTTTAAATTTTGAATTTTAATTAAAAAATAGATTGTATGCATATTGGCCTTTCTATCTTAAACAAACACTCTGGTATTGTTAGCATAGTAGCACATTAGAAGTTATGACTTAATTTAAAGAAGTCATAGGCTAGTTGGTAAAAAAAAATTTGGCTACACAATACAATATGTATATTAGTATTTTAATTATTAATAAAATTAATAATTTATAAAAGAGAATATTTTTTTAAAATATATTTTGTAATAACACATGTTTAGTTGTTATGTTATTAAAAATAAAAAGTGCTATTGTGATGCCTTCATAAATTTGGCTACTGTAATGAAGTTTGCACACAAATAAAATGATAAAAAAGTCTTTAAGAAAAAACCTTTAAATTGAATTAAAGGCTCTAATAGAATAATGTGTTGTAATGAAGATATTTTTTTTTGGAGATTTGGATTTATTCTATAGCTTCTTTTAAAACTTAATTAACTTAAATTTGTTTAAATAGAAAAAAATATAGCCAAACCAAAGTATATAATTTACCTAATTATTTTTTATAATTAGTTTTGGAATGATTGTAAATATATTTTATATGGTGTATTTAATAGTATGATAGATATGTAATTATTAAAGTTGGTCTTTTTTGAATATAACTGTATATATTTGTATTTATATTTAGATTCTTTATTAAATATTTATAGACATATTTTATAAAAAAATTATTCAAAACCATATGCAAAATATCAAGGACAATAACTATCTAGTGTCTTTTGAAGAATTTTACAATTGAAGATAGGTTTAATATTCTTCCTATATATTTTAGCAAATGTAAAGGTCATATAGAATTAAGTGTCCAACTAATAGATTATTTTTATAATAATTTCTTTGGTTTAAATTTAATTTATAAATTTTTTATAGCTTTATAAAAAATCTAAGAATATTTATAGATTCAATTTATATTTAAGAAGTTTTTTCAATGTTTCTTAGGAAACATTATAAAAACATTAATTATCTATGTAATCTAATTCTATTTTCCTCTATTTACTTTTATTTTCTTTACTTTACTTCTATTTGCTTATTTAATATGATTCTTTAATGAAAGTAGCACATATGTTTTTATTTTTTAATTTCAAGATTAAAAACTATTTAACATCATGAAGTTGGATAAACTAAAGTACTAAAAACTAAACTACACACATATATATATATATATATATATAACCTTAAATATTAATGTTTTAAGATTTTGACAATATTGACATATGGTACAAAAGTTTAAAAAAATATACAAAAAATAATCAATTAATTTTATTTACTGCCAAATATATATTAAAAATTAGATAAACAACTATGCGATATCTGAATCAATAAAGACATGACTTTATAATAACTATATTTAAAATAAAATTATTAATTTTAATTATAGAAAACTTATATTTAAAGTTTTTATAATATTTTTTAATTTTTAAGTTTCAATTAAAACTATTAGAATATATTATTTAAATCTATTTGTTAAAAAAAAAATTATAAGATATAAATCATTCACTAATAAATCTTATTGTATAAGAAAATCTTGCATTGTCTTTCGAAGATAATAAATTTCTATAAACATCTAAAGAACTAAACAATTGAAGATCAATTTTATAACCATTTAAGTACTACAAATATTTTTAGATATTTTTAAAAATTAAAAAAAATTAAAATTAAAAAAAAAATCTAATTATTATTTGCTATATATATATATATATATATATATATATATATATCAAATAATCATACCAATTTTTGCTAACAATGATGTAAGAAAATAAATGATAAGCAATCATAGCTTTTATGTTTGGTTCAAATGTAAGTGGCTAGATCAAAGGAGATTAAGAAAAATATTTAAAAATAAAAATAAAAATTAGTTTTTTTTATTAATAAATTTTTTAAATATTATTGAAGATTGATTTATAATTACAAAATAATTCAAAGTATAATATAAAAGCACAAGATATTAAACTTTTGTAAATAAATAATGTCTATATTTGATTATAACAAGTGAGACATTAAAAGCTTAATGAATTGTTATGGTCATGGTTATAGGTGGTGTACTTGTAAAACTTTTAAAATTAATAATTATATTATTGTATTGCTAACCTAACAAACTTTAAATGCTTATAAATGCTTATAAAATCTTATATATTATATTAATGATATTTCTATCAAAATATAAATTTTATTTAGATATAAAATATAAATTTAATATATATATATATATATATATATATATATATATTTAGTCATTTTTTTTTTTTAATAATTAGAATTATAGTACAATCAAACATACTTTTATACCAAGCAACATATTCTTTTTGTACTTTATATAATACAAGTCCTTGTAATAATTTTATTTTTATTCCTTTTTAAATAAGACTATGTTATATTCTTGTCATCTTTGTTATTTTGCTAATAAAAAAAAGCTAGCTATTGGATAGACAAGAATGATTACAAACTAAATAAAAAATATGCTTAATAATTATTAGAGAGAGTTATAATTTTTTTTATATATACTATAAGCTCTACAACAATAAGCGTATAGTAGTTTTAAGTATTATATTAAAATTTAAAAAATAAAATAAAAATAAATAAAAGATTGTCTCAAGGCTTAGTAAGTTAAATATTGTAAAAATAATTTTACAACTAAAAATTTGTTTGATTTTTTAAACATAGATATTAATTTAATTTTAATTAGAAATAAAAATTTGATACTTTAAATTATCAATAATGAAAAAATTAATAATATTAGATAGCAACATTATCTCAATTATAAAATATTATTTTATACTTATAAATAATTAATATATATAAATATATTTATTTATTTATTTATTATTATTATTAATATTTATTTATAATTTAGCTATTACAAGTACAAATAGAAAGTTTAAGATATTTCTATACAATAAAAGAATTAAATATTTCATATAAAATATTCTTAGAACTAAATAAATTCGTAATAATCTCACAAATAATTGTAATGTATTATTCTTGTGCTAGCTTAGTGACCTTAATAGTTTTTATTATATTTTATAACTATGCATAGCAAGAGAATATAAAAACTCATTTTGAGGTTATTTATTTATTTATTTTTTTCACTTATCTACAATATAACTGAGGCATGAAAGAGAATGGAATAGAATGACAATAGAAACGATAAAAGGTTATGAGTGATTGTGGTTCAACATAAGGATGGACTGAACTTGGATGAACGAGCAGAAAACTAAAAAATGGATGGATGTGGGGGATGAATTTTCGGACTGACTGTCCAAAGCCATGTCAAACAAAGTAATAAAAAAAGTAAAAGGCGAGCAGAGGGCTAGGGTTTGGTCATCGAGCAGTCTGAGCTTCGATGGTCGCTGGCTTGCATCGCTACTTCGACGCGTATGTGCCATGAATTGAGTGTGTGTTATGATTTTGGAAGCTTACACGCGCATCGCACTCGAGTTGGGGATGATTTTGAGCTGCTGGAAGCTCAAGATGGACGTGTCCCGGACCTTCAGCGTGCTGATTTTGCTCTTGCTGGGGATATTGTCAACAGGGGATGATTTCGCGCTTGCCTATCAGACGGGTGATCCTGTCCCCGTCGCTCGAAGAGGCCAATTCCACGGCGTAAGATGATTGGAGCCTTGAATCTCTGCTTCCTACTTTCCACAAACTTCTCGTGTTTTATGGGTTTTGAAATTGTGTGTCGTGAACTGGGTAAGCAGGCGCATCGACCTTGTAGTCATTGGGACATTTCGCAAATGCCGCGAAATTGAGGCTGAGTAATGTATGGCTCGAATCATGAATATGGGTTTTTAGATGTGTGCGTTTGTTGTAGATCAGTCAGCTAGTGCATCTAGATTAGGGATTTGAGCGAGTTTTTTATTACATTTTTGCCAAATCGTATCCATGTTGCCCGGTGGTAAGAACACATTGGCAATTGTGATGCTCGCCATCAATAATTAGTGGGAATTTGTAAGTCTTGTGTGAGCTTTTTCGTTTGAGCTTCTTGGACTCCAGTGTTCAGAAGTGTGTGCCCTGTGATATCAGACATAAATCCTTCACGTTTAGGCTTCTCACTATATGTTAGGATCTTGATCGACTTCATTGCTGCTTGGAAGGTTGTTGGCCGTGGTTTATACTAACATATTTATATCATGGCTTTGTATTCAAGAACAGCAAACTACATCGTGGATGGACCAGCTTGGCCGGCATTGTCCTCATTTTGGTGTTGATACAGAGGTTACATCCACATTAGCATAGTTGTTGATGATGATTGTTTTTATTTGATTCTATTTTCGATTTAATGTTGAGATACTGATTCGAGCTTGAATACGTTAAGAATTTTGTTCAAGTTTAATTGCTTGAATTCTGGCCTTGTGGTCCTAGACTGGGGTTTCACACGTCTTCCGAACTGATCAAATGGTGTTATCAACAGGTTGTAATGCCTCTTCCGAAGCCTGTAGGTTTTACTGAGTCCGAGAACTACAAAATGTGAGTGCTCACGTGTAAATATGTTGTATTCAGCAGTGGGAATTGTGGATGAACGTATGCAAGTCTAAGTGGATTATATCACTTGTTCCTTGCTTAAGTTTTCCAGACGTTGGGTGGCTTTGACTTTGTATCCTTGCTCTCCTTTCTAAAGGTTTTGAATTACTGACAATTCCGTTAATTTTTCCCAGATCCTTCCAATTTGGTAGAGAGAAGTATCTTACGCCCTGGTTATTGATAATTGGACGCAAACAAGTTCCTATGCTTGAAGTTACTCTGGTGAGTTTCTTGTTGGTTGATCCATCATTGATTTGTATTGCATCTGGCCTGAATTGTTGTAGATTTTATTTTCATCTTCCCAATCTGCAGTTATATACATGTATAATATTTGGTAGTCCGAATTAGGAATTCTATGACTTATTTGCGCAATGTTTTGGCAGAGACACTCAGGGGGAGACTTAGAAGGAGTGACTACAAAAGTTGTACCCATGCCGAAGAAGTGTGAGTTTTTGTGGGGATTTTTGCATGTGTAATTTATTCGTCCATTTATTTCTAATCGATTGGGGTTTTAGTAGAGTGTTAATATTGATGAAATTTACTGTTTTTAGCATCAGCGCAGCTTTCTGTAGTACACGATGTTAGTCCACTCAGCACATCAGAAGCAAGTGTGAGACGAGAGTTTTTCTTTTTTTGAGGTGAACTTTGAATTCATATCAGCCTGAGGCTTTGAAAGGGCAGTTTTGAAATATAATTTAAGAACTTTACCGTTTTTGAGTTTTTGTAGATTTGACAGAACATGCGTCTATCCGGCAGAAGTTTGAAGATCCTGCGGATTGGCCCAAGCATATCCTTGTGCAATATACATGGTATGTTGACGTTCTTTTGTATTCAAACTCTCACACTTCATTCTGCTAGTGGGGCTTTCTCTTTCTTTTGCAATTTGCTCTTAAAGGCTGATTTCAATTTTGCAGGGTGGAGAAGTCAGAGATTGATGTTGTCGGGGGTCTCTTTGTTCTCTTCTTATCTGGTGAGTATGCCTGTCCTGTATAATTAGCATTGGTTGTTTGATTTTTCTACATTGTGAACGGTTGCATTGTGATTAGAATGAACGCAGTATTGTAAATACTGGTTCTAAATCGTTCACAACGAAATGGTTGGTATTCAGGAAATATATTATGCGTAATTACTGCGCTCTACATCCTCCAAACATCGAAGGACAAGTTAGCCAGGTTTGACCACTGTTCCCTTTCCATATTCATTTGCAGTTTGCATCTACAAATAGTTGCCAGATGCCGATGAAGAAGTCTGATTTTATTCGTGTGACTTATGCAGATTTTTGAAGGAAAATGTGGTGGAAACGAGCATGACTGGAGGAGATGTTCCTAAAGCGGATTAAATCAATCATCGGGTGTTTTGACTTGAAGTTGTGCCTCCACTGTTCTGCTATGGCAGTTTGCAAGAGTGCCGTTGAGCTGTGCTTGTGTCGAGATAAGCCAGCACACTGAAACCTGAGGTATGTCATAGTACACGAACTTAGAAGACGGCGTCCCATCATTAAAGCCACCAATTGTACGTGACCGTCGTCCAAGTTCGGATGAAGGAAGCAGGTCCCCTCTTGCATTTCTAAAATGCTTTTTATCTTCTGAATTATCTTACGTACTCTTGGTTCCTCTTATTTAAAACGTCTGGTGCTTTCATTGAGGTTTCTTGGAGGACCACCAATGATCACCTGTCTGAACTGGCTCCTGGTGATCTTTCTGTACATGCCGCCTTTCAGGACATCATTCTGCCTTAAAAAAATTTCATCTGGGTTTCTACTGTTCAAATACTTGAGATACTGTATGATTTTTTGTACCTTCTCTCTCTACATGCATTAGATACCTCCATATGTTTTTTGGCTGCTTCTCTTAGCTAGCCACCTTGCGGATTTCTGTTGGTTGTATAGAGTGTTCTGGAAACAGTTTCCTGTTGGACGGAAGAGGCTCTGCAGGCTTCGTGTTTGGTTCCGTCCAGCAGCTTCTGAGCATCTCAGAACTCGCGTATCAGTGGGGTGTATTTGGTTTCAGCTTTTATTAGCTGTATTGTCTTATCAGCTGAATAGGCACTAAGGGTTCATACTCAGCTTTACACTTCATATATGAAGATGAATGGCATTACTTTGGTACGGAAACTGCACCAGAAAATTATTTATTATGCTCCCGTTACGTATGTTTTTTTCAGATGCACGATGCGTTGATTTAGTGCTACATTAATTTATGGTCTTGAGCCATATCTAGCCCAGAACAATTTGGGCGAAGGAGAAATTTCAAGCCACGGTCTTCATATCCGTTGATTCTTTTCTGGGCTCTAGTGGGCTTCATGCAAATTGATTCCACATTCTTTTTAGAAACATTCATGCAAATTGATTCCACATTCTTGATTAGCGTAAAGAAGACACTACAATTCCACAAATCAAAATTCTATTATACATATGAATTTTTTGTAAATCATCTATAAAAAATCTAAAATTTATATATAAATAATTTATTCTTGAAAAACTAATAATATCTATATGAAAACCTAACAAAAGTCATTAAACTTAAAGTGCATCCAATATAATTTACAAATCAATAAATTAACAAAACTTTTAATATTTCAACAAAATTTAGTGGAATTCCACAAAGTTTCTAACAAAAACTACAAACCAAATATCTAATAAAATCTATAGGACCTAACATATTTTATATATATATATATATATATATATATATATAATTAAATAAAAATTTAAAATTAATATTGAGATATAGTGTTTGTATTTTATTTATTTTGTAAACCACTTATTTTAAAAGTTTGTTTCTAATAACTTTTTAAATTTTTACTTGTGCCTATAATTCTTTAATATATAAAAAAATACATGTATATTGGATGAAACACACTTATACAACAATAGCAAAAAAAGAAGAAAAAAGAAGATTCTAATACAAATTAAAATTATAGTGATATTACTATAATACTTTTAATTAATGGTGTGTTATTATAAAACTCAATAAATAAAATATATATATATATATATATATATATATATAATACATAAAAAGAATATAAAGTATTTTAATATATCTATTATTAAAAAAAAAATTATAATATCTAATGTATCTAAGAAGAAAAAAATCGTCTATAAACTTCTTTCTATTCTTTGATTCAATCATTTAACCACAATCTTTTATATTCTTCAAATATTTTTTTGATAAAAATATCTTTTCATAAAAATCCGTTCCTTAATTTTTAAAATATATACAAATATGTGGACTTACTTCACTTACTCTACCAATAAATTATTCAAAAAAAATTTAAACATATGCAACATTACATATATGTTGTATAAAACATATAATGACTAAAATCTTTCTAACTATCTTTTGACTTGTACATATGTTTAAATAAATAACCCATATAAATAATTGATATGATAAATAAAGATAAAACTACACCAATCTAATATTCTAAAACTTATTAAATCTTATTGAAAAAAAGTTTAAAAAACGTAACCTAGCATGACTGCACAGATGAAAAACTTAATTGTAAACAGCTTATGATTGAATTTATCTTCATGGTATCTTAAATTAGCCAAAAAACATGTATAATTATATTTATATTTTTTGCTATTGTTTATTCTTCTAAATAATCATTGACTCGATTCTCTAAAATTAAAATTATCAAAAAAGAAAAAATATTTTTTTTATATTAACCTTGTTAGGAGCCCACAATGAATATAAAGCCTTTACAACTGATAAGACTAAAAAGAGGATTTTAAAGTTACTAAAATATTTTTATATCTGTTTGTGATATATACAAAAAATCTAAAAAATCATACCAAGTAATATATATAAAAGAAAAATGTGTGTGTCTGTATATATATACATTTATATAGACATACATACATAGAAAGGAAAAAAAGAAAATCACAAAATAATATCTACTAAAAATTAATCAATTTCTGTAAAAAAATTTCAAAAAGAAATTTCATTTATTGAAATTTGAAATTGAAAATGAATAAAATCACATTACATTAAATTAATGTATATTTTAAAAATTATAAATAATAAAATTAAATATATCTAAAAAGAACTAATATTTTTAAAATTAAATAATAATATAAAACATCATGAATATTTTATATTAAAATAAAAATGATATTATTAATATTTTATAAAAACCAGAAATATAAATAAATAAATATTTAAACTATAATTAAATAGATTAAATTTAGATATAAAATAAATCAGTAATATCATTTTAAAATTATAATAGACATAAGTTACATATAATTTGCAAGAAAATATAAATTTCAAAATTTTAAAATTTCAAAATGCATAAATTTATCTTATATACAATATTTTAAAATTAAAATAAAACTTGACATTTGTAAAAATAATAAAAAATCAACTATACTAATTGATTGAAAATATATATATATATAGAACAATAAAAGACATATATGTATATATATGTTTATCTGTAATATAATAATATTGATGTCTGGTAAAACAACTAAAAATTATTCTAAAATCACTAAAAACATACCTCCTTTCATAAAGTAAAAAAATATGTTATCCTTTCATGTATGACACTCAAAACCCTTTCACATTGTATGATGCCTTATTTTGTGCCTTATTTAAAAAATAAAGTAGTTGTTAAAAAACTTATATAAGAAGATTATATAAATGTATATAATAATAAGCTACTTATATATAAATATTTTATATAAAATAAAATTAATTTTATAGAATATATATATATATATATATATATTATAATAAATATCAATGTGTAACAAATAGTCTTTAGAATATAATATATTAGAATTAAAAAAAAATCTTTTATATTTCTTTTAAATTTATAATTTACATTTATTATCTTTTATAAAAATTATAATTCTCAAATAATATATAATGAGTTCTTTTATATAGATTTTTTTTTTTTTTTTTTGATAAATTTCAATTTACAAAGTGTTTACAAATACTCTCAAAGTCTTGTTTGTATTTAATATATGTTTTAGATAATTTTTAGATCTTACAAATTTAATATTAAAATTTTTGATAGTATTGCTATTTTATTCTATTTTATTGTTTAAAGAAGTCAACTTCTTCTCTAAGATTATATTAAAGCATAGATACTACTTTATTTATTAAAGTGCTCATTAATTATTTTCATGGTATAATATGTATTAAACCTAGTTTTGGCATATATATAAGTTATTGGAAAAAAAAGTCCTATTACAAGAAATTATATTTTAAAAAAATCAAATATAATTTTCTATATTAGCTACAATTTTGCTTACAACAAAATTCTTTATAGAAAAAAGATAAATGTAAGCTTGTAGAATAGGTATTAGGTTAATTTGCATCCTTGTGGAATATGTACTAGGTTAATGATAGGTACCCTCTAACACATAATATTCATAATATAAAATAGGATCATTCTAATTTGTCTAGAAATAAAATATACACTTCAATTATAAGTAGACAAAAGGAAAAAAAAAAAAAAAAAAAAAAAAACATAACTAAGATATTGAAAGTGTCAAACACATGTCAAAGACAATAAAATCTATAGCGAATAAGAATTATAAGTAAGAAAAAAATATAAATAAAATTGAATTACATAAGAAAAAATTGCCAAAAAAGACCACATTGGACATTACAACAAGGTTTTAAAGAAAAAATATTCTTTTCTCTTCTAGTCTCCATAGACCAACTTGCAATGACATTCTCCTATTAAATTCTTGCTTGAACTATATCAACATAGACTTATGAAAAGAGACAATTTTTTAGTATGTAAAAATATTATATTTATTGAATGATAAAAAATGGACAACTTGATAAGACAAACCCAACTAGTCAATAATTGAAGAAAATAGAGCAAGATAGATAGCACCTTAACAAAGACATTTGGAAAAAAGTTATCTATCCATACACTATAAGCCAACTATAATATTACAACAATGTAGATGAAACATTATTGATATGGACTTTGCATTTGTTTTATCATACTAATAGCTTGGTGATAGTGTTAAAAATAAAATAATTCTAAAAAGTAACATAGACAAAAATAGGTTCACCTTTCTTTTGTACACTTCACTATACTTCTTTATACACTTCATAATAGTTTTTCAATCCACCTTTATTATTGACATAATGACCTTGTGCCACATTGGTGAATCACATGACTACATATTTAGAATTATATAAAAGAAAACAAATTCTTCCTTCCTCCTACTAATATTTCAATCTTCAAAAAAAACACCCACTTTCTGCATTCTCATCTTCCTTTCATTCCATCTTCTCTCCTTGCCATCTTCTATTGGAACCACACTTGGATTGTTACACTAAAGTCAACCCTCGTTGACCTCAACCATGAAGGTTACCCTTTCAAAACCTTCATCCATGAGTTCAACGAGAGTTGACTATCAATATCGAACTTCGGAGAGGACGGAGGAAAACACTTCGTCGAAGTGTTCGGCGTACCTCGGTGCAGCCAGAGACCGAACTTTCTACGGATGGAGCGAGCGATAAATTTAGACTTTGGTATCTCGGTAGGTGCAAAACTCGTTGTTGGGAAAGGAGCTTGCAGCTAAGGAATAACCTCCCAACTCGCCAATGACGTGCGACCTCAAAGGGCATGCGCTAAATGCACAGGTGGGTTCCGCGTTTAGTTGGGGGATATGCCTCCGAAGTCGACAAAAACAGTCTTCGATGGCAGCCTGCAGTCGATGATCCGTTCAACAATCCAATGGATAGAGGTCATCGCCATTTGTCCTTTGTTGCGATCTGACAATCATGTCCTTTTTCCCCTTCGTTGACTCTCACTGCTAAGGTCGTTCGCCTTTGACAATATCTGTAGGCGTGGACAGGCTCTGGCAGATTCTTGTGCAAGCAGGAATAGTTCCTCAAGTGCTGCAGCAGCAGCTTTGTCACGCAAGTTTACCACGAACATAGGGACCTGTGAGTGCGAGCTTGCGTAGCACCTCGCCTTACGGATACGGATACCGAGGGGGTTGATCAGAGAAGCTCGTCGGTAACCAGAGACGATTCGTTTCCCAACCTATGACGTGTTATCTCTAATCCATCTTTATGGACCAATCTGGAGAGTTGAAAAAGATCCGCGAGTTTGAATGGTGAATGTTCGGCGAGGTTCTGGTCGTGTGGTGTTCGGCGAAGGTTTTGAGTTTTGTCCCAACATCGACTGAAGTTGGTAGGTGTTGATGATTGAGTTGTCCTGCGTTGCTGTGTCTGAAGAGACTCGTTGTGCTTTCGGAGTGTTGGTCGGTCACTAGCATTCTAGAATGTTCTGAGAGACCCAGTGACGAATTTGACTTCGATCTCACTTCAGCTGGTACGTTAGGTGTTTGTGGTAGTGCTTTCCTAGGCTGATAGGTTGTGGGTATTGAACTTGCGGTTGCGTGTCTAGATTGGGAGCTGATCGGGAAGCAATGGCACAATCGATGGGAATGCGAGCTGCGAAGTCAGTCCCTGTGGTGGCCTGGGCGATTCTCACTGCCACCCTGATTCTCAGAGACTTGGAGAATGGGTTGAGATTTCTGGAGAGAGGTTGCCCAGACAGAGCTGCGTACTCTTGGAGATCCAACATCGCACCCTTAGACAAGTTCCTCTGCATGGCCATGAATTTCTTCGTGTACGCTCCGCGGTCGGACGAGGGCAAATGGATAACTGGATATGCCGTCACACTCCTCGTCTCCGTCCTCGCCTTTATGGCTGTTGAAGGTTCCAGGTTGAAGTCAGGGTTGTTTTTCTCCGTTACCTGGATCTACAGCATAATCTCCCAAATCACAGGCATCTCCGTGTCTTTCTGCTTGCTATGGTTACCCATGTACTTCCTGTATGACGCTGGAACTTGCGATCATAACCAGGCATGGAAGAAGAAAATATCCTTGGCTCGCGTAGCCGCAATAGCCTTTGCCTTCCTCTTTCTCTGGCTCACCGCCATCGCACTCTTCTTCCCTCTCAAGACAGACAAGAAGCAGATTGCTTGCTTGCTTTTCTTCGCAATGCCAATCGCAGTCACTATGGTGTATCTACCCTTCGCGACACCCTCTGATGCGCCGCAGCAGAAGGGCCACAAGGGTGTGATCGCACTGCATCTCCTGCAAGCCGCATTCGGACTCACATGGCACCTTGTTGCACTTTTGTACGTGTTCTGCGACCACGGCATCCCTAGCCGAGTTATCCAGCTCTTCACCTCGCACAGAGCTGAAGAATGGCCTGCCTATTTCTTGTTGATCAACTCGGTCTCGCTGTTCCTATCTTTCGTTTACCTTGCGGCAGTTGAAGACGGGCCTCTAATCGCACTGATTGAATTCATCGGGGCTTTCGTCTTCGGGCCTGCGTTCGTTGTCTCAGCTCACTGCGTCTACAGAGAGCAGTGCATTTCTAAAACAGTTTCCAGCTCTAGAAAAAAGAGGAAAGATTGAAGTGTTTCAGTATATACGAGTAAAGGAATCAATCTAGCAACGAGATGAACTCAAATGACCTGGATTCTTCAGAATGAAGGTAGCGATCAGAGCACAGGTATTCCGTTGCACATTGTTCCTCGTAGTGTTTCTAAGACGTGCTAACGATTCGAGATCAGCCAACCTCCTTAAACACCCGACGAGTAACTTTTTTTGTCCGAAATGTTTTTTCCTTAACTTATATCGTTGAGAGTAACTTCCCAAGCAGTTGTATTCAGCTCTCACTGCCGGCTTGTGCGATTGAGCTTCACTTTGTTGTATGATACACGATCTTGATTATATGAGAAATTTTATAACATCAGAATGTGCGACTGAGCATATGCTTGAGTCAGATAGTTATGGTGAAGAAAAGAGATGGGGTTGGGTTGGGGTTAGGGTTAGAGTGAACCCAGAAGGCTCAATGAGGAAGGCTCTACAGATAATGGAATTGACTGATGAATTAGGATATGGCATGAATGTATCCTGTCAGTGATCGACTATATTTTGTTTATTATTGATGCGCTTTCACTTATTGCAAGTGTGGGTACATATGTAAGTTGTGTAATTCTACAGGTCAAAGCAGAAAATTCTCTGGGATTGAGTGGAGTTTCATTGCGAGGGTCGGGACTTCCCAATCATCCTTGCGCTACCTGCAAGCCCGTGTGCTTCGATAAAATCCATCGTTGTTTCAGGACCTAAATGATCGGCAAATTAGGGCCGTCACGGACACGCCAATCACATCTTGCACGAAGGGTTGTTGAATTCATACAACATAGCAGCTTGTTACCACGTCGTCCTTAGCTATGCTCATTCCTTTGCAGGTTGATGGTGATGATAAACCATCAGGGTTTGTGCACTGGAGGCAACAATGCCCCCAACAAAGTTGGCTCATTGAGTTTGGCATGACGCTAAGCCCAGTGGAGTGTGGATCAAGCTGGGGTGGAATCCCGCACAAGGATCGGAAACGCTCCAGGCTTATATCTCCAACTCCACCTTCTTGTGCTGAATGAATTATTTTGTGCTTGCTGTGCTGTGCTGTATCATCTACTTGACATTTCGTGAACAAGGAGATTTCTGCCATGAAACAACCGCCAGGTTGCATTCTCAAACCACGCAAAAACGCCGTTGATTCTGCGATGAATCGCCTCCGATGTGCCGCTGGGAATGTCCAGGAAGTAGTAAGCAAAAAAAGCCTCAAAGATACCTAGAAGGGAGCCTGCAACCACATCGCAGAAGAAGTGACGCCCGAGGATGATGCGGGAGGACGTTGTGGCAACCGCCCATGCCGTGACGACGCTCCCAAAAAAGCTGATGATAATAGCTTCAGCCGTGGGTTGAAACTCCTTCATAATCACAATCCGCTTCTGAAGTTTGCGTTCCAGATACGGTAACCATACCCAGTGCGATTGGTCTTTCCACATTGGGAGGTAGAGACCGAACATAGTCATCACCAGCAACGCCCGCGTGGAGTGACCACTTGGAAACGACCAATGGTCCACTTGGACCGTTACGAAGTGTTTGCGGTTGTACACTGGCCGCGGCCGACGCACGATCTTCTTGATGATGGACACGAAGATCAAGTCGAACAGGAAGGCCATGAACAAGTTGAAGAAGAACATGCGAAGCTCAGGGGTGAGTCTGGGCTCAGGAGCCAGGAACGTTGCGGCCGCCCAAGGGATAAGGAATTCTCCATCGCCAGAGAACTCCAAGGTTCGCAAGAATATATAGAAGAAGATTCCCAAGCCATGTTCATGCACCCACGCCGAGAACTTCCTGTCAAGCGCCACAACATGGTCTAACAAGCTCAGCTTTTCCACGGCCTTAGCGAGCTTTGTTTGCAGACTTGGTGACGATTGGCAATTAGTGATTATCGGCTCCAGTTGAAGTCGTGGCGACTGTGGCTCTGAAGACCTTCCTCGCAGCCTTCTAGAGACCCGTCGCACCATAGCTCCAATTCAGCAACTAAATCCCTTGAACAAACCCTCCAGAACACGGTCCCAGGCTCATAAATCCAAATTTTCAGATCTCCTCTGCCTCGGCTACGAACCAGACCACAGATTGGCGTACCTCAGAACTTGACTCACAAGCAGAAGCAGTCATTCGGGTTTACAGTTACAAGAATTGCCCACAATGTCGAATACTCCCGTGTCCCACTGTACACATCCAATGCTCTAGCTTAGGCTAGCTACGGAACCCACACTGCACTGCATAATGTCAAAACTCATGTCAATGCTCTCCGACCTCGTCCTAACCGCAACAGCATCGTAACTGCAGCATTCCTTGATCTGTGATCCGTCACAATGCCCATATTTTCCCCAAGCAGAATTTAGGGTAGATCTTGTCTTAAAGTGTCAGGACAATGAAGAATCAATGGTTTATCTCGTAGAACAACTGGTAGCAGGATCGTCGACGTTCTGGATCTCGCAGATGGGGTGCGACGCCAGACCGGTGAATCTAAGTCACGAGTCGCAGATGCCGAGTCTACGCATCGATCGATCTTCAATAGGCACGGCGATTCTGATGCTCGGTCTGACCGGAAGTTCACCGGCACTTGACTGACGGTCAACCCCATATTAACCGAAACCGTTTCTCGTGCTTTGGAGGACCCTTTTCACAATGCCCCAGCGTGTCGAAGCTCATCCTCATCTGCCACCTGACTGCGCTGTTTATCTCAACAGAAAGGGTCATGGTATTTGCTAATCTTGGTAGTATATGCCACCCAGGTGAAATGAAGCTTTCAGAAGCCTCGTAGAAGAAAAACAGAAGCGTCTCCAGCGAGTTAAGGTACAAGCTGATGATGCGAAGTCGGATCCAACAGTTTGGACATGAGCAGTGACTGCAAATCGAAAATCTTCGCTGTGGCACACACTTGCTTTAACGATTTGAGGATGATGCAAATGCTACCACAGTAAATGGGTTGGATTGAGATTTAAGTGCATTTTTAGGTCCAATGCATAACCGACGAAGAACCACAAATTGATTATTCAAATGGGAACTGCAAAAAAAAGGCATGTGAAACAGATTCAACCAAACTGGTGGTCATGATCAACTGGGAAAGGAAAATCAGAAACGGGACAAGCTGGGAAAATTGGCAAGCATGCCGAAGATATGATGAACCTAATGTATCGACAGCTTTCTCCTGATCCGATGGCATATTACAAGATGTGCCAAAATTAGGGTTACAAGAAAATTAGGGCTACCAGCCTAAGCCGTGGACCATGCACGGGCTCTAACTTGATGAACGCCTCCGCATCAGTTTCGCTTTAAGGGGGCAACGGTGTGTTGCGCTGCTCTGAAATACTCGCAATCTTTTGAAACGACGCAAATGCTTCACGCCACGCTAATACATCTATAACCCACTAAATCTTAACATCATCCCCCATTGCAGATTATCCTCCACATTGAACGCTCTCACCAACAAATGACAGTGGTGGTGGCAACTTGGAGAGCACGCTAAAGAAGCCAGACACACTTCACAAGACGCAAAAATATGACTCTCGGCGAAGAATCACAAACTGGGTTTTGTTGAAGACCTGCTTAAATGTCAAGCATAGAAGCAATCAGGCTGCAGAAACAATTCAACAAACGCATGAGCGACCCAATTTACGAAATAATCAGTAGCTTGTTGGAAATAGTTCTTGGCCGTTTCTGTCACCATGGCAGCTCAAGTCGGGTAGATTTGACCATCAGTCTCATTCATAGAAGATTATAGTCCAAATGAGATACAAGGCTTATACGTCTCACAGAGCTCTCCTTTAAGTATATTTTAGCTAATCTACAGAAAGTCGTACATGAACACACTTATATAAATATATGACGCAATTCTTTTTATAAACTTTCCTTTGATATTCATCACCATGAATGCGGAATCAATTCGTGAGTGAAATCAGTAATGAATGAATGCTGATTTCTATCACGTTGCTAACAAAAGATGAAATTGTAAAGAAAGTAGCATTCTGCAGAGGAAATTGCAAAAATAGCGCATGAAGAGCGAAGGAAACCAAAATTAAACTATTCTTACGTTAAATTTAGTCCCTACAGTTCAGTGAATGCCATACTAGAAATGTCCGTCATCTGTACTTATATAAATACATACGTCTAAACATACTCACATCTATGTATGAGATCTGCCACTTGTTTAAAAAGAAAGCAAAAAATATCATGGTCGGGTAGCCACATCTTTAAGAGCTGTTTCTTAAAGCATTGTTCTGTTTCAAAACAGTTTTCGTTTTCGTTTTCGGTTACTATATTGAACCACATCGAGAGTATCTCGACTGTGACAATCTACATTGTTGCACGCAGGAAAAGCGTAGCTTCGAATTCAACAAATGTAGATTCAATTGCCATCTAGTTACATGATCCGCCGTTTAACCAAAAGAGTTAAAATGTTGACAGTGTCTGAATGGATTCATCTTAAGCCACAGTGTTTGTTGCTCACAAGCTCACAAGCTCACAAGCTGCGACATTTTGACTGTATCTAGTTCAAGGATTATCCTAACCCTATATATTTGATTTTAGTAGTACCCTGGAGCTATGGCATATGGTTCGCCTTGAAACAAGCACGTTTATGTGATCGCCCTGACTGGTTTCTTCGCTGCGCTTCATTGAGTGGAATGCGGACAACTGGCAGGAAGAGCTCAAACTGCAAGAGAATCTCGCATGGTAATTAGGCGCCATCCTTTCCACAGATGATTGAACGTGAGTCGCACTGAACCCACTTGCCTTCTGCATTGTTTTTTCAGTTGGGAGTTGGACCCGGATGCAGAGATTTCAACGACATTCTTGAGATTGTTGTGGATGCAGCCAAATGAAGGGTTTGTTGGGGTTGTCGTCGACACGGTGCTGAGGTTTCCGCTTCAGGAAGAGGGGTTTCCTTGAAGCTTTGGCCCTGTGGATATGGCGTCGGTGAGCCGGAGAGAACTGGTGCTCGTGTCTGCAGCTTCGGGCGCCATTGGAGGAGGGCTGGTCGCGCTAGCATGCACTGTTGGAGGCCGGTCCCGCTCGGCTCCTCGACATCAGTGTAGCGAGGCTGCTACTGAGGAGACGAAAGTGTTGGAGTGGCTCAAGCTTTGCCTTCTACGGGTTTTTTCCTGGCGGTCGGTATGATGTCCCTTCTTCCTCCTTCTTCATTGTTTCATTTGTTAGTTGTACTCTGTCAGAGTCTTTGCGACTATTATGATCGACTGCCCCATCTTTTCCTTGCAAATGCACCATAAATTTGTTCCCAAGTAGGGTCTCGTAAGGTCTATTGTTGGGGTTGAGGGCTTAAGATTTGTCTTGTATTCACCCGCTACCTTTCGTAACTTCGACAGACTCTTGTGAAAGAAAACTTCTGACAATCTAAAATTTTAAATAATCAATTCTAACGTTGAAACTCGAGAGGTTGTAGGCAAAGAATAGGGCTCTAATTTACCTACCACATGCTTTGTGTCCTTATCACTACTTGACTTATGATCAAGTTTTTTGAAGAGAAACCAATGCTACGGCAGGTTTTTTGTAACTTTTAAACTTCATTTTACTTCCATAC
This sequence comes from Physcomitrellopsis africana, assembly GCA_036785485.1. Classification (NCBI taxonomy): domain Eukaryota; kingdom Viridiplantae; phylum Streptophyta; class Bryopsida; order Funariales; family Funariaceae; genus Physcomitrellopsis; species Physcomitrellopsis africana. Next base: position 310,596 of record JAWRVF010000021.1, on the reverse strand, counting down.
ATATTAAAAAAAAATTGCAAGAGGTGGGAGCAAGGTTGTGCGTGTGAAGATGTTTGAGGTGTCCCTTACTGAAGTTTGAAAAGATTCGTCGACAGAGAGGTGAAGATGTTGATAGTGTTTCTCATGAAACCCGTCGTTCTTCATCAGCAAGAAGGGATGTTCTTGTCCAAGACAACGAATGTTCGTCACCGAAGCTTCATACCAGCTGGGGAACTCATAGCGTGCCTGTTGACAACGATGTTGATGGTTTTGAGGATGTGGGTGTTATGATAGACCACCCTGCGTCAACCACTCCTCAGGCATTGACTGTTGCTGACAAGCCCGACCCTTACAACCCATCGAAACGACAAGGGTATGTAATTTCTCCTGTCATTCTGGCAACATTCAACGTGTGAATAATGTACCTTCTGAATATTTCTTCCAACATCACGACGCTCTCATGTCTTCTTTTGATTCCGTTTCGAACTGCCGTAAATTTCATTATTGGGTTGTAGCAGATACTTGTCATGGGATGACTACTTCATGGCTATTGCATTTCTGTCGGCAAAGCGTTCAAAGGATCCCAATCGCCAGGTAGGAGTGGATACCAACTTAATCTGTTCCGAGAAAATTTATCATTGCATAGATGACTTACCGAAGCCGTCCTTACACGAGACCTTGCATCGTTTGAAACCTAAAAGCCACTTGACTGATTGTGCTTTCCGCTGCTCTTATCTAGGTTGGGGCATGCATTGTAAGCCAGGACCGCGTTATTCTTGGTACGAAAATCTAGTAAACAAATGCTTTCTATTCTCCTCTACATACACCTGCCTTTGAATAGTCTGATTCTGCATGTCAAGCACTTTCAACTACGCAGTAGCTATGAAGGAGGGATTTGCAAAGCATTCTCAAATTGGCCTCTTACGAATGCGTGCAACTGGGTGATTGACGCTTGAGCAGGAATCGGTTACAATGGCTTCCCAAGGGGTTGCTCAGATGATCAACTTCCATGGGCCAAGGTACTGTTATTTCTTCCACGCGGTATTACTATTATTGTCCAGCGATACGTCATTTTGTTGTAAAGCGTAGGTACTTTTATCCCAATTTTCATGTCAAGAAACTTTTGTAAAGTCCAAAAGGCTTGTTTCTTGCTTCAACTAACAGGAAATTCTGCTTGAATTTCTTAGAAATCGCAAACTGGTGATCCGTTGCAAACCAAATATCCGTGAGCTGCCCAACTCCATCTTCTCTGTCTCCTCATTGTTAGATCTCTTCTTGTACTTTCCTACATGCTTCTCTCTACAATTCCTCATGACATGTAGACAATGCTATTACTACGGTGCAGATATGTATGCCATGCGGAAGTGAACGCAGTCTTGAACAAGAACCATGCTTCAGCTTCAGGCCAGGTAAGCTTCCAAGTTCTGTCATGCTTGACCTGATTATAATCAGATTTTCGAACTAAAGGTGAAAAAGCTTTGGTTGATCTAGAAGCTTTTTACTGTTCTAAAAATAGTAAAATCCAACTAGCCTTGAGAAGCATCTTCTTGGAGTCGAGTTTCTGTGTGAGATGCATACCTTGTGAAATGTGGCAGAGACTGTACGTGACCCTCTTCCCATGCAATGAATGTGCCAAGATAATTATCCAGGTATGCATATCCAGTTATGGATCAAAAAACCAGTGGAAGAACAATTTTCTGGGTGCTAGCCAACGATTTTCTTTTTTTGGATTATTTGACATCGGTCATAGATGAGCTACGATTGTTTTGCAATTCACCCTCAATTCACCATCCTCAACTATCACTACTTCAGAGAAGTCATGTGCATCTGTGATGTTCAGGCAGGAATTGCTGAGGTGGTTTACTATACAGACAAAGGCGCACATATAGAGAACAATGCAGGAGACACTGAACCTGCATTTGTTGCATCTCGACGACTCCTGTCTATGGCTGGAATCAAGGTAAGCTACCAGATTAGCTTGAGGAGCTTGCGTTCGCACTTATTTCGCAATAGGTGTTTTGAATCTCCTCATCAGATTGGGTCAAAAGTGTCCTCTTACGTAATCAAAACTGGGTTTGTGCGCATAGTCCATGAAGAAAAACTAAAGAAAGATTTTTTGAAAACACAGTTCATTTATGCAATTCTATCGCCAACCACACCTGATTGTCCAAATGAATACAATCAGCGTTATGCAGTTTCCCATACTATTTCACAATCAACTAAATGTGGAGTTTCCGGTTACGTGATTCGGCAGGTGTGGCAACATGTACCAATTGACAAGACGCTGATTCTTGAATTTAAATAGAATTGGACAGCTTCGTTTTCACAGTATATCTTTGATGAAGGCCAGCAACTAGGCAAGCTCGAACTGGGAAATTGTTTTCTGTCAAGTGGAATCAAGATAAATGTTACAAGCGGCGAGGATCATCTGCAGAAGAAAGGTTCATTATTCTTTGTAAATTATGATCCAAACTAGGACAAATCCAGTCAGTGTCTGGTCGATTGGCAATCTATGGCTGCAGTGCTCTCTATCGGGAGTTTTCCTCGGAAGTTCGATAGAGAAGATCATCTACAATCAGTTTACGTGGAGCACTTGCTTATTGCGCTGGTTCAATTTCACGGAATACTGTGAAGAATTTTCAACCACGTTTTCCATTTGTTGAACAAGACCTGGAAGTATCTGTACACCTGATGTCAGCTTTATGTCTCAGCTTCACTATCGTGCAGGGTGTAGACAATGCTCCAGAGTGCGCGTCTTTGGTCCTCATTCCCCCAATTCCAATCTCAGTTTGTGGTTATTCTCAAGCTTCACTTCGATCATAAACAGAGAACTACCTTGATATCCTCATTCACTATGGCGACTAACTACTCTTCTATCATTGCCGGCCAACCGTTATTTGTTTCATTCTCCCGTACACACAACAATCGCAACCGTAATGCACACTACATGAGAGTTATCTTGTACATATAGCATCTGTTCTGTTCCAGTTCAACGTCTGGCAAGAGGCTTATGGATCCCCAGATCGGCAACTGTGCACCAAAACTCCAGTTGCTTGCGGCCTAGATCAGTGCACACCGCCTTGATGCTTCCCTACCTCCTTCACCGCGCTCAAGAAGCAATTGGAAGCGACGCCGTGTGCTGGCCTTGCCGCTGAAAGAGCCGCCGTTTGTTGATGTGGCCACTGAAAGAGCCGCCGTCTATTGCTCATGCCGCCGAGAGCGCCGTCGCCGTCGTTGATGAGGCCCATGAGTCTCAATGCCTTCTTGTACTGTGAGATTGGTGAATTGAAACAAGGATGGGAGGGGGAAGAGGATTTGGGAATTCACCTAGTGTAATGGATTTGAAATTTTATATTTTTTATATTTTTATATATTTAGATACATATATGAGTAAACAATATCTATAGGTCTTACACCTAGTAAAGAAATACAAATAAGATTAAACAACAAATCTACAAATTATTTTTTTGAGTGCTACCATGTTTTTTAATTTAAATTTTAAAGGTAGTGGTAATATTATGTTCTCCAATTAAAACATCATGAAGATAAATTTATATCAAAGAGAATAATTTTCTGAATGATTTTTGTTTACAAATCATAGAAGCAAGTAAGAGAGTCATTTTTGAGGATGATTGAAGGTTTGGAGTAATTTTGAAATGAAGTAATTATTGAACTTTTATTTTTTGGTCACTTGTGTGTAATAATACTTAAATCATAGAAAAAACTTTATGTTTTTAAAATGTGTAATATTAAAGCAATGAATGCAGTTTAAAAATTAAATATTGATATGGTTGATTAAAGCTACATGTATCAACTTTTTAAGCAAATAATTCAAGTTTTTAAAAACCAATTTTCATTAAACTTTAGAAGTTAAGATATGTACTAAAAACTATTTTAACTTTGATGGTCATATTAAAACTTCTGGAATATAATGGAGGTTAAATCAATGAACATGCTACTTTTTCTAATACATGAAACAAAAGTGGCTTCATGTTAGACCTAAACCCATACTATTCCAGTGCGACGATGAGTGTTTCAATAGTATTCCAGTTTTGAAGAAATTTTTGTTTATTTCTTCAAATTGAATTATGGTTGTATAAATCTAGTTTTGCAAATAACTCATTTTGTAGATCTTCAAACTTTAAGCACATATGTTTCCTCTAAGCTTAATCAAAATGAAATGATTCAGACATTTATTTTCACATGAGTGAAGAATCGAATATTCTATATTAACTGATTTTTTATGTCATATAATTTTCACTTTAAAAATGAATGGTTCTAAAATCCTTTGAAATCATTTTATTAGACAACGGGTAAAATTAAACGAAATATCTAAATTTTGAATTAGTATAAAAGTCATATTTCTATTAAAGTAAATAACAATGATTAAAATAATCAAGGTTTTAGAAATACTGTGAGGAATGTATAAAACTTGATTCTAATATGTGGTATGAATGATTATCATTACAAAATATATTAATTAATAAAAAATTGTATATCATTTGGATTCCAATCACACAAAATATTTGTCTGTAATGGAAGTATCATATTTATGTTGGCAGTTAGTATGTAAGTTTTACATACTATTAAAATTATTTATTAAATATTAAATAGGATAGTCTATTTTATTTTATTTTATTTTTTAAAATTATCAAAATTGATAAAAAAGTAGATCAAATTTTAATCACATAGAAAACAATGGATTTATTGGAATGCAATATAAGCAATCTTCTATTTTCAATGAATTTACCAAGACCAATACATTCTCTTACTACACCTTAATAAACATATTTTTCTGGTATACCTTGAAAAGTTTTACAGCGCACCAATGTCATTGTCTATCACCCCAACAACAAAAGAACAATAGTAATTAATTACATTAGAATTGAAGGTCAAGATTGGTGCCTCTTCTAATACACATTATTGGTAAGGACCATTCCATTACCGCACCATGATCAAAACTGAGGCAACATGTGGATGAATGAACAATCTTCAGTGGATGGGTGAGTTATACTATGTACGTGATGAAAGGAATCCATGACAGCATGGAATCTGTGTAGCCCACCCTACTTTACCATATTTAAGACTAGAGTTCAAATCCCCATGCCGGTGTGCCCGTCACTGACTGTTTAGGGTTGGGGTGGAGACTTTAAGGCTGTGCTTTAATAGCACACGATAATCGTCAGGTCTTCATTCATTCATTATCGATCTCTATGGATAAGGACAATGGTGCTGAGCTGGCCCATGGAGACGGTTATAGGTGACTTCCCTTTAAAGGGAAGCTGAGCTGGTAGCCAGTTGCGGCTGTGGCAAGGCCCGTTCACGGTTCGATTATCTGGTTAACCGGTTACAAAAATTCTGTAACCGGTTAACCGCTAAATTTAACCGGTTAATTGATTATTAACAGGTTAAATTCTCTTTGAACACATCCTCATATAACATGGGTCATATTCATCTCGATTCTGGGGTAGGGATTGCAGCCCGAGTCAACCTTATCGTAACTGAAAAAAAAATAAAAAATAAAAAACACAAAGTGATTCCAACACAGCCAGCTGCATCATCCTCCTCCGGAATCCTCCCCGTGTCTCCACAATAATCTTACACCCTCCACACCCACAAATCCAGCGCCTGCTCTTGTTGCGAGACCGTGGTTCTTTGGTTGAAGGCTTGAAGCCTGATTGAAGAACGGAATTGCGAGCAATTTTGCAAAGATCACAAGAGCTCAGCTTCCACACCTAATGAGACGCACAACAATTTACACGAGGTTGACGTCAGATGTCTGAGGAAATTTCACAAATCAAACCTCAGCATGCATGGTCTCAAGACCAGAATTTAAGAAAATGGACACAACATGATCAGCAACGATGTACTCTTCAAGAGGCTCCTTGGGAAGATGAATCTATAGAGGATCGTCCCCTAAATCGGAAGGCTCAACCTGTAGGGGGATCACCAAGAGATTTAACAAGTGATGAGATCAGACACACCGCACAATCCGCAAAACTTGCGAGAACGTTGACGGGAAGCCTCCTGTTTCAGCTACTGCGCTGAAATGTATCTACCCCACATCGTGAATGCGTGCTACGGTGCTAGCTAAAGCCTCTATCAACGTGTTTTCTAATAACGGGAGAAGACTCAGAAGAGGTTGTGGAGTTTGAGATGGAGACTGGAGTATATAAAAGGGAGTTCTTCCATTATCTGATGCGTGTGCCTGTGTTGATAGCAATTCATATCACATTGATACAATTTATCTCATTTAGAAATTCTAGCAAGTAAATACAGACTAAATTGGTGCAGCAATTTTAGAACATAATGTTCTTGCTTTATAGATACTTGAACGTGTGGGTGTGTTGATTTTTACAAAAGTGATGAATCTAAGGACAAGAGACTGGAATCACTATTGAACTTGTATTTTTAAGTGTGTTTTCTTTGTCATCTCTTGTGATGATCTAACACTCAATCGTCTAATCATAGCTGATTTGTTATCTTGAATTATTTGTCTCTACTTGATTTCTACTTCATGTATCTCATATCTGCATGATGCTATTGCAAGAGACTACTATATGTCGCAAGTGAGAAGGGTGTGGTGCAGAAGACTCAAAAGTAGAGCTCAAATCCTTCAGCTATCACATGTATTAGTGCTTCAATTGAAGTAATTACATATGGAACGTGATTCTCCATACACCAAAGTTATATCTCCTATGAAACTCAACTCTTGCCTTGATATCAGTATATCATTATATTCACTTAATGTGATGCTTTTGTTTGTAATTCATTTATTGTCTATTCCTTTTGTATGTATGTACCAATGAACTGAGATTTAAGTGATGTTCCCTCCAATTCTTGTTTAATACTTTATCCAATTTCCAACATATTAAGTCTTGAACATTGATGCATTTGAAAGTTTTTGTTTATTCCATATGAAAGCTTTTGTAACTAATTGTAGGATGTAACATACTTTTATTATAAAATAAGAATCAAATATATTTTTATATTTAATTTGGAAATTCTATTATATATCTATAATATTTTGATTTTTGATTTTTGATTGTTTTAATTTTTTATCTTCTTAAATCCTATTTTTGAACAATTATAGTATCAAATTCTCTTTTCAAATAGTTGTAGGTTTACAAAATCACGGATTTTTTAAAGTTGTATCCATATTAGAAGTTGTATTATATGAGATTGATGTTCATATCAAATTAAGCAAAGATGAACCAAACAAAGAAGATGAATTGCACAAAGAGGAATAATATGACTCAACAACATTGTTGTTGTTACGGACATACAATGGAGGAATGTTCTAGAAGATTTTAGAAGGTTCTACTTAGTATTAGAAAATTCTAGAAGGTTTTAGAAGATTTTTGATAATTTTGAAAAAAGCCCTAGTAGGTCCTAGTAGATTCTAAGAAGATTTTGGAAGGTACTAGAAGGTTGTAAGGGATCTTAAATAGTTATAGAAGGATCTTAAGCTTATTTCACTTCCAAGCATCAAAGAAACTCCTTAAGAAGCTTCTTAGCACCTAATATATATAAAAACCAAGGTTGATAGGATTTTTAGTCTCAACAACATAATCCTTGTGACTTAGCTTGGATCTTCTAATCTTGTTCTTCTGCCTTATTGAGCTCCTTGTTTGTGATATAAAGTAAACTTCTTTTGTTTCAGTTCTTTGAACTTTTAGAATCTTGTTTTATTTAAATAGTGTATGCATAACAATTTGTCATGACTAATATAATACAATATTGGAGCTTTATACTTTTGGATAGAAAGCAATGTTATATAGTATGATTTTTAATGTGAGAATATATTAGATATCTAATTATAGAGAATTTATTTATAACTTATTGGCCAAACTTTGATAAATTATTTATTTTTAAAAAGAAAGATAAATAAATATAATAATATTAAAAAAATATATTATACTAATAAAAATATCTTATGTTTACATAGATTTATATATAAGATTTTTTTATAGCATCTAAAAAATCTTTAACACCCTTTTCTATACCAAATCAGAACTAATCAATTTTTGGTAAGTTAGATTCTTAATAACTTCAAAAAAAAAAATCTATAATCTCTTTTTAAAATCCCATCTTTATATCAAAAATATTATCATAGCTCTATATATCCAATTTTTTTACCTCCATAAAGTCTTGACTTCCAAAAATTTCTTTAAATTGTACGAAATACTCAAATTATAACAAAATCCTTCAATACCTTATTCACCCACAAAAGATTGATTCTTCTTAAAGTTTAGGATCCAATAACTCTTAATCCAAAAATTTAATTTTTGTCAAATTTTTTCAAACTATAATTTATATCTTTAAGCTTTATTACAAAAAAAAATCAATTGTAGATTTACTTTTGATCATTTGATATCTCAAAAATCCTAATAAGTATTTAAAATCCTAATTTATAGATATCTAAGCACTATTTTCTTTATATTTTAAAAATCTAATATTTTAATATTATAAAAATTTTATATATAATTTTGTAACATGAAAATACACACTTTTAAAAATTTTGAACTAAAAGCTTGTCAAATTGATTAAGATATAATTCAAAACACAACCACTAATTAAGAGGGTTACTTACTACCTTTAGATTGCAAGCATTGATTTTAAACCTCAATATCTCCTTCATTTCAACATATAATTCATCAAGCTATATATATATATATATATAAAGTATAGTTAAAATAATATTTTATTCAATTTTAATTATTGATCTTTTATTACTTTTTGTATGCATGAATTATATCTCAAAAAGTAATAGTAGGTATAAAATTAATATCTTGACTTTGAGCATCTATATCTCCTTTATAAAAATGCCAAATCATTCAATTTTTGTACCAAAATCATAGCCAAAAATCTAAACTTATTGATTCTAACCTTTGATGTATAAATGCCTTTAAAAAAAAATCCTAATTTCTAATAAGGCCTTAGGCTACCTCCTTGAAGCCCATTGGGCATGATTTTTAGTCAATAGGAATAGAGATTTCTATCATCTATCTCTATTCATCTACATAGATAGCCTAGCTACTCTTTTATATACTAAGACATCTTTTTAATTTTTTTTTTAAAAATAAATTTTATATAATAGGTATCCTAAATATCAATAAAAGAAATATAACAAGATTTCAAGTATCACCAATGTCTAACAAAGATGACTCAAAGTTATTATCAACATAAAATCAACCTCAAATTTCACTATCAAAATAAAAAAAAAATTTAAAAAAAAAAAATTTGTATAAATCTCAATAATAGAATTTTTAAATAAATTATTTTTAAAATGATAATCTAATTATATTTTATAATTAATAAAAATCCATTGATTTGGCTTTCAATGAGTTGCATAATAAATTATATATTAAATATATATATATATATATATATATATATATATATATTATTTTTATATAGTCTTCAAGCAAATATAATAATGGATTATTTTCCTTCTTGGAAGTACTATAGTGCTCTAAAAGTTGTAGATTACCTTTCTCTAGATTAATATTGTTTTTGATTTTTTATATCTATTTCTTCTTATTTTATTTTTATAATAAGAAGTAAAGGATTTAATATGGGAGATTTCAAAGAAGCCAAATTAGATTCAATTATAAATATTCTTGAAGTATTGAAAGTTAAAACAAAGACCTTCTTTAAGCAAAATGAAAAATTTTATATAACCACATATAATGGCCAAAGAACAAAACTACCTCAACCACTATCACAAGTCATCTTAAAATTTTTGTCACTAAGGTTTATTTTATTAGAAGATATATATATATATATATATATATATATATTTGATATGGCAATTCAATATCAACAAGAAAAGAACCAAGAATTAGCCTCTCAAAGAAGTTTGATGGAACTTATTTGAAATTTTGTAGCTTTGTAAATCAAATACAACTTATTATTCTACTTCAATCTCAACAGTATTTCATAGAAGCATCTCATGTTGGTTTGATTGGAACCTTGTTTTTAAATCAAGCTTTGTCTTGATTTACTCTATTATTTGAAAAGAACTTTTTTATATTACATAACTTTGAAACATTTTTGATAGCCTTTAAAGAAGCTTTTGAATAACATGATAAGATTTATTTTGCCACAATCAAAATCCAAGCCCTTTGATAGGAAATATATTGTTGTATTATAACATGGCTACTAGATGAAAGAAAATATATATATATATATATATATATATATCATAAAAGAACTTAATCAAAAATATATTAGCAAGTTATTTTTAAAAATATAAATAAAAGATAGAAAGATATTAAAATATTTTTAATATTAATATATATATATTTTTAAAAAGACTTTTATTTATTTTATAGGACCATAAATAAGGCAAAATAAGATAGATGAGCAAAAATACTACTATATGCATCTTTAGATTGAAATAAAGATAATTTCCAATAAAAATTATTAAAAAAAATCTTAGATTGATACTCAAGGAAGGTCGATTGTGAACCAAGGTTGAAACCAAATCCTAGAGCATAAAGCCGCTTGCCTAAAGCAGATAGGACTAGTGAGAAGATTTCTTTTAGCATTGGTTTGGAGATTTTTGAATTTGTAATTAATTTATGAGAGCTATGTAAAGTTAGGATTCTATTTGGATGATTCTAATTTTTGAAAAATAAAGTGGATTTATATTTTTAAAAATTATGTGAATTTAGTAGTAGATATATTGGTGAAAACTTGTGGATTTGTGAATATAGTTATTTTGCATGTATGTTGTGAATTTGAGCTTAATCAAATAGTTAGATCAAAGATTATTAAAATTCAAATAGATTAGGATCTCAAAAATTTAATTTTGAGAATCAATGAGGATTTTTGTGATTTTGAATAATTTATCAATTAGATTGAAGTTATTTTTATAAATTAATAATTGTCTTAGTTTTTAACATTCATTCTAATTTTTAGAGTAAGTGAAAGATACAAAAAGAGCTATTGATGTTGAAATATTGACATTAAGATTGAAAAAGAGAGATGATTGACATTTGAGCGGATTATGAGCTTTTTCTTCCAATTTATAAATTTAATTCTCTTCAAATTTTATATCTTTGTTGTCAACTAGTACATTTAGAAGTGTAAAAATCTTAAATCAAAATCAATGATTATATTAGAAATTATTGAGGTTTTAAATCTATTATAAGATTTTATTAGAATTGATTAAAATTTGATTAAAATTTGATTAAGATTTGATTTGAATTTGATTAAAATTTGATTAAAATTTGATTAAGATTTGATTTAAATTTGATTAAAATTTGATTAGGATTTATTAAAATTTATTTTGAATTTTAGTAGGATTTTATTAGGATTTGTTTAAGATTCAATTAAAATTTACTTAGGATTTTATAGGATTTTTTTAGAAATTCTTTAAGATTTCTTTATAATTTTTTTAGGATTTTCTTAAAAGATTTTTTTAAGATTGCTTAAGATTCCTTAGGATTTTTTTGAATTGATTAAGATTTTTTTAGGATTTAATTAAGATTTTTAAAGATAATTTAAAGCTTATTTGGAATTGATTAGAATGTCATGAAATATATTTAGGATTTTTTTTAAGATTGAAAGGATGTATTTAGGATAATTAGAAGCTTACTTAAGTTATTGAAGATTGTCAAAAAGATGTTTTTAAATACACCATGCATTGTTATTGGATTGTAAATCCAACTTTAAGATAAGATCAATTTCTTCCACATCTAGATGAATAATACATTCTCATGTTGATTTTCACATAATATAACAATGATCTGCATCTATTTATCCTTTAAAATTTTAATAATTAGCATGTGATATCAATTGGGATGAAGATACATTGATAAGTCACTTCTATTGGTAATTACAAGATAATATAATGGATGTATTATTGTCTATGTTTAATTATCAAATTCTTAATGAAGCTATCAATGAAATAGTGAAATGTGATAATTGGCTATTTCAACGTTAATATTAAAAAAAATCTAATGGATGTGCCATAAATTTATATCAATTACTTGACATCTTTTATATCTTTAAATTCTAATAAATATTTAAAAATAAAAGATATAAAAATTGATGTGGTTTATTTCAAATCTGTTTCTTAACGAGAAAAGAGGTATTAAAAATAACACAGCTTATGTTTATATTATGGAAAATTTAGCCACAAGGCTAATAATTGCCACAAAAAGTATTAATATATATATTAAATAAGAAGTGCAGCCACATCACCAAATGCTTTATAAAAACACAAGGGCGTCTAGTCACAATAGAAATTATTGTCATATTATGATTTGGCTATTATGTAAAAATAATATATATATATATATATATATATATATATATATATATATATAATGTATGATTTATTATACAATTATATGAGAGCCATAATAATAGATTTTAGTTGATTACAAAATATGGTTAGATTATTACTTTAAAAAAAATCTATTTAAAAGGGCTACTATTGAAGTTTGTACAACCTCATTTTTTTTTTTTTTTTTGATAGGAACTTTTGAGGTTGATTTTATATTCATAATAACTTTTATATTTTATATTTTATATTTTAAGTCACCTTTTTTAGACATTGGTGATTCTTGAAGTCTTATTTTATTTCTCTTATTTGATTTTTAAGACACATACTATACAAATCTTCTTAGAAAAAAGATTGGAAAGAAATTTTAGTATCAAAAAGTGTAATTAGGCTATCTATGTGGATGAATAGAAATAGATGATAGAAATTTCTATTCCCATTGGCTAAAGTCATGCCTAATAGGTTTTAAGGAGGTTGTTTGAGAGGTCATTAAAAAATAATATTATTCTTTTGGAATCAATCAAATATCAGAGATTATGATCAGTAATTTTAGATTTTTGAATATAGTTTTGGTATAAAAATTGAATGATTTGGAATTTTAGTAAAGGAAATATAGGCACTCAAAATCAAAGTATTGATTTTGTATATATTGTTATTCTTTAGGATATAATGCATGCATATATAAAATATTAAATGATTAATGATTAGGATTGGAAAGATCATTTTTTCAACTACACTTTATTTACATAATTTAATGAATTTTAAGTTGAAATAAAGGAGATATTAAGAGTTGAAGTTAGCACTTGCAATCTAAGTACAATAAGTGAACTACTTAATTATTGGTTGTATTTTGAGTTATATCTCAAGCAATTTGATAAGATTTTGGTTCAAAATTTTAAAAAATGTGTATTTTTATGTTACAAAGCTATTTAAAAATTTGTGTAGAATTTGGATTTTTGATTTTTGAAATATAAAATAAATAATGCTTAGATATCTATAAATTAGGATTTTAAGCACCCACTAGGATTTTTGAGATATCAAATAATTGAAAGCAAATCTATGGTTGATTTTTATTTTTATTTTTATTTATTTTTTAATATGAAACTTAAAATTATAAGCTATACTTTTAAAAAAATTGACAAAAATTAAATAGCTATATTAAGAAATATGTGATTCTAAAGTTTAGGAAGAAAACAATCATTTGCATATGAATAAAATATTAGAAGATTTTACTACAATTTGAGTGTTATGTACAAACTAAAGGGGTTTTTAGAAGCCAAGACTTTATAGAAGTGAAGAGATAGATATATAGAGCTATGATAATATTTTTGATATAAAAATAAATTTTTAAAAAGAGATTATGGATTTTTTTTGAAGTTATTGAGAATCTTACTTATTAAAAATTAGTTAGTTATAATTTGTCATAGAAAATGGTATTAAGGATTTTATAGATACCATAAAAAAATCTTATAAAACTATTAATTGTATTGTAAGTAATACTTAAATATAAAAAATTCTTATTAATATATATATAGATTTAATATTTTTATATTTATTTATCTTTTTTATTAAAGATAATTCATTTATCAAAGCTTGGCCAATAAATTATATGTAAATTTTTTATAGTTAGATATCTAGTATATTTTTAGATTAAAAATCATGCCATACAATACCATGTAGTTGGATTTTTTTATTCTACAAATCAAAAAAAATCTTATATTATCATCAAATCTTTTTTATTGCTTTATTATACCAATATGTTTAGATACTGGTAAATTCAAAATTCTTATTTAATAGACTTAAGAGCCTTTGCTAATTTTATTGATTTTAAATTTTAAATTTTTTTTAAAATTTTTATAGCCAAGAAATCTAAGGCCATTCATGTAAAGGTCATAGATGGTCAACCTTTATCCTTTGTAAGTATTACTTATGAAACCAATGTTGTATTGTAGTTTGGCTACCATGTAAAAATAATGTACATATATATTTAATATGTTATTTACTGCACAATTGAATAAAAGCCATATTAGTTTATTATAAAATATGATTATAAAATATGATTACAAAATATAATTAGATTATTATTTTAAAAAAAATATATTTAAAAAGGACTATTATTGAGGTTTGTACAATTTTATTTTATTTTTTATAGTAAAATTTGAGGTTGATTTTATGTTGATAATGACTTTTATATATTTTGAGTCACTTTTATTAATCATTAGTGATCCTAGAAATCTTATTTTATTTTTTTATTTGGTGTTTAGAGCACATACTATGTAAATCTCATTAGAAAAAGGATTAGAAAGGAGTCTTAGTATTAAAAAGAATAGTTAGGCTATCTATGTAAATGAATAGAGATGGATGATAAAAATTTCTATTTCTATTGGCTAAAAGTCATGCCCAATGGACTTCAACAAGGTTTTCTGAGGCCTTATTAGGGATTAGGGTTATTTTTTTAGCATCATTCAAATATCAAAGATTAGAATTAGCAAGTTTAGATTTTTAGCTATAGTTTTGGTATAAAAATTGAGTAATTTGGAATTTTTATGAAAGAGATATAGGTGCTTAAAGTTAAGGTGTCAATTTTGTATCTACTATCCCTTTTTGGGATATAATTCATGAATATAGAAAGCAATAAAGTGTTAGTAATTGTAATTAAATAAAGCACTTTTTTAACTACACTTTATACATATGGCTTTATAAATTCTAAGCTAAAATGAAAGAGATATTGGAAGTTGAAGTCAATGCTCATAATCTAAAGATAATAAGTGATTTGTTTAATTAGTGGTTGTATTTTGAACTATATCTTAAGTAATTTAATAAGGATTTGGCTCAAAATTTTTAAAAATATATATTTTAATATTATAAAATTATACAAAAATTTGTATAATATTTAAATTTTTTATCTTTGTAATATGAAGAAAATAGTACTCAAATGTCTATAAATTAGGATTATAAACATCTACTAAGATTTTTGAGATATCAATTGATCAAAAATAAATTCATAGTTGATATTTCTTGTATTAAAGCTTAAGAATATAAGCTATATTTTTTAAAAATTTGACAAAAATTAAATAGTTGGATCAAGAGATATTTGATTTTAAAATTTAAGAAGAAAATAATCATTTGTAGGTGAATAAAGTATTCAAGGATTTTGCTATAATTTGAGCATTTTATTCAAAATAAAGGATTTTTTTTAGAAGCCAAGACTTTATAGAGGTAAAAAGATAGATATATATATATAATTATAATAATATTTTTGATATAAAAATAATTTTTTAAAAAGAGATTATAGATTTTTTTTTTGAAATTATTAAGAATCTTATTTACCAAAAATTAGTTAGTTGCAATTTGGCATAGAAAATGTTGTTAAGGATTTTCTAGATGCTATAAAAAAATCTTATGTATAAACTTATTTAAATATAAAAAGTTCTTATTATATATTTATATATATATATATATATATATATATATATATAATATTATTATTATATTTATTTGTTCTTCTTATTAAAGAAAAATCACTTATCAAAGTTTAGCAAATAAATTATATATAAGTTTTTTATAGCTAAATATCCAATATATTTCTAGATTAAAAATTAGGCCATATAATACAAATCCATTAGAAGTAACATTAGAGAATCATAATAGTCGGGTCATATTTAATTTAAATCTCCATCCAATGTTATCATTTTAAAATTTTTTTGGTTTGAAAGATATAATATCCATATAAATTGGATATCTTGCAAAATAAAATTCTTTAGAATAGCACAATTTATTATTATTAAATTTGATAGAAAATACCATATACTTTGTAGATCCAAAACCATACAACCTTTGTTTAATGGAACTAGAGCTTTTATGAAAGCAACCAAGAAAGGCAATTTTTTTGTTATTTATGCAATTCCAACATTTGAAGTAGTAAATACTCCAACAACTCTTTCAAAAAAATACAAAGATTTTAAAGATATATTTGAAGAATGTGAATACTTTTTCAAATTATTATCTGTATAATTATACTATTGATTTTTAAGATGACATACAACCACCTTTTGGTCTAATTTATAACTTATTACAAAACAAACTTATAACATTAAAAGAGTATATTAGCAAAAAGAAAAAAATAGATCTTTGCAAATCATCTCAAATAAAGGCTTAATGATCAATTCAAAGAAGAGTAAGACCACTAGCAACTAAACAACTTCAAAATTGGTACATGGCATCTAATGCTTCTTTCAATTTACAAACTTCTATAGGATCTTTATTAATAATTATTCTCAAATAGCTACTCTGCTTATACAATTGATATATAAGAATAAACTTAAATGGAGATCAAAAGTTGAGAAAGCCTTTGAATGCTTAAAGACAACATTTACCAATCTTTATTTTAATTCTCTTAGATTTTTTTAAACAAATTTTTAAAAAAAATAGAAATTGATACATTGAATTTTGCATTAGAAGCAATCTTATCACAACTTGAAAGAAAAGAGAAACTACATTCAATTGCATTCTATTCCAAAAAATTCTTAACAATAAAAATTAGTTATAAGATCTACAACAAAGAACTTATTACTATTGTGGATTCTTTCTAAGAATGGCGCTATTTGCTTGAAGACGCTTTACATCCAATGATTGTGTATATAAATCATAAGAACCTTAAATATTTCATATTAGCTTGTATTTTAAATCATTGTCATGTCCGTTGGAGCATGTTTCTATTACATTTTGACTTTAACATCATATATTGACCTAAGAAGCAACAAGGATTGTTAGATGCTTTATTAAAGCAATCATACCATATATTAAAAGAAGAAAAGACAACATACAACCAATAATATATAATACTCTTGAAATTTGATAAATTTTATATTTGAATAATTTTTGAATCAATTCCAATGGATTTTATATTTTTTAATTAAGTTTTTAATGATTTTTATATTAAACATAGTTCTAGCAATATCCACAATGATTCAAATAAATTCAAGTTTAAAAATAGATTCTTCTACTTTGAAAAACGTCTATATATCTTAAAATGGCCATTTCATCTTTGTATCCTCTAAACACATCATAACTTTCCAATTGCAGAATATTTTGGATTTAATAAGACATTAAAATTCATTTATAGAGATTTTTGGTGGCCTCAAATATGAAAAGCTATCAAAGAATTTGTCTTCTTCTATGACACATATTTTAAATTAAAGAATCCTTGGCATTCTCTATATAGATTTCTTCAACTGCTATCAATTTCAAAACAATTGTGGTCTTCTATTTCTATAGACTTTATCATTAATCTTCCACTATCCAATTCTTTTGATACCATATATGTTATTGTCAACCAATTTATTAAGATGGCATATTTTGTCTTTTATAAAAAGACCATTATTAATATAAAAAAATAGATTTTTTTTTTAATAATAATATTTATTAATATTATAGACTATTAGATGTTACTATATCAAATTAAAGATTGTGATTTGTATCTAAATTTTGAAAGTTATTATTTGAAATTTTTTAAATAGACATCAAGTTTTTTTTAGCATTTCATCTATAAATCGATGTACAAATAGAACAAGTCAATAAAATTTTAGAGCAGTATTTAAGGTGTACCATCAATTATTAATAAGATGATTGGACATCTTACTTGTCTCTAGTTGAGTTTGTCTGCAACAACATAATTCATATATCTATTTAATAGATTTTATTATACTCTAATCATAGCTACCATCCAAAATTAGATATGTTATCTATTGGTAGTTGCAAAAATCCAATAATAGATGACTTTGCAAATCAAATAGCTAATATCTAAGCTACCTTAAAATTTCAACTAGAAGAAGCTTAAGTATGTTTTAAAGAGTCAATTGATATATAGAAGAAGGAACAACCTCTATTTTAAGTTGACAATAAAATATGGTTGCTTCAATATAATATATAGACTATTTGATCATGTGATAAGTTAGACTATCAAAGGTTGGGACCATTTTCTATTCAAAAATAAATTAATTTTATTGCTTATCAATCACAATTGCTATTATTTATGAAGATACATCTTGTTTTTGATACATTTCTTTTAGAATCTTATTAAAAATCAAATATATCAAAAAAATAGAAATAAAAAAATAGAAATAGAAAAAATATTTGATTTGAGATTAGGGCGAGGATAGTTGGAGTACTTTGTATATTGGCACAATTATAATATTAATAAGTACACATGAGAGCCAGCTTCAAACTTAGTCAATACGCTACAAAAGATACAAAAATTTCATTGACAATATATTTTTAGACCTAAAGTGGCAATACATGTTAGGTGATATTCTCATCTTGCATATTCAAATATAATGCATTTTAGACTTTGCAATTTCTTATAAAAGGAATGGAAGCAATTTTAAAAGTTTTAAATTTCAATCCTCATATATATATAATTTAATAAATTTAGAAGTAATTCCATTCTACCTTAAGATTATGACACGTCTTTGATTTAGCTTATATAGTTATATATGGATAGTCAAGAAGACAATACTATGCCAATTATGCCATCTCAATTGAGTATTTCATGTTGTCAATCTCAAGATGAAGAACCATTTGAATCAAGAAGATGCTATAGAATACACAATAGTCACTTTGTGGCAATTATCATTGAAATAAAATCTATCTATGAAGAATGCCATGAAGCAATTTTTGAAGGAAGTTTATGCAACAAAGACATAGAAGTTTAAGCTTGATCTATGATAGAAGGCGTCGATAACTATTGTTGGTTGCAAGAATCAATGTATCTTTTAACTTGTAAAAGATAATTTAAATATGTGGCAGATACCATATGATATATCTTTGATTTCTTTTACATTTGACCAACTTCAATTCTATCTTTCTTTGTAAAACTTGGAGCTAAAAGAAGAAGTGATATCACAGATATACAATAGAAGAAGGTTTTAAGAGATTCTATAAGATTTTATTTAGTCTTAAAAGATTTTATTTTATGATAGAAGATTCTAAAAGATCTTAGATGGTCATAGAAGGATCTTAGGCTTGCTTCACCTCTAAACATCAAAAAAAACTCCTTAAAGAGCTTCTTTGCACCTAGTATATATATAAATTAAGGCTGATGGGATCTTTAGTCTCAACAACATAATCCTTGTAGCTCAGCTTGAATCTTTCGGTCTTATTCTTGTATCTTATTATACCTTCATGCTTGTGATATGAAATAAATCCTTTTTATTTCAAATCTTTAAACTTTTAGAGTCTTGTTTTATTTAAGTGGTGTATGTGTAACCATTATCAATTGGCCATATTAATTTAACTAGATGCCAACTTAAGAGATAGACGACATTATTATGGATGTAGAATTACTTTTGAAAAGAAGAATTATTTTTATTATCATTGTATTAAAAAATATAAGAATCACAATAATATCAAGTCATATCCTACAACGATAAGCAACAATTCATTGATTGCTCATCTAAGGAGTGTCTATTATATTACAAAAGACAGAGAAATTACAGATGATCCATATCAAACAACCTTGTCTTTAATTGGATGTCTCAATATTCATGATTAACTGGATGAAAATACTAAAATAGACATACTTAAGAGTCTTGTTAATTGGATTGTAGATTATAAGCAAGATTTTAATACGATTGAAGTACAGCTTTTAACTGACTGCTAAAAGAGTTGAATAGATGGTATAAATTATCCAACCAATTTATAATTGTTTGGTCATTGGAAGATAAATATGTCAAAGCAAAAATATAGTTTAAAGTGATCCTCAATGATATTTGTGGACTTGTTGCTTTAATTGCACATAGATGGTCTTTTTAAACAATGATAGAATATTTTGTGATTACAATTCATTGAATCACTAATGTTTAGAAGTTAAAGTGTAGTAGATTAAGATTCAAGTATTTTTCCATATCACATGATACTTAAAGAATACAAAATTTGATACTTAAAGTTTTAAAAAAATACAATCTGCATATTCATATTAAAGAAATCATAATAGATAGTAGATCTTAAATAGACCTAGCAATAAAATTTATATGTAAAGATATTCAAATAAAATATAAAGTTGATATTATCATATTGTAATAAAACTATAGGATAAAAGAACAAAAAAATATATATACTATAAAAAAACTTAATTGAAGATTAAATAAAAAATTACTTTAAAAAATATAAATAAAAAAAATAGAGAGGTAATAAAAACATCCAGTGTTAATATTGCCATTTTATAAAAAAAGGCTTCTATTTACTTTGTAGGGCCATAAACAAAACAAAACAAGATAGATTAGCAAAAATACTACTATAGGCATCTTAAGATCAAAATAAAAGGTGATTTACAACAAAAATTATCTAAAAAAACCTTAGATTGATATCTAAAGAAGGTTAATTGTGAACTAGAGTCATAACTAGATTCCAAGGCTTAAAACCATGCACCTACAATAGATAGAGAATTTTTTTTGTTGATCAGAGAATGAGATTAGAAAGAAAATATAATAGCATTTTTTTAAGAATTGATTTTAAGATTTTTGAATTTGTAATGACTTTGTGAAAGCTATATAAATTTAAGGTTCTATTTAGGTGACTCTAGTTATTGAGAAATAAAGTGGGTTCATATTTCAAAGCATATTATAAGATTTGTAATAGATCTATAGGTGAAAAAATATAGGTTTGTGAATATAGTTGTGTTGAATGTCTATTATGAATTCAAGCTTAATCCAATAGTTAGATCAAAGTTTATTAGAATTTAAATGAGCTAGGATCTTAAAAATTAGATTTTGAGGATTAATGAAAATTTTTGTGATTTAAAGCAATTTGCTCATTAGATTAGAATGGTTTTTTTTAAGCTTGTAGTTAATTCAATTTTTAATATTTTTGTAAAATTTTAGAATATATGAATAATGTAAAAAGGAGATATTAATGCTAGAAGATTAATATCTAGGTTGGAAAAGGTGAACTATCAACACCCAAGAGGATTAGAAGCTTTTTCAATCTATAAGTTTAAATTCTTTCAAATTTTATATACTTATTTTTAATTAGTACATTAAGAAGTATGCAAATTTTGAATGAAGATCAATGGCTAATTTATTAATTATTAAGGTTTAAAATTTTCTATTGGATTTGATTAAGATTCATTTAAGATATCTTTAAGATTTCATTAAGATTTGATTTAGAATTTGATTAAAATTTGATTAAGATTTTATTAAGATTTATTTAAGATATTTGGATTTTATTAGGATTTGGCTTAAGATTTGATTAGGATTTATTTACAATATCTTTAAAATTTTATTAAAATTATTAAGATTGTATTAAAGTTTTATTAGGATTTCATTAGGATTTGATTAAGATTTGATTAAGATTTGATTAAAGTTTTATTAAGATTTATTTAGAATTTGATTAAAGATTTATTTAAGATCTTTTTGAGATTGGCTAAGATTTGATTAGAATTTCTTTAAATTTTCTTTATAATTTTTTTAGGATTTTTTTAGGATTTTTTTATGATTCTTTAGGATTTCTTTAGAATTTATTTAAGATTTATTTAATAATTTCTTTAATATTTTTTGAAGGATTTATTTAAATTTTCTTTATAATTCTTTTAGGATTTGATTAAGATTTTTAAAGATTCAATTAGAATTTTTTTAGGATTTTTTTAGAATTTTTAGGTTGTTAATTAATTGCTATATACAAGTTTATCTTCTATAATGAAGTGTCCAATACATTCTCAAATAAGACAACACGTAATATGACAACGTTGAAGAAAATTGATGTTGTCATTGCATTTGTTGTATCATGAATCAATGTGTTACTAATACAGAGGCCTTAATTAAGATTGAAATCAACATTATTTGGATTTTGTTGAAATCAATTTGGAGATCAATTTATACACAAATCTTTTTGAAGACCATTCAAGTTCAGCTTAGACAATCAATTCATGTTGAAGTATCTAATTGCAATATTGAAACTTATTGGAATTTGATATTTCTAATGATCAAGAAGTGTTATGAATTAAAAAATATATTTGAAGCTACATGCAATAGTAATAACTTTCAAATCTAAGCTTCAATATTTATAACTAAATGACTTCAATTGGAGAGTTTTAAAATCAATAAAAGACTTTTTAAAAATGACATTTTAATTTACAAACATTGTGAGTAGTAATGATTATGCAACTTTAGCTTTATAATTGTTACTAATTAATTTATTATACAACTATTGTAATAATATAATTTATGATCAAGTAACAAATAGATTGACTACTTCTATTGTTAAAGCTCATGTTGAAGCATTTAAGGCAAAGCCAAAAAAATATCAATCTTATTTATTGAATGGTTTTGCAAACTTGGCACAAATTCTTGATCCACGCATCTCAAATTCATCTTGCATAGTTTAATCAATAAAGCTTCTAATTTGATATTATTGTATTGCGGTTTGGCTATCATATAAAAATTATGTATGTATATATATATATATATATATATATATATATATAATTTATTATATAGTTGATAAGAGCCATATTAATAGATTTTAGTTGATTATAAAATATAATTGGATTATTACTTTGGGAGGAGTTTGTTTAAAAAGACTATTATTGAGGTTTGTATAATCTTATTTTCTTTTTTGATAGTGACTTTTGAGATTGATTTTATATTGATAGTAACTTTTATATATTTTGAGTCATCTTTGTTAGTCATTGGTGATCCTTGAAATCTCGTTTTATTTCTTTTATTTAGTATTTAGAGCACATATTATATAAATTACATTAAAAAAAAAATTGGAAAGAAATCTTGATATCAAAAAAAGTAGTTAGGCCATTCATATAGATGAATGGAGATGGATGATAGAAATCTCTATTCTTATTGGCCAAAAGTCATGTCCAATGGACTTCAAGGAGTTCGTCTAAAATCTTACTAGGAATTAAGATTATTATTTTGGAATAAATTAAATATTAAAGCTTAGAATCAATAAATTTAGATTTTTAAGTATAATTTTGGTGCAAAAATTGAGTGATTTAAAGTTTTGATAAAGGAGATATAGGTATTTAAAATCAATGTATTGATTTTGTATATATTGATTTTATATCTATTGTCACTCTTTGGAACATAATGCATGCAAACAAAAAGAAATGAAGGATTGATAACCAAGTTTGGAAAGAGCACTTTCTTAATTATATTATATTATATATATATATATATATATATATATTTATATGTATATTATATATAAGATTACGGATTTTTTTTAAAATTATTAAGAATCTAATTTATTAGCAATTGATTAATTATAATTTGATATCAAAAAGGATATAAAGAAAATTTTAAATATTAAAAATATCTTATATATAAATTTATTTAAATATAAAATATTCTTATGAGCATAACATTGTTTAATATTCATATGTTTGTTTGTTTTCTTTATTAAAGACAAATTATTTATTGGAACTTAGTTATTAAGTTAAAGATAAATTTTCTACAACTAGGTATTTAATACATCTGAGAATATACATACATATATAACAAAATATGCCTACTCATATTTTATTGCTTCTATTCTTTTCCAATGTTAGCACAATCTTGCAATCTTTTCTATTTGCAATCAAGTTTTATTTTATGATGATAATATAGATAATAATTTTAATATGGACTTATGTGAATAAAATTAAAAAATATAGAACTAATTTTTATATACATTAGAAGTGAGAATTGGTCTTTGGAGTGGTTATATAACATAAAACATATACATATATACAATAGCATGGTAGATGCTATAATTAAAAAAAATAGAAGCATTTTGACAACATAGTCATTTTTATTATTTTTATTATCTTGATGGATTTTTACTAAAAATAAGCCACATTAGAATTAATTTATTTAATGAATTATATATTAGAATACTTGTAAAAATATTAATTATATATAATTGTGAATAAGAATTAGATTTCCTATTCTTTTATAAAATTTATTTTTTACTAGCTTAAGGAATATGAAGTATCAGCTGCAATGCAAGCAATTTTTTTTAAATTTAGATCTAAAAGATGATTCCACTTGGTTATTATAACATTTGTTGGTGTATGCATGATAATATTTAATATTTTCTTCAAGTTCATTTTCTTTTAAGAATTGCCAATGATTGTTATATATATATATTTTTAATTTGTAGTATATAATTATTTTTTTAATATTTATAATAATTATATTTTTAAAAAATTTGATAATTTTTATTCATAAATTTGTAGTTTTTATTCTTAGATTTAAAATTTTAAGTTTTAAGTTAAATTTTTTTCATTAAAATTTAAAATTAAAATTTAAAATTTTTAGAATTTAAAATTTCAAGCAATAAAATAAAAATTCACACTATTATCTCACAATGTAAAAATTTATTATATTATTTTTTTAGCCACTAATAGATTAGATATTGATATGATTTGGTATATTTGAATTCAAGCAATCTCAAATATTTTATTATCAATTTGATCCAAATTTAAATCAAATTATGTGATTTTATTAAATTTAATCAAAATTAATTATTTAAATCAAGATTCTATCTATAAAAAATAATTTTGGTAATTTTGGTATTAATTCATATAATATTATAATATCACATAATAATAATTTTTTTCATAATTTAAAAAGTCTCTATCAAGGACATCAATAAAGATAAAAATTCTAAAAAGACAGTACATCCTTGTATTATTGAAAGAAATAAAATAGACTAATAAGAGATAGATATAAGATAAAAATAAATTAGAATAACTATCGCCAATTATAAAGAACATAGAAAGTCTTAAACTAAGATTAGAATACAAAAAAGGTATTGAAAAGATTGATAATGGCCATAGTCTTGCTTCTATATATACTAACTACTAAAAAAATATTATAGAAGCTTTTTAAGAGCCAAGAGAATTATGGTCTAAGCATCAAGTTGTAGGTTGCTTCCAAGATAATTTCTTTAAAATAAGAACATATAGAATAAGTTTTAATAGTTATATGGCATATCTATAAAAGTATAAATATCTAATTCATATTTAAAAAAACTCCTTTGAAGCTTCTTTAGGACAATATTATCTATCTAATTTGATTTTAGCTATTTTTATTTATTTTTATTTATTTATATAATTTAGGCATTTATTTCAATCTTATTCTTTTTTTAAGATTATTAATATACTGATATTGTCATGTATAATCTAATTATTAATTTATTTATATCATATCTATGTAACCTTAAAAAAATATACTATATACATATTACTTACAATTTAAATTCTAAGCTATTTAAAAAACTTGAACGAAGACCAATAAGAAAATTTTACTTGAAACATTGATGATCTAAAGTTATTTTAATCTTAGAGAATAAATTATTCTTAAATATTAGTCTTTTTGGATAGAATTGATATAATAAAGATGAAAATATAATTTATTATTGTCAAGGACATGAAACACAAACAATCAAAGTATCAAAATACTCTTGTGTCACTTGAAAGGAATAAAATATCATTCAAAGATGGTATAATATTAAATTAGAATGGCTATTGCTAAAGACAAGAAGAGTAGAGACTCTTAAAACAAGACTAGAAATAAGAAAGGCATTGATAAGAGTGAAGAAGGCTTCACTCATATCTCTACATATATTATCTATCTAAGAGCTACATAGTAACATTCTATAAAATCTCAAACATGTATCCAATTTGTAAGACACATGTCAAATTTACAAGACAAGTTTTCTATATGTGTGCCATGTAATTAATTTATTTTACAAGCTATTAACATGTGCGACATGTTTTTAATTTGTTGGCCAAATTTTTAATCTACCAATCACCTATAAATATGAATGAAGATGAAATTATATCTATGAAGCTTTTAAAAAACTTTTTTATAAGATATTATTAAATTAATTTATTTTTATTTATTTTCATATATCTATATTATCTAAATAATTATTAAAATAAGTCTTTTTTTCATTATATTATCCTCTTTTTTAGAGACGAGTTCCATAAAGAATAGTGGTTACATGTTAAAAAAGTCTGAGATGTGCCAAATTATATTTGCTACATATTCTGATTTTTATTTTTTTTTAAGATGGTTGATAGGTCTTCTTAGTCATTGATAGTATTCCATATAAAGAAAGGGGAACTATCTTAATATTTAATTATTATTCAGGTCCTCATAACTTCCTTCAAAGAAAACATTTGAAATACCATCAAGAATAGTTTTTACCTCTAAAAGTATCACTAAACACTAGAAGTCTCTTCCAAGGTTGTAATACCAAACACATTATATCTTACTATCAATTTGAAGAACATGTCGTTTTTTAGGATCTTCATCCCTATTTTATTATTTTAAAAGTTATGAAAATCATAATATCTTATCTAATAAGTGAGCAAGCAATAATTTTTGACCTAAATTTATTAGTTGTTGATTCTCCATCTACTTAAAATTAAAAATATAAAAAAATAACAAATAATAATACAAGATATCTCCATTGAACTTGTTTTATTTTATAATAAAGATTTTCTTCATCTTGATTTTGATAAATGCCATTGATAAAATATATTGATTTTAATTGGTGTATTTTCTAGATTTATAGATGGCTTCTATATATTTTTATTAATATCATATTTGCGCTAATATACAAGATATTCCAATCTATTTTGGTATTGCCTATCACGGACATATACATAGTTATCTATATAATTAAGTAGAACTAGATAAAAGTAGGTAAAAGTAGATTAATTCTATAATATCTTCTAGAAAAACTTCCTGGAAGCTTTATAGACGCTGCTTTGACCGTATAGATGTCCATAGTTGATTTCTTGGTTAGAAACTTGGTCAACAAGTTAACCATGTGCCACACATGTTAATAGCTTGTTCTTCAAGCTAATTACATGGCACACATGTAAAAAACTTGCCTTGCAAGCTAAGGCAAGTGGCCTTCAAAATCAACACATATTAGAGGTCCTATAGAACATCGCTATGTAGCTTCTAGTTAGATAGTATATATAGAGACAAGAGTGAAGCCTTCTTCACTCTTGTCAACTCCTTTCTTGCTTCTAATCTAGTTTCAAGAGTCTCTAGTTGTCTTGTCTTTTGACAATAGCCATTCCAGTTTCTATTGAATACATATTTTCTTATTTCTATTTTATAAGAGAAGTCTCACTTGTCCATTTGATTTCATCGAGCTCTTGTCCTTGACAGTTTGACAAGAGTGAAGATTTATTGTTCTTGTTTTGTGTTAGAAGTGAGTGGATTATCCCACTTCTATTCTTTGTATTTGAAGGTTGCGAAACTACCCACCTTTGAATTGACTCTATTTGCTTTCTAATCTTGATTTTTTCCTAAAAGAGAGTGGATCACCCCTCTTTGTGGAAGATTTTTTTTTGATATTAGAGGTTGCGGATTATCCTCCTCTAATCCAAATTATAGATTTGTAAAGTTGTCTAAGATGGAAGGAAAAATCATGGATGCTACACTTATCGGAAGCGAGAATAGATTTGCAACTATTGCAGATCTTCAGGAGCTTGTCAACACTCTTAGAGTGGAAATTTCACGAATCACCAATGGTAATCATGGAAGCGCTATTCCAACACCTATAGAAGAAGTCCAGAGCTTACGCCAAGAAGTTGTACAACTGAGAGAAGCAAGTAGATCAGCCTTCCAATCGAATCCAAGAAATCTTGCTTCTTTAAGCGTTAAAGAAGCAAAGATTAGTATGCCCGAGAAATTTGATGGAACAAGATCAAAATTTTGAGGATTTTTGCAACAAGTCAAGTTTTATTTAAGGTTACACCCTTTTCAATATCCTAATGGATTTATCCAAGTTGGATTCATAGGTGCACTTCTATCTGGAAGTGCCCTTTCTTGATTTGCACCTTTGATGGAAAAAGATTCAAGACTTCTTTACAATCTGAATTCATTCCTTGAAGTGTTTACGGCTACATTTGGAGAAAGCGACCAAGAGAGGGTAATAGAGACCAAGCTTTTATCTTTACGACAAGGATCACGGTCAGCTACAACATATACTGCTGAATTTCAAAATCTTGCTTGCGATGTAGAGTGGAATGACAAAGCCCTTATCAACCAATTTTGTTATGGATTGAAGGATAATGTCAAAGATTTGTTACTAACAATGCCAAAAGCTGAATCTTTGGAATAATTTGTTGCTCAAGCGATTGCATGTGATAATCGATTATTTGAAAGGCGCTAGGAATATAAATTCAGTTGGAAAGGAATAAGTCAATTGATGACAGCAACTCCTAAATTTTCAGAAACTTACTTGGCTAAACCAGAACCAATGCAAATTGATGCGGTACGCTTTAAACCTCTCACTGAACAGGAAAAGACTCAACGTCGTCAAGAGGGTTTGTGCTTATATTGTGGAGAATCTAAACACACTATTCAATATTATCCAAAGAAGTAACGCAATCACAAAATGAGAAGTATGGCTGCTAGAGAAGACACTGTGTTGGAAAACAAATTTCTCCAGCTACAATAGGGACCGTGCAGCTCGAATCATGTACAACACCTTGTAAAGGTCCTATTCTCTCCTCACACCCCTCACCTTGTTTTACAATAGAAGTATCATTAGGACCTAAAAATCACAAAGTCTTTGCTTTATTAGATTCAGGAGCCTCAGCCTGTTTCATAGAAGAAGACTTTGTCAAAAAACAAGAAATAATTTTAATCAAGAAAGCTAAACCTGTACACGTAGAAGTCATAGATGGTCGTTTGTTATCTTCTGGAGATATCACCCATGAGACTATTCCTTTAGATATAGCAATTAAAGGATATACTAGTGTAATAATATTTAATGTGATTAGATCCCCTTCAAATCCAATTATTTTAGGATTATCGTGGTTAAAAAAGTATAATACTCAAATAGATTGGATTTCTCGTAACCTCGACTTTTCTTGTAGTTCAACCCAAGAATTTAGTAGTCAAGTAGAAATACATAAGTCTAGTATATCCAAACCCTTACTAATAGGTGCGAAAGCTTATATACATGCGGCAAAAGAAGGACCATCTTTTGTTATATATGCCACACCTATTTCGGATACAAAAAAGACTACAAGTAATATTCCTAACTAGTATCAAGATTTTCAAGATGTTTTTGAAAAGAAAAACGCAGATATTCTTCCACAACATCGACCTTATGATTGCTCAATCAACCTTCAAGCAGGAGCTCAACCACCATTTGGACCAATCTATAGTTTATCGTAGAACGAGCTGACTGCATTGAAGGAATATATTGACGAGAACTTGGCTAAGAACTTCATACGCCATTCGAAATTTCCAGCATGAGCTCCTATCTTATTTGTAAAGAAAAAAGATGGATCCTTACGGATGTGCATAGATTATCGAGGACTTAATAAGATTATCATCAAGAACAAGTATCCTTTACCTCTGATTTTAGAACTTCTTGATCAGCTCAGCCAAGCAAAGATCTATACAAAAATAGATCTACGAGGAGCATATTATTTGGTCTACATCAAAGAAGGTGACGAATGGAAGACTGCATTTTGAACTAGGTATGGACATTTTGAATATAATGTCATGCCGTTTGGACTCACAAATGCACCAGCTGCTTTTCAACATCTTATGAATGACGTTTTTTGTAAATTTCTTGATGATTTTGTTGTCTGCTATTTAGACGACATTCTAATCTACTCTAAGAACGCAGAAGAACATGAATTTCATGTTTGTCGTGTGTTACAAAAACTTAGAGATACAGGATTATACACCAAGATGGAAAAGTGTGTATTTCATACTACTCAAGTTGACTTTCTAGGATATATCATTTCTAATAACGGCTTAATGATGGATCTTAAGAAAGTTCAGACAATTATGGACTGGAAAATTCCAAGGACAGTAAGAGATGTATAGTATTTTTTGGGATTTGCCAATTATTATCGGATCTTCATTAAGAAATTTTCTCAAGTTGTAGGTCCATTGACATGCTTAACTTGTAAAGAAAAACTTGAGTAGAGCAAGGAAGCAGAAGCATCATTTGAAGCTTTGAAGACAGCTTTTACTTCTGTACCAATCTTGTATCGCGTCGACTTTTCTAAAGCATTCTTTATGGAAACAGATGCATCAGATTTTGCATTGGGTGCCGTATTATCACAAATAGAAACAGATGACAAACTTCATCCAATAGCTTTTCATTCAAGAAAGTTTTCAGCAACCGAGATTAATTATGAGATCCACGACAAAGAACTTCTTGCAATCATAGACTCTTTTCAAGAATGGCATCATTATCTAGAAGGCACCTCCCATCCAGTCACCGTATATATGGATGACAAGAATCTCGAGTATTTCATATCAGCACGTGTTTTAAATCGTCGTCAAGCTCGTTGGAGTATGTCTTTGTCAAGATTCAAGTTCATTATCACGTATAGGCTAGGAAAACAATAAGGTTTATCTGATGCCCTTTCTAGACATTCTTTTCTTGCTCCAAAAGAAAGAGATGCAGCTTTTGATCAACAAAGAAATACCCTCTTGAAGCCAGAACAATTTTATCTTTGAGCAATCAAATCAACATTGACCGTTGATTCGAATTTTTTCAAGAAAATCCAATCAAGTATGTCCTCAGATTCTCTTATTCATGATATTAAGAACAATTCATCTAAGTCTCATGATACTTCCAAGTTCAAATTCAAGAACAATCTACTCTACTTTGAGGGACGCTTGTATATCCCAGAAGACGAAGCACGACTACGTGCTCTTAAGCTCATCACAATTTTCCCGTAGCAGGATATTTTGGGTACAACAAGACTCTGGAACTAATATCAAGAGATTTTTGGTGGCCTCAAATGTGGAAGGCAATTAAGGAGTTTGTACAATCATGCCATGTCTGTTCAAGATCAAAAACCCCTCATCATCGACCTTACGGACTTCTCCAACTACTACCTATATCAGAACAACCATGGTCTTCTATCTCTATGGATTTTATCACAGATCTACTAATTTCAAGTTCATATGATTCCATATTCGTGATTGTAGATCGGTTCACCAAGATGGCACACTTTGTACCATGTACAAAATCTATCACAGGTAAAGAAACAGCTAAGCTCTTTCTTGACAACATCTATCGCCATCATGGATTGCCAAGGGATATTATATCAGATAGAGGAACGCAATTTGTATCCAAATTTTGGAGAACCCTGTTCAAGATATTGAAGGTGGATATAAAACTATCTTCAGCCTTCCATCCTCAAACAGATGGTCAAACGGAACGAGTGAACCAAGTCTTGGAGCAATATTTGGGGTGTACCATCAATTACCATCAAGACGATTGAACAACTCTTTTGCCATTGGCAGAGTTTGCTTATAATAATTCCGTACATTCTTCTACTCAACAAACACCTTTCTTTGCCAATTATGGTTATCATCCACGACTTGATATTTTTGACTTTTCAAAAGCTGATAATCCTGCGGCAAAAGATTTAGCAAACCAGTTGGCAGAGCTACATGCAACAATGAAGGTGCGATTAAAAAAAGCTCAGGAACGACAAAAGACCAATGCAGATGTCTATCACAAGCAACAAATTCAATTCCATGTTGGTGATAAGGTATGGCTACTTCGTCGAAATATCAAGACTGTTCGTCCTTGTGATAAGTTGGACTATCGTAGGCTTGGACCATTCTCAATTTGTGAAAAAGTCAATCCAGTCGCTTATCAATTAAAGCTACCGGAGTCTATGAAGATTCATCCTGTATTCCATGTGTCTCTACTTGAGCCATATAAGACAACAAATATACAAGGAAGAAAATAAATGCCACCGCCTTTCTATAGAAGTGGATAACAATGAAGAATTTGATGTGGAAGAAGTCTTAGATTTGAGGCGGCACCGAAACAGGTTGGAATATCTTATTCATTGGCGCGAATACAATATTAGTGAGCGCACATGGGAACCGGCAAAGAATCTTGCAAATGCAGCAAGGAAGGTGGAGACCTTTCATCGACGACATCCATCAAAATCAAGATGAAGACCTCTCCTATAAAAGAAACAAGATCTAGGCAAGATAACATTCAACTTTCTAACCTTGTTTGTAACTTCTTTGTATTTGTGGCACTGAGAAAATGGAGAACCAACAACCAGTGGATTCGACTCAAGAGCCTTCATTTGCTGACTTGCCGGATGAGACGTTGCGATTGTCACAACCTTCAAGACGACGCAACCGAGATGAAGATCTTCAAGAACGACATGTTCTTCTTCGAATAGATGGCGAGATACAACGTGTTTGGTATCACGACCTTGGAAGAGACTCCCGATATTTGGTGATTTTATTGGAGGTAGGAACAACTCCTGATGGTGTTCTAAACGTGTTATTCGAACAAAGTTATGAAGGTCACAACAATGATCAAATAACAGGGTGGTCTTCCCGCCTCGGAATGGGACATTATCGATGGCTGAGAGGACCCATTAATTACCTTCGAAGAGAACAAAGATCAGAGTATGTGGCAAATACAATCCGGCGCATCTTAGACTTCCTTAACATCTAACCACCGCTCTTCGTGGAACTCGTGCCTAAAAAGAGGGGTAATGCCACGGATATACACATAGTTACCTATATAATTAAATAGAACTAGATAAAAGTAGGTAAAAGTAGATTAATTCTATAATATCTTCTAGAGAAACTTCTTGGAAGCTTCATAGATGTTGCTTTGACCGTATAGGTGTCCATAGTTGATTTCTTGGTTAGAAACTTGGTCAACAAGTTAACCATGTGCCACACATGTTAATAGCTTATTCTTCAAGCTAACTACGTGGCGCACATGTAAAAAACTTGCCTTGCAAGCTAAGGCAAGTGGCCTTCAAAGTCAACACATATTAAAGGTCCTATAGAACATCGCTACGTAGCTTCTAGTTAGATAGTATATATAGAGACAAGAGTGAAGCCTTCTTCACTCTTGTCAACTCCTTTCTTGCTTCTAATCTAGTTTCAAGAGTCTCTAGTTGTCTTGTCTTTTGGCAATAGCCATTCCAGTTTCTATTGAATACATATTTTCTTATTTCTATTTTATAAGAGAAGTCTCACTTGTCCATTTGATTTCATTGAGTTCTTGTCCTTGACATTGCTTCAAATTTAAGATTTCTTCCACCTCAAATTTTTTATTATTATCTATTTTTATATAAGGCAATGGCATTTGTCTTCTTTCTTATATATCCATTGTCTTATATGGCTCAAGCAAAGATATGTAGAATATAAGATGGATCTTCATAGACTTTAGTAGGTGTAATCAATAAACAATTAGATTGACTTATTTACAAATTAAAAATGGTCCAAGTTTATAATAATTGAAGCTGTCACATCAATGAATAATCTTGATATTATGATGAAGTAGCCATATTTTATTACCAATATAAAATTGAGGTTGTTTCTTATAATAGATATTTATATTAATTTTTTGTTATTTTTGAACTTCTTTTAATTATACTTTTATTATTGCATGTAACTCTGACAATTAATTTGCCAAGTCTTTTGTCACAAGATTATGAACTTTTGAAAAGTCAAAAATATCAAGTCGTGGATGGTAATCTTAATTGGCAAAGAAAGATATTTGTTAAATAAAAGAATGTATTAAATTATTATAAGCAAATTCTACCAATGGCAAAAGAATTGTCCAATCATCTTCATAATAATTGATAGTATATTTCAAATATTGCTTTAAAATTTTATTTATCTATTACGCTTATCTATCAATTTAAAGGTAGAAGGTTGAAGATAGTTTTATGTCCACCTTCAATATTTTGAAAAAGATTCTCTAAAATTTTGATACAAAATGTATCTTTCTATTTCATGTAATATTCTTTAAAAATCCATAATAACAATAGATGGTATGAAAGAAGAATTTAGTTTTTTTTTTTTTTTTTTTTTTTTTTTTATAATAGATTTTATATATAATACAAAAAGTACCACTGTGAATCATCAAATTGACTCATTACTTATTTTAGGATAAAAGAATACATTTAGAGTGTCAAAATTATAATTGTAAAGTAAAGATGTGTTTCAATGATGCTAAATGAAGGAGAATAGTAATAGTGAGAAAGAAATAGGACCCTAGTAAGTCTTAGAGGCAGTTTTCTTAGTTGATTTAGTATTTTTTTTAAATATAAGAATTAACATTTAGTTATTGAGACCAATATCTACATTGGCCTTCTATCTCTATATACTACTTATTGAAAATATATAAATATTACTTATTAGGTAGAAGAAGTATGAGAAATAAATTTTATATATTTTTAATTATTTATGTAGAAAATAGAATTTTTAGTTGATTTAAATTAATTTTATTATTATAAAAAATCACTTTAAATTGATAAATTTAAAGTATGAATAAAATAGTTTTAAATTGATATTATCACTTTAAAAGTATTATAGGAATTTTTAGAATTTATTTAGAATTTATTTGGAATTTTTTAGGAATTTTTAGAAGAATTTTGAAGACTTTGATAAAAATGAGTTTTACCACCTTAGGAGCCATCATGAAGAATTAGAGTAAGATTTGAAGGCCATTTAAGAATATTAGGCTATTTGAATATTTTTAAATATCATGGTGAAGTCAAAATTATAAAAGAAGGAGTTTTACTAGTAGAAAATAGGAGGACCAGCAGCTAGTGTAGTCATTGTAAGAAGGGAGGTGCACAAGTCTCATATGGATTGTGGCACCTTGGATGTAGATAGGAGGATAAGACTACGGCCTCATAGCCCTTCTAGGACACCCTTATACACTACTTGTGAACCTTGGTGAGATTCAAATTCATGATCTCTTAAGCAAGTTATCCTTCATGTAAAACATTTCCACTTAGCTTTTTTATTATTTATCTTCTATCTTTGGATTATCATAACTTACTCATAGTAATTCGAATTTATATATTTTTTATACCATTAGAAAGATAAAAATATTATTAAATTAAAAATATAATTTTTAATTTTTAATTTTATTTTTTATTGGATAAAAACACAATGAACAGATTGTGATGTAGTTTTGAATTGTGTACTTGCTTGATATCCTATAATTCTCTTGTTTTATGGTTGTTATTCTTGTTGTACTTGTTATTTGTTCCTTCACTTCACACCACCAATTATAAATAATTCTTAAATAAGGCCATCTTGTAATTTGGATTGAAGGGTGAAAATTTATCCTCACAACCACTTTAATAAAATAATTTACAATCATAAATACAAAATCATATAAATTTGAAATTGATAAATCTATGATAAAATCCATAGAAATAAAAGACTATGGTTGTTTTCATATAAGTAATGGTTGAAAAAGTCCATAAAGCTAATGACAAGGAGTTTTTGATTTTAAACAAACATTATATGACTATACAAACTCTTTAATTGTCTTCTATATTTGAAGCCTCTAAAAATCTCTTGATATTAGTTCTTAAGTCTTATTGTATCTAAAATATTTTGCCGCATGAAAGTTGTGACGAGCTTTAAGAGCATATAGTCATGCTTCACCTTTTAAAATATACAAGCATCCCTCAAAATAGAATAGATTGTTTTTAAACTTGAACTTGAACTTGAAAGTATTATAAGACTTAGATAAATTATTCTTAGTATCATAAATAAGAGGATTTAAAGACATGTTGGATTAGACTTGCTTAAGAAAAGTTGAATTATTAGTCAATGTTAATTTCATTGCTCAAAGATGAAATTATTTTGACTTTAACAAAATCGTCTTTTGTTGATTAAAAGTTACATCTTTTTCTTTTGATGTAAGATAAGAACATCTAAAAAGAGCATCAAATAAATCTTGATATTTTTCTAATTAATAAGTGATAATGAATTCAAATTTTAACAAAGATATGTTCCAATAAGCTTGATAACAATTCAAAATACGTACTAGCATAAAATACTTGAGGTTTTTGTGATTTGTATACATAAAGACTAGATTTGAAGCACCTTCTAAATAATGATGCTATTATTGAAAAGAATCTATAATTTCTAGAAGTATTTTGTCATAAATCTCATAGTTAATCTTGGTAAGTAAAATTTTTTTTTAAATGAAAAGCTATTAGATGAAGTTTATCATCTATTTCTATTTGTGGTAATTTCACATCCAAGATAAAAATCTAATATATTTGTTTTTATAAAAAATACTTTAGAGAAGTTAACACATTATAAGATTGGTACAAAAATAAAAGATGTCTTTAAAGCTTCAAAAAACACTTTTGTTTTCTTACACATGATTTCAACCGTACGGTCTCTATTATAGTTGAAGAAATTTGTTTTTTAATATATTATTTTTTCTAGCAACTATATTCTTTATTTTGTGATTGTATTATTTTTTTGGACAATATTAAGGAATGTGCTTAACTTCTCCACAATATAAGCATAGACCCTCTTGAAAATTTTAAATCTTTTTTTGCTTGGTGAGAGATTTAAAATATAGTGTATCAATTTATATTGGTTCCAGCTTAGTCAAATAAGTTTTTGAAAACTTAGGAGCTGTTGTCATTAATTGACTTATTCTTCTTTAACCAAATCTATGTTATTGACACCTTTCAAATAATTAATTGTTGCATGTAATGGCTTAAGCAATAAATTATTTTAAAGACTCCACTTTTAGTATTGTTAATAATAAATATTTGAGATTATCCTTCAATCCATAATAAAATTGATTGATAAGAACTTTGTCATTCCACTCCATATTGCAAATAAAATTTTGGAATTCAACAACATATATTGTGATTAACTATGGTCTTTATTGTAAAAATTAGAACTTGATTTCTGCTACTCTTTCTTGCTTACTTTCTCTAGATGTGGCCATAAACACTTCAAGGAGTGAATTCAGATTATAAAAAAATTATAAATTGTTTTTCTATTAAAGATATAAATAAAAAAAAGAACACTTTCAAATAGAAATGCGCCTATGAATCCAACTTGAATAAATTCATTAGGATATTAAAAAAGATATAACCTAAATAAAGCTTGATTTATTATAAAAATCCTTAAAATTTTGATCTTATTCTATCAAACTTATCAAATATATTAATCTTTACCTCTTTCATGCTTGTAGAAGTAATACTTCCTAGATTAAGTTATAAGGCCGATCTATTTGCTTCTCTCAACTGTACAACTTTTTATATATGAAATTTCTATCCTAAGATTGTTGGCAAGGTCTTGAAAATCTACGATAGTTGCAAATCTATTCTCACTTCTATTAAATATAGCATCTATAATTTTTCTTTTTATCTTAGATAATTTAATAAATTTAAAATTTAAATTAAAAGAAGATAATCCACAACCTCTAATATCAAATAAAAATTTCCATAAAGAGAGGTGATCTACTTTCTTTAAGAAAACAATCAAGGTTAGAAAGTAAAGAGTATTAGTTTAAAGATAGGCAGTCTACAATCTTCAAATACAAAAATAAAACTGAGATATTTGAGTCACTTCTAAAATATAAAATAAAAACAATGAATTAGCATTCTTATCAAATTATCAAGGACATGAAACACAAACAATCAAAGTATCCAAATACTCTTATATCATTCAAAAGGAATAAAATATCACTCAAAGATGGTATAATATTAAATTAGAATGGCTATTGCTAAAGACAAGAAGAGTAGAGACTCTTGAAATAAGATTAGAAACAAGAATGAAGAAGGCTTCACTCTTTTTTCTATATATATTATCTACCTAAGAACTATATAACAATGTTCTATAGAATCTTCAACATGTATCCAATTTGCAAGACACATGTTAAATTTACAAAACAAGTTTTTTATATATATGCCATGCAATTAGCTTGTTTTATAAGCTATCAACATGTATAATACATGGTTAACTTATTGGTCAAATTTTTAACCTATTAATCACCTATAAACATGAATAAAGATAAAATCACATCTATGAAGTTTCTAAGAAGCTCTTCTATAAGATATTATCAAATTAATTTATTTTTATCTACTTTTATATATTCATATTATCTAGATAAATATTAAAATAATTCTTACATCCATGACAATTGTGGTTTAAAATAATAATAGATAAGTCATACAACAATAGACTTATTAAGCAATAATGACAATTTTTTAATTAGGTGGACTATCCTTAATAACATTGATATTTATTTTTATTTCACCAACAATAGTTATATGTTGTAATTTGTTAACTAAGTATGATTTTTATAATATTATAAAGTAATTTTTGACAACCTAGTGTCCAAATATCATCTTTAGAAGAAATCTAATCTTCTACAATATTACCATCAACATCTATATTGTTGATAAATGATTGATATTAAAAAAAATATTAAAAGATTTTTGATTAAGTTAAAAGGCTTATTTAATATTATTTTGACTTTTAATACTTTTAAATTAATATATATATAAATATTTATTAAATTTGATTTAAGATAAACATCATAAAATTGATAAATAAGCATTCAAGATATGGTTGTTTTTAAGATACTATCATCATGGGTCTTGCTAAAAGTCACATTATAATATTACTTTATTGCATTATTTGGAAAAATGGTTTATGCTAATATTAGATAATTGGCATTATCCATAACTATTTAAAAAATTGCTAGAATTTTAAAAAAAATTATAAATATCTATAATTTTATTTTAATTATGGTAGTTGAGACAAAATATATTAATATATTAATATGGATCATTATTATATCTAATATTAATTAATAAATAATTCTAAATTAATATTTATTTGTCATACTTTGTAATATATAAATATGTTTCTTTATAGACTTGTCATTGCCATCTTCTTGAGATAAAATATTCTTTGTAGTAATAATTGTATTAAATTTGATATTTTTTATAATGTAATTAATTTATTATTTTAACCAAACAACTTTATAAGTTTCATCAATGTAATATCAACATATTTTTTTAAAAAAATAATCTAAAATAATATTACACTATAAAATCCAATTAGCAATAAGTTAAACCATCTATTAAA
Source organism: Physcomitrellopsis africana (assembly GCA_036785485.1). Lineage (NCBI taxonomy): Eukaryota > Viridiplantae > Streptophyta > Bryopsida > Funariales > Funariaceae > Physcomitrellopsis > Physcomitrellopsis africana. The sequence goes on along the minus strand of JAWRVF010000021.1, from coordinate 271,398 downwards.
TTTTATACTAGATATTGATGTGATGAATTAAAAATACTATATTATAAATTGTATTATAAAAATGATATATTTTTTGAGGATTCTCCACTTGATTTTAGGAACAAACTTTGAATGATATCTAAGATATAGAATAAAGACAAGCTTCTAAATACTTAGTATGAGAATCAAGGTTGTTATAAAAGTGGAAGAAAAAGCATAAAATAAATTCTACTATTGTACAATGCATGTTTATAATTGACTTGGCAAGCCTTGATGCAATATCACTACAAAGTCCAAATTGGTTTAGAAATATTTAGCATATCTTAAACCAAAGTAAACATGAACCAAACTAACTCTAAAATCCTAAAATCAATTTTTTTTGTTTGATTTGATTTATTAATTTATATTATCTAAGTCAAATTGTGTCAATAGATTCATACTTTTTAGTGGTTAAATAATTAATATATTTGATTTTTTGAAGCAACAAAATAAAAAGTAAAAAACTTCTACTAATTCCACATATAAATAATAATGTTACTTGTGTTTTTAATAAAAGCTTGTATTTCACATTATGGTTCATTTTTAAAATTTTATTAGGCAATATTGATGCAAAAAACACTTATAATACTTGAAATTTGTAAAATAGGCAATAGTACAATAAATAAAATTGATCATTTTGAAGCTTTAATTTTATATTTTAATAAAGTATTTTAATTTTTTTATAAATAAATTATGCTTAATATATATATATATATATATATCATATTTTTTTTGTCTTTTTTTCTTTAAATTGAAATCAGAACCTTTAAATACATGTATTATAAGTCTATCTCAAAAAATTATAGAATTAATCTTTTTACTACAATAATTTAAATGTTACATCTTGTATAAATATTCAACTTGCAATAAATTAGTCTTGTGACTTTATGCATGTAAACCTATTCTCATAGTTGTTCAAATTAGAATAAATTTGCTAGTATTTCTCTACAATATTTTATTTAATTTTATATCAATTTTGAATCCAAAATTTATGTATAGTTACTGTTTATTATTATGTACATAAGTAGATTTTATTGATAATTTTGATTCAATAAAACATTCAAAATCATCATAAATATATTTAGTCAAATCATATATTCAACATTTTCTTTAATTGGCTAATCAAATAAATTATCTAGGATAAATTTAATTCTGTATATTTCTTTTAAATCAATTACAAGTTTAATGAAATTAATAGAAATAAAGAGGATTAATTATTCAAGAAAGTTAATATTATAGGATTCTAAAAATATTGTGATCCAAATTGATACAAGAATTGCAAGGAAATTTATATAAGAAACATTGTTATATACATATCATGCAGCTTTAAACTATGAAATACATAAAAGTAGTTGTACAACAACTTGTGAAATATATATTTTTTAATTAATTAAAATTATGTATTTCACTTCTTTATTTACAGACACTGTTGACTTGAAAAATTGAACTGCCAAAATTTCACCTATATTAGTTTTAAATTTTTTTGAGAAGAAATCATAATATGCATATGTATAATTCTATATCAAGCTGAAAATTACTCTATAGGAAGATGAGTTTATTCTAGATGTAAGTAAGTTATGATATTGGATATTTTGCAATAAAACATTTGATATTATTCGTTTGAAAGAAAAAAATTAATTAATTTAAGTCATTACTTAGTTAATTTGTTGTATGATAATATACACAGTATTTAAAAAATATCAAATTTTAATTCTTGAAATGATTATTAAAAATTAAGTCTACATCTAGAATCAACAAAGTATATTTTTTAATATAAAAATGAATATGTTTTGTAAAAATTGAATTGATTCCCTACCTCAACTTCAATCATTTCAATGGTTTTGATGAAACCTTAGTTTTAAACCTTGATTCTAGAAATTCATCCATCACATATATATGTATATATATATATATATATATATACACACACATACACACATATGATCTAGGTGTTTGAAGGTGAGGGAAGTCCACTTCTATGCTGAGGTGGCACACAAAAGCAGGGAGCGTGGGAAACAGGGAATGGCACGTGGCACACATGGAATGAACGGCTTCCATCCAAAACCGGTGATGATAGCGACAGGTCGTTGGCAGAACCGGGAGCTGACAAACCCCTCTGTTCATCCAAACACATGTGACTCACTCAGGCTCGGAACACGCCAAAACCCAGGCCGCCCCGCAGGGCCCGACCCGGCATAGCCCTGCCCGTCCCTCGACCCGCTCCGGCGCCATCGTTTCCTTCCTCGGCATTGTAGCCCGCAGAGTGCGCGTCGCGACGATGGCGGCAAGATGCCATGGTGCCTAAGGTTCACTGCTCGGCAGCCATTCTATTCTCCCTCATCCCTCTCGTTACTTTCTTCCTTAACCTCCCGCGTCGGTGTTTGGATTCGTCGCCTCGCGCGGCGGATTGACAATCCTCCAGTCCCCGTTTCTTTCGCAGCCCCGTGCATGATTCGCGCTGAAATTCGAAATGAATCTTTGAGCGTGGGGGCAGCAGATCTCTCGTCGCGTGGCATGCATTTGTCGAGAATGTGCGAGAATCGCATAGGTTTTTTTCTCGCGAATGCCAGGGTGATGGCGCCAGTGGAGTGGAGTGGAGTGTTTCGGCGAGGTCGAGGAGGGGTTCACCGGTCGCGAGGTGCCTCAGGACGGACTTTCTTCTGTGCGTAGGATTGATGCTGTTTTTCGGACCTTCCGTGGACCAGCACGGGAAGCTCACCACATGCCAGGGATTATGTGTCCAGAATTATGTAAGTGAATATTGGTCGGAATTTTGAACCTCGTGGGTGGGAATTGAACTGCGGTGTGAATCCTGGACAATCCTGGGTGAGGTAGAATACATAGATTCGGCCGCTGTCGGCTCTCTGACTTGCTTGTTGCAACTTTGGAGACAGATAACAAGTTAAGGTTGTTTGAATGTTACATTTACCTAGTGTAGGGCGTTTGACATGTTTCTAGTTTGGTACACGTTCGAGATGGTTGTGTTTTGGGGAATGTTGAGCCATTATACCCGATCGCATCTTCTGGAATTTACAACTGTTTTAGTGACTTCTGGTACCTACATGGTTTTTTTTAATCTCCGGACTATGCTGTTTCTTTTCCTACTTTTGAAGCATAATCTTCTTGTTCTACTGCACCAAACCTGTCGATCGGAAATGTGTAGCGCATGCAGGATCACTTTCGTTGAAACCTTCTTTTCTCTGAGCTTCTTATCTTTACGCCAGAAAGTGTATTAAAAGATCTCTTATCATTTAGTTTCCACCTTGAGCTGGTATATGTCCAGCTGTGGTCTAGTATTCTATAGACCAAGGCATTGTAGTTACTACTGAATGTCAGAGCTTTCTTTAGAGATGCATAGAATCGATGGCTTCCTTGGAATGGATTCTTCAGTGTTGTTTTGATTAGAATGATTCAACTTGTTTTATTTGTTAACTGAAGTCTACAAGGCGTTGAGGCTCCTACTTTTCAACCATTCGTTCTTGTTTGTCTCTTCAGAGCGCGTTGCTGGTTGAGACATTACTTTTCCACAGGATTTACAAACTAGCAGCGGCGTTCTTTTTATTCTCGGCTATATATGATTGACTTCTAGTTTACGAGCGACAAACTCTGGCGTTCTGATCATTTGAGGTTCCAAGTGCAGATCATGATTTCATGTCGTTGCAGCCAAGTGAAGTGTTTCACCAGGGAATGCTTTGATGTAATGACTGCTACTGTCCTGTGTTTTATTGAGCCTTAATTCCTAAGATTTGAGTTTGCAACGTCGATTCTTGGACAATCAGTACAGTTCTATGTATTTAGCATTTTCATGCTAGCTGTGGATCTTAGATTCTGGTCTTCCACTCTATTTTTTAACGTTTAATCCCTGCTTCTTGCACCAACGACCAAGATGCGATGGGCAAAGGCTGTTTTATTAGCGGTAGTTAAAATCTGCTTATTATTGAGAATGCCTGTTATTAAAAACACTATCCGCCCTTCTATCGTGACCAGTTTAAACGCGCCTTGTTAATCCAGTGTGAAGGTTTCTATGTCAGTCCTTCGTGAATACTTACTTCTGCAGTTGAGGCTGATGTTGCCTGTGTTCTTGTCCAGTGGATGCTGAATCCTTCTGAAATTGGTGACGGTCAAATCTGAGTCACTTCGTCGCATCGTTTGGTCGGTTGTCGATAGAGGCAATGGAAATGAACCTGCACGCGAGGCGCGCATTAGCGACTCTATGTCGAAGTCCTATGATGGAAGATTTGTATCCAAGTCAACGTGGTATGTACGTTTTATTCAAGAATATTTCTGCCATTCACAATTTGGCGGAAGGCTTTCCATGGGAATAGAAGCATTATTATGCACATCAGCCGGAAATAAATAATGAGATGAGAAGGATCACCCTTCTCAATATCTAAACTGCTGCATAGGTTGAAGCAGTTACTACTTTGACCCGCTGAAGATACTTGTCTCGAGGATGGACACATCGCCCTTCTAGCGGATCGTTTTTGGATGTGGACACTGAATAAACTTCGTGATCTTCATTTGAAGGGGATAGAAGCAGGCGGTTCGATTGTGGATAAGGCCTTTTTAGTGATTGAGAAAATGAACCGGCACTTACACCAAAGATATGTAGTAAGGTTGCCGAGCAAGTGTACAGCTTTCATTTACCTGGGAATGGCCCATATACAACTGGATGGAGTTGTTCATCGTAACTGTCAAGCTCTCACGGGTCCTCAAGATCTGCAGTGGTGAGGAGAAGAAGGAATGGACGCTTCGACTCCCGACGATTGGAGAACTAAATCGTCCAGTATTCAAATGCCAAGTTCTTAGATTTGCGAACTTTGGCGTGTGGTCTTCATGTCAGGAAGACGTCAGTAGTTCATGTTGTTTCCTTGCATGTTCATACGGATTTGTTTCTGCTTCAATCGCTTATGTAATTACTTGTTATTTTCTACTCCTTTGTGGTCAGACCTCATCTTACAGTCAGCAATTAGAAAACCTCTAAGATATGCTAGGTTATGTGATTCAGGGAAACCTGGACATAATCGTAGTTGGGAAGACAAGCCTAGACTGGAATTGATGGATCATCTGTGCCTAAATTTGTGAGGTCCGTAAACAGTAGCTTGTGTGTAGTTCGAAAGATGCCCATTTTCCGCTCATCAGCACCACAGCCGAATCGACCTGTCTCTACTTCCAAGCTGTGCTAGGTACGTAGTCGTCGTTGCTTCTCATCAATTTTCCTGTGTTCTCTGGATTGCCGTCCTTGCTTGATGTTATCGTAGCCTTCTTTTCTTACTCTCTAAATTTATTGTCCAGTTTCATCTTGCTTCTACGCTTATTCATGATATTTATTCGCATCCCGGCCGACTTACGGAAATCCTTCTGTTAACGATGCTCACAGAAGTTGACTGTTAAATTCAGGTTAATGTTAGGGGATGCGCCATACAATCGAAAACCTGAGACAAGCGACATGTTGCTCTTGCTCTGGAAGACGACGGCTTGCATATGTACAAGTGACTTATCTTTTGAGTCCAAATAATAGCAGCACCTAGCGTCAAGGCTTAATGACTTTTGGCGCTTTTTAGGAATTGAGTCTTCATCAGCCGTTCCTAATTGATCTTCACCCTCCAACCTGAGAGCATTCCCATCATCCCTACCGTTTTCCTGAGGAGGATGAGGATTTGGAGTGCAGAATGGTGTTGGGATCTCTCTTGGTGGACGCAACGCACACCACATTTGCAGAATCAACTAGCTCAATGCTCTTAGTTTGAGAGTCTAATTCCGTCGGTGTGTGAGATTTATGTAGTACATTGGATGATTATGATGATCTCCAATTGGTGGTATTATCAGGCGTGGCTCAAGCATGAAGTTCTCCACAGGTTAGTTTGAAACATCCAACTTGGGTTCGTTGGGTCACTGGTGGTGTGCCCAACCTGTGCGTCTCCAGTCAGAATGGGAAACTTTCTTCTAGCTTTTATCGACTCCTATTCTTCGGGTAAGCTTTGCAATATTATTAGCAACATCCAAGAAAAGGATGCTTTACCATTTTCTCTTGTTCGATCACATTCAATTTGTGTAAGCTTCTGGTGTCACTCATTCACTTAGCTGTCGCGCAAGATGGTTCTAAGCTATTGTGCAGAGCTTGGACACTAAGTTTTCCGCTGTCAAGGATGTCTCATGCCATAGACCTTTATTGATATATAAGATATTGTCAAAGACAATAATAATGTAGAAAGTAGTTTACACATTTTAATGTTTTGTAAATTTGTTTGTTTTTAATTAAAATCTTTAAAAATTGATGTTTTAAAACTTAATAAATTTATATCTATACATTTATAAAAATTGATAGTCTAATTTAATTGATTCAATATAAAAAATAAAAGAATTAATACTTATGAAACAAACTTATTACAAAATTAACCAAATATTCTTTGAAGGGTGTACAAAATAAAATATACTAATCATAAAAGCAATTAAAAACAACTTACAAACCTATTACTTTTAAAGAATTATAAACTTACAAATCTTTAATTTATAGAATTATACTACTTTAAAATGAATCTTTACCACTATTACAAGTTTGTTACAAAGGAGGTGTTTATGCAATAAAAGGGGGATATTCATTTTAAATGTAATATACCACTATTACAAGTTTGTTAATAAATTGGATACTAATGAGGTTGATTAGTATTAAAAAAATAACAACAAAAAACAACATCAATCCACAATACATGAATATTAGCAATACAAAATCTAATCAAAGTAAACAAAATAATCAATAAAAGGGGGGATATGCATCTAGTAGAATTGCTATATAGACACATCTCTTTATTTATTTGCTTTGTTTAGCTTATGATCTTGTGTTGTGGATTGTTGTTGTTTTTTTTGATATTGGTTCTATACCTTTTAGTCATACTAGTGTCTAGCTTGTTGAAAAGTTTGTAGTAGTGGTGTATTGTTGGTGTGGCGTAGGGAAGGGGAGGTGTGTCCATACAATAAAAAAGAGGTGTCCATATAATTGTTCCCTAATTAAAATTATGTTATTTTAGGTTTAACTAATAATTAGATTTTTTTAATAGAATATAATATTATATATATATATATATATATATATATGTGTGTGTGTGTGTGTGTGTGTGTATGTGTGCATAATGTGGTTGAGTTTTGAGGAAATAAAAAGAGAATTTTAGTACAATATTTCTTTAATCCATCTTTAAAGATAAGCAAAGTAGTGAAAGATTGTATTTGAACTTTTAAGAATAAACAAAGTAATAAAATATTTAATTCATAAGTAATTAAGACATAATATTAATTATTATAAATTGAGGTAGAAATTTTGTAGCTTAATAAACATATATGAGTCAATTGTGTACCGTTGTTGTGTATTGTCATAAGCAACTATCTAAGTAAAAACAACAAGAGATCAAGCTTTTAGAATCAAGCTTGAATATTTAGTTATTGTTTCTAAAAAAATATGGAATCAAACTTTACAATATATGCCTTGCATTTATCAATTTGAAAATCATTGTATAATTTTATTGTTAGTTTATTTGCTTTTTAATTTTTAAGAACAATTTAACAACACCAAATCAATCTTGTAAAACAATAAAAGGTCCACAAGACTCTATGACAAGTTGGGAGGGACCAAGTTATTTGACAATAAACAAGATACTAGCAAATATATTTAACAAAAAGCAAGAAACTAGCAAATGTATATAATGTGGTTAATTGCTCCTTGATTGCCCTGATTTGAAGGGCTTAAGACTTTGGATCCATTGTACCTTTTCTTTCTTAATTTATGAGTCACTAAAATTCATCGTCGAATCATCCAGTCGAGCCGTCGACGAAGTTCATCCGCTCAGAGCGACGGGCTGGGTGAACGCCTATAATCCGGCCCGACCCACTCCAGCCCGACCCACTCCGGGATAACCTCTAGGGCTTGCCTGCAACACAAGCCTTGCGGTGTGGGTCGCCAGCTTGCTCCGCTTCGCTCACATCTGCGGAACTCTGTGCCCATCTTGCAGGTCTTCGAATCGCTTCTGACTTGGCAGCCCTTGAGTCGACTACTAGGTCTTTTTTTTTTTTTTTTTTTCGTAGCTGAGAGCAATCGACGCAGCAACCTTGGCAAGGAATTTGAGAGAGAGAGAGAGAGCTAGAGGTCAACAGCATATTGCAATGGCGGACGAGGTGTCAGTGATGACGGAGGCACTGACCTTGGATGATTCCAAGGCCGATGAGGTAGAAGAAGGGGAGATTTTTGAGAAGCCCGTAGATCGGCCAGCTGAGGTGAAGAAGCACCCATTGGAGCATTCGTGGACCTTTTGGTTCGATAACCCGGGCGGGAAGCAAAAGCAGGCAATATGGGGGAGCTCTCTTCGTGCCGTATACACGTTCCACACCGTTGAAGAGTTTTGGTGGTATGTGGAGCTTTGCCCTGCACCCAGCTTCGTGGGTTTTGTTATTTTCGCCACGCCTACAACGTTTAGAATAGTTGAAAGCTTCTGGTGTATTACCCTTTCGCCCCCGTATATCTTTTTGGGGTCACCTTTGTAGGTGAAGCGGAGCATATGAAGATGGTGATGCAATAACCGTTCAGTCTGTTGCTTTTGAATTAAAGTGAGTTGGAGCGTGCATTTTAGGGTTTCACAGTGTGTACATCTGTGGCGGCGTTGAATCTGAACCCTTTGGTATGTTCTTGCACATTGTGACATAGTAATTGTTTGCAGCTTGTTCAACAACGTTTTGCAACCTAGCAAGCTGATTCCGGGTGCAGATTTTCATTGCTTCAAGTCTGGAATTGAGCCAAAGTGGGAGGATCCCAAGTGTGCTCACGGTGGCAAATGGACTGCGCAGCCTCCTAGAAGCGGTGGCAAGGCTGTCCTTGATACCTACTGGCTTCACACTGTACTGTCTATCTTTCTTGACTCTGGCTTTTCCTACTGTCGCTTTGGTTGAATAGGTCCTTGTGTAAGTAGGGAAAGTTGGTCAACTTTTGAGCTGAAACAAGCGCTAGACATATCTGAGATAGTTTTAATTCGATAGTATGATATCTAGCTTCGAAGTCTTATTATGTTGTAATTTGTGGTTGCAGTTGTTGGCTATGATAGGAGAGCAATTTGAGGAAGGCGATGAAATTTGCGGAACAGTTGTGAGCGTAAGGAGGGCACAAGATAAGATTTCCATCTGGACTAAGACTGCTTCCAACGAGGCCGCTCAGGTGGGTCATCATGACAATTTAGATTGATACATGGTCATGTTTTTAGGATGTTATGTTCTGATGGTCGGTCGGTATCGGGGCTTCAAGGAAAAAAAAATCCATTACATGAAAGTTTACTTTGTTCCATCTGTTCTACATAAAAAATACTATAGTAGTTTCTATTTTTAGGACATTCTACTGTAGCATATTATAGGCCTCCCTCGGAGTATAGTTTTCATTTGTTCATGTCCAGTCCTTTCGTCCTTTATTGCATTGGATAATCTGACTGATTAGTATTGCATCTCCTAAGCGTACCAATGAAGAGTTCATGGCAAGTAACATTGTGTGATTACTGGTGTTTGCAGGTTAGCATTGCAAAGCAATGGAAGGAGGTTCTTGACTATAATGACAAGCTCGGCTACCTTGTCCATGTAAGTTATTTGATTTACTTATCGTCAAACTTATTATAGAGTTGATAAATCAGGGCTCGTCTGGAATATTATGTCCAAAGAGAGGTTTTACATATGGGACCAGTTGGAGAGGTCGATTTATTTTCATTCCTACGTATACTTATCTGCCGGCTTTCTGAGTAAGAGTCAGACGTCGCAGTCTCGTCATTGTTGGTTGACCAACTACAGTTCGTCTTGTGTTGTTGTAGTAACTCGGTAACTCACATTTTCGAAGCTAAGGTTGAGCAATTCTTTCCTCGTTGATGTTAGCGTTAACCGATTCTGTGGTGTTTCAGGAGGACGCAAAGAGACAAGACAAGAGTACGAAGAACAGATATACCGTCTAGAAAATAGGGCTTGTTAGCATAAATGTCATGTGTTACGACTGCCAGCTTTACTTTGGTTGCGTCACTTTCGGTCAGTGACGTGTTCAGTACCTGCGATGGCTATCCGGTTTTTAGACAGTAGAGAACGGCAGAGTTATAAGTTAACTGGCACAGCTTGTAGCGCTTCAGTTATGTAGGTTGGTGAAGAATGTGAAATTTCTTCGGCTATCCAAGGCTGTGGATTAGAGCTGGGACAGTACAGTCTTTATGGTGTGCTCGGATTGTTGAGAAACTCCCTTTTACTGACATTTTCTGTCAACGGCTGCTTGGGATGATGGCTGAGCGGTATTCGTGTTCCATTTCTCAAGTGCTTAGCCGTTGAGGAGTTGTCCATGTGATCAGGAGCTTGAATGCAGGATGTTTAAATTGAAGATTCCTCACATTTGTGCACATCTTGTATCCGACAACTGCACCATTTTTATTCAAGATTAGTGTACGTCCTCCCCATTTATCCTATTGAAGTAGGCTAAATCAATGATTACTTCTTTCATGTACCGAGCTAATTAATGTGAAACTGAACGTCTCCTCTTCTCTCCAAATCGGACGAGATGCTCATCAAACAACCGGTGCGTCGTTGTGCATAGCTTGGTCTCGTTTAGCCCCTTCATAATCCACCTATTTCCTTCGTATATGTTCTCGTTCATCTCTTGGTTTACCTTAAATCTGCTGAACACAAAAGTTGCTGCAGTAGGATTTGTTGCCCGTAGAAGGCTCTCTGTACCAGAAATCTTGAACCTTTAATCCTGTCTAATCTTGAACTTTTAAGTTTTTTTGTGTTTTTTTTTTTTATTATTTTGAAATCCTAATCATTCATCCTCAAATCCCTGCTGCCAATATTTTATGACAGCTCAATAATTATTAGCTCATCATTTGATAAGAGCTGTCCACAAAATTTGATGCAGCTACCAAGCATCTAATTTATTAACCCACATGGATGACGGGTAGATGAAGTGAAAGGGTTAAAGTGTAAGTTGAGTATCTCTTTTGCAAAATTGTAAAGATTTGTCAAAATTGCTGTAATATAATTCTCAAATATTGCTCCAAATTATATTTATAATCAAAATTGTAACTTGTGTAAACAGAAAATATCTACACTTTAGTAGGAAATATTTTTTATTTGTATAATTGTTAGTAAACATATATATATATATATATTTATATGTATATCTAGCATTATAAAAATAAAATAAATAATACTTATTTTTTTAAAGTTATCATCAAAATAATAATGCAAATGACACATGTTTATTATTTTAGTACTTATAAATGTATATTAAACATAATAGATAGTGTCTACCTTCTTTATATATGTATATATATATATATATATATATAGATATGTATAACAAGATAGTAAGGAATAAATCTTATTTGTATTGAAAGTTTATTTAATTAATTTTTGATTAATATATAATTAAAAATAAATCATAAATAATATTTTTTATTTTTAATAGAATATATATATATATATATATATATATATATATCTGTATGTGGCAACATTACGTATTGAATTTTTTATATGCTAAAATCATCATACTTTAAATGATCCTTGCCATCTTTGCTATTAACATTTGTATAATCTTAGTAATTATCTCTTGTAACAAGGCCTTATTTATGTAGGACATTATCCTTAAATAAGCAAAAAACTTATCATATATTAAGAAAATAAGAGAATATTTTTTAAACTCATAGTTGTAAGACGACAATTAGAAGATGGCAGAAAATAATTATTGAGCTTTAAATGCAAAGTTGTCCCTCTTTTGTAGCTCTATTCACATTCATTTGTGTCCTATATTACTTAATACAGGACAAGTTTGTCAATATCCTACATTAGTAGGGCTTGCTTGTGACCAATCCTATATATATTTTGTATGCATATAGGTAATATCAAAATAACTTCTTTTATTTATTTATCCTTTCTTTCTTTTTTGTACTCTATCATATTCTTCCTAAGGAACAAACTCTCTAACCATATTGGTTAGTTTACTCAAGGCCAATAATAAAATATCTGTTTATATCAAAAGTCATATAATAATACCATCTCATTTTTTAAGCTAATTGTTCTTAGCCATATCACCACCTCTTTACTTACTACCTTTGGTGATTTGCTTATCTTTCTTAGTTCTAAGATAGTAAGTAATTGCTTATCACATACTTCTTCATTAGTGTAATTCACATTAATATAAAACTCAAAGGATTTAAAGTGAGTTGACACTTTATTGACCTAGTAATAAGACATCTTCTCCAATGAGGTTTCATTATAAATGATAGGACTTTTAAACATAATTGTTATATCCTTGTTATAGAAATCCCAATTTATTGCTTGTATTATTTTTTAATAAATTTCATCAAAAAACAACTTATGACATAGATGGTATTTGGCATGATATAAATTAGTTTTTTGATTTTCTTATTACAAACTATTAGTGGTTTAATTTAAAAAAATTTTAAAAAATAAATATATTTATACACATACCAAATATTTAATTTTTAATCTATTAATTATTTTATTTTTATTTATATAATAAAATTTTCTAAATTTTAAAATTAAATAAATAATTTATATAATTTATAATTTTAAAAAAGATCTTAATTACTTATAATTATAGCTTTTTATTAATAGTTATTTGAAGTTTTGTCTTTATAAAACATATTAAAAGTTATAATGATAGCATTACATTTAATGTTGTAAAAAATAATATAGATATATAAATAAATATAAAATATAAGATTCTTAAATAGGTTGCAACTTTACAAGTTTTAAGCTTCTAAAATTGATACTATATATCATATCAAAACAACATTAAATGATTAATGATATGCTTGAATTTCAAAATTAAAATATATTATCATATAAAAAGAGATTTGTTGATTTTTTTATAGCATATTGATTCAAAAGTTCTATATATTTTAAAATATATAAATATATATATATATATATATATATATTGGAATTTAAAATTACAAGGGATCAAAAGTTGTACTAGAAAAGTGAAACACATTTATGGTAGATGAGTATGATATAGTTAAGCAAAAGAATATGTTATTTGAATACAAAGTGAATGTGTTAATTTCAAATAGCATCTACAATAATGTATGAAATTGAATATTTTTAAAATTTTAATTGTTATTATAAAAAAAATAAAAAATAAAAAATATAAATTAAAAAAAATATCTTAATTCTTTGATTTTTAATCAAATTTTATTATAATATAAAGTATATTTATTGTACAAATTTCTTAATCTAATTTTTGATTTTTTTTAGAATCATCTTTTAAAATAATATTTTTTTAGTTTTAAAAAAAGTAAAAATAGAAATTTATCTTTAATAATATACTAAAATTTTTAAATAGAAAAAAAGATATAAAAAATAAGTGATTTAAATAAGTCTTATATTAAAAATAATTAATTGTACAAGAGAACATGTTTTTGAAAATTAAAATAAAATAGTTGCCTGATATTATTTGAATATTATGTTAAATTAATAGAATTATTTTAAATTATCATTGTTATTTTAATTTATGATTTGAATGAACTAGATTTATTACATAATATTTTATTTGAATTTTATTATAAGAACATAATAAAAAAATAAATATTTAGTACAAATAAAAATAATTAAATCACTTGAGCATATATCTAAGAAGATTTTAAAAATGAATATTTTAGATACTATTATTAAAAAAAATTATATTTTTTATGAAAAATAATAATTATATACATTCATATGCACTAAGTAGAAAAAGATCAACATATTATCTATTTGTATAATATTTTATTGATGATAATATATAAGATATAATTATATTTATAGCTATTATTTTACTAATAATATTAAAATCTTTTATATTTGTATTGACAAAACTAAGAACCTACACAAATTTGTTTGAATGTACTACCAAAACTTCTTTATAATAATCACATTGTGTACTTGCAATGTCAAAAGCTCATGTACAATAAGATATGTCAACATAGGTTGCCTACAAAAAAAGAATAAAATACGGACAAACAATCACATCAACTTCTCTTTGATGTTAAATTTTTTCTAATTTTCTAACTTAAAAAACTAATTCTTTAGAAGCATAGTATAATGCCACATCATTGACAAGGCAAAGAAAGACGATTAAGGGTGTTGAAAGTGATCTTCGACCACCCACATTCATTGCTTTAACTACATTTCCTCCATCCATTCATCCAAATGAACAAACGCAAGGGGTGTGAAAACCAAATGGAGGGGGGGATGAAGCCCTTGCAAAGAGGGATCACCAACCCATCTTTCAGCTTTCACAGAAGCAAAAAAAACTCGAACAATGGCAGAGAATGGTGAAGAAAAGTGGGGCAATTTTATTGAACAAGGGAGGGGGGTATGCTATGCTATGATATGATACAAATGGGTGAGAATGGGGAGTAAAAAGGAGGGTGGGGGGTGGGATTCTAGGCGGAGTTGGGAGCGGCGCGGAGCACAAGCACTTCCAGCGTCAGTCTGGACCCGAAGCCAATGAAGATCCCAAACTCGCTGCCCTCTCCCAACGTAGACGCCCCCATCTTCACAGACCTGTGCCGAATCTGATTCAACACAAACAACACTGAGGAGCTAGACATGTTGCCATACTCGGACAATATGTCCCTGCTCCCCTGCATCTTGTCCTTCGTCAGCTTCAGCTTCGCCTCCACCTGGTCTAGAATGGCTGGACCTCCTGGATGCACCGCCCAGAACATCTCGTTCCATGCGGGTGATCCCACTGGCTTCCTGGCCTCGTTCAAAAACTTCTCAATGTTCTTGAAGATCACCCCAGGCACATCCTTCATGAGGTGGAAGATTAGCCCTGCCTCCGTGACATGCCCATCGATGGCTCCGTCACTCTCTGGTAAGATCGTCTCTCCAGCCCAGTGCACTTCGAACAATGGCTTCTCTACCTCAGGCTTGGGGGTCAGATCCAACCACGTACACGCAGGCGCCATCTCCGTATAGAGCTGAGCCCACAAGCCCGTCCAAAAGGTTCTCGCTCGGGGCACGGTATGCGACTGCGGTCACCTCGCTCGCTACTGCCAACACTCTGGCGCCCTTGTTGTTTTCGGCTAGATCCTTGGACTCTCTGAGCACGGATGCACCGCCGAAGCACCCGGTTTGGTACATCATGACACGCTTCAGAGTGGGCTTCAGGCCTAGCAGCTTGGCCAGGGCGTGGTCGGCTCCGGGCATGTTGACACCCGAGGTGGTGGCGAAGACGATGTGGGTGATGTCGGACTTGCGGTCGCCCCATTCCTTGATGGCCTTCTGGGCGGCCTCGGCGGCGAGCATGGGGACCTGGACGACCACGATGTCGTGGCGGACGTTCAGGGAGGGCTCCACGCATGTGCAGATGCCTGGGTTGGAGTACCTCCTCCGTGAGGAACATGTGGCGCTTCCTGATGCCGGACTTGTCACATATGCGCTTGAATTTGGCCTTTAAGGCTTCCTTCTCGACGCTGTTGGTGATGTTGAAGAAGCAGTCGAGGTTCTCGCTCTACAGAAACTCCGCGGGAGGCACCGTAGTGCCGATGCCCAGCACGCAGGCTGGCCCTTCAGCGGGGGGCTGACCCCTTGGAAGCGCGGCCCCCGTAACATTCCAAGCAGAAGCCATTTGACAGCCTCGATCGATTTCTTCACTCTAGTTCTCGATCTGTGCTGCCAAACGTATTCCGACTTTGTCTCTTTGCTAATTCTGCAACAGAGAGGTCGCTCTACGCACCGATTCTGTAATGCGACCAGTTGGGATCTGCAGAGACACCCCACTCACTTAGTTCGCCACGAGCTAGTCTATTTCCGTAAGTAAATTGAGAACAACGAACGGAGAGATTGCCAGAGAACTGATAGACTGTGTAGTTGGGTGGCAACTTCCGTTTCGAAGCTTACATTGACCCTGCTCTTTCATGCACAGCGTGTGCCCTTTAAGAGCATCGCCATGTTGACACTTTCATCAGGATCGAGAAGTCCTTGACCAGGGTATATTCCATTTGACCGCGACTTAATGTTTGCAGAAACAAAGAAAGACGTTTACTGCATTGAATCATGTACTTTTTCTGTGGAGTCGTTGCTGTTGAAAACTGTTGACCTTTTTTGTGCTTTCACCCCACCACTTTGCGACTGCATGTGTACACATGTCGTCCAGAGGCGAATTGTGCATTGCTCGACGCAAATTGCACGGCAACACACATGGTCCTTTGAAATCTTGTATTTTGGTCAGTTTTGACATCAGTGAACCGATCCAGTGCAGCAGACCAGTATGACAGAGATTCTGAGAGTCAAGCTGAACCAAGTGCAAGACACGCGGAATTGTAGCACCTTCGTCTTTCCAAACAAGAACACGCGTCCAACTTTCCTTCAATAGAAAATGGGTCCACCCCAGAGAAGTACTTTCAAAATCTGCACAATTCCTTTGTGCCGGAAAGATGGAAGAAGAATCACACTGATCTGACCTTGCTCTCTACCTTATGAAATGAGATATACATGCACAAAACGAGAATTTGATTATCGAACAGGATTCTTAGGAATCTCGCCAAAAACAGCCGCAAAATAAACAGGGTATATTCAATCAGGTGCTGGCACTTTTGGTACAGTCCACCCTAGTTGATACACGACACCTGCCCAATACCCACCGACAAGAACATGAAGGAAATTGTAGTTTGATGAAGTGTTGAAGTAAACGACAGACGAACTGAATTTCAACAACGCGCAGTATCCTGCGTCATTAGTCAATTTGGAGGACTCTCATCCTTCATGTGGCACCAGGAGGCTCATAAGTCCAGTAAGGACACCACTTTCAACATTTCAACGCCACCTCGGACTGTTTTCACCGCAATATACCCACCTTTAAGGACTAGGGTGAGCCGTTAGAATTTCTCGACGGTGAACACCACGCTCTGGCCAGAAGCATTCGTTGCATAAAAAGCATTCTCCGAATCTCATCAATCTTCAATTCTCTCTGAGGCCCATTCAAGCAGCGAATGCGGAACAGGGCTTCCATCCCACCCTTCAGCAATTGATTCACCTCCCATCTTTCGAAAGATCAGCAAAGTTCGCTACTGCTGCTTGGTTGAGATTGTTTCCTGAAGTAGGCGTTCAGGCACGACTTCGAACTCAGTACATCACAGCCTTCCGTAGCTCCGCGCACCCAGTAGATCTCGACAGATAGTGTAATTGCAGGTCTTCAATACCAACAATGGCACCACGAGCTGGAGAGCTTAATGTCGTCGGATCAGGTGAGCAAATTGATGCGGCATCTTCAGACATGATGCTTGATGATAACACATCTCAGTACTGCATTGGCCTACTCGGTAATGGAGCAGTTCATGGTGCGGATCCTCTCAACTGGGCCAAAACCGCCAAGGCCATGGAATGCAGCCACCTCGACGAAATCAAGCGGATGGTCGACACTTACCAAAATGCCACCCAGGTCATGATCGAGGGAGCCACCCTCACTGTACCCCAGGTAGCAGCCATTGCTCGCAGACCTGACGTGCATGTCGTGCTCGATGATGTCAATGCCAAGGGTAGAGTGGACGAGAGCTCCAACTGGGTGCTCGACAGGATCATGGGCGGAGGTGACATCTACGGTGTTACCACGGGGTTCGGAGCGACCTCTCACCGTCGCACGCAGCAAGGAGTGGAGCTCCAGCGCGAACTCATCCGCTTCCTGAATGCGGGAGTCCTCAGCAAGGGTAACTCCCTGCCATCCGAGACTGCTCGAGCGGCCATGCTAGTGCGCACCAACACCCTGATGCAGGGCTACTCTGGCATCCGCTGGGAGATCCTCCAAGCCATGGAGAAGCTTCTCAACGCGCACGTCACCCCCAAGCTGCCCTTGCGGGGTACCATCACGGCATCCGGCGACCTCGTCCCCTTGTCGTACATCGCCGGCCTGCTTACCGGTCGCCCCAATTCCAAAGCCGTCACCGAGGACGGACGCGAGGTCTCAGCGCTGGAGGCCTTGCGCATCGCAGGCGTGGAGAAGCCCTTCGAGCTGGCCCCCAAGGAAGGGCTCGCCCTTGTCAACGGCACCGCAGTCGGCTCCGCCCTCGCGTCCACCGTGTGCTACGATGCCAACATCATGGTGTTGCTCGCCGAGGTTCTGTCCGCGCTCTTTTGCGAGGTAATGCAGGGCAAGCCCGAATTTGCCGACCCCCTGACTCACAAGCTGAAGCACCACCCCGGACAGATGGAAGCAGCGGCTGTCATGGAGTGGGTGCTGGACGGGAGCTCCTTCATGAAGGCTGCCGCCAAGTTCAATGAGACCGACCCCCTGCGCAAGCCCAAGCAGGACAGATACGCGCTTCGAACTTCCCCGCAGTGGCTGGGCCCTCAGGTAGAGGTCATCCGCAACGCCACCCACGCCATCGAGCGGGAGATCAACTCTGTGAACGACAACCCCATCATCGACGCTGCCAGAGGCATCGCCCTGCACGGCGGCAACTTCCAGGGCACGCCCATCGGCGTGTCGATGGACAACATGCGCCTGGCGCTGGCCGCCATCGCTAAACTCATGTTCGCGCAATTCTCCGAACTTGTGAACGAGTACTACAACAACGGATTGCCGTCCAATTTGAGCGGGGGACCCAACCCCAGCCTGGATTACGGCATGAAAGGGGCAGAGATCGCCATGGCCTCGTACTTATCTGAGATGAACTACCTAGCCAACCCCGTCACCACCCATGTCCAAAGCGCGGAGCAACACAACCAAGATGTGAACTCGCTGGGGTTGGTGTCCGCCCGCAAGACGGAGGAAGCCATGGAGATTCTCAAGCTCATGAGCGCCACTTTCTTGGTAGGCCTGTGCCAGGCTATCGACCTGCGTCATGTGGAAGAGACCATGCAGTCGGCCGTGAAGCAAGTAATGTCACAGGTGGCCAAGAAGACGCTCTTCATGGGCAGCGACGGATCACTCCTGCCATCGCGCTTCTGCGAGAAGGAACTACTGATGGTAGTGGATCGTCAGCCGGTGTTCAGCTACATCGACGACGCCACCAGTGATTCATACCCGCTAATGGAGAAGCTGCGAGGGGTGCTGGTGAGCCGTGCCTTGAAGAGTGCAGACAAGGAGACCTCCAACGCCGTATTCAGGCAGATTCCATTGTTTGAGGCAGAGCTGAAGCTGCAGCTGAGCCGTGTGGTGCCCGCGGTGCGAGAAGCATACGACACAAAGGGACTATCCTTGGTACCCAACAGGATTCAAGACTGTAGGACGTATCCATTGTACAAGCTAGTGCGTGGAGAGTTGAAGACGCAGCTGCTGTCTGGGCAGAGGACGGTGTCTCCGGGACAAGAGATTGAGAAGGTGTTCAATGCCATTTCTGCAGGCCAATTGGTGTCTCCTTTGTTGGAATGCGTTCAAGGCTGGACCGGCACACCAGGGCCCTTCCCCGCTCACGCCTCTTGCTAATTGACACTGCTATCTCCCAATTTTGGTCATAGATCTTCGATTCATCTTCAAGCGTCACATTGGCATTACAATTAGTATTCAACATTCGTAGGAACTGTAGGAGATTCTTAAGTAAATGCTTGAAGTTGAGGTTGAGGTGGTGCCTTCACCCTTGACCTTTGGTAAGACATAAATCACTGCAATCTATCAAGACCTTTTCGATTGCAATACATAGTTGTGTATATATTTCCTTACGTTAAAAGAAGAAGAAGCAAAAAAGGTTCTATTATGGTGAGTCTCTTGTCTACAAGAATAAATGAATAAAAATTCACTTCAGCAACAGCCAAGACATTCCCTTGAGTGGTCATAGATTGTTATAATTTGTTTTGGTGTCTTTGTATGTTTCGTGGGGGTTCAGGAGAATGGATGTTTAGTTATTGATCTGGAGATCCTTTCTTCATTTTGCGACTTTACCTCTGTTCTATCGAAGCTTCTTGTTGGCGAGTCAAAGGTTCATAAATCTGTTCAGGGATTGGTTTCTTTGGAATGTTTTCGTTGACACAAGACAGCTCTTTTCAAAATTTTATGATCAAACTAGATCATGAATTGCTAGAAGATGATTTTAACCTTTTTGTCCATCTGTATAGTTATGTTGAATATTATATTGCACCATGCCCAGAATGTCCTGAATTCTACACCTTTTAACATATTCCAACTAAATTTGAATTTGAGAATTAGTGAAATCTCTTGGAGCAAATTGTTTGTGTTGGGATCATGGCCGGCCATTAGCTGTTGCCGATTTTCCTTGTGCAATACTTGTTCATTGCCGTTGTGGTATAATCCCATGTCTTTCGTGTTGTGAGATATTACTGAAACTGGAGGAGGATTAACTTCCCCAATGACAGACAACAAAGCACACAGTTTTTATTGATTGTTGGCTAGAGCATCGCCACCATGAGTTCAATGCAACCAACCAAATAAGGGCCAATTCCTTGCAGAGTCTTTTCAGTTTCCAATGCTACAGCAAGAGACTCAGAAGTGACGAGAAACAGCACAAAGAAACAGTGGGTTGTGTCGAACAATCGCAGCTGAATTAGAGGCTACAAATATAAAAGCTTAGGCGAACACATGGTCCGGAGATTCATTGATGAATTACATCCCTGAATTTCAGATCTATCAGCACAATGCGGAAGGATGCAGGCATCTTCCTTTCAAAAAGAAAGTAGATTGTGATAATATTCAACTCAATCCAAGGAGGACCAAGGAACGAAGACACTAAAAAGGAGGATATGAGGAAGGGAAGCGCACAACCTGCCACTTGCGTTCGTATTCAGCCAAATGTGGCCACTCAATCTCTTCAAGCAGTTTGATGCGAAGCTCAAATAAACTTTTCTGAGGTGGTTTGCTTTCATCTTGGATCAGGTCGTTCAAGAACTGTTTCAGAACAACTCAGCCAGTAAGTCATTTTTAATGCTAACATATTTTGCCCAGATACAAGATTCCTCACAGCTTAAGATTATGAAAGGATGATCGTAGCAAGAAATAGAAGATAAGGTCATTGAAATGGTAAAAAATCTTTCAGAGTGGGGATCCGCCTGAGGCTGATCTCTAGGAAAAAAAAAGATGTCAACACGCTTTACCTTCAAAGCATTTCCGAGACGACCACTGCGCTTCTCCCGTTTCACAGTTAAAAGAAGATACTTGGGCGAATTAATGTCAGCCCACTTCCGCAGCTCAGCATACGTCTCTTCAAAAGTGTCGGTTATTGGAGCTGATAGTTGGGAGGTCTCTTCCTTCACAGAAGGCGATGCACCATCTAGAGCTTCGGTTGAAGGAGCTTCGTGAACCTCTTTCTGCACTCAATGCCAGATTCCAATGCAAGAAACATCTCAAAGATCAGAAGTTTATGTTAACGGGTTGTTTATGTTGGGCTACAGATGTACATCAGAGGCCAAGAACTAAGACCAGCAGTACGCATTTAACGTCGTGAGCATGCGCTCGGGATGAAGAATGGCCTGCTAACATGCCATTCTTTCAATCAATATGACGGAGGTCCAGCACATCACATATTGTCCAATTAAATATTGTCCAATACAACCCTGTCAAATGAACGTACCTGTTGGGTTGTTTGATCCTCTTCCAGCTGAATCAAAGCAAGACCCTTTTTGTACAAAGCATCTGCCAATGCATCCCGTTTCTTTTCCATCTCCTTTCGCACTTTCTAATGATGCACACGGACGCGCGTAAGGACCACAGCCTAATTTTAAAAAGAGAAACCTACTCCGAAAAGTCTTACTCTCTTCCAACATCTGCTCTGCCATGTACAAACACTGCTGTCTACTTGATTTGGTGCTTAAGGATGCCACCTCTGATTCAACCCCTGTTTCTGAAGTGGCACGTTCCTGGGCTTAGGAAAAGCACTGGGAATTAAGAAAACTTACCGCAGCATTCGCATCTTCAGACTCGTTTTTCATTGAGAAATATCTTGCGAGGTCCCCAGTGTCCACTAAACGAATCACATTATCAGCAGCTTCAATTACCTGTGGTACAGCATGGAAAATAGTTTTACCTAAGTGTTTAACTAACGACGTACAAAGTTTCCCAATTGCGCAAAAAACCGGTCACCAAATTACTGCACTGCTTGAAACCACGTCTTTTTTTGTCAGAACAACTCCAATGATGGTAAGTCTACTCAAATCTAGGCATGCTAAAACATGGATGATACCCAACATTTATGTATGTAAGCATTCCAGGTTATGCATCAATCTGCAAAATAGACACTTAATGCTCAGAGAAAGGAACCTTGGCAACACTGAACTTCGCTTCTCCGATGCCTTGGGATCCATACATCTTGTTCAATATCTCTACCACGAGTTGCAGATGATTCGGATAATTCGCCTGCAATCAGTAGTGCCACGCCATGACTACATGCCAAGCAAACGAACCACTAAAAAATATATATATATATATATAATAAAAGAAAACTAACTAAGTACCCAGTACAAAAGTTTGCCAATAGCCCAATATCCAATAATATATTAGGTGCAAGCACACAGTTTCGAATGATGACCTTGAGTGAATCAGCAAGCCTCTCCCAGTCTTCAAGTTCTTCTTTTGTTTCCAAGGATAAGCTTGAAAGCACTTTGATTTTTGCATTCCTCACCTGCACAATATCATATTTTCCTAAGTCATTTGCCGACTTTTCGGTCTGTTGAAGTAGTGCCATCTTGAGGTCCTGACGTATGGTATTGGTTGTATACACTACGATAACTGATTCAGAAACCATTGCAAGTCTGTACTACTCAGCGCTACGTAGAGATGTGTACCAACTGAGGAACTGTGGGTTACAAAGATGCAACATGCTTACAGACATAACGTCGAGAGAAACATCTACTTGTTTCCCACTAACAATGGGCACTAAGCGCCGGGTCATGATGATAACAACCATGTACAAGGAATAGCACTAACTGAGCTGAAGACGAGCCGACCATTTGAATGACCCCAGTAACCCATAATCATGTTTAATATTATTCTCAAGAATGGTATCGTATGTAGAACGTACAATCGTCTCGTAGGTTACGGGAATAGAACCTACCTCTTCATCCAGAGCTTGAGAAATAGTCTTTTTAATATCATCCTCCTCTTTTGGATTCTCCTCACTCTACACATCCAGCCAAACCAATTAGAAGCTTCTGAAATGTTAAAACATTTCAAGACAAATTGATACATCACAATTTACAAGGAGACTGATGCTTCGCACTTACGATTGATCAAGTGAACCAAGGTTAGCTACCACCCTGTTATGAAATGGATGGAACTGCAAGTGGACCATAGGATAATGCGAACTTTGAGCTAAGCTAGTAAATGTCATTTAAGCAGTTTGAGCAGTCAAACCTTCGGTGGTGGGGGCACAACAAACGAGATAGTTGACTGTGCAGGGGAGTATGCTCTTTCAACCTTCCCGTATGTAATCTCGCCCAGCAACAATGAACCCAAAGTCGCTTCCTGCAAGATCCAACCACGACGTCCAAATGCAGAAATCAGAACTTATTAACACTATATCACTTTAGTAACTTCCGTATTTTGAATTCATGTCATCATCCAATCAATCAATTAAAGAAAATATTATTCATGAAATACTAACAACAAACCTTGTGAAAATGTATAATGCAAGCACTTCTGTTGATCCTTGTGCTCACAAAAAAGGCAGAAAACATTCTTTGACATGTGCTTTATAAATTGACATCAAACCACAGAAAGGTGACTACGGGTAGATAACTGCCTTACCTTCGGTATCTTTTCATCAGCTGGGGCGACAATGTAGAATGGCCGTGATTCTCTATCATGCCCACATGCATGAGTTAAGAAGAATTAACTGAGGTAAAGTGCAGACCATCTTCTGGGTCTTATTATCTTGCACTGAGCAAGAGTACGTGAGAATATCTAGACTCAGAATTTCCAACTAGATGAGTGAAACACATAAAGCTGACTCATTACAGAACGAGAAATTTTACCCAGCAGCTAGTTGCACGCTTGTCAATGGCTCTACCCCTGTTATAGCTCCATCGATGTGGGAAGAAAAACTCAGCTTTATAGAACTCTGTCGCGGACAATGCAAACAAGCCGTTGCTAAGAAAGGCTAATTACAACAACATTAAAACAAGATAAAAAGATCTTACAAAAGAGATTACAAAAGCTTCAGAAATAAACATCTCCAAGTAATTATTTGAAATCAAAAATAATTAACTTCACAAAGATGTTTATCAAGTTAAACGTTGCTAAAAAAGAATGACAGACGCGTTCACTGGATTAACACACCTTGCCTTCCAGATCACGCTCAAGCAGTATCGCTGTATTTTTCAGCTTTTCTAGGTACCTCGTGTTGTCATGCCTGGGAAACAAGCCAAGAAAAACGCACATGTTGCAACACTTCACAATTTGTAAAAGGACTAAGATTTCTTGTAGACCCTTACTAATTGGATATTGCATGCATTAGCTACTCTGCGTCATTATGCGCAATACTGTAAACCTAGAACATAACATTGTTGCTGGACATGAATTAGAATTCACGTTTTAAAACGGGAAAACCCTGAGGTAAAATTCAGCAATTAACCTGATGTGAAATAACAGTGTGTAGTCTCCTTTAGAGAGTTTTACAGTTGACGGAGTTACATCCCCAATTGAGAGTACTCGCTGTATTCAATCAGTGTAACATAAATCTTAATCAGTAGCTGAGTTTAAGCGTGAAAGGACAACCTCCTAGAATAAGTTGATTAGAAGATTCCATCAGCGTTATAGAAACCACAAACACAAATTGAAGGATGACAGAAGGAAGATTGCCAAGTTGTCTGCTATTTGACACTATCCGCGCCCAACAAAATAACTGGTGGAGGTGTGTGTGTGTGTGTAGATATATATATATATATATATATATATATACTTGTTATTAATAAGTTCAAATAGCAAGTTATGAACTTTCCAATACAGTATTTGCACAGAAGTAACGGACACCATCGAGGGTAATACGATAGAAATACCTTGTTGGAATCACAGAGAAAGTAAAACTGTGACTCGAATTCAATATCATACATGCGCTCGTTAAAGATAGGAAGCCTTGGGGTCACGTTGCCACCTTCTGGGAGAGTAAATTTATATCTGCATACATGCTAATATAAGAAATGGCAGGTATTTCCCAACCACACGTACTGTTTTTTCTTAAAACAAAACGAAAACAGACTAAAACTAACAAAGTCAAGCACGTGATGGAACTGGATGAAGGTTATGGGATGTATCGAAAATCGAAACCAAGGGCCAAGAATGACCCACTTAGAACAAAGCGGGAATAACGTTGACATCAAATAAGTAAATTTAGCTAATAAACTATAATTCTCAGCTTGAAAAGTATACTCACGTCAAAGTGAGAGCATTAATCTGCCTTCCATCAGTCAATCTGTCCCTTGTTGCTGATAAAGGCGCAATCTTGGCTTCCACAGGGCGATATGGGATGCGAATCTGTGAAATGAAGTCTACTTAATTGGATAAGTCCGTCACATACAACCACTACTGTATTCAATCTCCCTCCAGGTCCGACAAAAACACATCGTTTTGCGCTCCAAATTTGGTACAGGGGTCAAACACACGGAGTTCTAAGTAGCTGTCAGATATGTCAAACCCAAAGGAAAGCCTAGCAGAAATAAAAGCATGCCACCACTCTTGTCAGCAGAAAAGCATTGAGTCAATCCGAAGTCAATACCGAAATGAAAAGAACACATGGGTGAAAGAAAACCTTGTTTAAAGTAGCAGACGGAGATAACTGTTCAGTACCAAGAGCTGCCCTTACATCCACTCGAGCTGTAGCCTCGCTACCCTTAAAGAGCACCTCGTTGTTACTGGCGAGCAAGCTACGATACTCAATCTGCCCAACATACAGAAGCAATATTAGAAACAACCCATGATTTACCAATCTGAAACAGTATGATATGCTTAGTTACTTCCAGGTGATCAGGATGTGCCTACCTCTATATCAGCAGTAGCTGGTAAATGACTACCATTGCCACTGGACCAATACTGGGCGATTGTAAGCTCCATGGTTACTCCTCCTATTAATGGAAATGCAAAAGACTTCGATGAAGGCGATTGAAAATTCACAAGAGTGCTCCATACAATAGGGTTTGTCTTAGGAACAATTTGCGCAGCATTCACATAGACTCTCCGAGGAGTATCAAAGCCAGTCATTCTTAATTTTGCTTCCGCCCAAGTGGTGCCCACTGGAACTGATATGAACCTCCGCTCAATCCCACCTGCTCCAAACCGTCCAATCACACACCAGATCAACACAGGCTTATTCTTAAGAAGAACTAAACAACATGCAACTTGAATACAAGCTCACAAAAAGGGACGTTGTTTTAGTTCGTCGAACATAGATCTGGAGGTTAGAACTATGTAATTAAGTAACAACAAAGTGCTATGTGCTGCAATTCAGTACCTGAAACAAGCGACAAATCTGAAAAAGATGCTACTGGTGGCAAAGTTTTCAACTCAAGAGGCTTGCATATAGTCACAGGTATTCTGAAAAGGGGCCCTCGCCAAGGTGCTTCAGAGTCGATACCCACAACTTCGGAGTAGTAAAGTCCATCTTTTAAAGCCGTTGGATCAACCACGATACTGAACAAATTAAAAATTAAATATCAGCGTTCACGACTCAAACAAATGAAAATAGTTTTCAGATTGAAGGTAAAGATAACTACATAGCAAGAGAAAAAGCCGTGCCTAGAAAGACTCAGTACTTGAAGGTGCGTCCATTGTTGGTAAGTAAGAGAAATTCAGGACATTTGAGCCAGGATGGGTTCCCGCTCTCCAACTTCACGCGTTCTTCGAAGGGTACCACTGAACTAAGGTTGTCAGCATCTTCAGGAAACGTGGGATTGACTTTGATGTTCCACTGGAAGACAGGCACAAAAGAGACTTAAGCCAGAGTAAAAGATTCTGATCGTCAGGTTTAGGGTTTGGCATATTTAAAAACAAGATAATAACAGAAGAAAACATAGATTTCAATGGTAAAAATACCTCACTAGCTTGTCGGCAGTCAAATGCCTCTCTTAAATACACCCCTCGGAGAGTGATCCCTGTCAAACGGGTAAATATACATTAAAAACAGGTCTCAAGTGACTAACCCATAGCAGCTAGAGCATATAAGAATATCTGTACACATACATGT
Source organism: Physcomitrellopsis africana (assembly GCA_036785485.1). Taxonomy (NCBI): domain Eukaryota; kingdom Viridiplantae; phylum Streptophyta; class Bryopsida; order Funariales; family Funariaceae; genus Physcomitrellopsis; species Physcomitrellopsis africana. The sequence continues at coordinate 244,252 of JAWRVF010000021.1, read as the reverse complement.
ATGAATAAAATGGCCCAAAAGGAAAACTCTACTGGCTTGAGAGTTGAGATGTCTTCACTGCATAAAGCTTGGAGCATGTAAACCAATGTTGGTTTCCTCACAAACACTATTCACAAAAAGGGCCCACAGGCTGCTAAATCCTGATGAAGTATCTAAGCAAGTATTCACATTACGGAACGATCCTTCTGTAATGTGGTGCCAAATAATAAAGGCATAGAACATGCCAAGGTATACACATGCAACTTCAGATTCTGTAGAAACACAACTCCATAAGCAAGTCATGCAGGTATTTCACGAAAAATTCTGCACCTGAGTCTGAGCCACGTACAACTTCCACTTTATAATACACAGGTGGAAGGTCCTTGCATTTTTGGAGATACTCATATGTCCTGAAAACAAATGTCACGAAAGATACCAAGAACATTAACTTTCTATAATACAAGATTGAACGAGGCCTTTTTTATTTTGGAAATGTTTAGAAAGAGGCAACATCGATTAGGGTACTTATTGTGAGGTAAAGACAATAGAATGTTTTCAGTCTTCTCAAAGAGTCAATGCACGTCTATAGTAGCTTCCCATTCCTAAGAATTGGATTGAAACCTAACCAGACAGTAGCGTTGGAACTTCAAAAGTTAAATAGCGGATCCAGAGATAAATCGTGCTACATATCCAAGGATAATTTAAACGAAAAAATACACCATAAATTCGCAGAAAGCTCACTTCAATAGGCAGGGAATAAATTCACCTTTCACTTAAGAAGCACCTGTCCGGTTAAGATGAATATTCTAGAGAACGTCAATCAAATTACACCATAGATAAAATTCAATACAAAGGTAGAAAATTCCCTGTACATGAAACAGGCAGGTGCAAAAGAGGGAAAACGGTGAAGACGGCCTCACCTATCAACCTGCAAAAGGCCTCGACCAATTGTAAGATGATCTTCAGGTGCGGAATGGACTGGAGCTGCAGTATTTTCAAGCGCTTTTCTCACCACATGTGGGCTGATTGCAAGTCCCTCTGCCTGATCAATAGACATTGAAATCATTATATTTCTTTTGGGAGTTATTATTAATCTGTTGCTATGAACACCGATATTTCACTCTTTTCAGTAGCCCTAGTCATCAACTCTCACTGGCCAAGAAGAACTCACAACCGAGTTCAGATATCTTTTCTGACACAAGATAAAATCATCACTATGATGAGAGGACCAGAGAACCACAAGGGCTAATCAGCGCCTATGAGGCTCAAAACATATGATCTGATTAGACACCTGAACTTACCTTAAGCGAGCTCAGTATCAACGCAACACCACCGCAAGCACAGGGAGAAGCCATAGAAGTGCCATTCATCAACATGCGTGGTTGAAGAGTCCACTTGGGCACAGGCGCTACTGCACCACCAAGGGCACTAATACCAACACCTAAATCTCCATCTGCTGTAGGTCCCCTGCTCGACCTGCCAACAAAGTAGTAAAGATCAACGTCTTGCATCGGAAAGGCTGTTGAGATAAACTGAACAACTAGTTCTGCTTTGAAAATTGAAAATACACAGAAGGTAGATGACTACTCCACACCTATTTTCCACGAAATTAAAACTTACGAGCGGGAAGCTAGCCACAGACTGAAGCGCATATTTATAATGATAACAGAACTCCAAACAGCAGAACTCTAATAAATCTATATCATTTTGAACCACCCTTAAAGGGCTACTGATGGTTTAAAGTGACCTATCCGTGGGTCGAACTTGAAAAAACAGCACCTTCACCCTCTTAACTTACCTTCATAGACACAGACTACTGGACCTAGCTCAGCATAAGTGTGATGGTTAGTTTACCAGGTGTACTGAATGCCCTCTTCAGGTACTGAATCAACCAAAGAGTGAGCTGAGACTGCCATTGATGGAGTCACAAAAGCTCCGATGGACAAAATACATGATGTTGTGCCACCTGGAGCACCTACAGTGGTCAATGATGGTCCACTGTTACCAGCGCTAGATACGAATATCACTCCATGTTTGTTTACCACCTGGTCAAAAAGGAAAACAAAACAAACAGAAGGCAAGAATGAAGTTATTCTCTTGAGTATACATGACCTTCCAGGTACCAAGGTATGGAAAACAAAAAGCATGAATCAAAATGAATCTTAACTTTTCCAAAGAAGTTATATCCTCCTTTGAAAAGTACAGCAAAAATGTGGGCAAATATTGTACCTCCTCGGCTAGCCGGATAAAACGGCCATAGTTAGGCGATGTAGTTGGCTCTCCATAACTCATGTTGATGAGATCGCACTTCATCTGTAGATTACCACATTATGTCAACCAGTAAGTCAAGACCTGAGCTACTGCAATTATTTCCAGAAAAAAGGAGTTTTACAACCAAATATGCCTTAAACGACTGAACCCACCACCTACAAAACTATCAGCTTCTGAACTGCAGGGTAAACGTTCACTTCAAAAACTATTCTGGATACAAACGTGTGACATCTCCAATAACAACGGAATGTACATCAAGAGGTTTACCTCAACTACTGCGTTGAGGGCGCGAACTGGACTAGTGCCCATCTCCCTTGAACCAAGTCGAGTGTCACCAATCTTGCAGGAGACGATCTGAGCACCTGGTGCTACTCCATTTAACAGTGGTTCCTGTACAAAAGCACCAGTGGTCATAGAGAATCAAACCTCTTGTCGAAATTTTTCAACATTCTCCACTACCTCAAAATACTGCCTATCAACAGTCGAAAGGAACCATTGTGCATATCAACGATTAGGTCATCCAACTTCATGAAAAATACAATTTGAAGAAAAAAAAGCATTTTCATATGACCCCACATTGGAAGGTTACAATACATAGTTTTTTAATGAGTCACGAGAATACTAAACATTTCTTCCAAAAGATTCATCGTAAGATCTGAAATACAGATACACATAACAAAAACAGTATTGTATCTGTTCAATACAAACGACCACAACTATCGGTAGTAAAGACACAAACCTGAGGATGGTGAGCGGCAGTGATTCCGGCAACATGTGTCCCATGAGGGGAGCAGTCAGTGACAATGCTGAGTACGTTTCCATTATCGAAAATATTTAAGACATAGCTGCAGGCGTCTATCTGTGTGAAGATCCCATATTTGCGCTCAACCCTGCAAAGCAGATGAATAACCAACAGGGTTAGTAAGAGGCCAGCTTTGAAAGAAAATTAGATCCATAATGAAGAAATATTAGTTGGACTATCAATAATCTTACTAGATGCTTTACGCCCTGTGAAAATTAACCAAATCACTCGAACATTATAGGTAAGTATACGATACATTCTGCTAAGGATTCCTTCAAAGCCATAGATACAGTGCACCAAACATTTAAATACCTGAAGTTAGTCAAAGGAATACAATCTGCTAGCTTTCCACGCCCTTTTTCCTCTTCCATATCTTGAGTATCCAATGCAGCCCTCCACAAATCCCCATCATGCCAGACTACTGCATCAATAATTGGTCCATTATCCTCGTAACTCTGAACCAAAGGAAAGAAATTCGTTGTCAACGTTCGAAAGATGAAGAAAAAAGTTAAAGACAAGGATCGCTTCAAGGATCACAACATGAAAATTTAAATAGAAGAAAGTCAGATGCAAAATGTTTTACGTCTGATTGTTTTTGTAGAAGATCAATTCGATTCTGAAGATCCTCGCGAGATTTCTTGAGCGATGGCTCAGTTGGGTGGGGATGCTTCTGTAGTAAAGATATCAAGCATGTAAGCTGAAAGATAATGAAGCTTGCACGAACCCTTCTTTGTGGGACTGTTTAAATCACAATGAATATTTTGTAAGTGTATCAGGAAGGGATATTCGGCATGCGTACCATTACAAAAGAGGGTAGAGGGCATCAGAGTAGGAGATATGAGAATGGTTCGGGCGGAAAGTTCTCCAGAGAATGTACTAGGCCCAAATTTTAGTGAATTACATATATATATATATATATATATATATATATATATATATATATATTTCTTACTATAATTAAATTAAAAAAATTTGAAAGGTTCTTTGGAGAATTTACTTCTTCCTCTCTCCTCTCCTATCACATTACATTCTTCAGAGATTTGTCACATGGAGAGTTCTCCTTCATTACAAGATTATTAAAAGTTAATTCCCCAATCTGATCTCCGATTTTCCTTCTCTGACGCCCTCAAACCGTGAGAAAATTCAGAGGAATGGCCAACAAATGTACAGTGCGGAGACCCACCGCATCAAAGGTTGTAAGTTGACGAAGTGCATCAGTTTGGACCTGGCGTTGCTTCTGATCCCACTTCTTTTTTCGTTCTTCCTGCATGTGAAATACCCGAAAATCGGTGAAAAGCCATGTAAGTAACAAAGTGTTCCGCTAAACAACAGAGACTCCTATAGATCAAATGCAAAATCTCTTGGTTTTCAACTTTTAAATGGAAACTTTTCAGTAAGAATCTACAAACAAATCAAGTCAGTGTTACTTGTAACCAGCTTAATACTAACAAGAGAAGTATATACCTTGAGACGACTGACGAGGGTATCTGTGAACAGCGAGAAAGCTAACTTGTAGCCCACCCTCCACTCGCCTGTTGGGTTTTTCCATTCTTTGTTTACTTGCAGCCGGGCTCCTAGGGGAAGAAAAATCCAGACAAAAATTAATTTCTATGCCTGAGTTAAATGTAAATGTAGCTAAATCGACGAATTTGTCTTAGAGGAACCTTTCAAAGACCTTTTTGTTTGAGGAATTGAGCAAGACTATCATTAAACATTAAGTCAACAAGCAATGAATTAACATTATTGACTTGAGCGTCACAAGAAAGTATCAAATCAAACTCAGCACCACGATGACGACAAAAGGATACTCCGTTCATTGTCTGTTGGATTGGCATCACGCAGAAATAAACCCTTGTTCTGCACAACTCATGAATGCAAGATATGGATTGGCCAGCGGGAAACCTGAAGCTCCAGTAATAAACCCGTCTGCGTCTGCTCTCACGACAGAGGAAGTATCCACATCTCCACTTCCAGTGCTGCACTTGGCACAATACCGAATATAAGAACTTCGCAGCGACGAGAAAATTCCAGTACTAAGGCCTGCAAACTAATTGAGACTCGGTCTCTTAGTTAACATTTAACAAATTCATTACCTTCTGCAAAGATGTAACACCAAATACTGAAATTTCCAGTAGAATTAGCAAAAGCTAACTATGGCTGACCAAGTTCCGTATTGAAAGATGTGAGGTTAGTTTGAGCATTCTCTCATTTACCAGTCAAGTATGTCAATGATCTTGGGCTTTCCATCTGATGTAACTTGCAAACCAGCGGCTGCTGGATCTACTCCAGAATCTGAACCATTAAAACATAATGCTTCAGCATATGATGGATTGGCAACCAACTTTTCAACACATAGCTATATTGCAGACGTATAACAATATTATTATCTTTGAAACGTAGTACAATGTACCAGAACTTACCAAATATCGCTATCTTAACACCCCTTCCGTCATAATCAGGATGCTCTTCAAGAAACCGCGTGACCCCAATCTCCTTTTTCGGCATCAACCCTGCTAGGAAGTGCGAATGTGACCCTGACAAGCTTTTCAGCTCTGTCGATCCTCCAGAAGAACCCATGAAGTCACGTGTATTATCGTCGCAGCTGGGAGAAGAAGCGTTCTGGCTTCCAAGAAATGAACAGTTTCTCTAAAATTCTTAAATACAATACTCCCGATTGGTTGAGACCAGTCGCCCCGCGAATCCTGCACCTTCAAATTCTTCGCTGTAAATGGTCTCAGGCTCTGTTGTGGAGAAAACCATAGACAACGGATGATTTGTCAAAACTACGACACAACACTATTTCAAAATATCAGTAACCAAATAATTTGTTATACTTAAAAATGGCTGAAGTCACAGATACTCGAATCTCAAGACACATGTTTCACATTCGTAGAATCGAATTCCACGTAGAATTGCTCCTTAAATAAACCACGTAATTCAAGATTGTATTTCCTTGCGATGCAACGCACCTACGAGTGCTACAGAAAACAACATTTGCTGGCTCTACGGGAAAACAGGGGCGGCTTTCAGAGCGACGGAACACGGACTATTGTACAAACTTATTCTATATCACGAAGCACTCTCATGTTCGCCAAAATCTGTGCCCATATCACACTTTGAATCCTTAAGGCTAGACCTAACTTAGTACACAGCACGCACTGGACATTCCCACTTCTTCTTTTTCCAACCTATATTTTCTAAATAAATCTGTACTTCGCACCTCTAATTGCATTGTGACTATACATTGCCAAACTCCTCTCTTCCAGAACTAAATTGAGTGAAAAATAAGAACGCTAGAGTAGATGCACTTCTAATATAGCACTGCGTGAGAAGTATACCCACAGGCGCCAGATCGTTTAGGTTCTGGATACGAAACAATGGAACCCTAGATTTTAGAGTGTGTATAGAGCTCGCTGAAGTAAGAACGTAGGTTGATTCGATAACCTGATTTCTCTTTTAAAATTAAGCGCGAACTCTGGTTTAGGAATCCATTGAAACTGAATTGCACGCTTCTGATCCGAAAATTAGAGCTCAAACGTAAGCTGGGAGCACAAAGCAGACCCGCAACAAATGTCATTTTCTCACAATCCAATGAAATGTGGCGAAGGATCAGCTCAAAGTCAAAGCTAGACCATGCAAAGAAGGCGACGGCCCTGATGACCAGATGAAGGCACGAGCTGGTCAATCACATCGTAGCTGCCTCACAACGGTCTCGACATTCGAGTGAGATAATGTCCATGCTCTACATTTACGATATACATTAAAATTCCTGTTCTATTCCCAAAAAAAAAAAAAAAAAAAAAAAAAAAAAAACTCCCCAACAAGTTTATATTCCCTGTTCGCCCTCATTTACCGCTGATGAACAAGAACAGAGGCAAGTTCCAGAAGAAAAACTCAACAGAGAGACGATATGGAGCTCGAAGTCAGACCCATTACTTAGAAATCACAACCCAGCACGGGACTTACAGTGATCGCAAAGTGAAAGATTCGCGGAGAGCATAGAATATCAAGAGAGCGCAGGGCAAGAAGCGGGAGGGAAGAAGAAGAAGAAGAATATGGCGGCCGGCACACACCTCCTTGCCTCCTCTACACTCTCTCAACCTGTTTCCTACCCTGACAAAGATGACAGCACTCTTGCTCACTTCGAAACTGGCCTGTGTCTCTTCCCAGATCCTATGCTATCACTTCGCCAGCTACCCTCGCCCTCGTCCCAGGATCTAAAACTAGATTCCTAAATTTTTATTCTCTTTTCTATGTTCTGAGATGAATAACATTGGGACGAGCACCAGGATCTCGATCGGGACACGTCGCAGAGGCTAGCACTTGGCGTCCTCTGAGTCCTACTGAGAGAACTTGGAGTAAGGAACAAAAGCTGTTTCGTCACAACATCATCAGGCAGCACCTTTTGTAGTCGCACGTCAGCTTCAGAAATTCGAGAACCTCGATTGCCTTACGTTTCGAGATTCCTTACAGTAAACGCCTCCCGGCGTGGCAGCGTGCAGCGGTGACCCACAAGCAGACTGCTCGTGGACATTGTGCATGAATTCCTCGACATTTTGATCATTCTAAAGAGTACTCTCTATGCTTGCCAGGTTGGATATGTCACTGCCATAGCCATCAGAACACTGGATTTGCTTCTGCAAGCTTACCTTTACAACACATCATATGGATGAAGTTTGAGTCGAAAAATCAAAGCTTTATTTGGAAAGCATGCAAGAATCTGGTCACATCTCATTATATGTGTCCTTTTCTGCAAAAGACATCGAGACCTAAACTGCGCAAAACATCACCAGAAGTCGCTACCACAATGACGACTTCCTCCATCGCTTTATTCTTATTGTTACGAATTCGGCAAACCAAAAAGAGCGGATAGAATAGCTGCTATCAGTTGCTATCCAGTTTGGTGTGTCCTTGTATGAGGAATCGTGCTCCAGTGTTCACCTGAATTGCAGAAACAACTCAAAGGCCTACCGAAGTGTGATTATTATCAGAAATTCAGATCGAAATACGCCTGCTGTAGATTTTAAACTCTGAGCAACAAGCCTCTAATCTATGTCTTGGTCCGACAGTCACACCTTGTACCTGTTGCGACCTTGTGATTATTTACGCCCCTGAAATCAAAAGATGTAACCAGTTGCAACCCAACTTCACGTGTTTTTGTAACAAACATGCCCATCGTCTCCGCAGCCTCACAAACTCCACAATTGCCTCCCCACACCTTGAAGTCCACAATTTCTACTAAGTGTCACCTTCTTGCTCAGGGGCACGTCAACGTGTGCCGATAAACAGTTTTCGTTGTCGTAAACAACATGCTGTATCCGCATCAGATTTGGCCTCCATTCCCTCAACGTCACAGACCGACGGTGCAACATATTTGTGGGGAAGAACCAAAATCTGAGGGAAGCTGCAATAATGCCAACAAACAAGGCCTCCTCAATCCATCACAAGTCCAAACTAGCACAACCTTCAAATTATGCTGGCGCAATGAAACAGCCCGCATGCGATGATTGTGCTGCCAGCCTCAAATTGATGCACCCGGAACCCTGTTCCACACACTGTGGCTGGAGGCGTTGAGATCGTTGGGAAGGCCGACAACTTCCGGCGTTAAGGGGTTCGAGCCGCGAGGATGGAGGGCTATAATGGGCTGACGGCAAAGAGGGCAGGTCAGCAGACCTCCCACACAAGAGAAGCAAAACAAGTTGTGACCACAGGGCTGCAATCCCACCAGATCTTTATCAGCTCAACAAAAGACACGCCACGCCACGATAAAGCCTGATGATTGTCAGCTATTGATGCATCGAATTGATTTGTTGGTGAAGGTGAGGGAACATACCATGAGGTGAACACTGGCCTGATGTTCAATGCAAACAATACAGAGGCTGACATCGGCATTTTCCTGCAAGGGAGAAGCCTCATACAAGCTGCTCTCCGGGATCTTACGAGCAGCACCCCAAGGAAAATTCGGCAGACTGTCACGTAGAAAGTCATTGTGAGGAAAATCAAACGGCGTGCAAGGGGTGGCGTCCATGAATATACAATTGCTATCTGCATCGGATCTGTCTTCTGTGGGTGAAATTGGGAGTGGCAACCCGCCATCCCCAAAAAAGAACAAGCTAGGACCGAAATGAAAGGCAGTCGATGCAGCAGTTGATTGCTGACCCCCGGGGGAATCTGAGGTAGTTTCTGGCCAAAGACCGTTGTTCTCGATCTGATTGTTTTTGTGATTGAGCAATTTCTGGTCTTGGTGGCCGTGGAGGTGGCTGGCGCTGTCATTGTTTTTGCAATTGCTCATGTTGGAGTTGTTGTTATTGTTGCCCAATGACCGCTTGCGCTGGAGCAGGTGCTGCTCGAGGCGAACTTGCTGCAAAGCCTGCTCTAAGGAGGCTACCGACTGTTGCAGCCCGTGATCGAGGAGCTCAAATTCCGACACGAACTCGTTGGAGCGATCCAAGTCGGGGCTCTGCAACCCTATCAGCTGTCTCTCAACCTGCGTACATAGGATCAAGACAACAGTCTAATCATCTCATAATCCCAGGTCTGTGTCTGAGCGTCTGATGAAACAATGACGCGTACTGACGATTTTAGGGTCCATACATGTTTTGTGCTGCGAGGCATCACCTTGGGTTGCCAGTCGAAGAAGACTTGCGATTGATGTCCAACGTCGCTGTGGTCCTGCCCACGGCAATCCACTGCATTCTCCCCCTTCACAACTTGCCCCTATGGTTGATCAAAGAGCCACAAGTGCCAAGTTCATGTTTACGCTCCCAGCAATTACGGACGCACCAGTGCGAAGTCATGGCCAACTTGGACACCGAGAAGTTTCTCGATGCTTAGAACAAATCACTAAGAAGAATGTAGCAACCGGGACAGCGTGTGTGTGAATTTGCTCTCAATTAAGCACTAGTCTTCTAGTTTACAAATTGCAGTTTCTGCCAACGGTGTAGTACCTGAGATGCTTCGAGCAGAGATATATGAGCCTGCTGTTTCTGTTGTTGAGCAGCCACGGTTTGCGCTTGGTGCTGCTGCTCCTGCAAATGTTGCAACCAGACATGGTGCGGAGGAAACGATGCAGCGGCCGTCAAGTGATTTTTAAGCTGCAATCCTGGGCCATCTTCTGCCTTCGGTGATAGCTCATTGCCGTTGTTAGCGAATGCTTTGCGTGGTGGTGGCTGGTAATAAAATTCCACTCCGTTGATGACATGTTCCCGTTGCACGAATTCCCCACGGCGCTTGCACTCGCAAAGATCCTTGTACTTGACCACGGCTTGTTCAATTAATGCGACTGCTGTCTGTACCACAGCCTTCTTCCCTTGAATACGGAACAACCGAATGGGGATTGAATCCGGCCTGATTGCAAAACCCAAAAATGTAATTAGCCAACATGGTTTGTTTCCCTCACGACCCGGTTGCGCATGCAAGTCTTCCATCGTTAAGAGGGGAGTAATTACCGGCAAGATTCAGTCCACGATTGCACGATTGCGCCTGTGACTTGCCCAATCAACCTGGCACTGATTCCCCTGGCTCCGATCACAAACCCCGCTGCCAAGAGGGTCACTCTCATCAATGCTTGTGTCCCGGCGGCCTGGTAGTCAGTGCTCAACACCCGGTGATCCTCCAAAGGCAACATGGATTGCCCTCCAGCCTGGCCATCAGCAACGGCACTGCCACTTCGAGGTCCACGAGCAAGTCGACGCCGACTCTCAACAGCTGCTCCCATGCTCTGCTTCTGATGTTGCTTCTTGGTTGTAGAGCCTTTACCCACCTGGGTCTGAAGTGTCGCAAAAGCATCATATAATCAGCTCATGCTCGTAGGCAGACATGTACTGCAATTGATATATCGCTGGCAGAAATCTTGCCAAGTATTCTAGTACTATGAGAAGAGAGAAGAGAATTATTCGCTTGTTTAAGTCTCATAAACTAAACGCTCAGATTGTTGGGAGAAAGATGTCACGTTGTTACAATTCCTAAAAAAATTGCACTCCCATGCTACAGTTAACAGAGTTCAAAGCTTGCTTGCTTGCTCTATTCTCTCCCGACACATATATATATATATATATATATATATACACCCCCACATACACATGATGAATGAATGAGTGAGGGAGGGAGGGAGTGAGTGAGATAGTTACGCTTGCTCTGGACCATGTTACTCCATGGCCAGTTTGATGGCTGCCGTCTCTCTCAACCAGCTTGGAAGCCAGAGGCCTGGAGAAGTCCCACGAGGTGGTAGGAAGGCCATTATCAATATCTGGAGGAAGCCGCTGGCGCCGAGGCGGTGAAGAGTGTGAGTCAGCGATGTCAGCTCGGCTTTGTTCAAGTCTTCGCAGATGTTGTTGGTGGTCTACCAGCGCATGATCAACGTCCTGCAGGAGGGTGGGGGTTAGAGCAAAAGTGTCATGCATGAGGCACCCAAACCCATTAAATTGTACCGCACCACAACTTCCACTCTTTCCACACCATGACTCTCTGGCAATGGGGCGTGCACACAAGCCAGTTTCTGTCTACCTTAGCCGGATTGGATCTGCACTGGCGAACTACGCGCGTAACAGATCTCAGTACTCGAACTGTCAATTTCAGATCTCGCCAACATAGACCGCCAATGGTCCTGTTTATTGGGCTGGTAAGAATACCTATCGCACTGATGAAATTTAGGCACCTAAAACAAAAACAATTGGCGAGGTCTCTTCACATGACTTGCAAGTATGCTCGTTTCAGACGGTTCAACCCAATAGAAACAACGGACAGTGGATAGGGAGTGGATAATTTTAGAAAAAAATATGAAGAAGTTGCGAGAACATCTGGCTCTTGAAAGATGCGCAGAAAACATGCAGAAGGAGCTTGAGGGGAGCACCGAGCGCCGTGAGTGACGGTCTTGCTCCTCCAGACCACCGCGCAGCTTGAGGGATCGGCTAGCTTGCACTTTATATGGTTTGAGCTTCTTGAGCGACCAGCCACTGTCGGATGCAGCATCGTGAGTACATTCAGTAGAGGCAGACTCCATGGATCATCATCCTGCATATAGCTCCAGTACCTTCCCCCTGACAACAGATCACAAGCTTGAAATTCTTCATCATAAAAATATTGCTACATTGATCCAAATCTTTACGTCCTCCCCACCCAAAAATCAAAATAAACAAAAACACAAATAAACAAGACACAAGCGATTGGTTCGCAGGTACCATCACAAGCTTAAGTAACCTGCGGACCGGCTGTGAAAATCTCTTACCTTGTCTATTCACCCAACTACTCGTGTTCATTCAGTGATTGCTCGTGAACGCTACCAATCCCAGGCAGTTACAGCCTGTAGCACATTCAAGACAGTAATCTGATTCTTAAGCAATGCGGAATGTGGCAACATTTCCAGGAATTCCTCTCTCTCAACTTACAATCTACGTTGCGTGACGTGATCGATGTGACTGAGTTGCTCAATTTGCTCAAACCCTTGGTCTTTCTTGCTCTAACCCTTCAACATGTCGTCAGTTATGTCATACATGCCAGAGGTGGTGCGAGGTATCTCTCCCACGACTATCACCTATTTCGCTTAAATGTTTTAGTGACTCGTACAAACCCAGCTGAAGTCTTCACAAATTCTCTCTCTCTCTCTCTCTGATGTGCTCTCCTCCACGTTCAACCACCATAAAAATGAAAGTAAAACCATTTCTCACGTGGGTATCACAGTGTGTAGCAAAATTGTTTCGACAATAATTCAAGCTCCATTGGCTAAGGATTAGAAGCTGCTTCAGTGTACGTGGCGACCACTTGTCCCTCGCGTGAAGAATGGAGGTGCATCTGTCGGAGATTCACTAGGAAGTTACATTGTTACAAGCTCCTTGTCTGTGTGCTATTCAGTTCCTTAAAGATCTGGCATTGGAACCCTTGCAGTGTAGCGGTGACAACAAACGAGGGCGAGAACAGTGCCATTGACGGTACAGTGGTCAGAATTGTGGTTGTACCTCGGACTGGGTAACTGCCGCATGCAACCTGGTTCAACGGAATCGGGCAGTTACACCCCAGTAATCTGCCCCTCTCCATTCCTTGTTCCTCAACTGCTTCAACCCATTTCCAACTATTGATGGATCCGTTGAAATGATCGTAAGCACCGCCATTCACCGTCCGGTTCTTGGCATGGCACTCATTGAAGAGGCCGAAGTATTCCACGTAATCGTAAATGTTGCTGGTCGCTACCAGCTCCGACTTTGTTCGAAGACCACCGACTAGTAAATTAGACGAATTGGGCTTCTTTTTGCATTATAAATAATTCCTAATCGGTGTAGCAAGCAGTAAAACTCCGATAGAATGTTGTTTAGTCACCAAAGTAGGCAATCCGACCTAGAACAATGCCGGATGTGGTCACAAACTGTCGATGGAATGCAAACTTGCTCGAAGGATCACAGCAAATGAGTTTGGAGATGGTGATAAGTATACTCCAACAAAGATACGACAACAGGGCCAATCGACGGATACGTCAACCCCTTGTTATGAGCGTCGCTACCAGCAAATAGTTTTTTGCCCAAAGGGATAGTGTGGGGTTCATTTACAGCCCTTAGAAATCTTCTCTACCTTGACTGCAACAACCTACACAAACCACTGCAAATGGCTATTAAACCCATTTTTTTGCTTCGTCTAAGCTGTGAGCCCCCCACCATCATCTCAAACTTAAATTGCATCCTCGATCGCACCGAAGCATGCGTGCAGCGACAGGTAGAACCGACAATCACACTACACTGCAATCGGTTAAAATCAACGCCCTAATCTCACCTACGACTTCAAACGATGCAAGCTACTCCGCCTCCATGAATTGAGTCAACCCAGTGGGCACTCTTTCCTCCACAAACCCACGAAGAAAACCACTGGCTGATCATCGAAGATGAATTGCAAAGGTCGCAGCCGTGCTTCCACGGCATGAAACAGCGCAGGTGTGCATGAAATTGTGTGTAACGAAGGGGTTAGAATTGTGGGGAGGAGGTGTTTACAGGGCGTTTGTGGAGATGCAAGTCACAACATCAGGGTGAGGGGTCGATGGGTCGATTGGCAGTGAGATGCGCTTGCACTAACCTGGCGACGCTCAACTCCTGCGGCGACAGTATCATATGATCTCGCATGATCCCAAGCAACTCCGATCCATTGTGCACATCATTTTTTGAATTTGCATTGTTTAAGTACCAAAGCATTCACCTAAAGACGACACAGATGTGAGTTTTCAGAATAAGTAATGTGCAGTACACGGCCATTGCTCAACAATTTTCAAATGAAATCAACATGTTATCTATCTTTTTTATGTTTGTATTTTTCTAGAAATTCTATGATAATCCTTATCAACGTAACACTATCACTAGCAGTAGACTAGCGCGGCTGAAGATCAGAATCAATGCACTGAAACGCAACGCCGCACGAATGTCAGAAGCCCTCGTCGTTTTCTAGCGCAGCGAGATGGGCAGATTCAGCAGACGACAGCGATTCACACTGGGCTGGGCTTTCTGTGAGGCTCAATCCATCGCCGCCATGAGATTATCTGCGCCCGATAGCCAAAACCGAGGGCACGCACAAGCATCACCAGCCTGTTTCAAGGGGCAACCCAACGCCTACAGCGAAAAACCATTCCAGGGGAATGCATCTGACGTAGTGTGTGTTTGCAGGGAATGCCGACGACGAAGAAGGGATACACCACCATGGATCCATTTCCACAGGCCCTGAGAAGGTGAGGGGATGCAGGGAAGGAGATGAGTAGCGCTGAGTGGGGTACCAGAAACATCACGTAGACGTGAAGCACAAACCTGCAGACAAAACGGGGGCGTAACGCGTGATCTAGAGCATCGGCCATTGTTTGCTGTCAAACGGGCAGAGCTTTTGGTTCCACCTGCTTCAATGTTCGAATAAAATCTTTTTCATGTTAATTTGTACACAATTTCTTACAGCAATCTCAAACGTGTCACCCCTCCATCCTCTGAGTCCTTGTACATCTTCGCACCATGTGATTCAGCAATAACCGCTGTGTTTATTCAGATACCGGAATAGACACCTGCCTTGTTACCTACTCATAGACGAGAATAAGTTTGCTGTCGACACGGCGAAGTGAGAGAGAGTCACAAAAAGTGTTTCATTGTTTGTTCATGAGAAAAATTGCGACTGCCACAGCGACGGAATGAGATTGAACGCCCTGACGGCACCTTCAGGGACTCGTCGATTCTTACCTGAGAGGCAACAGATTGTGCTGGAACTGAATGAACAAACTGATTCTACCGATGACTGAAGCTCCTTCTGAGCACGATCTCGCATGAGTAACCTGCTAGAGCAATGTGATATCACACGAAGAAATCCACATTCAAGGAATGCCAGTGTCTGAGTTGACGGAACTGCACATCGATGGCGAGCTAGATTCCAATTAGTGAGCTCCGAATCCCAGTGAGTGCCATTGACTGTTGCACAATTCTAGTCGATGTTTATACTATCAACAACTTCAATGTGGATATTATCAACAACTCTGCACAATCACTATAAGCAATCACCGGTCTCAAGTTTTGCAGTTTTCTTCGACAAGACCCCGGTTTTTGTCGGCAGGTATGTGAATCTCTCTACTCCGAAGTCTGATTTTGTGCAAAATTTGGGTAGACTGGAAATTTGAAGTATGGCTGCACTTGGAACTATGGGACTTCATAAATTGTACAGTTGGAAGATGGTTCAATTCTATTTGCAAATAGTTAGTAAGTTTACTTGCTTGCAAACTAATGATGTTATCATGTTCATACATAAATATGTTTGGAAATTACAGTTAATGTTTCCCAGTTAATTAATCTCCCAAAAACTAATAATTTTCAATAATTAATCAAAATTTTGGGAGTTGACTCCATTTTATGATGTAGAAGCAAGCAGCTTAGATTGTAGGACCTTAGCAAGAATTATTTCTATCCTGCCTTGAATATGCCACTTTTGATGATTAATAACCTTTGATAAATAATACTTTTTCTTACAACAAATGTTATTAATTAATGGGAGGAACAGTGTATTTGATTTCATATTTTGTATCATCTCTTTGGATTTATGTGGCATTATACATTTAGTTTTTTTATTTGAAACATGTATAAATTTGAATTTATTTTATATAGTAGTAAAGTATTTTTTTTATTACTATGTTTTTTTTAAAAAAGTGTTGATGAATGTAATACTATAAATTTAAGAGTCAAAGAAACAAAATTTGAAAAATAAAAATTTAATAATTACTTTACTATT
Source organism: Physcomitrellopsis africana (assembly GCA_036785485.1). Taxonomy (NCBI): domain Eukaryota; kingdom Viridiplantae; phylum Streptophyta; class Bryopsida; order Funariales; family Funariaceae; genus Physcomitrellopsis; species Physcomitrellopsis africana. The sequence goes on along the minus strand of JAWRVF010000021.1, from coordinate 227,973 downwards.
ATTAAAATTATTTATTAAAATTTAATAATTTATAAAATAATTGTGAAGGCAACGTTAATGATTTATTTTATACTAATAAGTATTATTTTGACTTATTTTATACTAAATATAAAATAAAATTCTAATTTTAATTATTTTTATTACTAATAAGTTTTTATATAATTTAAATTATAAATTTAAATATAAATAAATCTAAATATTTTAAAACTCTCTATTATAATAAAGTAAAAATTTGAACATATTTTTGATGTATCATGGAAAATTATTTTTTAAATTTAGTTAATTTCTCTATTCAAACAAATACAAGTAATTTTTTTATATTTTACAAGTAAAAATAAAATTAAAAATTTAGCATAAGATGACTAAAATAATTATTATTTAAAATATCTCAAATTTTTATTATAAAATGATGATATTAAAATAAATAAAATATATTTAATTAAAATTTTGAATAATGGATTGTTTTCAATTATAAAAAAGATATTGCTACTACCACTACAATCTACCACCCACCATGCATTATATACTATGATACATTTTTCTTAATTAACATTGTTGTATCAAAAGTTGATTACACCTACCCACAACTTTCAATTAGTCATGTTGGTTGCCACATCTTTAATACTTGTAATAAAATAGATGAGTCCATGAGAATGGATATGAAAGCAATAGACATTTTTGTATTGGTAACAACAAGTATTGAGGGATTTGTCTTGTAGCAAAGACACGTAGTAGATAGGTCACAATTGGTTTGATGACTTCATCATATTTTTGGTGCCAATGGACCGGCCTTTTAGATGCGATAGAAGTAGATTAGTGAAAGTTGGTATCTAGCATGTCTAAAGCTACACAATTTGTACAAACACAATAACTTGTTGTGCATGAGACTAATGGAGGTATTGATGTCCAAGCTAACATGACATTGAAATTTTTGAACATGGTCACTTATATTGCTATGCACCACCTATTCTACAACAACATCATGCAGATGCTAATGCAAATGAATAGCACTAAACGAGATAGGTACGCCTTCAAAAATGACAATTGTATAGATACTTGATAAGCCCATTGTCTATTTGAAGGTATCTATATCTACTAAAAGCAATGTGCTAGCAATCACCAACTATCTTTGAGCATGAAGTAACTTCAATGCATAATGCGATACACACAAGCTCAACAAAAAGCGGCTTATATAGTGTGTGTGACACAATTATGTGTTCCCTTCCTTAAACTCAGCCGCTTGATGAATAAGTATGTGCTCAATATTTCCTTTCACAATGTGCAGATCGCTTGTGGACACCTAGAGGTATGCTTGGCAATAGCTGCCAAAACCAGAGTGCCTGATAGCACAAACTATACATACTAACCCAGCTTTTTAAGTCCGGCCTAAGTAAATTATTATGCTATGACTCAAACTCCCATCCATTCTGAACTGTATTCTAGCATCAGTACAGCATTCCAGTTGACAGTGCAACTTGCGATACATGATTTGCATCTTTCCACATCACTTAGTTGAAGTTTCAGTCTGATAAAATCATTGAGCATGCAAAACAAGACAAAAGACACGTACATCTGAGATATCCTATAATGGTACCCATTTTTCTGTTCCAGCATTCCAGCATTCCAGCATCACTGTGCACGATACTCATAGACCTGCACAACAATTGGGTAGCATGCTCTAAACCACGAGTTGGTCAGAATGCCCTGAACCATAAAACATTCTCCAATCTTTATCCTCGACCACACTCCATGGCACCAATACCTGTTTAACTGCAGCTGCAGCAATCGTCAAACGAACGATGTGCTCGAAATGTATAGACCACAGTAAATACGGAGGATGGCCTGTAATTCGCACCTCACACAGTTCTCTGATGTGTGATTCTCAATATTATGAAATTAGTTACCACTCTTGGTGTTCTTCAAAACATGGCTCACTATTCAGTGTTATGAAGAGAGAAAGAGAGTCGTGTGTTTCAATACCAGGTTACAGTCGATGTGCAAAGCACGGTTGCAGGAGAGCTCGACCAGGTAATCCAAATCTGCTGATTTTGTTGCACATTGAACTTGACAGTTGCGTGCAGATTTTATTTTTAGTATAAAGTCAAACTGGTAAACTAACAATTACAAGTGCATCACATTAACAATACACGAATGATGTTATGTGATGCGGAGAATAACCACATGTGGTACTAGATTTGATCAAATAAAATAACAATGAGAAACTCCACCTGAGTATTAGCACTAAAGCACCAATACGCACTTCAAGAAGATGTTGAGGTTAGACATGTCTCACCGTAGCTACCTTACAGTGGGCTTACTGTTAACGAAATGATCGACCAGAAAGAAAACTAATTTAAGTATAAGTAGCTTATCCAATCTAGGTACTTTTCTTTTAAAAATTGAAGTGACTCACAAGTGAAAATGTTGAGTTCAAATCTCCACAGACTATAACAAAGACTGACAGAATAATACTTTTCCTCTTCATTGTCGATGCAAGCTTTCTTCTGGCGACTAGTCTCCCATGAAAGGACCAACAACTGTGTTGGACGCAATTGCAATTCATCAGCAAACAATATATTATCGTCATAAATGCCAGCCTACGCAATCATTGGCTTTGCAAGGATTTTTGCAAACATTTCCTCTATTTTTACGTAAGTTCTGATCGTCACAACATCAGTTTACGACATCAACCAAATGCTTGATGTGACTACATGACCTTAGATTGATTTGGCCAATAAGAAGCACTATATCACACAAATAGCATATTCTCTCCCAATTTCCAATCCTTCATTTAGTAATACACCTACATAAAACAATGTAATCAGTCTAGTATAATAGGCGAATGTTATGAATACTTAGACAGAGAGAAAATGAACTTGAATACATATTTGTCAAAATAATACAACATTTTCACTTGCAATGCCCTTGCACCATCTCTCACAAGCTGGCCTCGTTTTAGCAGCAGACAGATCCCTGCGTATTAAAGCAAGTACAAAAACCTATTTCTACATGCTGAATTGAAAAGGTTCAAATTCCGGTTCGCGTCCACCAGTGATTCCTTTCCATCAGTGAATACAGCCATCAGATGCACGGGCTTAACAAGCCATGATAATACGAGACACGGCTTTGAAAGAATAATAATTTTAGAGTTCTCTGTAGAAATTGAAATTGATGAATGTGTGTTCTACTTGTTCTACCAAGACATCAGAAACCTAAAATATTGTCATGAAGCACAATATATACATATATAGATAGATAGATAATTATAATATATGTGTCTGTACGTGCGCGCCAAAGCATAGACCAATGGAAAGGAATATTCACCTAAAGACGATGCAACATGGTGCCGGAATCTCTGGGGCGTTCTTGAAGCTCTACTCTGCAATCACGACCGTAGTTGCAAATCAAGAACCTCTCCCTTCAACCATTCCTCCACCATCATCCGACACATAACTCAAAAGCATTCAACTTTAAAATACAAACAACCACACCATGAAAAGAGAAAAAATCTGCTCGGAAAATACATTAGTTGTTAAATTACCAGCTGACCCCAACTTGCTGTAGTTGGACCGATCCCTGGCTAGACCCGATAAATCCAACAAGTTTGTTGTGGCAAACACGCAGGACACGAGTACGCAGCCAGCGCAATGAGCTGGACCTCGCCGAAACCCTGAGAAGGACCGTTAACCACGTCTACGACACGTCAGAAACCTGCGAGAAGAATGGATTGAAGACAACGAGCAGGAGACGCGATCGAGGTACGAGCAGCAGCAAATGGACTTGGGGAGCCAGGGAAACAAGACGCTGTGCACGGGATTGCAGCAAAAACGCGACGACGTCTGAGCGAACCGTTGCTGCCTCGGAATGTACACCTGGCGGTCGACACGTCGGACTCGCCGACCACGTCAGCGTCCTTTCCGACCTTTTAGATTAATTATTTTCATCCACTGTTCATTATTCTTGACTGACATAGAGAAGAGAGAACAGTGATAGAAGAGAGAATATGTCACTTTGAGGATTAAAAAAGTCCTATGGTCTGATGAAACCCAAGGTCAAATTCTTTCCATTCTCGAACTTGGGAAACTTAGATTTACACTAATCCTTTTTACTATGTGTCATAACAAAGGCAAGAATAAAAATGTGTAAACAGTAAGTGGAGTGAATCTCTGGATAGGTATTTGGGTTTTATAATGGGCATGTGATTCGATGATTGTTCCACCCGTTGGGAATTAACGTACATTTCAACTGGGTTCCATTCTAGAAGGTCTTTATAGTATCATTTTCTTGTGGGATCACATTGGAAGTGGTTTTATATTAGTTTATTGTTTAAAGTATCCATGAGATATTAATGATCGTTAGTACCATGGAAAGGAATCCTTCAAACTGGGGGATGTGGCTCGATTTGGTGGATGATTGGCACCCTCTTCCTATACTAAGTCAACCCACCTGGACCCAGCCAACCCCAGGCCAGGGACCCTGGAACCTTCACATCTGCTTCGGACCTGGGCTCCACTTCCTCGAAGCTTCAATGAAGTTGATGGATTTGGATTCTTCCCCCACTCTGTCCAATTTCGAAATAAGTTGTGTGTGTGTCAGCTTGCATTATGTGCATATATATATATATATATATATATATATATGTACAGACTGAGTTCTCTATTTTTCTTTCAAAAGATGGATACTTTTCTGAAACTACGCAGTACAGAGAGCTCATGTTTGTTTTCTTTATTTCTTTTTTCTGACTGTGTGATCTATAGTAAACACTACCGAGGGTAGCAAAACACTTTCTTTCTTTCTTTTAAATAAAATAGGTAGTGAAATATAATCATTTCTTGTGCATGAAGTGTTGGCATGAAAAACGAAATAAATAAAAATATCTAGAAGTACAAGGAACTGTATAAGGTGCAAAATGATTTTTTACAAGAATTAGAAATGGAAAATTATAGTGCATAAAAAAATCGTATTTTACAGTAGAGTCTGTGATGCATACATTTCACTAATCACCAGTTTCATATGATTAAAATAAAATAAAATAAAATAAACTAAACTAGATATTGGAATACATTCAAATACTAAACTAAACAACAAAATGTATACATACATACATATTAACATTCAATCTCTAACACCTCACTAAACACAATCACAACTTTCTAAGTGCAAGAATATTGGTTGTAAACATCTTCCAAAGATGGATTTTGTAACTCAATGAATCACTTCATAAAGACGCAGCATGACGTGCAGGCACAGGGAGCAGCCACGTGTACGGTCCGATGGGTGTGGAGACTTTACAGCCCCTGATAGACAGAATAGAGTGGATGAAGAAGAAGAAGAAGAGGAGGGAGGAGGAGGAAGGAGGAGGAGCAGGCGTGGGAGCACCTGAGACGCCAGTTGACGCAGGAGGGGGCGATGCGGCATAGTTGCACGACAACGGGGGAGACCCCAACCTGGAAGTCAGCGCGGAGGTGGGGACCATCGGATTTAACGAGAGAGAGAGGGGGGAGAGGAGGGAAGCGGCAAGAGAGGAAGAGGCAGGGAAGGAGGGAGAGGGATGATGGACGAAGAGAGCAGTGAGCGGGTGAGGTAAGGCAAGGCGGCAACAAAAAACCAAATGCGGAACAAAAAACAAGAAGTAAGTGAGAACTACCAGTGGAGCATCCAGCCCCCTCGTCTTTAGACTAACAGCCAGGCGTATGGCAATGCCGGGGTGGGCTGGTTAGCGGAAAGAAGGAAGGAAAGAAGGAAGTAAGGAAAGGAACAACAACCAGCCAAGCCCCCCTGTTTCCCCCCCGCTCCCCCCGGGCTTCCATGTCCCGCCATGGAAACTAGCAAAGCACGAGCACCCACAAAACGGATGCTAAGCTGCACTTCGCTAACTCCACTTTCCCTCATACCTTTCCTTTCCTGAACCCCCCATCATCTCTGACTGCCGCTTCCACACACCACCCGCCTACCCTGCACTTGCAACACCAGCCAGGGTTTGCGCAGCACAGGGCTCGGTCCTTATATACCCCCCCCCCCCCCCTCTACCCACCCCTTCGCTCTTTCTCGCTTGGACCACCTGTGCCTCGAGTCCCGTCCTCCGCTTCTGGCTCCTGTTACTTTTCCCAACCCCAACCTCAACCCCAAGTCCGACTTATCTTCTTCGCGACCCCAAACCCTAGACCACTTTTGCCTCTCTCGCATCTGGATGTAGCTCCTTGGCGTGGCTCCGTTTCTCGTGCGTAGTGTGGGTGTTGCAGGCGAGTGTCAATGTGAGGTTATTGGGTGCGTCTGTGTCTCCGGACCAAATTTCGGAACGGGTGGGCGCTGGGTTGGAGAGAAAGAGGCCCGATTTTTTTTGGGTTGGGAACTAGGGTTTTGGTGGAGAGGTGGGCGGTTTGGGAAAATTTACAGGGCAATTGAAGGTGCGTAGGTGATCGGCGCTGGATTTTTGGGTCGAGGGAAGCGGAGTTGCACACTTTGGTGCTGGGAGTTGGGAGGCCAAGTGCAGGAGGGCTGGCAGTTCATTGGCGGGGATGAGAAGAAGTTGTGGAGTTTAGTTATCAGTTTTCGCGTACAATGTGGGCACGGTCACCGGAGAATGGATCACCCGCGCAGGAATATGATTCTCCGAGCCGGAGCCAGAGTTCCGGTGAAACCGACTCCAGCCAAGGTTTGCTTGTTTCAGTCAGCGCCACATACATATCTGCTTTTGGTTTGCTTGGTCGTAATTGTTGGTGTTCGTTACGGTCCGTGTTCAAGTTCCGCGATTTTTTTGGGGAGTTGGTTCCGGCTTTTTTTTTTTGCAGAAGATTTTAAAATATTTGTTTTTATTTTTTGTTTATACTTTTTTCAGATGATTGGCGGATTAATGGACATGCTGAACCGGAGGCGGAAAGACATGCTGTTATTAGGCCTGAAATGACACTAAAGAGGAAGAGAGTGCCCATTGAAGCATATGCAGGCTCCAATTCCGCCCCTAGACATGATGCAGACAGTAATGACGAAGAAGAGGAAGAAGATTACTACGATGATCGTCAGGATTATTACGAAGGGAATCATCCCGAACAGGGAGTCTCTTATCACGAACCTGCTAAAGTCTCATATCGTGAACAATCTGGTGGAGGTTCATATCCTGAGCATTCCGCAGGAGGGTCCGATCGCGAGCAGTCTCCAGGAGGTTCGTACCATGAGCATTCTGGAGGGGGTTTCTACCGTGAGCAATCTGAAGAGCCTTCTTATCGTGAACAATCTGAAGGGGGTTCTTATCGGGAGCTATCTGAAGAACGTTCTTGTCGTGAGCAATCTGGAGGTTCTGATCAGGAAAGAGGGTCTGAACGACCTCGATGGCATCATAAAACCGTTCATTTAAAGGATGTTGCATCAATTTCAAGTGGCATGGAGAAAGGGCCGGGTACTTATTTGGTCTTAGAGGATGGTGTCGAGTTTCAAATCCCTCAGTATTATGACGAGCTCGCTACATCCCTTCACCTTCCTCCCTTCAACACACTGCAAATTGAAGAGAAGGTTGTGTATGGTCGACTCAAAGCAACTGCTTTTTTCGCGATTATGGATGCTGATCCCTGGGCTCGACTTTGGCGAAAGCAAAATGAGATGGGGCAGTGTCGGGGTATAGGTTATGATAGGGACAGTAAACGGAGGTTGCTCGAGAAGAGAAGATTTGGTTTACAAGTGAGCCACTTTCGTCATTGTGAAAATAATTATTATCTTCTAGTGTTACTCGACTAGTATTTACGCTCTTAATTATAATTTTGATATTTTCTGGTTTTGTAAAGGGTGTCTATATTCAGTTTTTCTAATGACGCGTCATTTGAGCCTTAGGTAATCGACTCAAGCGTTGTGATAAACCCGCCGCCGGTGGAAGATCCTGACGAAGATTTGGGAGTCCCTTCCGAGGTTGGGTCTTTGGACGAATCTCTAGTCGCGTACCGTCAGATATCAGTTGACAGTGGTCAGACCAGACGATGTGAAGTGAAGATTCTCGAACATGGCGACGGCTATGAGGTATTGTTCCAGGTGCATCAACTTTTGAGCTTACGTCTGCTTTTTTGACCCCCAGAATCTCGTTTTACTCAAAGTGACAATTGGGGTGGTGTGAAACAGCTCGTGGAACGGAGAAAGCAGAAGATTGAACCTGTGAAAAGAGACCCGCTGGAGGTAGCATTAGAGGATTCAGAAAAAATCGGAAAATATTGGGTGAATTTGGTCAGAAAAGATTTACCGAAGCATCAAAAGTATTTTGCAGCTTGTTACAGAAAGCAGATACAAGATGTAAAGCGAGTATCGGAACTTTGTCAAAGAGAGGTAATGTATTGTGCGGCAATAAGATATTTACGTCGATGTGGTTGTTATTGTCGGAGTGATTTTGGCTCATCCTCTATTTCCAACATTTTAGTTCCAAATCCTATTGTTTATTGCATAATCAGCTTCATAACGTCGCTTTTGTACGTTTTATTTGAGTAACTATTGGGAAAACAACGATCCTAGATTTGTGCTGGAATGTAGTATAGTTTTTTGACCTTGATATTTGGAATTTTTAGGTTAAAAGTCGCAATATGCGGTCATTGAAAGTAATGAAAGCTGCTCCCACCAGAACGAGGAGGTTGGCTCGTGACATGATCATTTTCTGGAAGAAATGGGATAAAGAACAGGTCTGTTTTTCTAGCGCTCTTTACATATTTATGTGTATAGGCTTGGATGTGTACTTGCATCGTCCGTCATGCGGAACGAAGTCTGAAATTGACTCAAGTACGAACGTGAGTGATATCTTGCTTTCTTTTATAGGTTTTGAGGAACAAGATTGTGAGTGATTATGATCTTACTGATTTCAGATTTTTTATTACCGATCAGTAGTAATAAATGATTGTGCTCTGCCGTGGGCACAATAGTATGTCGTTCGAATAAAAGTGTGTGTGTGTGTGTGTGTGTGTGTGTGTGTGTATGTGTGCGCTGGCGCGTGTGGTCATGTTTTACATGCAGTTTTTTTTAACTAGTTAATTTTCGGTTTCTAACTTTTTGTGTGAACAGATTGAAGTTAGGAAAAGGGAAGAGAAGGAAGCTGCCGAAGCTCTTAGACGGGACCAAGAGCTTCGGGAAGCCAAACGCCAACAGCAGCGACTCAATTTTCTTCTCACCCAAACGGAGCTCTATAGCCATTTTATGCAAAATAAGTCGTCCGGAATGCCTGTTGCACAAGCTTCCCAGGATGCACTGCGTGATCTTGATAAAACTGTGGCAGAGGGGGAGGGTCTAGTTGCTACGAGTCCCGAATATGATGAAGAGGAGGCTGCTCTGAAGGAGGAAGCCGTGAGAGCAGCTACTTTAGCTGCTGCTCAGCAGAGAAATCGAACGAATGATTTTGATAGCGAGAGTGAGAGGCTTCGTACAGCTGCTGGTGGAGACGAGGCGGCTGGAGCAGAAGACATGGATCTGCTACACCCGTAAGTGCCAGTTACACTCTGGCTAATGCTTACCAATGCTTGAAGTTGTCGTGTATTTCTCATACGGACAAGGAGACAGCGAACGCCTCTGGAACTGTCGTCATCTGAATGGTGTGAATGTCTTCTTTGTCATTACTACACAGGTCTACGATGCCAACGACCTCCTCCGTCCAGCAACCCAAAATGTTCCAGGGTATCTTGAAAGAGTATCAGCTGAAGGGTCTACAGTGGCTTGTTAATTGCTACGAACAGGTCCGAACCCTGATTGCATAATTTGTTACGAGCTAAACTCATTTTTTTTTGTAGAGTCCTTTCTTGAATATCGTTTTTGATGTGCTGTTATGTTTCGTTTTGGTCTTATCACTTCTGAAGTTGTATAGATGTTTCCCCTTGATGTTGTTGTATAAACTTTGGAATTTTGCTGGAAGTTAGTTCTTTTGTATCGCTGGTCTATTGATCTTGTTTTGTTTAAATTAGGGCTTGAATGGTATACTGGCTGACGAAATGGGGCTTGGCAAAACAATCCAAGCTATGGCTTTTCTTGGACATTTGGCTGAGGTAATGACCTTGATTGCATCAAAATTGGCCATGTTTATTTCACATTAGGGTGAAATGATCTGATAACAGGAAGATGTTGTTATAACATTAAAGATAGATGTGGATTTTTTCAGAACGTAATCTGATATCTGGCAGTGAATGATAGTGGTATGCAGATATTGATGTTGGTAGTGTATCTTGGCTCGCAGGAGAAGAACATATGGGGTCCTTTCCTTGTGGTGGCCCCAGCATCTGTTCTTAATAATTGGGCAGATGAAGTGAACCGTTTCTGCCCGGATTTAAGGATTCTTCCGTACTGGGGAGCACTTAATGAGAGAATCGTTTTGCGAAAAAACATTAATCCCAATCGACTTTATCGCAGGCAAGATTAAGTCAAACTTACTCACTGATTAATGTATTCTGCAATGAACATCACACTGGTGCGACAAAGAATTAATAATGGGTTCTTGTGTTTACAGAGAGGCAGGATTTCATGTTCTAATTACAAGCTATCAACTTCTAGTCTCGGATGAGAAGTATTTTCGGCGTGTGAAATGGCAATATATGGTTCTTGACGAAGCTCAAGCGATTAAAAGTGCTAGTAGGTGAGTTGCCACCATCTAGTGGAATTTAACAGTCTCGTATTACCCTTAAAGTGAGGGCTCTGTACAGTATTCTATTACGTTTCGACCCTATGCTTGTGCGCTTCCAACGTGGTTGTTGTGTTGTGGTCAGGACCCTTATGTGAATGATCATTGAAAGGATTCCACAGAGACGTGCATTTATAGGCAAACACCTAATTGAAAATGCCATGGTTATAACCCATTACAATCACGAAAGAGCATTGTACTTAAATTTGTTTTTATCGGATTTTTACAGTCTGCGGTGGAAGACCCTTCTCAGTTTCAACTGTCGAAATCGTCTTCTTTTGACCGGAACACCCATTCAGAATAGTATGGCTGAGCTCTGGGCTCTTCTGCATTTCATCATGCCCACTCTTTTTGACAGTCATGATCAGTTCAATGAGTGGTTTTCAAAGGGGTAAATCCTGAATCTTTTTTCTTTTTAATTTCTTTTGTTTTTCTTGTGTGGATGTATTTGTGTTCAAATCTTATATCTTAACGATGTTATTTAGGTGGTTACCGGTATCTTTATTTTGATAAATGCAGATTCATTGTAACGTATGCTTAAAATGTGTAGCAGATGGGCAATGCAATTTAGAATTTTGGTTCGAAATTCTGATAGACGCCTGAATACTGCGGCATTTATAGGTTGTACAGAGTTTGGATGTTCCACTACTGCATAATATTTGTCCTCTTGTTGATTTTGTTATATGTTACGTGGATTAAAGTTTAGTGAACCTAAATTTAGAATTTTAAATGTATTTTATCTTATGCTGACGCTGACTCATAATTGTGCTCTTTTGACTAGGATCGAAGGGCATGCAGAGCATGGTGGAACATTAAATGAGCACCAGCTCACTCGTCTGGTACCCTCCGTTCCCATATTCTAGTCTAAGAGCAGAGTTCTGTCATATTACTTTGTGTTTAATTAGGTTATTCTGAAATCTGTTATAATTCACATATGAGACCTAACGCTTCTTTATTAGTAGATTTAGTCTAATTTTAGAGCCTTTTGCTGGTGCGAGAGACTGATTGTCGTATTAATCAATCAAGCTTGCTAATCCTTACTTCATTTCAACGCAGCACTCAATTTTGAAGCCATTCATGCTGCGACGAGTAAAGAAGGATGTGATTACAGAAATGACCAATAAGAAAGAGGTGATGGTTCCATGCTACTTGAGTTCACGTCAGCAGGCTTTTTATCGAGCTATCAAGAATAAGATATCAGTCGCTGATCTCTTTGGCAACGGAGGCCAGCTCAATGACAAGAAGGTCCTCAATCTTATGAATATCGTCATTCAGCTACGAAAGGTGCTTCTATAATTAATCCCTAGCTTCACTATTTCGAAAGTTGGTTACGACCTTTTCATGTATCGATAAGTTTGATTTCTGTAGTCCTTTTTCTATTTGATATGCGCCCTCTGGAAGTTATGTGCATTGGTATATAATCTACAGTCATGCAATTGTGCTGTTCTTAGATCAGTCTCTCATATATCTATTTTTTATTGTGTTGGTTCATGATAGAATAGGGTTACCTGTGTATTATTTATCGAGTTCATGCTATCTCTGAAGAAAATGATGTGGTATCCCGACTCAGGTCTGTAATCATCCAGAGTTGTTTGAGCGCAATGAAGGACAGTCTTCTGTACACTTTGCGGCTGTACCACATTCTCTTCCTCCACCACCTTTCGGAGGGTTAGAGGATGTTCATTTCGCCGGAGGTTATAATCCTGTGTCTTACAAGGTACTTGACTCTTTCTGGGTTTTATTTTCTTGAAGGTCATAGAGTTTTTACCAATGTATTGCTTAAGATTGTTTCTGTTCTCGAATTTGTGATGAAGAGCATTTAGTGATTACTTTCACATATTCAAGAGTGCATGTCGCATGCAGTTAGTCTGTGAAGAATTCTCCTTAAATGCCAAAGTCATGTTATAGAGTCTACTGACAGGCTCATTATATGTTTAGAACATTGTCCATATTTATTGGCAAATGTCTCGATACTGATATGTCGCCGTGCTTGGTTGTTTTGTAGATTCCTAAACTTTTATATAGAGATGGCATGCGCTGCTTGTCAACCGAGAGCTCTGGATCTGCACAAGGCTTCGCTGAGAAATGGCTAAAAGCTTGCTTAAGTGTTTTCTCACCAGAGAATGTGTACTATTCTTCTGTGGGGCATAGTAACAAAACTGATGTCGATGAGAGGTCATGTCGCAGTGGAGCTTTTGGATTTATTCGTATGCTTGGTCTTTCAGCTTCGGAAACGTCGTTCCTATCCAAGGCATCTGCTTTAGAAAGATGCTTATTCGCCTTACTACAATCAGAAGAACCACCCTCCGTAGAATGTTATGGGGACCTAAGCAAGCTTACTACATTAGATGATCAAAAACTAGATACTTACGGCCATGCAGCCTCAGCTGTGGAATGTTTGAAAACTTCTATTGATTTATTGGATGACGAAGACTGCGAGGATGCAAGGACAACATGTGTGCGAAGGATGTTGATGCTACCTAGCAGAGCAGATTTAAGAATTTTGAGAGCGAAGCATCCATCAGGTTCAGAATTGCAACCGTTTGAGTCACTAGTTGTATCACATCAGGATAGGCTACTTGGCACTACTGGACTTTTACGGTCTGTACGCAAATATATGCCACCAGTTCGAGCTCCACAGGTTTGTGATTCCACACTCTTAATGAACCAGTGAAAATAATGAGCTTTTTTTGGCATTTAGCTGTTGTGCGTTTCCACAACCTACCAAATTTCACGTTTTAACTTCTTTAATCCATGCCACTCTTCGCAACTGTTGACAATTGTTTACGTGTGCTAGCTCCAGTTGCCATGCTTCTGCTAACTAATTTAGGTAATTTGCTGCAGATCAATGTAGTGTGTTCAGATAGAGGGTTGACGCTACAACGGACGGAGGAGTTGGAGAATCCAATTGTTAAACGGTTCCTTGTTGGTTTTGCTCGGACTTCCGACAACGGGCCAGCAATGCCTCTTCCTCTATCTGCACCTATTGAGGAGAATGAAGTTCGTGCCCGTCTTATACAGCCTTTACTCGCAATACCTTTTCGGATATTTGGTTCGGCACCGCCATTACAGAGTTTCGATTTTGCAAAGATGCTCTCGGTAAGAATTTAGCAATGATAACATGAGGAAATTTTGTCTGTAATTTTGTGGTATTCTAATTTTTATCGTCTTGAAGAATATTGCTGTTTTCTCGCGATTATGTCGTTCTTTCTTGAATTATATTCTGTTGGTCTGTTATGTTTATTTATCGTCAAGGATCAATACGTCAGATTCGTATTTCCTATACCGGTTATTTGTCCTTCACTCATACAATCTAGTCGCTCATTTTCGTAAACAGGATTCGGGAAAACTTCAAACTTTAGATATTTTATTGAAGCGCCTCCGGGCAGGGAACCATCGGGTGCTTCTTTTTGCTCAAATGACCAAGATGCTCAATATTTTGGAGGTTAGTCTGTTCTCACTGGACCTGCATCTGGCTCTTCAATTCACTTTTCGTTGTTGTGATTCTGTTCAATTTTACGTTGGATCTCTCAAGTACTGGTCGCTCTGTCCTTCTGTATTTTAATAGAGGGAGTATTCAATTATCGAGGGAAGTTCATTTTGATGGAAGACATAGCAGACTGTACGTGTTAATGGTGATCATGCAAATTTCCAGGATTACATGAATTACCGCAAATACAAATACTTGAGACTCGATGGTTCATCCACCATTATGGACCGTCGTGACATGGTTAAAGACTTTCAGCACCGGTATGCAAATCTTTGTATTGTTTGTACATTGTAGGGTTTTTGTGTCTCCTGTTGTGGTTTGAACGACCTCCTGTTGCGTGCCATCTCTGCGTCTATCATGTGGGAGTCGTGAGATTTGTCTTATCCATGTTGTCTTCTAGCACTTCAAATGCAATAATCAGTTTGCACAGACGCTTTTGTTATGTGTGATAAGTGCTTTGCGTAAAGACGGATGCTCCTATGTGTGTGCAGGTCGGATATTTTTGTTTTCTTGTTAAGTACAAGAGCTGGGGGCCTTGGAATCAATCTCACTGCTGCTGATACGGTTATTTTTTATGAAAGTGACTGGAATCCAACTATGGATCTTCAAGCCATGGATCGTGCCCATCGGCTTGGACAAACGAAAGAGGTAAAACATCTTGCTCTTTACGATTTTTACTATTTTTATAACCTCCCATGCAATAAGTTCTTCCTTATTGATGCGAATATGCGTTTGGTGGGTTGGAGCAGGTCACTGTGTACAGGTTGATATGCATAGGGACGGTTGAAGAAAAGATAATGAAACGGGCCAGTCAAAAGAACACTGTGCAACAGCTGGTCATGACTGGAAATAATGCTTCGCAAGGTGATGTCTTGGAAGCAGAAGAAGTGGTGTCGCTTTTGTTAGACGATGCAGAATTGGAAGCGAAGATGAAAGAACAAGTCTCTAAACAAGTTGTAAGTTTTTCTCTTTCATGAGGCTTTTAGATTTTTAGATTTTTAGATTTTAATTAATTTTTTTATCATAGTATCATCAGCCGCTTCTTTACTAGCTTATATTTCATTGATTTAGGTTTTTTTATTTTTGTTCATTAGTATTAGCGGCAGACTCAAACTGGACCCAAATGATTTCTGAAGTGCTTGAAATGCAATGGGAACTTCAAATGTTATTGATTTATGTTGATTTCTCCTCTTCAAAGCTTAGTTGGTACTTGAGCAGTCGTAAAAGAGATTGACGAAGAGTTGTATTTGAACTGCAGGATAAACATGGGAGGCGGAAGAAGGGATGGGCTGTAACTGGTTCTTTGAAAGGAGTACGCCTAGATGCTGAGGGTGGTGGTGCCTCACTCGATGATGCCAACATAGCTTTTACAGACATCGTTGACAGTGGTGGGGCAGCTAAAGCCCCAGATGATACGCCAGATGCTAATACTTCGGTGGCCCCTGCAAACGGAAAAAAGGTTGGTTATGATAATGCTCTTCTGTCTCTTCAAAAATGCCATCTTTTGCTGGTGCTAAAAAACCAGAATGTAGGCAGTGCTGGTGTCTACAATTAGACGCATGTTCTTGGCCCTCATTAGATCAGTGGTTCTGTCATTCTTCTGTTCTTCAAGGACCAATTGCCCATCTTGGCCTTCGCATGTGTCAAGGATAAAATTCTGACAAACTTGTGTGTTTTCCTCTCAGAGGCGACGAAATGGAGAGGAAAAGCCACCAAAACCCCCCAAAATGCCAAAGGCTGCTAAGGAGGTCAAACCCAAAGCTACGAGAGCTCGCAAAGAACCCAAGCCTCCTAAGCCTAAGCCAGTTAAGGTACTGAAAGAAAGAAAACCTAGAGCACCTCCTGATCCTTCAGCCAGATCTAGACAGCGACCCAAGAAAGGGTCTTTGGGTCTCAGTGAAAATAATTCCCCATCTCCCTCTCTTGCGGGAGATGAATACGGAGAAGGATATGCTGGTTCGTCTGCTCTAGAAAATGGCTACCCGTTAGGTGGAGGTGAAAATCACATATTTAATGGCGATCGTGTAAGTAATTCTAGGCCAAGCACATGTAGCACTGATTCTTTAGAGATGGTTTAATATGCCTCGGCTGTGGTCATCTGGAAAGACTACCAAGAGAAGGCATTCTCGGTGAGATTAGCCACTACCCTGCAGCAGATTCTTAGTTGGAAACAGGTGGATTTCATTTTTGTGGATCACAGATACCAAGTGAAGACAGATTGCTGGAGGTTAACAGCCACAGCTGCTTTGGAGATCTACCCAGAGTGTCCTTTGAGCTTGTAAACCACATCATTCAAACCGAACAGGAGGTTTTTGGTGTCTGTTTCCCAGAAATCTCGTGTAACGTATGTAGTACACAATTTGGGGGTTGAGCTGCCCGTATTTTACAACGGCTGAGAAGGGTATTCGTGGCATCAGTGGGGCTACAACTCTGTGTTCACGCCGCGAAGGACAAGCGTAGGCATGTATGGAGGCAGTCGCATTAAGTTGGCCAGCTGGAGGAAAGCTTGTATTGAGCAGGGACATGTGAAATGTCTCCAGAAAGACCCTTGATGTTGTAGGGTTGATTCATCAGAGTAAATTTAAGACCATTTGTAAAATTTTCTCACTTAACACGCAATACTTGAGAGTATGCAAATCACTGAAATAGCCCACTTGTATGCGCCTCTATTGCATCACCTAGCTGTCTTATTAAACACATTGATCATCTTCAATACGCTCATTTGTCTTGTCTAAAATCTGTGTTGGGTTTTATCATTAGTTTAGGTTTCTGAACTCAGCACATTGAAAATGTAAAAACATTTAAAATTTAACATAGTCGGAAAATATTATGATTGTGTTCCTTTTAGACTGAAGAGTTTTTGTTTGTTGACCTATGTTATCAATTCATTCTTTCTAAATTGTAAACTATCCATGGAAGCTAACTTAAATAAAACAAAACTGGACTGTATCTTCAATTTTATCAACATTAATTTTTAACCATGTTGAACACAGGGCTTTCAAATCTTATTAGGTGTTGGTGTAAACGTTCTACTATGTGTCAAGCTAGCTGAATAGATAGAGAGATGGTGTTCATTTGCACATATAAAACACACAATGTTTTTGTTTTTGTTTTAAGCTATTGAGTTCTTTGATATTATGGTATTTTTTCACAAAAATAAAGTTGTTAATTAATATATTTATATACACGCATGTATTGAAATAGGTTGTTTATTCATTTTTTCAAAAAGCTGACATTGAAACAAATTATAGAAAGGTTATTGGAGTAGTTTAGGCACAATTCTTTGGAGGAAGTTTCCTCAAATAGGTTCTTAAAGATCTTGTGCAACAAATCAGTATAAGTGAATTATATAAATAGAAATAGGAATGAGACCACTGTTGGTCATGACAGTTTTTCTTTCATGCACAAGTTTGCAAATATTTGTGCATATCAGTATGATTATGTTTTTAACAAAATATGTGTTGGTATACTGACCTCTTGTTACTACTGCTTCTTATTACTCCTTCATGTTCTTCTTTGTCTTTGTATGTAAAAAAATTTAGGAAAAAATAAAATAAAAAGGGATTTTTTTTTCAATATAAACAAATTGGGAAGATTTGAGATTTAATCATATAATAAAAGTTTTATTTAACAAGAACATAAACTTTAAGTTTAATAGTTCTTTACTTACTTTCAGAAATAGTAATGAATAATTTTTAAGACATAAGTAGCCTTTGGATCATCAGTAGTACTGTTTCAAGAATATTCGAATTCAACAGAAATTTAATATGTAAAATCATGTGTAGTATACGATTTTAGTTGAATGAAGCACTGAATACGAAATGTAAAAAACCAATTAAAATTGTTTGTTCATGTGAGTATGATTATAATTATTTATATATAAATATATATATATATATATATATATATACATACATTTATAGTAGATCATTGTGGACAATGTAAAGCTCCTGTAATGAAAACCATAACTCTGTGCGTGCATAAGGAATGCAATTTGGACAACAGAAGCCCTCAATTTTTCATACAATTGTTTCTCCCAATCAAAGGCCTGGTGGCTCCTTCGTGAATACAAACGGGAACGCAAAAGGAACCACAAATTACCGTTCCCTTCAAAGCCTTGCATCTACGTTCATTTTCGATGCGAGATCTGACGGTGGGAGGTCGTTTTAGGGCTTGGCGCTGTGCTGGGTTTACTCGAGAGTTCGTCCCTCAGTTCATCCTCTTCTCAAGCCCCATCGCTACCGCAGAGCTGTTTCCCCGCGGGCTTGTCTCCATCGACAACCATGGTATGCTTCTGCTCTTTGTCATGAATCCCTTCGTCTTCTTTTGGAGGTGGTGTTGCTGTTCTTCTCTTCTCCGGAATGCATGGTGAATTGATTCTTGCTAGCTGTTTGGTGTTTCACTTTGTTCCGTTTTCGTGGTAACCAGTTCCGCACATACTGTTTTGCGAACAGGGTATCGATTTGAAGGCCGGTGGTCGCAACAAGAAAACCAAGCGTACCGCTCCCAAGAGCCAGAATGTCTACCTGAAGCTTCTCGTTAAGGTGCACCTCTAAATGTTTACAGCGGCGCCTTTGATCTTCGTTTCTTCTCTCTTTAAAATGAAACTTAGGGTACACATCCACTTCTAGGATGACTGATTGTAGTTGGAATCTTTTTCGGGGTGGCCTGCTGTCTTCCCTTGCCCTAGTTTGTTTTATTTTTGCTGCAATGTGGGATACTGTGTCCAGGCTGTAGTTCTCGTGTCTACTTCCGACATTGTAGTTGGATTAAGTCTTCGTACTATGTCCGGGGTTTTTCTTAATTTATTGTTGCCTTGTGCCACTAGCGCACTGCCCCTCGGATTAACTTGTGCGTGGTTTATGCGTATTAGGGCATTATAAGCCTGAATTCAGAGTTTAGAGAATGGCTGAATGTTTTACTAACAGTAGATTATATGGAAAATCGCTTGCAGCTTTACAGGTTCTTGGTCAGGAGGACTGACGCTCCTTTCAACAGTGTTATCTTGAAACGTTTGTTCATGAGCAGGACGAACAGGGCTCCTCTTTCTATGAGCCGCCTTGTCAAGTATATGACTGGGAAGGTAACAGTTCACGTTCTAGGTTTTTTGTGGCGCTTTATTGCATTTGTATTCAATGTTAACTGCTAGTGATGATAATTCTCGTCAGGAGGGAATGCACTTAGTATATGTATGGAATCTACGACGAGAATTGACGTTTCGTTCATTGCTCCTTTACTTTTTATTTATTTTAGGAGGGCAAGATCGCTGTGTTGGTTGGAACCATCACCGATGATGTCCGACAGTTCGAGGTACCAGCTTTGAAGGTATGCGCTTTGCGCTTTACCGAAACTGCACGTGCCCGAATCCTGAAGGCTGGTGGAGAATGTTTGACTTTTGATCAGCTTGCACTGCGTGCACCAACTGGGTCCAACACTGTAAGTTTCTTCTACCTGCCACAATCCATTCGGATAGTGTAGCAGCACATACTAATTATCTGCTTTTAACAGAAAATTTGTGAAACGTATTCGCACTTGAGATATGTTCCGAATAATGTCCCCATCTTGATTGACTGTCAATACTTGCTGGGAATTCGTACGGTTGTTTTTCTAGGTTTTTTGAGTCTACGTGCACGATACATTGGCCTTCTGCTTTGAATTTAACCGGATTTACTAAATTTGTTTGATTGTAAATGAAGGTTCTTCTTCGGGGCCCCAAGAACGCCCGTGAGGCAGTCAAGCACTTCGGAGCTCCTGGTGTGCCTCAGAGTCACGCTAAGCCCTACGTGCGCTCTAAGGGACGCAAGTTTGAGAAGGCTCGTGGTCGTCGTAACAGCAGAGGCTTCAAGGTCTGAATACTTTGTTTCCTTCGTATTGAGTAGAGGAGTTCTTCCACCCAGATTGGCTGGAGATCAAATTAGGCTTGCATACAGATGCTGTTCTGTGTTCTCTTGCCTCTTATGATGTCTGGTTGGTGTACTCCTGTCTCGAATCTAATAGCCTTCAATGAGCAAACAAGAATTTACAATTCCACTTGGACTCCAGTTTTCCTTGGTCCATATGGGTCATTTCCTTTGCAACCAATCACTGTTCATGCTGAGAATGACCTCGCTTTTTTGCGCCCTGTGGATTAGTCTCGTTGCCTGATAACACTCGAGTTAACTTTCATTTGATTGCAAACTTTATCATTACGAACTACTTAACGGATCTCGTAACCTGGTATCAGTATGACAAAAATATTTCATGCAAGAGACGGAGTGCTGGACACTGCAAACATCACTGTGTACACGTCCTGTTTTTGGTTAAGCACCACCTTCCATGTTTCGTTGCTGACACCCACCTGTGGAAACGAATACTGTTGGCACTACTGGTGATGTGGCCACTTAAACTTTCAAGAGTTCATTCAATTGCCCCTGCCATGATCACCTGTACTGGTTGATGAAATGTCCTGAATGCAGTGCGTGTGTACTCACTCACTACCGCCATTCTAAGCATACCCGTGTTCGAAACTCTGTTCTTTCCCGATGTAGGGTCTGTTCTACGCTTTTGTCAAGGGTTTGCACGATGCCCTTCCTAAACACAACCGTGGGATGATTATGCGGCATGATAGCACCACCAAATCACTAATTAATTAAAACCCCATTCTCAACTGAAGTGTATGTGAGAATTACTACTCTGGAATGTAAAGTAATGAAGTGGCAACTATTTTATATACCACACCTCACCGCGCAGGTGCTTCCACAGTCAACCCCTCCGTGTCCTCATTCTGAACCCATATTTCTGTTCTTGAAGGCGCAAACTGGTTCCAGCTTCTTCAGCTCAAGCTTGAGGGAAAGTTTCGCAGAGTTGCGTACGAGACGAGGGTGTACTCATTTTGTGAGCCATGGATAGTTTCTTGAGCATGCTGGGTTTTAATTCACGACGAGCTTCCTCGTACAATCCAGCTGACGTTGCAATTGCAGAAGGGCCGGACACCGATAAGCCCGCGGGTGGGAATCAGTTTGCTTGTTTTGGAGCTGGGTGTTTCTGGGGTGTGGAGCTTGCATACCAGCGCGTGCCGGGTGTGACCCACACGGAAGTTGGGTATACGCATGGGCAATTGCACAACCCCACATACGAAGCAGTCTGCTCGGGCAACTCAGGTACGTCGTCTTAGTGATTCATGTGCACTATTCTTTTAGATTTTTGCAGCTGATGCTTGTACAGTTTAATCTAGGTCAGTTTTGAGAAGTTTACATCGACGCTTGTCCATGACTACATGCGATTTTTAAGTTTTAGTTGACGGTAGTCGTTAAGCTGTGTGTGTGAAAGTGTATGAGTGGAAGGATTTCTTGCTCAATTGACGGTGGCTATATTTCTGTAAAGAAATCATCGCGGATAGTGATTTGAATTCTTTGCTTTCACCGAAAATTGAGTTCAAATTTTAGATTGTATGATTATGGGGTGGATTTTGTCGCACGGAAGAATCTGCGGTAGTTCCCAGTGTGCGTTAGTCTCAAGGAATTGAATCCCGTTCAAACTGAACTGGCGCTCTCATTCCTGAACAGTCGATTTCCAATTGCGGCTTTAGCGTTCAAGTTTTCGTGCTATTCTCAGTGTTTCATTTTAGGGTGGGGGGAAGTGAGCGTGTAAACACTTCAAAAAAAAAGAAGTAGCAATTTTTGAAGTTTTGAGAGGATCGCAAGCACAGAGTTGAGGGGTAGTGGCACACTTCTGTACATTACCCTTATTGCTAATTAGGAATGGTATATAGTTTCGTCTTAGACCGTAATACTGTTATGTCTGCCTGAGTTGAGACCAAAATTCCTGATTATTGGTCATTTTTCGTGGCTAAGGACTGTTGCCTGCTACTTTTTGGCGCATTTGTTGGCTTGATATTCTTAATTTACACTTTTTTTTTTTTTTTGTATAATGTTATCTAATTCTTTTAACGTAGGGAATGTCTTGTTTGAAAACAGGACATTCTGAAGTTGTGAGATTACAGTATAATCCAGCTGAAGTCAGTTACGAGGATTTGCTCAATGTATTTTGGAATCGCCATGATCCTACTACCCTCAACCGCCAGGTACTCTGCCGATTTCATTTTCCGGTTGAATACCCCGCTCATGAGAAGCACTTTGATTGTTGATGCTACAATATGTTGAAGTCGCGATGCTGTCTTTCTATGTGCTTCAATACTGGAATATGTTGTGACAGGGTGGTGATTCTGGAACACAATACCGATCTGGCATCTACTACTACTCACCTGAGCAAGAAAGAGTAGCCAAGGAATCACTTGCAAACCATCAGAAATCTCTGAGCCGAAAGATTGTTACTGAGGTTCTCCCAGCTAAAAAGTTCTACAAAGCAGAGTCCTATCATCAGCAGTATTTAAGTAAGGGTGGCAGGATGGGTTCAAAACAGTCAGCAGCGAAAGGTTGCAAAGATCCTATCAGATGCTACGGCTAAATCTGCATGCATGCATGCCCTGTTGAGCTGTACATGATATTTTCGTATTATAAAATCATCGCTTCGTCAAGAGATTAGTTCTCTCAACCTCTTATGTTATTTAATCTTAAAATGCGACGTCAAATGCTGAACTTGTCATTTATATTTGCTGCATCTGAGGACCCTTGCTGTCTGAACCTTGTCTTCGTCTGTACTGGTCACAAGCAAGAGGACTTGACTCGTCATTTGGCAACTGGTGGCTTGCACAAGGTGCCACCTCGGTAACTACATCCTTATCAACTCCAACCAGCAAGTCCTTTTCTAACCTAGCAGGTATTTGTCAATAAGCATCTTCTTTCTGGATACCCTTATTGTGACCCTCTCATGCAACAGTGATAACGGTGCTACCTTTTGTCCGCCTAATATATATATATATCTGTGTAGACTACTGTACACTGACTTGCGCATCGGCTATATATAATTACTTAGCTAGGATTGTTATACTTATACTTTGATGTCAGTTAGCTGTTCGTGCTTCTCCTCAGACTCGGTACTGCCCCAACTCATCCCTTCAGATACTGTGCATTACATCTACTCTTGCTCTTCTTAGCTTATTTGTTCTGATTTTTTCTGTGCTCTTGCAAATAGTGGATTTTTCATAATGTCCCCGGTTTCCAAACAGAGATGTAAGCCTGGGTGGTGTGTTTTAAATTGCTTCTTTTTTGCGTCGACTTTTGTAATTGGGCATGATTGGTTGTTGCTGCGGATCATTGGCAACGAAGGGAGGATTATAGAATGTCAGGTAGGGATCAAATAGAAGTTGCTTACAGTCAGCTTGCTTGACAACGTTGGCTTGAGCACAAGTGACCCACTTGAATCTAAACTTTTCAAGTGCTCTCATGTAATTGATGCTTGATGCAATGATTTAAGTGCAGATTACGATGGCCCGATTAAGCTTCCTGTTTGTGTTCTTCCTTCTGCTTCTTCTGCTGGCCATCAACACGGAAGGCCGGCTTGTGCCAACTGCATGTTGGCAACGCCCCGTTAATCCATGCGACCCTCACGCTCCATGGCCACCTTCAAAACACCTACGATAATCGAGAATGATCTCGAGAAAGGTATTCCCAGCACGGATTGCAGGCGACAGTGCGGGACAGCCTTTCTTGTTTTAGCTCGTAACGTAAATATGCTGTAATTTCTAGAAGCTTGGAAGAAAGCATAATGGTTTGGAGTCTGTCCAGACTGAAAATAAATTGATACTCCTTGCTCTGTCTCCTATCCATCCATAATGATGTGTGAAAAATTAGGAGCTCCTTACTGAGTAAGTTCCCTGGAAGTAAAGAGCTCTTTTATTCATCTATGGGGTTTCACCGTCGTTTCCTTGTTTACTTACTCGAGAAGTGTACAACTCCATTACAGAATTCACTCAAAAAACTTAACTAGATCTGGTCGCAACTGAGCAAATTGTCTGACAGTCTAATCAAAGGCAAGTATACCTACAGTGTCCTGGTAAATAATGAACTCCAACCAGCACACCGATAAACTGAATCCCAAGTAATGGTGAACTAGATATTCTGAACAAATTGAATCACGCGTACTTGACTCTTTTCAACATGAAATTGTTTTTTCAAAGAAAGGTGGATTTAATTATTTTTAAAGCTTTATCCATGCATTGTCCTCTAGCAATGGTTGCGTTCAGATGCCCTCAATCACCCCTGTACCAATATAGAACTTTCATGAACCAACTGCCATTGTGCCATCTGTCTACCACCATGGCCCACATTCGAGCTGGCACTCTTCTCTAATATCCTCAGCTGCAAACTCTACAGTTGAATCTTTGACGTTGTTGCAGTGAAGAGAATCAATTCTGTTGGAACTAGAGTGTTGAGTTTTGCTGGTTGAAGTTAGGACTCCGCTTTGGATCGTGATTTGGATCGGTGAGTGTAGGTTTTACAGCCCATTTTCTTGGGTTTTCGGATTGAAGTTTGTTGTTCGAGCCCTTGCTGAGATTATGAGTTTACAGTTCAAGTTGGGATGGTTATGTCGGCTGTGTTGGTAGGATAAGTGTTGATTCAGTAACGTGGTGATCGGTGGCGTAGATTTGCGGTTGACTGATGAGCTTATTTTGTCACTGAGCTGAGATTTTACTGCAATCAGCTGTAGGAACTCGTATTACATCGCAGAAACTGAAATTTTTTGTGCAATAGAAAATCCTCTAGTCGAACTGGAGGACCCTATCGTTACCATTGAATATTTTGTGGATGTCAATAACTTGAGTTCTGTGTGCGATTCCTGGAGTATAACCTTTTCTTGTCTGAGTTAGTCTGTTTCAACTTGTAAAGAATTTAAGTACGAGTCTTGATGCCTTCGAATCTTACAGAAGTTTCACTTAGAAGTAAACCCATGTTGTCTTATTTCTTGAGTACAGACATTCATGTTTGTTATTGTTCCGTCTGCAAAGAAGTATAGTGAAGTATAATATTATCTGGGTTTGTCTGATTTAAAGGCTTCTCGCAGGCACTAAGGTATTTTTATTTAGCAAACGGGTCCTAAAATGACAGAGGAAGAAACTCCAAATTCAAGCGAGCCAGTTACGAAGGAAGACCTTCCCATGAAAGAAGACCTTGCGAAAGAAGAAATCACACATTCCGAAAAAGACCTACCCAGAACCGATGAAGCATGCACAAGGGTGATGATCGCCGTAAGCCAGTGTAGTATGGGATACCCTAAGCCCTCCATCAGCAGCCGCGCGGCTTTTGACTGGATTGTGAAGTATCTCATCAAGCCTTGCTGTAAGAAGCGATACAAACTGCTCATTCTGCATGTACAAGTGCTGGATGAAGATGGTGAGTACTTCAGCCGCCTTTCTGAAGTTCTATAATCTTTTAGTAGCGATTGCTGACCATTTACTCTAAAACCCAAATTGTATCAATAGCAATAATCATTTTGGTAACCTTCTGCCGCTCTACGGTATTATCATTGCATTGATCGATCCACTGTGTATTGATCATTGTCATCGAAGTGATTCCTAGGCCCTCGAACCCTATCTTTTCATTTAGCTGGATTTAAAGATTTGCGAAATAGTGTAAGATGCATGCAGAACTTGAAGCATTTTTCTCACTAGAGCTTTTGTTTTTATTTTATATTTTATATTTATTTTCATTTTAATCATGATTTTCCTTCCTGTTTCTAGAGGATAGACTTCTGACCAGTTCAGTGTTTTCAGGATTGAAGGAACTCGACAGCGTCTATGCAAGCCCAAGTGACTTTCAGCACCTGAGGCATGAAGAGCGTGCCAAAGGAGCATCTCTGATCCAACATTTTGTCCAAAAATGCCACGACATCGAGGTACTTCTTTTATAAGACATTATGCTAAGGCCGCATGCAAATTCAAGTGCCTCTATTATGACTATACAACAAGCTAACAGTTCTGCATCTGTGAACACGTGGTTAATGAGATAATTTTACAGCTTTGTTGCTACGCGTGGCGTTTTATCCGAACAATGAGCCTGACTTCACTACGCCATGAAAAAAGTACATGCTTAGTTCTTACACTATCTGCATGTATTTGTTGCAGATTGAGTGTGAAGGATGGATAAAAAGGGGAGACCCGAAGGCAGTAGTCTGCGAGGAGGTGAAGAAGAAGAACCCTGACATACTGGTCCTTGGCAGTCGCGGTCTTGGAACGATACAAAGGTAAGACACAATATGCAAATTCAACTTGAAACATTACGAACACAATGTTCTTTCTTGTTAAGACATTTGAGAAATTATGCAACATTTGAGAAATTTGAGAAACATGCTATCTGTCTTGGTGTTCATTAATTGAGAAATTATGCAAATGGGCTACAATTTATTAGTGAAATGTCAGTGGAAGAATTTTTGCATTTTTTTCTAACGGATAAAGTGTCTCAAAAAGCAATCCACCAAGTGTGGGCTGGTAGCTGCAAGTGCTTGTAAAGCTTAAACAAAAATGATAACTACCAGTAAACACCACTATTGGTAATAGTCTTTGATCCCTTTTGGACATGAGTGTATAGATAGAGACTAATGATTCGGGCCTCTTTGGTTCAAGTTGGTGGATACTTATCAAATAAGTGGACTTTTTAAAAAAAAATCTTGATTGGGTTTGTATTCAAAGTTTTGAGCCAAAAGTGTACCCACAGCTTAATTATTATTTTTGCATTATTTTTTTAGTACTGGGTCCGATGCCAACTGCATCTTTTTGTAATGAATATGTTGAATTTCGTTGGACTGACAAGGAATAAACTTTCTTGCTGCACAGGATGTTCGTGGCTGGAGTGAGTTCTTACGTGACAAAACATGTGGATTGTCCTGTAATTGTGATCAAGCGAGACCCTAAGGACATTCCTGATGACCCCATGGATGATTAGATGCTCTGCTTCACCGAGATCTACTTACACCAATATGGTAGATGCTATCACTTTTTGTGCATTCTAAGTATCACCGCTAAACTTTCCATACATATGACTATCTGCTATACTGCCAGATTGCTAGAATAAAGCTTTGATACATTGATTCAAAACCGGTTGTTGAAAGGTTTTGAAATCATTAACTATGGTAGTTGTAACGTAGATTTATAACATTCTCGACGGGGAAATATTCATTGATTACCTGGATTCCAGTGTGTACAAAATAGGAAAGAAATATAGAAACTGAATTATCTTTCGTTAATAAATGTGTTTTAATTTTGATGAAATTTTGGTTCCCTGTCAATGCGTATGCAAGAAGAAACCAGCGTTGTGCTTGTGGATCATGTTGAATTTTTAGAAAGCCAGAACTTGCCCTATTTAAATAAGATGTGCACTTTTGATGGGTGTTTGAGTGAATCATGTCTTTCTGTCTTGAAAATTCACAAGGTTTACTTTGAACCTTTATATTCCAGCACTCAAGTGCTCATTCAGCATAAGAACTCAAGTAAAATAATTTTCTTGAGCTGGTCTTAGTGCCATAAAATTCATTACATTTGTTTAAAATAACATATTGTAGTGTTTGTTGTCACCAATATTATTATTTTTCATAACTTTGAAGTTTTTTCTTTTCTTCTTCCTTGTGGTGGTTATTCAATTTATGGTTTGAAGTTCTTGAAAGTTGGATTCTTAATATATTTTGTACTTTTTCACAATTAAAACAAAAAGAACTATGGCTAATGGATTGAAAGGCTCATGGAGTGAAAGATGATATATGTCGTTTTTGATGGAACTAATTTTTATGGAGTAAAATTAAAACCTTAGAATATGGTCGAGGGAGTAAAGCATGAGGCACACATGGAATGAAAATTCACTCAGTTTCTATTAATTACAAGTAAACAATTATAAATTCACTCATGTGTCATTAAAGCATTCTAAGAATTAAAAACATATGAATGATTCTAACAATTTATTAGGTTTAATTGTAAAAACTTCTAAACCACATTCACACTAACTTTGAACTTAA
Organism: Physcomitrellopsis africana; assembly: GCA_036785485.1. Classification (NCBI taxonomy): domain Eukaryota; kingdom Viridiplantae; phylum Streptophyta; class Bryopsida; order Funariales; family Funariaceae; genus Physcomitrellopsis; species Physcomitrellopsis africana. Next base: position 199,972 of record JAWRVF010000021.1, on the reverse strand, counting down.
TGTTATCACTATCAAAACTTAAATTTAACCATTGTAAAAACTTTTAAAATTTTAAAATAAAAGTTGCTTAATACAAAAAATGTTATGTTGGAAAAGCGTAAGGTATTATTAACAAAAATTCTTGAAGGCACTGCAAGATACAAGTCAATGATAAAAATATAATGTAGAATAAAATAAATTGTATAAGGTGTAAAATGATAAAATAAATGCTGGAAAGGCTCATAACAAGATTTATGCCAAAGTCTCAATTGTAAAATGTTACAGATTTTAATTGGGAATCTTTTTGAAATGTTACAGATTTGTAAAATGTTTATCATAAAAAATACCTAAAATATCTAAACTCTTTAGATCATTTAATGAGTCTAGACTACATATAGTTTCAAAACAATAAAACGTAATTTGCAAAAGTACAGCTTTTAATACAAAAAGTACTGGAAATGGCGCAGTTTCTGCCAGACACTAGTTGCTGTAAAGACAATACTATTGAATTGGAAATGTGAAATATTGGAACAAAGTAGGTACAACCCCAATAGTGGTCGCTAACTTGTACAAATATTGGAACCTGAACATATGCTCCATGCTTCGAGCTTCAGACAAACAAACTTCAAGCTTTAGAAATGGCTCTCCCCCACCGTGCGAGTTTTTCCTGGCCTGCTCGTCCTTCCACAGAAGGAATGTTGGCATTGCAGTCTACGAGCTGAAAACCCCATGGACTTAAAGCCTGTTGGTAGGCCTCAAGGGAGACTGAGAAAGGAGGGCCACCTGGATGATCGTCCAGGGGAAACATTAGAGTGATGAGATCCCCATCCAATGCAAGGAGCTCTGCCATCTTCTCGGCCCATTTCGGCCTCAGGCTTGGATCCAGCGCACAGAAAAATGTATAATCGAAAATGAGGTCGAATTTGAAGGGTGGAGAGTACGAGAAGAAGTCTGCATTCTGAAACTCTACAAACTCAGCATTTGGGCTTTTCTGGGCCAACGCTTCAGCTTGTTCCAGAGCTGTCTTTGATATGTCGAGGCCGATGACGCGTCGGGCAGTGCTTCCCATGGCCACCACGTCATGCCCACCGCCGCAACCAGGCACAAGAACCTTGCCCTCTCGAATTTTGTTATCTTTCAACAACTGGGATATCACAGGAGTTGCACCCTGCAGGTCCCAGGGAGTGACCTTTTCTTTCCAGAGCTGGTCCCAAGCAGTGTCCATAGGTTGCACTTTCATTACTTCGCGCAACCTCGCTACTTGGACTGATCTCGAAGGTACAGACGTTTCAGTCCCATTGACCGGGCCTGAATTTGAGGAGTTCATGATTGTAAATTTTCTGTAAAATCCTTTCTGAAGAGAATAGAAATATAAATCAATTTCACATTATAGTTTCAGAATCCCGAAGTAGCTAAACAACTTGAAATCGATGCAAAAATTGGACAAAAAAGGACCACAATCCGTATGCAATACCCCCTTAAATCCAGAAAATGCGTTGACATGTAGTAGTTTCGCTGACACGAGCGACAGTAGGCATGTTTTTACATACAGGCCATTTGTTCACAGATCTGTCATTCGTAACAGAAGTCCACCAGACAACGACGCCTTTCATACTCAGCATGAAAAGTGAGAGGAAAGCATTCCAAGTGAAAAGCAGTGCAACATTACATTGCAAGAATCACTACAACAAGAAGATCACTGCTCGATGTACCTCGTGGATGCTCGCATCAGGGCACAACTAAATCTGAAAAAAACCTGGGAAAGGTATACAATACGGTACCTTGGATCGGAATGATGTTGACCCAGTCAATAACCGCACTCGATTTGAACACACTACGTAGTGTTGCACAAGATTCATAATTATATCAAACCGAACAGCCACTCCGAGTTCACAAATCTACAGCCATTCAAAGTCAACTGCACCACAATCGAACCTTAATAATTTGAGCACCTAACCCATAAAAAAAGACTCTTGTTGGGCTATTGCTGGATGCCTACACATTCACTTTTCAGTGCAATACGATCCAGAAGCATTAGCAAAATGACAAATCTGGCAACAAGAACTGAATCCATCAGTATAATCCAGGATGGGCAATCCGGCATTTTGGGAAAAGACAAAGCTGAGTGCTACTAAACACGATAGTCGAAACAATCGAAGTATAGGCATCGTGCTCTAGAGGTGTATCAAGATGCGTAGATTTCGACTGTTAGAACATGCTCAACAACACTCAGATTGGACTTGTACCGGAATAGTGAATTGAACGTCCTCAGCTCCGCTGATTGATTCTAGTCTTGTAGGACAATTGACAGAGGTATAACGATGAACTTTTGTCCATATCCTGAACACAATTAACGACTCTCTCGCACGGCTACACAGATCAGCAATAACAGATCCTGAGCTCATCCATACAAGAATTCACACTAACACGTAACAAGGCATCCAAATGCGCTAATCATGTGGACCCTCATACACATCACATGCCCCAATCGCAACCCAAGAGTGCCCAAGAGACTCCCGACGTAAAACGCACAGAAATCCTAAACAAACATCTAGTTAAAATGCAAGAAGTCACTAAAAAAGTACTTCGCATACGATTCGCATCTCACTCCAAATCTAAATACAAAAAAAACACAGCATCCAACGATCGCTAAATGGAGAAATTCTCTCGGCTTCGCGGATACCACAACATCCTCTACAGTTTCATCGAATTCAGCACACTGTAGCACACTTGTTTCACGTGTATACCCTGCCATCTAGCACCGAAACCCTCTCCAAAACCACACTAATTCCCGTATTAGTCTGTTCAGTGATTCCGGACAGTCAGTGAAGCTCCAAAGGACCAATTCATATCGCATGGGAATCAAACACCGCAGAGAGGTGACAGAGAGACTTACCAATTGCAGCACATCGCCGCTGCTACAAACACACTCCACTCTGCTGCATCGAATTGTGCACTATATGTGGGACTCTCTCTCTCGCACCACCACCCACGCCCACCCTTGAATCCCGCGACTCTGTGGATGACATGTGCTGTGGCCGGTTATGTTCATCCTATTTTGGATGAAGTGTTTTGTGTGGATGACGTTCACTAGTGACTTGAGTGTGACGGAGGTTCTTGATATTTTTAAGTGGTTTGATGCAAACTAACATTTGCAAATGACCTACACCAAAAACTCTATTGCTATTCGATTAGAGTATGATAAATGCAAAATGCATGATAACTCGTAAAATATGTAATATAGACTTACAATTTAAAATAAAAAGTAAAAAATATCGTATGATTTTTCCAAAATAGATTAGGATGTTGACATTTCTTTTACAATAAATAAATAAATATTTATTTATTTAAAATAAATACTTTAAATGAAGAATTTTTTTAAAACTGTATTATTTTAAATTCTGTATCATTATACATTACTTATTTAAATGTACAAAAAAAAATGAAATCAATAATTATTAATAATTTGGTTAAAATAGATTTAAAACATTAAAAACCATTGTGATTAATACTATGATATTTTAATTTTTTTAATTATATTTTATTTGACATCTTCAATATTAGCTTCATTTTCTAACTTCTATCATCACAATAATATTGCACTTCAACATTATCCTAATTCATTCAAGGCCCATTCTTAAAATTATTCATTGTGTGAAAGTAAAAATAAAAATTGTATAGTGCCATAAAATTACTTTTCTTTTTCAAAACATGATTTTACTATTTCCATGCTCAACATTTTTATCGACTTTTATTGATTCTATCATAAATCACTTACCTTGTCTTTGAAGTGATTATTCTTATTTAAAATCATCACTTTAATTTACAGTGAGTCCAATCCATATATATATATATATATATACACACATACATGTAAGCATTGTCCACTTCAGCCTTGTGTTACCACCGCATCTTGTAACAATGTCCAGTCACGCACACAATCAGTGAGGTTGCACTTAACCTAGTGAATTTATCCACTGGATCACAAAAACTGATTTACTTTGTGATTGTGGTTGCCCTGGCTTATTCATCCTAGTTTCACGTATTTCGAAGAGGAGCTTAGAATGTCATTATATCTTACCACGAGTACTTAAAGAATGACTTGCAGGCAATCACAAGTCATTTTTCTCTAAGGCATTAGAGAGGGTCATGAACGCTGAAATGTCATGTGAACGTGGTGCTTCTAGCTGAAATTCGTGACTAGAAGTTCAGAACCAATATTCGCAGAATGTCATTATCGATCATTGATTCTCCAATGTCGCAAGCATTGACCAAATCTCTGCGGGTCAAAGCATGATCTGCAGCGCTTTTTGTCCATTTGGATGGAGACTAATTGTGAACGCAAATCCGTCTTGCGAAGCAATACAGGAAAATGTAAACTCGACGTTCAGTCGCAGATTCTAAAGATCGTCTCTGAATTGATGATGAGTTTTATTTTCAGTTTACCTTCTGTGAATCTTCGGAAGACAAAACTTTCAATCCTGTGCACCTGAAGTTCTGCACCAGTCACTGACGGGACTCGACTTCCAGATATTCATTGTACAGAACTCAACAGATTAGAGAGACCATTAAGATAAAAAAGAATCTTGGCGCTAGAATAGAAGCTCTGCAACCAGGTACATTTGCCAACTATTCTACGCTTATTGACAGAATAATGGGAGTAGTCCACAGACAAGTTTCTTCAGCTTTCAACGCTTCCTGCTGAGGTAGATCACTTCTAGTGATGGTACCCGTAATCGTCGCAAGGTGGAGGACGATGTCTCATAGGCGGTGGAGGATGTCGCCTCCCAGGCGGTGGAGGATGTCGCCTCCCAGGCGGTGGAGGATGTCGCCTCCCAGGCGGTGGAGGATGTCGCCTCCCAGGCGGTGGAGGATGTCGTCTCCCAGGCGGTGGAGGATGTCGCCTCCCAGGCGGTGGAGGATGTCGTCTCCTAGGCGGCGGGGGTCGTCTACTCCCTGATGGAGGTGAGTATATCTTGGGCGGCGACGGCGGCGGATGACGAGGGGGCGGACAGGGGGAAGGTGGAGGAGGAGATTTCCATGTGGGGAGGTGGGGACTGGAAAGGAGGAGGTGGAGAGAGGAGGGAAGGAGGAGGTGGAGAGGACTGGAAGGAGGAGGTGGAAGGAGGAGGACTGGAGGTGGAGGACTGGAAGGAGGGAGGTGGAGGAGGACTGGAAGGAGGAGGTGGAGGAGGACTGGAAGGAGGAGGTGGAGGAGGACTGGAAGGAGGAGGTGGAGGAGGACTGGAAGGAGGAGGTGGAGGAGGACTGGAAGGAGGAGGTGGAGGAGAACTGGAAGGAGGAGGTGGAGGAGGACTGGAAGGAGGAGGTGGAGGAGGACTGGAAGGAGGAGGTGGAGGGGGACTGGAAAGAGGAGGTGGGGGTGAAGTAATATTAACCAACAACATTCGCCTCAGCTCATCCTTCACAGCTCCCGTCGACCGCGAGTACCCTGCACATGACCAGAGACTAGTTCAGTATCACAATCGGCTTCAATGAGACCACTCACAATCAGAAAGACAAAAAGAATCGACACTTTTCAACTGCGATCCAAGAACAGCTGTAGACTGGAGAGGACAATGACCAATGACATTCAAACCATCTGCTCAGGAACAGCTCTCCCTGCGAGCTGCCACGATCACTACCCTACTCACAAATCCAAAAGCACCCATCCAGTCTCTAAACTACGACATTCCAACTCAAGCACCCCTACATTACAATCCAATCGCCAGTACGAGCAAATCTTCAATCTCTCCACTCCATCCTCAACCTAAACCCACACATCCACTACATGTAGTACTCATCCCACAAACAACCGAGGGAAGCAATTACCAGAATCACTCAGCTTCGAGTAAACGGTGACGCAGTGCGCGGAATCCAGGAAGAGACTGGAAAGAGCAACCAGGAGAACCATCGCCATGGGCAACGACGAAGGCGCCATCCTGATGGCAACACTGGCTCGCCGAGGATGCGGCACCCGATCACCAGAAGCGATGGACCTAGCACACCTGATCCCCATCACCAGGAAGTCGAAACCTGGCAGATATCAGTCAAAGAGGGGCTTTTATACGAAGTCTTCATGCGATTGCAGTGCAGGAGGATTGGTCGAGCTGGAGGGGTAGCGATGGAGGGCTCCGGGGGCGAGGGGAGGCAGCTCCGTGGCGGTGAGCGAGGTGCTTTCCAGGTGTCGCCCGGATTGGATCTCGCCCACTTGCGGTGGCTGGTCAACGCCGGCCTCGGAATCTCCGAACGTTGCCGCCGATAGAAATCTGTATTGCTGTTAATTATACCCCCCTCCATCCAAGACTCCCGTTGATCTCTTTTCGTTATTCTCCTTTGTCTTTTTATATTTTTTCCCTCAAATGTATATTTATATATATATTTATTTATTTATTTATTTATAGATGTAAGACATATTTGCACAATGTGATGGTTGTCTATATATTTTAATGTAGGATTAAAGAAGACTTTGTTTATTTAAATCTATTAAAGTGAATACCAAAAATCTATTAAAAGTATAATATTCTTATTTTGTTTCTTTTGTATGTTGAAACTTTTTAAATATGTTAATATGTTTATATAGTTTGCAAGTGTATAGACTTGCTAGTAAATTGATAGTCATGCAAAGCCAACATATGATTTCACTTATTTTAAAGATTTATCGGCGGATGAGGTTGTTTGTTTAAAAAGTAATATGTCAAAAGCATATTTTTTAGGTGTGATAAAATACATCTTATCAATATTTTAGAGGCTCATTGTTGTGATTTAAATATACTATTATCTTTAAGGGCCCATAATACAAAACTAGATTCAGAAAAGAAATATATCATAGACAAGAATGTAGATTATTTTTCATCCTTAAAGAATTGTGAGATGGATGAACACATGCATGGTTGAATGAATGTATACATAAATGTATGACACTTAAACAAATGAAAAATATATAGATAAACACTTTTTACTCAAATTTTAAAACTTAAATTTTTAGACAAAAAAATTTATCAAAAAAGATTAGTTATATATAGAATATTGCTACCACAATTTTTGCTATTGTCACCACAACCCATCATCTACTCGACATATTTCTTTAATTTTGTTTATTCCAATCAAAAAAATTGTTCAAATGGTTGAAAGGTATTGAACAAAGATGACATGTGGTGGATGGGAGGTTGTGGTGGCAATAGCAAAAACTGTGGTGGTAGTAGCAATTTTTTTTGTGGCATTACCAATATCCTATATAAATAAATAAATAAATAAATAAATAAATATAGATAAACATGATTGAGTATGTATATTAATTTTAAATAAAAATATTAAACTTAATTATTTTTTATGATTATAATAAATCATTCTTTAATCACATTTTGTAACTATTTAAAAAAATAATAAAATATATATTTTTTTATTACTAACTTATATTTTGGTTTTTTAATTCTAATTGTATATATATATATATATATATATATATAGTATGTTTATAAAAAAAGAAAAAATCTTAAATTTTATTTTAAAAATGATTTTTCTATTTTTATACTCTTAAATATTTGAATATATCTGAAATTCCAATTTTTTAATTACTAAAATTCATGTGAAACACAAATAAATATTATTTTCCTCAATATTTTTAAAAGCATACAAATATTCAAAATCACTCTTAAATTTGTGTTATTCAATTTGGTTTGGTTACAAGATTATTTTCCTGTGATGTCTATACAACTGTAAAATTATTATCCTGTTTTTTTTTTTTTTTTTTTTTTTTTTAAACTTTGGTTACATTTTATCATGTCAAATTCTTATAGAATCTACATATAAATGTAAATGAATATACACAACAAGCTAAAGCATCTAGATTTGCAATGTATATATATTCTCAGAAAAAGTAATACACACACTCTAAGTGTGCAAACAATATTTTGTGTTGTACATCATTGTATACACAATAAATCACAATTAATTATTAAAAAATGAATTATTTCGTGTAAACAAGTGAGCAATATTTATATTTTTGAGAGGCATGTTTGAAATTTTTAATCATTCTCTTTTCCTACAGAGAGAATAAACTGTACAAAATTTATGAGTTGCAATGCATGTGAAATTTTCGTATGATCTTTCAATTTGAACATTCAAATTATTTATTAGCTTTTGAAAATAGTGGTTTATGGGATATATCATAATGCAGCATGTGATTTGAACATAACAGAAACGTACAAACCCTGTGTTTCATCAGTGTCATGAATAGTCAGTCAGTTGGCTCCTCTGCCAAAGCAATGTCCAAGTCACCAAACGACCCGTCCAGCTGGATTCAAGTCCATAAGTTTTCATGTGGACAGTCTCCGCTAGAGAATACGATGAGCTGGCGTCGCGACAAAGTGGGCGCGCCCAACGGTCTTATCGCCCGCCCAAACATTCAAACGTGCCTCAACCGATGACTCTCCATTTCGTGTTTTCCGCACTGCTCGTGGTTCAGTGGCCATTTTCTCGTTCTTTTCTTTCAGAGCATTACACGCAAATGCTAAGCGTAGTTCAATTGTTTTCTGTAGTTGTAGAGAATTTTCAAGATGAACGTCTTTCTCCTCACTCTTCATCTTCATGTATTAATGTTGCTCCCCGTTCGAAGCTTCGCTTTCCGTTTTCTATAATGTATGCTGCTGTTGACAGTTGCTAGTTTGGATCGATGTGCTAGCTTCATGCTTGCTGCAGTCACGTTGTGCTGTTGGCGAGGTTTTGTGGAGGAAGGCAGAGGTTATGTTAGTTTGGGGAGGTTTTTGAAGAGGCTTGGAGCTGGTTATCACATGTGGATTCGTGGTTGGTGTTGTAGCGATGGAAGCTGAGGTGGTGAGGAAGACGAAGTTGTGCTTTGTGATGGTGCTGAAGGTCTAGGGTTTCGGGTGCAATGAAAAGCGGTCGATAGGAAATCGAATGATACGCGAGAGATTGATATTTAGTGAGAAATGAGGGGCGGCATGGTGGGGTTCGTGGTTAACGAAAAGGAGAATACGCCTGTGCGGGAGAAGGGCAAGAAAGGGACAGGCACGAAGAGCAAAGAAGCAGAGATTTCGCGTTGGTTGAGCATTAGCGAGTCCAAATCTCGACCGCATTACCTGAGGGTGATAACGAATCGGTTTCAGCGGAAGGGAGGGTCTGGGAGGGGACGCATAACTGCACATCGACCTATTCATTTGGATGGCAGTCCTTACGAATTCAGCTTGAGGTAAAATTACTGTGTAACTCTTTCGACTATTTCCTAGTCACTGCGCGTTCGAATGCTTGTGCGTTGTGTGTAAGCTTTCCCGATAACATGGCTTATATTTCTCCTTGTCTTAGCATCTTATCTTTCTTAGCGTCTGTGTCGACGAGTTTAAGTACTGCAAGTTCAATAGTGGGAGTTAAGAGGCCGATTTGAATTAGCTGGATCAGTCTTTCGGAAATCATGCACCAGGGTAATTGGTGTATAGAAAATCTCAATGTCGGCTTCAGAATTGGTTCATCAGAGGCGATGGCATGCGACACTGGCCATTATTTTACAAAGAGCAGCATGGGTAGTACATGTAGGCAGGCGTCATGGCTGAAGGCTTGGCTTCGCCATTACATCTGTACGAGATTGCATTCGTTTGATTACCTGTTTAATTGTGACTTTCAGGTCCGATAAAGAAGGAAATAAGAGGAAGTCATTCACAGTTTATGAAGATGACGTGGACTGTATGAGCTATACTTTCAAACAACCAGAATTTCCATTCGAGTTAGGCAGCTCGAAAAATGTTTCTACAGTTGCTGGGTCCAAGAATGCTACATTAGAGCTATGCAGGACCCTCAAGGACGGAGGAAAATGGGGGCAGATTGCATCAACACCGGCGGCCCAGCAGGAGCCAAAATTACACATTCTGGAGAGTTTTATAGCATTTCGAGCTCGTAACAAGGGTGAGTCGAGATTCTAGCTTCTACACTCCCAGCATGAAGACATGCTGGAATTTTACTTCCCATGTCAAGTTTCTCCAGGCTCGATTATCTTATTGATCAGCAGTGCAGAAGAAATTAGGAGTCTAGCACTGCTTTCCTTTTTCATACGGTAGTATGCGTTATACCATATAGTCCGAGTGCTTTTGAGGATTGTTACTTGATGGTCTGCAGTCGTATTAAAGAGTCAACGGTAAATGTGCGCAACTGGTACTTCTGTACATATAAGAGGTTGCAATTATACGGATGCTTATACGTTCGTGTTACCTTATTGACCCACAGCTAGGTTCTCTGTAAATTTACAACCGTCACTAGTAGCTTCACTACTGGAGCCTGCTAACCAACAAGAGTCAGGCTCAGTATCCTTAGAAGTACTAGCTGCAAGATGGCAGCGTGGTGGAAGACGAAGTTTATATACTCAGCGCTCACTCGGTATGAGTGAGCTAGAAGATATCGAAGAGTCATTCAGAAAGGTTGAAGAACAGATTCTCGACAAGGAGACGCACGACCAGTATCTCGAGAAGGAGATGAGCAGCCAGCATGTTGAGAAGGAGATCCACGATCAGTATCTCGAGAAGGAGATGCACGACCAGTATCTCGAGGAGGAAATGCGCGACCAGGGTGTTGAGAAGGAAATGCATGAGCAGGATATTGAGAAGGTGATGCATGAGCAGGATGTTGAGAAGGAGATGCATGAGCAGTATGCCGAGAAGGAGATGCATGACCAGGATGTTGAGAAGGCGATGAATGACCAAGATGCCGAAAAAGAGATGCTCGAGAAAGATCTCTTAGAGCAAGGAAGATCAATTGTTCCTGTTAAAGATAGTGTGGCACGCGAGGCAGGTGTAGTCTATGTTCCTGGTGTTCCGTAGCCAATGTGCGTCGTTATAACCAAAATGTACGGAAAGCGCGTTGCTCTAAAATGAATACTCTTTGCGCGATATTTTACTACGCTACGTTATAGTTTTCTCGTCTTACATTGCATGATCTGTTTTACAACTGCAGTACCTGTGGATGCGCAAGAAAATGTCCGTGAATTGGGGTCTGAACCCTTCAGTAGCCTGGACTGGGAGCTGTTGAGCCCGAGGAATGGCGGGCTTGAAACTGAGGATGAAACTGCTTATGTCGACTTATCGACCCCTCTGCTAAATGTTCCAAAGGATAAGCTGATGTTGAATCAGGAGGCTCTCTTTCCAGAGTCCACATCTGTAATCTTGGAGCTTGGAGTCTCACCCCTAGCAAGCGATTCCAACGAAGGTAATTTGAGCTGCTTCTTGGACACATTTGTTTCCACCTACCTCACTCGTCCGAAACCTGGCTGACCTTGTTGAATAGGTCATATGCCCTGCGACGAGCCGGTTCAGATTTTGCTTCGCTTGATGTGTAGGTATTTGCACATTTGTTCTTGTTAACCATCAATGAAGTGCATTCAAAAAATCTGACAGAGAGTAAAGGATTGAGGTTGCAACTGTGGTGTTCAATCATCTTTTGACATATGTTGACGAATGGTGTCCATCAGCTATCGAGCAGCTGACTCCTGCAAATCTTCCAAACACGGGTTGCAGTGCCGATGACACTCCCCAGCGAAGCTTGGAGGAACGTAAGTTCAAAAAACCACCTTTTACATTATCCCACTATTATCACGCTACATGCAAAGTAATTTGCATAGTTTAGATGTAGTGTATCTTTATATTTCTAGTCCGTGTATGTGGGCATCCTATTATAAGCAATCGTATAATTTTAAACAATGAGTTTGCCATTATAAAGGTGCTGCTGTGAGTAGTTCTGTTGCCACGCAAGCAAGGAGCTAGTTGTGCCATGTCGTGGAGCTTGTTTTGTATGTCCTCCTTGGTGCTGAACCAGTTCAATTCTTTGTATAATCGTTTTCCTGAGTAGTGGTTATCTGCAATTTAACTTGTTTCTTGTGGGGTAATCCATCACCTTGGTGTCTCTATTCTTTCGCAGCTCTTCAGACAGTTTTTATGTCCTTCTTATGTTCCTTCCTTTTTGTGGCTATGTTTGTCCCTGATCTTGCAGTTGAATCAGAACTTGCACAAACTGTGGAGGCCGTTCAAGTCTGGTCGGTGGAACTAGATCCCAGTCGCAGAAGACGGGAGAGCGAGTACCTTAATAAACGACATTCTCCAGGTCTAAAGCGTTTTGTTCTCTCCTCATCTAAATTGACCAGCCAGGTGCCAGAAACTACAGACTACGTTATGTCAACGCCCACCATGTTAAGTGATCATGTAGACCGAACCATTCAATTCAATGATAGCAGGCCTTCCTCCATGATACCCAGTGAATTTATCACGAGTAAAGCAGTTAATGAACCAGTGCAACCTTATGAAGGGGGGTTACAATCAACCGATTTGCCCTCCTCAGAAAAGGACCTGAATGAAGAGCCGAGGGATGTAATGTTAACTGCCAGTGGATTTCCAAGCTGTCTTGACCACGCCGCTCCCGATGAGTTTGAACCGCAGGATTCCTTTACAGATAATGAACGAGAAACGCAGGCTTGGAGAGCCAGCAAAACAATTCCAACAACCAGTAGGTCATCCTGGCCCGATCAAAGCCCAGTGCCTCCGATGCGTTCATCAGCACAACCGAGCAGTTTTCATGACAAGACCGAAAGTTCTCTTGGATCACCGTCTCTACAATTAGAAGTCCCGAGGAGAGATGACTCTATGGCAGCCACCCCCGTCATGTTGCAGCCCGCCTTTGACACATTTGGAATGTCCCTAACGCCTCCAAGGAATCCCTGCCTTCTTTTTGGAGATCCTTTTCTGAGGCAGATGAACGGCGAGGAGCTTAGCCGAATGTGGTTGCAGTTCTGCACTTCACCTACTATTGTGTCAGATGGTTTAGTTGGGAACAAAAAAATTTCGACAGTGAAATCTCCTTCCACTGGGCCCATATGCAGGCAGACAACAGCATGTTTTCGAAGCGAGCAGGTCAGCTTTTACTTCTGGAATGTTTATTTTGGAATGTCAGCCTTGGTTCCTCCAATCTGCACTGGACTACTGTGGCTCTCGGTGTGCATGGAAACTTTAATTTTCAATGTGACTTTTGCCGCGTCCTTTAGTAGCAATCAAAAGCTGATTTAGGGCAATGTATGACCTCCTTGGGTACGTAATATCTTAGTCAGTAACCTCTATAAACCTGGCTTCTATTTGTTCGTTCAGTAATTGCTCTTACTGCATTGCCCTTACTGAATTGAACTATGCGATGCAAGAGTTGGTTGTATAGCACCTCTTCATTATGTCACCAAGCCTCTACTTTACTGAAGGTGGATTTGCTCTCTTATTAGGTGTTGCAAAGAACTACCGAGGTGGATGTGGTTCCTCGCACCGATGAGGAGGGTGGAAATAGTCATGATCTCGATGGTAAAACATCAGTGCACGCTGAAGGTGTGTTTCCTAATGCGGAACAGGGGGTTCTAACTAATGACTACCTCGATGTTAAGACATCAATGTACGATGAAGGTGTGTTTCCCAACGCTGAAGAGGAGGCTTTAAGTAGTGACGGCAACGATGGTATGCTATGAATGCGCATGTTAACTGCTTCTCTACTTTTTGGTGGTCTTCTTCATCTATATTACAATTTATATAGTTGAACATTTTAACAATTAATCCTGTGGCACACTGCGCGGCCTTTTTAACTGTAAGAAAATTGTCTTTTCCTCGTGTACCTGGTCTGCATTTGCGTTATTTGATTTGGGCTCGGTCTTAAACTAATGTTTTGTGATACGCAGGAGGAATGGACTACGAAAACGAATATGATGATATGAGCAATGACACGACATGCATTGTTCAAAAGGTGTTATCATGTTCTAATAATGATCAAGAAGGCACTAGTGCTTTGAAAGAATGTCCTAGGGAAAGTGACTGTCTTGACATTGACATGCGTCAGACGACTTCGACACCCTCAAGAGGTAATGTGTGTGCCCGGAATTTCTTTTTGTTGGTGAATTAGATAACTCTTATTCCTGTTGATCTTTTTTACGTGCGCTTGCTTTCTCTCGAGCAGTAGCTGATGTGTGGCAAAGGGCTCTTCAATAGTGTCAGTCATTTTCTTCTGCTATCTTTATAAATGTTGTACGGTATTTAGAATGTTGTTTTCGTACTCTCTCAAATCTTCATATTCTCTATGAGGCGAGCTTTAGTGTCCTGAAAGTCCACATGAACAGAGAACTTGCAGCCTTTTTTCCTGACCTTTCAGGGAACATATTAGATATTTTTATGTTCATCAAATTGGTCCATGTCTTTCGTAACGCGGTGAATTTAAGCACTGATTTATCACACCTTATGTTATACAGATGATATTCATGTTGGGACTATTGTTGGCTCAGTTGTAGAATATTCCCTAGCACAGCAGGACGAGGTCCACATTGACCAATTTATGAACTCTTTACAGGTGATTTTCACTTACATTAAGTAAACAATTTACCGTATATGTGTACCTGTCAGAATAGTTATGATAGACGTCAACCTAATCTCTTGGCCGCAATGTGAATCTGTTCAATGAGTCGTATTGCCTTCTCGTGAATTGAACTTATTATTATTCGGATGTTTTTGACATTTCGTCAATTCTCAGGTGACACCAGGTGTGGATGAGTCACGTCTGGAAAGGGCGAACACATATGGTACCGGCTTTGTTGCTGCCATTTCAGATTCATTTTCCTTTCTTTGAGTGATTGTTTTTTTACAAGAACATTCCGTCCTTTCATAGGAGGTGGAACAGAGTTCTCTGTTTCGGATTAATGACGTAATAAGACAGGGTTGAAGGTTGCATATGAGTTTCTAGATGTACTGCCTAAAAGTAGGAATAACTTTTAAAGCGTCTTGCTGCGTCTTTCGATTGGAAGCTCTTTAACATACTGCTTTACTACATGCTTATTCAGGTGAAATCGTTTCAAACGATGTCAACCTCAACGGCCAGTCCCCTCCTGGTAACGCCGGGCGTCTTAGTCCAAACAAAGCATTGGTAATTACACATGAACATCAATAAACAATGCGGTTCCTTTCATGATTGGATTTTCTGAGTGATCGTAGTAATTGTTGTTGGCGGAATTGTTATGTGTATTTCGTAGCTGATTATAAAATTTCACTCAATCAGTATCGTATTTGAGATGAGCATGATTTTCTGTCTAATGCTGTAGATTTCAGTATACTATGTTAGAGTAGTGGAAAACCACTTCACTGTTTGTTGAGACATTCATAGTAATTAAATGAAATTAAGTCGATGGATCGATAGCACGTCATACGCAGTATCACATTTCTGACTTTGTTTGCAGATTACCCCTGGAAAAGATGGATCCAAGCGTTTAGCTGAGGCACAAGATGAATGTACTCCTGTGCTAAGAAAACCCAAGCCGAAACGATCAAGAAAGAGCACAAAAGCCAAGAAAGTGGATAGCCCTTTGGGTAAGATAATGTTCTCGACTAACGGTGATTTGACAACCTCCAGTTCAAGATTATTTTGGTTGCTTTACGCTGGCCAACTTATTAATGTAATGAGTTCACCACGGGATCTGAATTTATAAACTTGGCTTTTGTGCAGATGCTGGTTCGAAATGGTCAGATGGAAAGCGAAAGAGTACACGCATAAGATCAAAGCCTTTGGATTGGTGGAGGGGGGAGAGAATGCTTTATGGGCGTGTTCATTCCAGTAAGAAGTTCTCCAAATTCATGTTGTCTCCACTAGTATTAGAATGGGTGAACCGGTACTAGTTGGTATTCTACTGTTTGATTGGTACATCCTCTTGTTTCTACGAAATAGTTGACAAAGCCAATTGCATCTTGTACAGCTTTTAGATTTGTTTGTTAACAGTTTACAACAATTGCAGTTGTGTTTGAGACCTTTCGAAGTGCGTGCAATTCTGCTATTTATTTTTAAGTTTCAATTTTTACTTTTTCTTTTGCAGGTCTGAACACGTTAATTGGAATCAAGCATCTTTCACCTGATCCTGTGTGGCCCAGGCCACGAGACAAAAAGAACAAATTGGTCCCTCCGAAATTCAAAGTAGATTCATTTGTTTCTGATGAACACAAAGAGCTGCTTCGATTGGCAGCGCAATGATACTTCTTCACGCTTTGCCCAATCTTCATTCTGCACGTACTAGTTACCATGTGTAATCGTCATCAAACAACTTTGATGGGAGATCCAGGAAGACTGTTACTTACAATGGTGGAATTTTGTGTGCAGTGTAAGATATATCACCTTTTGTAAACTACCATATTGACCCTGTAAAATAGCGGCTTAACACTCTATCCTGCCGTTGAACGATGCACTCACTAGTGTAGATCAGAGCTGCCGATGACATGCAGCACAAATGATTGAATGCAAATTCCTTTTCATGTCTTCACGTGCAACAGGGAATTCAGGGTGATGTGGATAGTCGCCCTTGTAGCCACGTATGCAGATACCTAAAAATTTCATCGTAGAGTTGTTACCCAGTTGATTTGTCGTTGTGCTCTTTCTTGTGTAACACTTTTTAACTACGTTAGATGGTTGTTGAATTACGTTCTGGAGGATTGAATATACTTGAACCGTTGCAGGATCTACTCGATTGACAGTTCGTTGTATCTTTCGAGACCGCAGCATTATGATACCATCTCTCGTGGCAAGTAGTGCCACCTGGGCATAAGGTTTCTGCTTGGTGAATTAGAGTGGGAATTGAGACAGATAATTCAAACAGGAGGAGAAAGTGTTATTAGTCATGCTAAAAGGAAATAGGATTAATCTAGCAATTGGTGGATGCCTCAATATTGCTTCCAAACAATGAAATCGTTAGATTTACTTCTGAAAATTTTTGTACAAAATCGGATGTGTGTGGCTTGTGGTTGGCATAGTAAATGTTTGCCTTAGCATCTAGTATCCAAAATGTTGATGAAATTGTGTTCAAACAGAATATAAACGTTTTAATCATATGACATAAATTAGATCAGCTATTTTCCATTTTAGTGTGTATAATTATATTTTGTATTATATATTTCTCTATCGAAATTAAGTGAAAAGTTCATTGATGTTTAAGGTAATATATCAGATTTATTTGTACATGATTCGTAATTTATTATCTATAATTTAAAACAACAAAAGGTTAATTAAGTATACTTTCTTTTAATAAAGCATTTATAAATGCTTTATTATTAATTGGCAATCATCACATGTTTTGTGTAATTATGGCCATTTAAATTATTTAAAATGTACTAGAATATTTTAAAATGAAGTCCAATTGTTCACCATGCTAACTGAAAATAAAGATGGTGATTATTTAATTATACAAATTAATGTCATCAACTATACATTTAATTTAAGTTATCAAACTTAAATTAAATAATTGAAATTTATTATATCTAAACTAACTAGTACTTTAACAAGTAGATATATCATCACATCTTTTTAATAAAATCAATATTTATATCATCTTTTTTAAAAAACTCAAACATATGCAATTAGTTTATGGTATTTAGTTGTTGTCAATTTGTATAATACCAAATTGAATAATAAACATTTTAATACAAGTTTTCATAAAAATGCAAGAAGTTAATAAATAAGTAAGCCTGATTTTTAATCAATGCCCACAATGTAAGACTCCACCAATTATTTTAATATCAAATATAATAAAAATATTTTTTATTACATCAATATCTTTACTACTTTACTACTACTTTTAAAAAAAAATTATGATCAATATTCTATACTGCAAGTAAAACACAACAACAAAAGTTGTTGACAACAACAAAAGTTGTTGACAACAACATAATTTTACCATATTAGCTTGTACATGTAACAAGGTAATAACATTATTCTAAATCTCATCCAAACAAAATGTGCTTTACACAAACCACTTCTCACAACCAACAATAACATGAACACTGAAGCAGTCCAATTTTTCATATCCTTTTTACAACTCCTAAAATATCTTTCATTAAAACACTAACACCAAGCAAGATCTACAAGGAATTATGTAAACAACCCAAGCTGGTCTACATTGATTTTTCTAAATGCTCTCTAGCGCCAAATTAAGGTTTAGGCCAAGAATTAGGGTTTGGTCTAGTCTTCGCCAATGTCTTCGTTCCAGATCGCGGGGTTGGCCGCGACGTAGCTCGCGAGGATCTCTGCGCATTCCCGAGACTGGAGATCGACAACTTTGACACCATTCTCGCGCAGCCACGCCACCCCGCCCTGGAAATTCACCGTCTCGCCCACGACCAGAGTGCCGATGTTGAACTGGCGGACGAGGCCGCTGCAGTACCAGCACGGGGCCAGAGTGGTGACCATGATCGTGTTGCGGTAGCTGCGCTGCCGTCCAGCCTTCCGGAATGCATCAGTCTCCGCATGCACCGAAGGATCGTTCTCCTGTACGCGGCGGTTGCGGCCGCGTCCGAGAAGCTGGCCCTCGGCATCGAACAGCGCGGCGCCAATCGGGATGCCGCCCTCGGCCAGACCTGTGCGTGCCTCGGCTATGGCGACGTCGAGCATGGCTCGGTAGTGTTCGGAGGGTTCCATACTTGGATGTTCCCTCACGATGAAATGCTTCGGGGGTTGTACCGCTACGCTGCGCTCTAACGATCAAGAGTGTGAAGGTTCGCTACCTCACGATGGAGAGTCTGTCGTTTGTTCCTTTTCGTCAAAAGAGCGGATTGTACGAGTCATTCGGAAAAACTATTGTGGTCTACGACAGTCTAGAGAAAAGTCTAGATGTGCTGCAGATTGTGAAGCGACGTCCGAAATTGTGTGGAAACCGTATCTCTGGTATAAGATTAGGTACAATAAATTGTGGAATGCTGTGAGGATAGCAAATTGCTGAAATTTGCGGAACGCATGTGAGGATAGCAACTGGGAATTCTGTTATGAATCTGATTCCCGCAAGATTCTAATCAGCGTTCTTATATTGCGTTGGAGATCCGGTACCAGATTCCAGAGACACTAAAACCAAAGGAAATGAAAATAAAGATGCAGACAGCGATTCTTAAAAAATAATCATATTGTATCGTTATCTAGGTGTTGTCAAGATTTCCAACACATCTCATTGAAAACTGAAAAATCAATTTTATAAAATAGAAAGTTTATTATACAATGCAAGAAATAATGTATTTCAGTATCGAATATGAATCTATTAAGGAGTATTTTATTTTATACACAAAAATTTTATTATTAGAATCTTTGTACATCATTTACTTTCTTTTTTTTCTTTTTTTGTAAAAGGAGTATGTGAAATGACTTAAATTTGAATTCTGTAATAAAAATATATTTATTTTTATCTTTTACATTTTATACTTTTTTACTTTTTATCACAAAAGTCATATATCAACTTAAATAATAGTTAGGATATGATATTTGAATATAGGTAGATACAAAGCTAGGTTTAAGAGGATGTGGATAGGGATTGCAAGCAAGAAGCTTCTTTGGTAGATAGACAAAGTTCACTTACCAAGGTACAAGCTTGAAAAGTGTTTTTGTTATATTCAACAATGTTCTAACTTAATAAGTTTGTATGATTATTATTTTCATCTTACATCAAACCATAATTTGTACACAATATAATGGAACAAGTACTATTATATATATACAAACTTATAAACACATTTATACATATTTGAATGCTATCATTCTATACTTGTGGTGCTCTTTAGATCTCATCTTGCTCATTGATCAATTCATTTGATGCTATTTATTTTATTTAAAGATAAAAACTATATTTTAAATATATTATCAAGTAGAATGAACATTGCATAAAATCATTAAATATGTTTTACTAGATTTCATATATAATATATAAGTAATATTAAATAAAATTGAATGTAATTTTAATCAATTTAATTATTGATATTTGATAAATAAAAATATGCAACATTATTGTATATAAATTTATTTGTTTTAACTTTAAATAAAATATAAAAATCGACAATTATAGCTGATATTATTTTAAAAAATTTATAAATTAATATATTTTTATATAAAAACTTATAAAATTATAACTAAAAGTTTTTTTAAAAATAAAATTATATAACATATTTATAAATTTTAATATATCTAATAATAAATAATTTTAAATATCAAAGGTGCAATATGCTTTTAAATTAGAGTTTATTTTATATTTGATTTTAATGGTGCATCTAATCCATCTGTATATACCATTATATATGATTGTTTTACTTTGTTATAATTAAAAATATGTATGTTCATTATACAAAAGAAAATATATCAAAATATTTCCAAAGATGTTTATAAATTAAAATATTAAACTTATCACTAATTATAGTAATCATAAATCTAAGTTTTTAAAAGTATTTGGTATATGTTATATTTTATAAGGTTTTTTTTGTCAATTTTTGTTGTGAGCTTGTTTCAATTCATCAACCTCTTTTCAAAAATCTAAACTTAGATCTTTAAATTTCAAAATAAATATCTTCTGTTTAAACGATTCTTGGATTTTTCAATGCATCAATGAGATTTGGACTCACCATAATAGCAAGGGCTCCTTTTTCCATTGTATGAGAACTTTTATACAATTCTATAAGCCTTTTTGTAAAAAAAAAAGTTTTTTTTTTTTTTTTTTTTTTTTTTTAATTACAAAAAGCTTGTTCTTTTTCTTTTGTACTAGACAACATATCAAATTATTAGACAAAATTCCATGCAAAGTCACAGAGAGAATGAATGTTGATTTATCCATGCCAATTAACTTCAACAAAATTTACTTGATTAATCATTGGAGATAGTAATAGCACTAAGTCTAGATAGTATTTGCATTGAATTTTTTCAAATGTTTTGGCATATCATAGGAAATGATCATATCTCCATGATTAATCAAGCTTTAGCTATGGGTTGCTTCTCCTAAAACATTATCAAAAGACATTTTTCTTATTCACAAATATGATGATAAAATAATGTTGGGCAATTGGAGACCTATTATCCTACTCAATACTTCCTATAAAATTTATGCCAAGGTCATCCAATGAAGGTTTCAATTTGTACTCATAGAAGTGATTCATTATAACTAAATTACATTCCTTCCTCTTAGATTTATATTAGATAATGTATTAGTGACTCAAGAAACCATAAATTAGGCCAAAATCTTGAAGCAACATCTTCTTCTTCTAAAAATTGATTTCACCAAAGCTTATAACAAAATATCATGGGACTTTATATTTAAAGCCTTAGAAAAGCTCCATATTGATAAATTCTTCCAATATATGATTTAAATCATCCTCTAAGGAGCAAGTACTACTATTGATATAAACAAATATTTTATCAAATATTTTTATATTAAAAGAAGAATGAAACCAAGGTGCCCTTTGATTCTGTATTTCTTCATCTTGGTGAGTATAATATTTAACATAGCTATTCAAAATGTAAACAAAGATCATCATCTTCTTTGTATAAATATCTCTTGGAGCCTTGATTAACAAGTCATAAGATAATATGTGGATGACTCTATTAGCATTTTTAGAGGTGAAGAAGAAAATATTAGAATCTTAATAAAAATATTCAAACAATTTAGCTTGGCTTTTGCTCTCAAAATCAATTAGATTAAATTTGTTGTTTGAAAGCAATATAAAAAATTGAACAAACCAATATGGAAAAATTAATTTGAATGGACATAAGCATCTCATACAAATATTAGAAAGCTTCTAGGAATTCCTTTTGTGATCTCTTTAAGCACTCATGATGATCAATTCTTGATCAATAGAATGATATGTAAACTAGATTATTGGTACTCTACCAAATCAATATAGCAGATAGAGCTATTAAATAAATAATATACTACTTTCATCTTTATATTTCTTCTTAGCCATATGAACTAGGTCAATGAAGGCTATTTTTAAAATCAAATCTATAGTTAATTTTTTTTTTTATAAGGCAACATTACTTCCTTAATATGATCCAAAGTAGCATAGTCAATTTGTTATAAGAATTGTATTGTTGGTTGTCTTGATATCATTAATTCAAAAAAAGCCACCAAAGGACTTTCGTCTAAATGGATAATAGAGACCTTTCAATTTAGTCAAGCAAACATTCAACAATTTTTTGAAGTTTAGAGTGATAAATTCTAAATCAACTACCAATGGAATTTAGATATTAGATCTTATTTGATTACTCACTCTAAACCACAAATGGAGTATTAAGTTAAAAACGTAAAATAAAATTAAAAAAGTATGGACACAAATATATAAAGTTTTTTGATTTAATCCTTTAATTTCTTTTTATCTTATTTAAAATTATTTTTTATAATAGGATTTTCAATTTTCTTTAATTGATGTTCATTTACAATTCTATTAAGCTATAATCTCATATTCAAATATTCTTCATTGTATCAAAAATCTTATTAAAGAACTAATAATACCAAACACTACAAAAGAAGCAATATCCACATATCAAATTTCTTCCTATTATAGCTCTATCTAAGACTTTTTATATATTTATTTTTTTAGCTTTTGGAATTATTTATTATATTATAATCATACATTATCAAAATTTGAAGAGTAGATTGGTTCATATAAACTTGTAACAAATCTTTTACCAAAAGTAGTGTTTCAATTTCCTACTCAAAATATAGGTGTCAAAAAAAATAAATTGTTTAATTTATTTCAATCTATTGAAATAATTTTTAAAAAAAAAGTGGTCTTTAATCTAAAATTCTTGATTTTAATAAAAATTTATCTATAGAATAAGACAACTATAACTATCATAGACATAAGATTTATTCCTATAATTATCTAATTAATATGGATAAGTAGAGGTAGATAAAAATAGATTAATTTGATAATATCTTATAGAGAAGTTCTCTAAAAGCTTCATAAACGCGGTTTCATCTTTATACATGTCTATATGTGATTGGTAGGTTAGAAACTTGGCCAACAAATTAGCCACATATTGAACATATTGGTAGCTTGTGAAACAAGCTAAACACGTAGCACACTTATAGAAAACTTGTCTTGCAAGTTTGGCATATGTCTTGCAAATTGAACACGTGTTGGAGGTCTTATAGAACACCGCCACATAGCTATTAGGTAGATAGTGTATATAGAAATAAGAGTGAAGCCCTCTTCATTCTTGTCAATACCTTTCTTATTCTTAGTCTTGTTTTAAGAGTCTTTAGTCTTCTTGACTTTGGTAATAGCTATTTTAATTTTAATATTATTCTATCTTTGAATGATTTTTTATTCTTTTGAGTGACAAAAGAGTATATTGATATTTTATTCTTTTATGATTCATATCCTTGATAGTTTGATAAAAATGAAGATTCATTATTCTTATTTTGTATTTAAAAAATAAGTGTATTATTCCATTTTTATTATTACTTTTGAAGGTTGCATACTACCCATCTATTAATCAATAGACTTTACTTTTTAACCTTGATTTTTTCTCTTAAAAGAAAATGGATCACCCCTCTTTGTAAAAACTTTTATTTGATATTAGAGGTTGTGGATTATCTTCCTCTAATTCAAATTATAGAATTATTAAGTTGTCTAAGATGGAAGGAAAGATCATGGATATTATACTTAGTAGAAGTAAAAATAGATTTGCAACTATCGAAGATCTTCAAGAGCTTATCAACACTCTTAGAGTAAGAATTTCATGCATTACTACTATCAATCATAGAAGTATTATTTATACTTCTATAAAAGAAGTCTAGAACTTATGCCAAGAAGTTGTACAATTGAGAGAAGCAAGTAAAATTGGCCTCACAATCAAATCCAAGAAGTCTTACTTTCACAAGCATGAAGAAGGCAAAAATTATGCATAAGAAGTTTGATGGAATAAGATCAAAATTTCAAGGATTTTTGCAATAAGTCAAGTTATATCTAAGGTTGCATTCTTTCCAATATTCTAATGGATTTATTCAAGTAAGATTTATAGGTGCACTTTTATCTAGAAATGCTCTTTTTTGATTTGTATCTTTGATAGAAAAAGATTTATAACTTTATTATGATTTTAATTCATTCCTTAAAGTATTTATAGCCACATTTAAAAAAAATGATCAAGAGAGGATAATAGAAACTAAGTTCTTATCTTTACGACAAGGATCATGGTTAGCTATAACTTATGTTGTAGAATTCTAAAATCTTGCTTACGATGTGGAGTGGAATGATAAAGCTCTTATTAATCAATTTTATTATGGATTGAAAAATAACGTCAAAGATTTCTTATTAACAATGCCAAAAGCAAACTTCTTAAAATATTTTATTGCTCAAGCCATTGCATACAATAATCAATTATTTGAAAGGCATTAAGAATATAGATTTGACTAAAGAGGAACAAGTCAATTAATGATAGCAACTCCTAAGTTATCAGAAACTTATTTGAGCAAGCTAGAATAAATGTAAATTGATATGATACGTTTTAAATCTCTCACCAAACAAAAAAAGACTCGACGTCATCAAGAACCATGTGCAACTACAACCATGTGCACTACCTTGTAAAAATCATATTCTCTTTTTAGATCCTTCACCTTATTTTACAATAGATATATCTTTAGAACTTAAAAATCATAAAATCCTTGTCTTATTAGATTCATGAGCCTCAGCTTGTTTCATAGATGAAGACTTTGTCAAAAAATAAGAAATATTCTAGTTTAAAAAACTAAATCCATACACATAGAAATCATAGATAGTTGTTTATTGTCTTTTAGAGATGTTATCTATGAGATTGTTCCTTTAAATGTAGCAATTAAGAGACATAATAGCATAATAATATTTAATATAATTAAATCTACTTCAAATTTAGTTATTTTAGGATTATCGTAGTTAAAAAAATATAATCTTCAAATAGAGTAGATTTCTTGTAACTTTAAATTTTTCATAGTTTAATCCAAAAATTTGTTAATCAAATAGATATATATATATATATATATATATATATATATAATTTTAATACATCCAAATCTTTACTGACAGGTACAAAAGTTTTTATACATGCGACAAAAGAAAGATCATCTTTTGCTATATACGCCACATCCATTTCTAATATTAAAAAGACTACAAGTGATATTCTTAGTCAATATTAAGATTTTTAAGATATTTTTGAAAAAAAAAATACAGATATTTTTTTAAAATATGAATCTTATGATTGTTCAATTGATCTTTAAGAGGGAGCTCAACCACCATTTGGACCAATCTACAATTTATCACAAAATAAATTAGTTGCATTGAAGGAATATATTGACAAGAACTTGGCTAAAAACTTCGTATGCCATTTAAAGTCTCCAACAAGAGCTTCTATCTTATTTGTGAAGAAAAGAGACAGATTATTACGGATGTATATAAATTATCAAAGACTTAATAAGATTACCATTAAGAATACGTATTCTTTATCTTTAATTTCAAGACTTCTTGATCAACTCAGTCAAACAAAGATCTATACAAAAATAGATTTATATGGAATTTACAACTTGGTCTATATCAAAAAAGGTGATGAATGGAAGATTATATTTTAAACTAGGTATGGACATTTCAAATATAATATCATACTTTTTGGACTTACAAATATATTAGATATTTTTCAACATCTTATAAATGATATTTTTTGTGAATTTCTTAATGATTTTGTTGTCTACTATTTAGACAATATTTTGATCTACTCTAAGAACACAAAAAAATATGAACTTTATGTTCATCATGTATTATAAAAACTTAGAGATACAAGATTATATGCCAAGATAGAATAGTGTGTATTTCACACTACTCAAGTTGATTTTTTAAGATTCATCATTTTAAGTGATGGTCTCAAGATGAATCCTAAAAAAATTCAAACAATCATGGACTAAAAGATTTCAAAAACAATAAGGGATGTATTTTTTAGAATTTGCCAATTATTATCAAATCTTCATCAAGAACTTTTCTCAAGTTGTAATTCCATTTATATGCTTAATTATAAAAATAAACTTAAATGGAATTAATATATATATATATATATATATATATATATATATTGTTTAAAGCTTTGAAAATAGTTTTTATCTTTGTACCAATCTTGTATTGCATTGGCTTTTCTAAGATATTTTTTATGAAAACAGATGCATCAGACTTTGCTTTAGGTGTGGTATTGTCATAAATGGGAATAGATAACAAACTCCACCTAATAGCTTTTTATTCCAAAATTTTTTTAGTAGTAAATATCAACTAAAAAATCCATAATAAAGAACATCTTATAATTGTATATTCTTTTCAAAAATGGTGTTACTATTTAGAATACGCTTCCAATCTAATCACCATGTATATAGATCACAAGAACCTTAATTATTTCATGTTAGTACATTATCATATAGAGTGATCTTCAATTCGAAAATACACTAGGTACCTGGTTGTACTACTTATTGAAAAGACACCAACAAGTAATTTGTCTTTAATAAAAAGAATAAATAACTCGATAATATTATTTTAAAAAAAATTATATTGATAAAAATCTCTTATATTTAGATAGGTTTGTACATAAAGACCTTCTACAGCATATATAAGAAATTTAATATCCTTTTCTTTAAAAATTCTCATTTAACCAACTGGTGACAAGTTACATTATCAATAACTTTAAAAAAAAATCCATAAGGCCCTTTTAAAAATCTATTGTCATATCAAAGTTTTATTATAATTTCATATATCCATTTTTCCACCTCTATAAAGTCTTTGTTCCTAAAAAATTCCTTTAATTTATACAAAAAGCTCAAATTGCAACAAAACCCTTCAATAGCTTATTCACCCGCAAAGATGTATTTCTTTCCAAACTTTAGAATTCAATAACTCTTGATTTAAATACTCAATTTCTATAAAATTTTCTTAAAGATATAGATAATATTCTTAAACTTTATTATATAAATAAATCAACTATAGATTTGCTTCGAATTGTTCAATATCTTAAAAATCCTAGCAAGTGCTTAAAACCCCAATTCAAAGACACCCAATCACTATTTTGTTCATATTTCACACATTCAAAATTCTAATACCACAAAATTTTGTACATAATCTTGCAACATGAATATATTTACTTTTAAAAATTTTGAGCCAAAAACTTATTAAATTGCTTAAGATATAGCTTAAAATATAACTACTAATAAAGTAGGGTTATTTGCTACCCTTTGATTATTAGCTCTAATTTTAATTCCAATTATCTCTTTTATCCTTACTTGGATTTTATTGAATTATATATAAAAAATGTAGCCAAAAAAATATTCTTTATAATCTTAGTTGCCAATCCTATATTGCTTTCTATTTCTATGAGCTATATCCAAAAGAGTGATAATAGATATAATTTTGACACCTTAACTTTGAGTTCCTATTTCTCCTTCATAAAAAGTTTAAATTACACATATTTTGCACCAAAACTATAGCCAAAAATCCAAACTTATTGTTTTTAGTATTTGTTGTTTGAATGTTATTAAAAAAAAAACCCTAATTCCTAATAAGCTCTTAGGTAGCCTCCTTGAAGTCTATTAGGTATGATTTTTGGCCAATAGGAATAGAGACTTCTATCATCTATTTCCATTCATCCACAAGGATGGCCTAATTACTCCTTTTTATATTAAAAATTCTTTTTTAATTCTTTTCTTAATAAATTTTACATAATATATATTCTAAACATTAAATATAAAAAATAAGCAAGATCTCAACGATCACCAGTGTTTAACAAAGGTGGCTCAAGATATAAAAAAGTTATTATCAATATAAAATCAACTTCAAAATCACTTTCAAAAAAAATAAATTATATAGATCTCAATAATAGCCTTTTTAAATAAATTATTTTTAAACTAATAATTTAACTATATTTTGTAACTAATGAAAATCCACTGATATGACTTTCATTTAATTGTATAATAATTTATATATTAAAAGTATATGTATACATATATATATATATATAATATTTTTACATGGTAGCCGAATCACAATATGACAATATATTTTGAATTATTGCCAAGCTTGTTGGAGCATGTCTTTGTCAAGATTCAACTTCATTATCACTTATTGACCAAAAAAACAAAGTTTGTCTGATGCTCTTTCTAGACATAATCATATTGTAATATGTTTATATAGTGAAAAGCATGAATAAGAATAATTTCTTCTTAATACTTAATTATCTTAATTCAATAGAAACTTAAGATACTTAAAAAAAGATTATGAAAGCCTCTTAGATTATCTTCTTGTTTTAATAGCTAATAGATAAAAGTTAGTTATTAAATTTTTCTTTTAGGTTGTACAAATTCTATTATTGCTTTTAAAAAGCCATAAGTTAATAAAAATAGAATAAAGAAGATAAATAATTAATATAGTTGATACTAGGATTAAATTGAAGATAGGATTAAACTTTAAAATCCTTAGAATAAGTTGGATTGATACTCACGGGTCGACCGTGTATGAGACAGGGTATAAATCAAACCTCTAGCAATGAAAATGGCCACCAAGGACAGAAGGTCAAAGCATTCAGAGATTAATGACTAAGATTGGAGGGTTAGCTTCAAGCTTGTTTCAAAGATGTTAGAATTATTTTGTAGGATTTGGAAGGACTTAGCAATCGCTATCTAAAATCAGGGTTTGTATTGGAGGTTAAGTTTTTATGCAATAAAGTTAGGACCAACACTTTTAGCTATTGTGTAAAATAGAAGTGACATCTATGGTTGCAAATTTGATAGTATGTGGTTGATTGAGTGTACCAAGATTAATTAAAAAAATTTAACAATCTAATAGTGCAATTGAGATTTACATGATCTTTAGTACAAAGAAGTACCAGAAATTGGTAATTTAAGATTGTTTGGGATTTCTACGATATCTAAAGATCTATTAGTCAAATCATAGTGAAATTTAGCATAATATTAGAAGACTAAAAAGGCAAGCTATATACCAAATTATAATTGAAGTTAATAAATGGAAAAAGAGAATTTGTTACTGGGATATCTGCATCAACCTTCAAGCCAGCGGCCAAGTGACATCAGTGGGGGATTTGGTTGATTTTCCACAATTTGTAAGTTGAATTAGATTAAAACTTTTTAAACATATTATAGACTTATATTTGCATTTGTATGCAAATTTTTACACCAAATTGATAATTAGATTAAAAATTATAGCTTATTGAAGTTCATTAAATAAGACTAGGAGTTATAAAGAGAAATCTTAGTTGCTTGATTGTGACAAGCAACAAAGCAATTGGGATTTATATGTGGATAAAGTTATCAAGAAGAGTGTTTTTAAGCACTTTGTATTGATTTAAGCACTCTCATATTGATATTCAATCACATTCATCTTATACGGATGAAACTTATTAAAGGTTCTTGGATATTTGTGAATCACAACTTCACCCTCCACAGCCAGGTGCTCAATGCATTTTCAAACAAGACAACACGTTATATATGAATGTTCTTATTTTGTACCAAAATGATAAGATGTAGCTTTTGATCAACACAAAAAAATCTTATTGAAGTTAGAACAATTTTATCTTTGAGTAATGAAATCACTATTGATTATTGATTCAATCTTTCTTAAAAAAATCTAATCAACCATATCTTAGATCCTTTTGTTCATAATATATAAATTAGTTCAGCTAAATTTAATGATACTTCCAAGTTCAAGTTCAAGAACAATTTACTCTATTTTAAAGAATGCTTATATATTCCAAAGGATGAAGTACGACTACATGCTCTTGAAGCTCAACAAAACTTCCCTACAATGGGATATTTTGGATATAATAAGACTATGGAACTAATATCAAGAATTTTTTGGTGGCCTCAAATATAAAAGGCTGTTAAAAAATTTATACAATTGTGCAATATTTATTAAAGATTAAAAACTCCTCATCATTGATCTTATAGATTTCTTCAATCATTACATATATTAAAACAATGTTGGTCTTTTGTTTCTATAGATTTTGTTATATGTCTTTTAAATTCAAGTTCATATGATTCTATATTCATGATTGTAGATTGTTCACCAAAATTACACATTTTGTATCATATATAAAATTTCTTATAAGTGAAGAAATAGCTAAATTCTTCTTTGAAAATATCTATCGCTATTATGGATTATGAAAAGATATTGTATCAAATAGAAGGATGCAATTTGTATTAAGATTTTATAAAACTCTTTTTAAAATATTGAAGGTGGATATAAAACTATGTTCAGCTTTCTACCTTCAAATTGATGGACAAATAAAATTAGTAAATCAAATTTTGGAGTAATATTTGAGATATATCATCAATTATTATCAAGATGATTGGATAATTTTTTTACTATTAGTAGAGTTTGCTTATAATAATTTGATATATTCTTCTATTCAATAAACTCTATTCTTTAACAATTATGGTTATTATATATAACTTGATATTTTTAACTGTACATAAGATAATAATCCTACAACAAAAAAATTGACAAATTAGTTATTAGAGTTGTATAAAATAATCAAGGCACAATTAAAAGAAGCTCAAGGATGACAAAAGATCAATGCAAATGTCTATCATAAGAAACAACATCAATTCCACGTAAGCAATAAGCAATGCTTATTTCATTATAATATTAAGACTATTTGTTCTTGTGACAAGTTGAAATATTATAGATTTACATCATTTTCAATTTGTCAATAGATCAATCTAGTTGCTTATTGATTACACCTACCAAAATCTATGAAGATCCATCCTATATTCTATGTGTCATTGTTTGAGCCATACAAAATAGCAGATATACAAGGAAAAAGACAAATGCCACCACATCCTATAGAAATACGTAATAATAAAGAATTTGAGGTGGAAGAGGTCTTAGATTTCACGCGACGTCAAAATTGACTGGAATAACTTATATATTGGCACAGATATGATATTAATGAACATACATGAGAGCCATCTAGGAATCTAACAAATGCATTGAAAAAAGTCAATATATTTCATCAACGACATCCAATAAAACAAAGATAAAAAGTTAAGAAAATATTTGCTATGAAGCAAAGTAGATTCAATAGAGATTTTATTCTATCTTATATCATTGTTTGATATTCTTTTAAATTTTCTAGGACCAAAGAAATAAAAAATCAATAACCAACAAACTTAACACAAGAGTTATAGTTTGTTGATTTATCAGACTAGATATTACGACTACCACAACCTTCAAGATAATGGAATAGAGATGAAGATCTTCAAGAACAATATATTCTTCTTTAGATTTTTAGGAAGATACAATGTGTTTGGTATCATGACTTTGGAAGAGACTTCCAATGTTTGGTGATTCTTTTAGAAGTAGGAACTACTCTTAATGGTGTTCCAAATATATTTTTTTTAAGGAAGTTATCAAGGCCTCAACAATCATCAAATATCAGGGTGGTCATCCTATCCTAATATGGGACACTATCGATGACTAAGAAGACCTATCAACTACCTTCAAAAGCAACAAAGATCAAAATATGTGGCAAATATAATTCAGCTCATTTTTTACTTTTTTAATATGTAATCTCTACTTCTTGTGGAACTTACTTTTAGAAGGGGGGATAATATCACGGACATAAGATTTATTCCAATAATTATCTAGTTAATATGAATAGATAAAAATAGATAAAAATCGATTAATTTGATAATATCTTATAAAAAAGTTTCATAGAAGCTGTAGTTTCATCTTTATACATGTCTATAGATGATTGATAAATTAGAAACTTGGTCAATAAGTTAGCTATGTGTTGCACATATTGATAGCTTGTGGAACAAGCTAAACACGTGGCACATTTATAGAAAACTTGTCTTGTAAGTTTCACATGTGTCTTACAAATTGAACACATATTGGAGGTCCTATAGAATGTAGCCTCATAGCTATTAGATAGATAGTATATATAGAAACAAGAATGAAGCCCTCTTCACTCTTGTCAATGCCTTTCTTATTCTTAGTCTTGTTTTAAAAGTCTTTAGTCTTCTTGTCTTTGGCATTAGCCATTTTAATTTTAATATTATTCTATTTTCAAGTAATTTTTTATTCTTTTGAATGACACAAGAGTATATTGACATTTTATTCTTTTATGATTCATATCCTTGACAACAACTCAATAGATAATAAAAATGAAGTAGCTAGATTTTTTAAAATTATTAGAGTGGTTCTAAAAACAAAGTTAATATAAAAAAAAAATGCATTCAACATTGATTTCTTTTACACTCCACTTAGTGAAATGACCTTTGATCATCTTTTTTATTCTTAGATTACTAGTAAAGAACTCATAACATTATATGTCAAACTTGGTAGGAAGTTACTTTAAAGCAATATTCCTTCTACCAACCTAGTGATACACTATTGGATCAAGACTTTGTATTTAATTGCACTAATGTGTGATCCAACCCTCGTTCCTATAAAGAGACAATGTTCATTTGGCTTCTATGGTACAAAAGAATACTGGTTAACACTTGGAAGGAAAAAATCAACCCTCATATTAACATTCAATGTGCTTTGTATCACCTTCATATATCGGAATCCATTCTCTATAGATTTTGAGATTGTCATTATGCTCGTAACATCTTGGATTAGGCCACCTCTCTTTTCTATAAAATTAATATCAAACTCTTAGAAATAGAGACCTTAGAAAGCCTTCACTTGGAAGTAAGTTTTTTTTGTTGTGGCTTTACTTCCTCAATTTAAATATTTTTATAAGATTTGATTCTTATTTCATAAGATAAAGGGACTTTGTCTCTGGATTATCTGGATTTTGAAAAAAAAAATTATATTTGAAAATAAAATATGGAGTAAATTCCTATATTAGAAGCTTGATTTGGAAAGGTCTCAATAAATATAAACAAATTAGTTGGAATTTTATCAAAAAGAATCTAATAAAACACCCAAAATAAGAGACTTCTCTTCTCCAAAGATGAAATAGATCATAGATGGCAAAACACATATCAGATTCTAGATTTAACAAAGTTATAAAGTAGAACTTTAGAATACATGTGTGGTATAATCTTGTACAAAAGTGTAAATGAATTAGCCCTAAAAGCTATGTCAAAAAATATATATATATATTTAAAAAAAAAAAAAAAAAAAAAAAAAAAAACATCAACCTCTATTTTATTGTAGCATATAATTTTAAAAAATTAAAGTATATTTTGTTTTCTTATTTCTATTCATCTATTTATTTATATTTAAAGAAGTGATAATTATAAGATTAAAAGATTAAAATATATAAATAAATAAATATTTTTATATTAAAAATATTCTATATAATATTATAGGATAGAACAAAAAAATAATTTTTAATTATTTGCTAAAATGTGTGAAAATATATATATCCTATATTAATATATAGATTGATTTTATTAAATTTATCACAAGAAGGGTAATCCATCTTCTTATAAACTTTTCTTTTTAAGATAACTATGTTGTTTTCTTATGAATCTTCTTATATTATCTACAAATAATTACTACAACAATTTTATGTATATTTGATAGAAATCTTAAAATATTTTAAGAATCCATTACCAAATGTTTTATTAGTAATTCATAATTGATAAAAAAGACTTCAAAAAAATCAATATAAACTTATTATTGGACTTAAACATATGTGTTATTTTGTTATTACAATGTTTTAAGAAAGAAATCAACTCATTTCATTACAATTGATGCTATGCTATTACATGCTTGTATTGTTAATATTTTTTGTAATACACATTAATCATTTTTTTTATTTTTTTTATTTTTTATTTTTATTGGCCCAATAATAGAAGATTGTTGCGAAATAAATAATGGTGCATAAAAATAGGCATTAATTGTAAAATAGGTGTACATGTGATATTTTGTAAATTTCATACAATGACTAAATTATATTTTACTCTGATTTGTAAATTACCTTGTGTTGGTCATACAAAAGACTGTATGTCAGTTCTATCTCAAATTGATTAAGAATTTTGTAAATATGCAACAAAAGTTTCTCATTCTTGAATAACCTAGAAACAATTTATTTCTTTTCATCTCTTCTTCTAATAGTTTTTTAAATATCCTAAATGTCATTCATTTATACCTTTAAACCAATTGCAAGTATTGATGTGTATTTTCAGAGAGTAACAAAACTATCATATATTGCTATATTGGTCCTTCATGGATGTTAATGCATCTAAATTGTTATCTAGATTCTTTTCTAAGAGAGGATCTTTTAACATACTCTTCATTGCTTCTCAAATTCTATGTGGACATCTGCATCTTTGGCCCTTCATTCCACTTCTCTCCAATAATCTCAGTTTTGCATATTATTTGAAATACATAATACCTTGCAGTTTCAAAAACATATATGCACATTTCAAGCCAACGATTAGCAAAAATTGCTTTAAGAGAGCTATATCACTTTTCAACTCTCAATATGAAAAAGCCAAAGTTTGCGACACAAAATGGAGTTCTTCTATTGTCCAACGAAAACATAGTCGTAAAATTGTGTCCCAGTCCTCCACAGAAATGATTCGTGATGTATCAACGACCTTTCAAGAATTAAGCATAGAAGAAAATCTTGACAATTCGAATAAACGGATATGAAGCTCAGCTGACAGTCACAAGTTCTTACTACGTTCCGCATGCCAACCTAAAGATTCAGACTAGGTGCAAAGTATGCACAGGAAAAATTCGAGGAGCATGACAGTCAGGCTAGCTCACTTTACAATCCCACCGAGCTACGCAGCTCTAAGATAATCAGCATGAGCACCGATGCAAACAATCCGAAGAAAGTAGTGCAAAACTTAAGATAATAAATCGAGTAGATTATTGAATCAGTTCTCCAATGTAGAAATCGTCCAGCATTTCGAAAACCTTGGTTCCATGTTGCGGCCTGCCAAGTTATAATGGTGAACACATGTCTAGGATTTCTCATATGAAGCAATCTACATCTACATTACAAACTAACCATTTTCTGTCACGCATATCAAAAAAAACAGATGCACAACTTCTGCTAAAATGCTGAAGCCTAGTTAACAGCATTTGATACCCTCCACACGCTCAGGAAACGTAATTAAGGGGCATTCAAGTCACCAGGTTCACTAGGTTTCCTTTGAAATGATGGAAAATGACTAAACACGTTAAATTCTCATGCGGGGATAATGAGTTTGAAACGGTTACCCGAAGAACCCTTCTGTTGAGTCTGCACCGGCATTATTCAAGATGGCATCACCACCAGGATGCTCCTCCACGAATGAAGTCACGTCGTAAACCTGCACATAAACCCTGATTGATCATCAATAGTCTGGCGCTGACTGTACTGTCATCTTGGATTCCACAAATGCTTCTTTTAATCATCAAATAGCAATCAAGTTGGTGAGTTCGTAACAATGAAAAGTCTGGAAGAACCCAGAGGGATCAAAGAAGCACACTTTCCAAGCGAGTATGAGATCAATAGCATATGTTTGAAATCACCGTATTGAAGGGGTTATCAAACCAACCTTGTCCTTCAGAATGATCCACAAATCTGTACTTGTGTTGTGTTTTGCGACCTCAGCTCGTGAGTAAGGCCCCTCTCTCTGTCAAACATGCACAGCTTTCAAAATCTTAACTCTCAACTAATGTAAGCCTGACTGCACACCGGATCCTACAAGCTATGCAGTTTCAAAGACGTATCTAAGAACGTTTTGCTTCTAAGTCGTGTGTTTATGGCCCTGAAAACGACATCACTCGACAATGCTGACAAAAACAAAAAAACAAAAAAAAAAACTCAATTCCTGCAAGAGCGTGTCACATAAAGGCACAATGGTATACATCGATCTAATTCAAGACGACATAAATTGTAAACACGCTCAGAACAAGGAAAAAAATTGAACGTTGGATTGCAATTTCTTTCAAAATTCCTAAAGTCCAAAATATATCTACGCAAGACATGGGGGTGAGTGTTTACGGGTCGGTAGTGCATTCAGCACCTTCACAGTGGCATTCGCAGTGACCGACGTGTTCGTACCTGAAAACCCATTGTCACCCAAATGTGTCAGCAACCCAGGCACCAAACTAAAAAAGGCACAGCGTACCCTTGCTCTAACCCAATCAATAACAACACCATCACTAAACCCTACTCACGTTTCCAAGCCACCGCATGAGATCTTCAATGCAAACAAATGCACTAACCCTCGTTAAACCCCACTAACGACACGGAAGAAACCTCAATCACGCCCCCCATGGATTCACAGAAAAAGGCAGCAGCAACCCAAGTCGGAGAAACTTACGATTGAAAATGGGAAGCAAAAAGGAGATCGAAATGAGAGCTACCAGTACCAGTGTCAACACCAAACTCCAAACCAGATTCACCATGGCTGTGACCAAGCACTGCAAACCTTTTCCACTTGCAAAAAGAAGCTTGTTTTAATCCAAAAAAACACTATTCTCTTGGGAACCCAGATACAAAAAAGTTGCAGCAAAGTGGTAGATCAGCAAATGCAAGTACAAACAAGAAATGCACACCACAAAAAACGTGATCGCAACCGAAACAAGGGCCGAAGCTTGCTCGCAGAGTGATGGACACGCAGCTGCGTGGGTATCATCGCTGGTCCTATTACCGAGAAACCAAGAGGATCTTGTGACTCAACAGTCGACCATTCCGAGATGGAATCGGTCGCGTTGCCAGCAGGGATCAGATTCACTTCATTCCTTGCCCTGCTGATAGCATCCAATTATCGTTGGCCACGTGTGAAGCCTTTCATAGACAAATGTCAGATTGCATTTCAAAAGAATAATCGTCTAGAGGTCAAATAGAACAAACAGTAGAACAAACAGTAGTCCAAAACAGCACTCACAAGACAAGCCGAGAAGACATTAAAATGTTGCTTCATTCCAGAACCCTACGGTCCACTGAAGCTTTTCCAGCCATCATTTGAAATGCCCTCGTCACTAGCAATTAAACAAAAACAAAAAATAGAAATTATTGTTACAGTGTGAGTGTATTTTTTGCTTTGATTTTTTGTTGCATTCATTCATTCAAGAATACATTTTAAAAAATACTTTGTCTTCTCAGTGTTTGCATGACTGGAATAAACTACGAGGAAATGAAAATCAAACAAAATTAAAATACGTTCTTTGAATTGAACCACAATGAGAAATACTGTTGGCCTCTTATTTTATTGCATGTTAGTAAAATGATTTCTATCGGCTAGGATTTAAGTTTTTTTTGGTTCCTTCTTCCTAGTATTTATTTATTTATTAGGAAATCTGACAATATCCTATACTTTCATTATCATGTTACAATACTTTGAAAATTGACAGATGCATGCATACATATAGCATAATTGAATTGACTTATGTGTATGTGTGAGTAAATAAATAAATATATATATATATATATATATTCATACACACACACAAACATACACACAATCAACATTTGATGGACTTGTATGTGTATTAGCACAAACATATCTCATCAAGCACAAAAACAATGATTATAAGTTATATTAAATTTTTCATTGATGCAAACATTCCTTTTGCAATTCCTTTTGATACTTTTTCATTGTAAAGACATACTCAATCACTACGTTATTAATACCATAACAATAACAAATACAAATTAATAATGTCAATTGTTCATGCATGTACTTCATATCTTCATTAGGGGATGGCAAAAGAGGAGAATCACATTTGAAAAAATCAAGTGGACCAACTGTTAAACAATAAATCAAAGAGTTTATCAACATCCCCCATTAGTCATGCCATTGAAGTTAAGATGATTTCCTTCTATGACAATTCACAATTACTCACACTACTGTTCACTTCATCCTCACTAAAAATGTTTCTAAAACTTGGAGATGGCAACAAAGGAAGACAACTTTAAGTGGAGCCCATGACTTTTAGGCTCACAATTGAGAGGGAGGAGGATTACATGGTCAAACTTCGCTCACGATCCCGCAGCTCACAATTGCTGACTTCTCGCTCACGTTGCCACGCTGCGTCGCGTTGCATCGCGGTGTTCCAAGCCCTTACTACGATGCCAGGGTTCGCGTTTCCTCTTGTGCAGTCTCCGTTTCGGTACTTGGTTTCGAATTCGTTACATCAGCGATGCGGTGCGGCTTTTTAGTGGAGATTCCGATTGCGCTACAAAAGGCGTTGAAGAAGTTTGCTGTACTGAGTACTGTCTCCAGGATCTGAATCTGTGTTTTAGACATCACAGAAATTTTTTCCTGTCGAAGTGGTGATTCTGACTTCGAGTTGTCTGGAACCGTTTTCCTACGCTTGGAACTAAGATCTAGAATCTTTGTTGTAGAGGGATCAGGAGACGTTGTTCCGGAATTGTAGCCACGAGAGCCGCTGAAGATGGGGGGCGGCATTGAAATGTTACCTCCATGTATCTTGCAAGACATACTCTACAATGGGCGATTAGGGCCAGTTGATCTGGCTAGCTTGGAAGCGTCCTCGTACATGTTTCGTGCGGCGAGTGGAATTGCGCCTTACAGGTTCAAGTCCATCGCGGAATTAGCGGCTCATCATTCGTGTCAGATGCACCCGGTGTTTGAGAATTTTCCTCCGCGAGCGCGATCGGAGCTCTTGGCGAGGTGCGAAGGGAATTGGAAACTGGTGTTGCACTTCTTGAACTCTTTGCAGCGTTCATCGGGGCTCTCTATCGGTGGTTCTGGCCGCGATGTAAGTGCCGCTCCGATGCAAGTGGAAGTACTTGTTTTGCAATTCGAGCCGTGATTCGTTTTCATTTACCTTCCGACTGTTTTCTTCTCTTGAAACGATTTTGTGCTTTGAAATGAGTGCAGGTTCTCGTGGCGGCGGGGAAGTACCACACGCTGCTTGTAGATAGGGAAGGGGAATTATATGCGTGTGGAACTGGAGGGTCTGTTCTCGGACAGAATCCTTCAGTCTCGAATCTTCAAAGACCAGTGTCAATTTCGTTGCCTGCGACTACTAGACGCATCGTGCAGATTTCTGCGAACTTCAATCATGCTGCTTTCGTAACCGAAATCGGACAGGTGACCAAATCGATACCTCCTTTCAATTCAGCCACGAAATTCTGGAAATATTGTTCAGAGCTTTGGTGTGCTTACGCATGGACGTCCTTGGTCTTCCGTGCAGGTATACACATTCGGTGACAATATATCCTGTTGCTGTGGTGTTGGAGAAAGTGGACAGCCAATATCGAAACCTACGCTGGTAACAACTCTCGAGCGAAATCCATGCCAACAAGTTTCTACAGGGCAAGGATACACTGTAGCACTCACACGCAATGGCGAGCTTTTCTCCTGGGGTTGTGCCTCACACGGCCAACTGGGACATGGCAACACCCAGGAGCAATTCAGACCACAACAGGTTGAGGAATTCGACGAGTCGAATCCAGTAGCGCAAGTTTCCGCAGGCATTTGTCACACTCTGGCTGTGACGAAATCAGGCCAGCTGTTCTCTTGGGGTTATGGTTCCAATTACTGCCTTGGCCACGACGATTTCCTCAGCGAATTGCGGCCCAAACGAGTGGAGCATGGCGGGTTCGATGACCTCTTCATCATTTCGGCAGCAGCAGGAGACGAACATTCGGCGGCAATCGACTCTTTAGGATACGTACGCACTCATCCTACACGTCTAATCCACAACAGTTTTTTTCACATCGTAAACTCTCCCGTACTTTGTCAAGCGTTCGCATTGTCCTCTATTCCACACCAAATTGTGTAGGTGACACTTTGATTGCAATCACGGTACAGGTGTACACATGGGGGAAGGGATACTGTGGAGCTCTAGGTCACGGAGCAGGGACAGATCAACGCACTCCGCTTGTGGTTGCAGGATTAAAGAGTACCCGAGCTGTCCAGGTACAACAACTTCTTCCACATTCCCGATCTATACAGCCCTAATCCAACTCGATGGATAAACTTGATCAGAAAAAAAGTTAATTCTGTGCTCTAATTGATGATGTCTTGGCTTTTCAATGTCTTTAGGTTGTCGCGAGAAGAAGGAAAACCTTTGTGCTGGGCGACAACGGAACGGTGCATTCCTTCGGGTGGATGGCATATCACAGCCTTGGCGTGCAAGGGAAATCCGCTTCGGACACGGTGGTGAGCCCTCAGTCTCTTGACTTGGCCCTCCAGGGCCACAAAGTGTCCACCATCGCTGCAGGGATGTACCACACTCTTGTGGTAACCAGGAAAGGTGCCATTTTTGGGTTCGGAGACAATGATTCTAGTCAATTAGGGCCAGTTAGTGTTACCAACGAGACTCCACTCGCTGTGAGAATACCTGCAGAGGTGTTCACTTGTGTCACTGGAGTTGTACAAGATTAGACCACCGTAGTCCATCTTCACCATATCTGAGACGTTTCTGTACAATGATTCATTAGAAGAGAGGGAGAGAGAGAGAGATTGAGAGAGGCTTAGTTACTATAGGAAAGAAGCAGAGAAAGTGCATTCACTTGGTTGTCTTGGAAGCTGCTTTGTGCTTGATTTTTTGGCTTGATTTCTTGTGACAATGCTTGTGGTGATTGTTAAATTAGTCGTTTTGCATGTTGAAGGCACTAAAAGGTTATGACTGTCATTGTGGATGGTTTATTTTTGCTTTGATTTCATTCGTGGGTTAGATGTCTTCTTTAGTTATTAGATTGTTTGTCTAAAATCTTTTTTGAAGTCTTTGCATAATATTCTTTTGTGGTTAGAAATTCTGGGTTTGTTGATGAACCATCAAGGCACATTTGT
This sequence comes from Physcomitrellopsis africana, assembly GCA_036785485.1. NCBI lineage: Eukaryota > Viridiplantae > Streptophyta > Bryopsida > Funariales > Funariaceae > Physcomitrellopsis > Physcomitrellopsis africana. The sequence continues at coordinate 159,456 of JAWRVF010000021.1, read as the reverse complement.
AAAAATTTCATTATTTATTTAATTTCATACAAAGAATAAGAGGTTTAGTAGTAGATTTTTTTTTTTTGTTTTTTTGTTTTTTTGCAAGGGTTTTTTAATAACATGATTTTTAAGTAGTAGAAGTTTATTAAGCAATAGATTTTAAATAGGTCCAAACATTGGTTGTTTATTTTCTTATAGATTGATTGTGCAATTGCAAGGTCAATGTTTAAACCTTTTGAACTTTTAATGCAACTGAATTTAATTGCTTGTTTCCTTTAAAAGGAAGACCTATTTTCTAATTTGTTGCTATATTTTTAATTACATTTTTTCTCTAATGTTATTTTTTTGTTTTTCTAAACAGTTGTGGATCTTATGCCTAAATTTTCTATAACATAAATTTATTTATTTACATACATCAGTATTTATTAATATGTAATTGTATCAATAACTTAAATCTAGTTGGATTAATTTTCATGTATTTTATTTCAATCTATACACTTTAAATGATTGTTCAATTTTTGTCAAATTAAAATTCAGAAATATATTTTTAAACAAAACCTCTCAAGAATGATTAATGCATTTAGTTAAAAAAATCAATAACTTGACCTAAAGTTTTAAAATTGGATAGAATAGAATTTAAATTAAAAATAATAAAATCTTAATAAGATTAAGAATGGTCTATTTATTTATTTTTAAATATACTAATTTTAAAGTTTTAAGTTCTGTTGTATTGCCACAAAACTACCAAAAGAAGATTTTTGAAAAATTGAACATTACAATAGATTATGCATGCATTAGTTTTATATAAATGCACAATGATGCAATTTTATTCTTGTTTGAATAGTTTTGTTTGTATTCAAGTTGAAATATTTATAAAATGACTCAAATTGGTAATTTCTACTTACAAGTTATTGTTCTTTCAAATATGTATATATAAATTATTGTGTTTGAATTAAACAATTTTAATTTTGTTTAGTCTCAATTAACAAATAATAAAATCTGTGACAGCAATATACTTCTATTTCTATTTTTATTTATTTATTTTTTCCCACCAATTTCATTACGGAAAATTCCTATGGTATTTACGTCTTTTCTTTTTTCTTTTTTCTTTTTTTTGTATCTAATAAATCCTAAATTGTTGGTGATGGTCAATTTCTAAAATACCATTTCTTTTTAGACACCTCACTCCTTATTGACATTCTTGATCAATTTTTTTATTTTTATTTCATTTTATTTTTCAAATTAACATTTTAGACACTATAATTATGCAATAGGGTACACATGTGAATTGATATGTAACATAATGCTTTTTATGTACATAATTTAATAGTAAAAAATCAATATATAAGTGTGCTTATTAATGATCATTGTATAAAATAAGATGCATGATATTTTATAGACACCTCTACTATTTAAATTAATATAATTAATTAGAATTGATAAAAACAAGTTAGATAAATAATGTATTTGTAAAACGTTTTAAGTTTTTTTCATACACAAGTTGGGTCTTCAAATATATTTTGATTATCCATACAAGCATATAAACTTATTTTAGAAGTTTGTTAAATATAAAAAACTTTCATTAAAATGTTTCAAAATTGAGACCTTTGCCATTTAATACTTGTAGCTTTTAAGAAATTTTTAGATGATATTCTTGTTACCTATTATATATATATATATATATATATATATAAGATTAAAGCCATTCTCAATCTTATTAATACCTCTCTTGTACTCCAACAACAATATTAAAATGAAGAAATATTTGTTTCAACTTTAGATATATAACAATTTATTGATATCTTCAAATATTAGACAAATTAATTGAGTAAGACTTCAGAAATTGTACAAGAATATTAAAATAACTGTAACACTGAAATATATTTGAACTTAAATAAAATTTAACAATACAGAACATATTTTATTTTAAGACAAAAAAGTAAATTATTCACGGTTATTTTTTATTTATTTTAATAAAAATAATATCACAATACACATACAAATATTAACACTTGTGGGTTGTTTATACTTTGCTTCTGATATTGAATTTCAATCTAAAATCATGCTTTTTCAAATGCAGTAAAGAAACAATCAAATAAATACAAACCTGGATGTATCCTTGCCATAAAAGCACTGCAGCCAAAGTTTCTTAATATGCCAAATCATTCTAATTCATGAAGGACAAACATTATAGACCCAATCACATTTATCTTCTGAGCATCCATGGAACAGACAAAAATAAGAATGAATTTTACTCTATTTCAGAAAAGAGTGGCCAAAAATGAAGAAAACCCAACTTAAATTATGATCAAATAAGGGGCGATAACTCTAAAAATAATCATCCCAATATACACATAAAAGAAAAAAAAGAAAACAGTATTGATTAAAAAGCCCTTTTGCCCACCGTTTATTGCATCTCAGCAAGAACAATCTCCAAACGGTCAAAGGGACACGGTCATCGGCAATAAACGCGGCGATACGTATAACCGTGTCCAGTCCATCGTCCTTCTTCAAGTTTTCCCTCGCAGTACGATTCTGCAGCTGTACTGCGAATTCACGCCGCAGAATTTCTCCGTGTGATTTACAAGCTGCGTTGCTGCATTTTCTTCAAGTATGGATAGGAGAAGAAGTAATCCCTGTTGATGGGGAAGCTGCTGCGGTACTGTTTGTGGGTTTTTCGATAAGCTCTGGCAGATGCTCACACTCGGTCTTACTTCCAGCGAAGCTTTCGACCCGGTCCAATCCTTGAGTCCCATTCTCCATCGTGGTTACAACTATGTGCAGAGCCTGGGTTTAGAGATCCGGGTCGCTGTTGTCTGTGCGATGGACATTTGTTCTTTGCAGTGAAGTTTGCAGTAGTTAGCAGTGGACTGAAGTTGGGTTTTGTTGATTGAGGTTTGAGTTGAAGCGAGAAGCCACGATGAGCAGCGCCAAGGAGCTGCGCGAGGCGCGTCGTCGGAAGATTCTGGAGCGGGGGAATGATCGCCTTGCGTTCATCACTGGACAGGTCAAGGCGCTGCCGCCCGCAAAACCCAGCTCTGTTGTTGGTGTTCCGGGAGAATCTGGCCTCAAGTCGCTCTCCATTGCTGCCGAGATTCCGTCTTCCAGCGAAGGTGCGTGTTGTGTGTACTTGCGTTTGATTTTTGGTTTTTGTGTATGGTAACTGGTTGAAGTTTATGTAGTTGTGTTTAGGGTTCCATGATGTCCCCCCTTTGTGTGAAGTAGGTCTTGGTGTTGAGGGGTTTGATTTGAGGTGCTAGGGTTAGCTGCTACTCGCGCAGTGGCATGGGACAGTCGTTTTATTCATCGCTCTGAGATTTTATGAGTGGATCTGAAAGAGAAGGCAGTGTTACTCTGTAAAGTAAATTTAGGGTTTTGGAAAATTTGGTAGAAATTGTTACCTAGTTTTATGCTGTCTGTGGTAGAGGGACGGTGATACATCTATCTTGCTTCGCATTGGTCATCTGCACGAGTGAGTTAGGGCTGACTATGATTTGCTCGTATTTATGCCGAGTTTGTGTATCGTCGTCTACCTCAGATAATGCGTCCCTTTACAATGCTCTCCCTTTAATTTTAATGGATTTTCGTTCTGTGTTAAACATAGCAGCCAGCCAATCTGTCGTCGCCGTGCTATCAGTTGACTGGCATTATTGAGCTCATTGAAAACTGCGATCATCTTGTATTCTACGGATTTTCAGTAGCTATGGTATGTCTAACGATGAGTTTCTTTTCTTTTGCTGCAGATCCTCTGCCTACGAGTAGCCCCTCGAATGTCCCGAACACTATCCCTGAAGAGATTACAAGTGTTGAAACTGAACTGCACTCACCTGATCCTGCTCCAGCAGAGGAGACATCGTTACTGTCAAAATTGATTTCTGCACCTGCACCTTCTACCCTCCAGCAGGAAGACATTGCCCTGGCCACTAAAAGTAGACTTGTCTCCTCTCCAAAGAGCAGGTCGAATTTTGATTACGCCACCTTAGGCAAATCAATTGACCACAGTGTAGCGATCCGAGCAATTCTTTCATTTTTCATTGGGATTTCTTTAGTGTTTCAATGGGCATATTCAAAATGTCAGCATACAGGAGCATTTGGAAGCCAGCGTTTTATCTTAAGCTGGCCAGTATTCTTGGTAATTATCTCGGATCTCACTATAGTGGTAGCTGCTCCTCTCCTGGGTTTTATTAAAGTGCCCCCTGCCTCTGTCAAAGGGAAACCTGCCGACAGAGGACGTTTGGTAGCGCTTCGAGACCCAAGGATTGAACAGATGCTAGCGTTTACCTCGAACCTGGAAGGTGCGCTAGACCTGGGTTTATTGGTGACCAAAGCCGCTAGAGGGCTCATGTCTGACATTTCTCTCTACCTCGTCACAATGATTTGTGCAGTATCCGTTGCACAGCACTATCAACCAACTCTTTGTACATATATAAGTAGATGATTATATGTATTATGAACAACTGTTAATTGTAACACCATATAACCTTACATTCGAAGTATTTTTCATTTTTAGTGTTCTTCGCCCCAGCACCAGCCATGACGATTAGTGTATATTCATGATGATTCTAAATAGGGCTTTCTGGTTCAACTGTCTTTCTGGATTTTTTTTTTTTTTTTTTTTTTTTTTTCTCCTTCTCGGCGACTCTTGTTCTCTCTACACTTTTGAATGGCTGTACAACTGGTCAGGACAGTCTAAGTGGTTACAACCTTTCATTCTGAGCATGTCTGGTTGGGGTTTACTCCACCACTCCTCGTGCACTGAACAAGTACCTTGTATCTCGAGTCACAATCTTTCAAAACGATGGTTGCACTATCGGTGCACACCACTACAAATCTTCAAAATGAACTGTAGCTTCATTGCTATAACTCGACATTATTTGTGGTTGCAAATGTGGGCTATCAAGTCAATCGAAGAACACATATTTTATCATCTTCGGTGACATTGAACAGAAACGAACTCAGATGACTCTACCTCCAATAGCAGAAGCGACACTTTCATTTTGCAAATTGCGCAGCAGCTCTCAGTAAAGTTCAAAAAGCTGTATATCAGTAGGCTACTTGTTAGTCTCACAAGCGTGACCGCAACGAGGGAAGTAGAGTGTATGCCCCTATAGTTTGAGAGACAAACAAATCCTTCTGGTGGAGCTGCTGATTTCGCCGTACAATTCTATCATGTCAAATCTTCACAGTTCCATTCTCACAGTATATGTGGCTAATTACCGTGAAATCGGAAGCCCAAACTTCCGAGGAATACACATACGTCTGCACCCACACCACGCAATGTCATCAGGGCTGGTTTAAGCAGTTGGGCCCTACCAGAACCCAGCTTGAGTAAATGACTGAGTGGGATTTTCTCATTCGAAAACGTGTAGGAATCATTTCTTGAAGGTCCCTAAAAGTTTTGTCATGAGCAAGGATCAACCACCAATTGGTCGGATAGATGAATATCAGCTTCGTCTTGCCCACTTCTAGAAAAATCATCTCGATCACTCATTCGTCGTCCTACTTGAGGTGCAAGTGCGTTATTCTAAAAGGAAATGAGAAAGGCAGTTGAGCGGCGCGCTGGCTGCCTCAAGAGCATTCCTTTGAGGGGATGCTTTAGGGTTTAGAGAGCTCGCTAGCTCCACCCCTCGGCTTCTCTGCTGCAGGTCGTCATTCAATCCGTCAGCGTCACCGTGTAGTCGCCAATTGTCTTCGTGCTAGGAGTTCAGCCATCCTCGAATGCCTCCCCTGAAAATTTCAATTCCTGTGAGTGAAACTTTTCCTCGATTTCTACTTGTGTTGCGCGGGGTTTTAGCTGTGGTAACCGATTTCTTTTAGGTAGCTCGTTTTTTGTGAGGTTCGTGAGTTTGTAAGCTGTGTTTCTGAGGCGGTGAAAGCCGGTTGGGAGTGATAGTTTGACTCTTGTTATGTGGGTTTTCGTCGAAAGAAGCGGATTCCGTTGGTAATGGTCGGTGTTTAGTTGTATCTTTGTTGGGTTGTGTGTGAGGTTGCAAATTCTTTTTGAAATTAGTCATCTGGTCATGCGATTCCACTTTCGACCTCAGCGAGTGTGGATTTTAATAATTGTGGTAGCATGAGGTTCTGTAGTATAGGCTTTAACCGTTTCCTTCAACTTTTATTAGGAATTCGCGCCATTGTTTTGGTCTGTGACAAGTAGGGGTAGAAGGGAATAGTCCCATTTTCTCTCTCTCTCTCTCTCTCTCTCTCTCTCTCTCTCTCTCTCTCTCTTTGCGAGCAGAAGTCTGTTAATGCGTATGGGTTTCTTGATAATATAATCATGTCTGGCTTGACTGTACCTGAAGTCATCTGCACATCATGGTCCAGGTTCGCTCTGTGGAATTTTACCCTAATTGTCTCATGTTTGATTTTGGCAGTGGTATTCCATCAATTGTCCTTGGATGCCGCAACTTCATTCAAAGCAGGAACTTTTTAGCCAATATAGGTTTTGGAGGACTACAATAAGAGGAATTTCGAAGGAGGTTTGGCTGGTGCACAGGGTAATTAGCCAATTCGGGTATTTCGTTTGAAGTCTTGACAGATGTTTCGTGACCCATAAATGATTATTGTTGTTTGAGAACAATCGATCCTTTTTACCTTTTCTAGTTCTTGGAAGCAGTCCACTTGGGATCCAGAAAATAGAAATACAGCTTGCAAAACTTTATTTATTTGAGCGGTTGCGATCCGAAGTTGGAAACTCGGATAGTTTCCCAGGACATGTTATACGCTGCCAGATCATACTCCAAAGGATCTGTAGAATCGATGTTAGGAAGCTGCATATCAACAGTAGCTACACCCTCTACTGTGCATGTTGCAGCATCATCATCTTCTTATTCGGCAGTGCTGTCATCAAGTGTTAAGTTTGATAGAATGCTTCGAGTTATCCGATTTCAGTCGCACCGGCGGCTTATACGCCGGTCGGATATTCGCCATGACTTGCGTTACTGTAAGCAGCTAGAACCTTCTACTCAGCCTCATGATTATTCACCACAAGCCTTTGATTCATGCGGTTCATACATGATAGAGGCTGGGCTCGAGACGAAGGAAAGTAAAGGACATGGATTGCATTCGTTTCGCAGTTATTTTCCTACGACGAGAGCCTCTTTAGCTGACTCACCTTTTCGAAGATTCAAAAAAGACAAGGAGATAACGGGGAGAAGAGACCTCTTAAGTCCACCGCATGTATACAACAGGAGAAACATTTTTGGCGATGTTGGTCCCATCACGCAAGTCCGAGAACTTGGATATTATTCTTACCAGGAATATTCAGACGACGAATCAGGATTTTATGACAATGATGTCATTCCTCAATTTGTTGATATAGAGAGATGGAGGTGGAGGCTGAACCAGTTTCTTCGGGATGGTAAGCAGCAAGAGATGGTTTGCACTGACAAGAAAGACAGGCGGGATCATGACCATATTGGGGATCTGGTGAAGCAAATGGGTCTTCATATGAAGCTGTACTCGAAAATTCTAGTTATTAGCAAAGCGCCGCTGCCCAATTACAGGCCTGATCTGGATGAGCGCAGGCCGCAACGATTGGTATTGTGTCTGCCTCTTTTTCTTTCTTTTTTTCCAATCTCCGAACCCTTGAGTAGTAGCTCTGTAAATGTTATTGTTGGTGTTACTGTTGAGTTGTGGATGTCTTTTGAAATTGTATCCATGATAACGCAGTGTTGATGATGTACTAAGGAAGAAGCTTTGAGGTCTTTGGCCTCATCATTTATAAACTAATAGGCAAATTCTTCAAGAGTCGAATACTCAAAAAATTTCTTAGTAACTATTTTATCAGCTCCAAATGAAAGAAAACAGGAACCAATTCAAACTAGCCGAGGTGTTTCTGACATGGTGACTTCTCACACGTTTCTTATAAAGCGAGCATGTTTCTAACGCAGTTCCTTTGGAATCGCACATTAAGATTCAACAGGGGATCTTACCATGTATGTTGGTATTGTGCAGGTTTCATTTCCTAGCCAAGTGCAAAGGAAGGTTGATGCCTTGCTTAAAGAATTTGCATTTCGCAAAAAGCAGGGCTTGATGTCTGCGTCTGAAGGTGGAGACATTGATGAGGACCCGGGTAGTGATGTAATTGATGCTGGGTTGGAGACTGCCGATATGTTACCAGGCATGGCTAATGCAGTTCAAGAGCTGCAGAATAAACGCAGCAGGCAAATTCGAAATAAGCAAAGAGGCTGGCAAGAGTCTGAGGAGGGACAGAGGATCCTCGAGTTTCGGAAGTCCTTACCTGCATATAAACAGAGGGACGCTTTACTGGCAGCTGTTGCAAGGAACCAGGCAATGTTTACATGATTATTTGGACTTGTGAACTACCTTAGGGTTATGAAAGGCCATGACTAGTACTGTTAATTAACCCTGTTTTATCCGTCTATGTTTTTACGATATCCTTGTATATGTGAGATGTCTAGGAAGTTTTGGATCATAAGGGGGTTTTGTTCTGGGAGGATGGGTATGTTCTTCACGAGCCGTCGCATGCAAGTGTAAGAATGCTAATCATTTTTTGGTTTTGCGATGTTCCAGGTTGTTGTAGTTTCTGGTGAGACGGGCTGTGGGAAAACAACTCAGCTGCCCCAATATATTCTTGAATCAGAAATCGAAGCGGGGCGAGGAGCAACTTGTAGTGTAATATGTACACAGCCTCGTCGAATTTCAGCTGTATCAGTGGCGGAAAGAGTTGCTGCAGAAAGAGGGGAAAATATTGGTGAATCTGTTGGTTATCAAGTTCGACTGGAGGGTATGCGAAGTCGGCAAACACAGTTACTCTTTTGCACAACGGGTATTCTATTGCGAAGGTTGATGAATGATCGGGAATTGAAAGGGGTTAGCCATGTCGTTGTAGACGAGATTCACGAGCGAGGCATGAATGAAGACTTTTTATTGATTGTTTTAAAAGATCTTCTTCCTCGACGGCCTGATCTTCGCCTTGTACTCATGAGTGCAACTTTGAATGCCGATCTATTTTCATCTTATTTCAATAGAGCTCCTATGGCACACATACCAGGTTTCACCTATCCTGTGAAATCTTATTTTCTTGAAGATATTCTGGAAACTACTGGTTACCGCCTTACTGCCACAAACCAGATTGATGATTATGGTCAGGATAAACAGTGGAAAATGAAGAAACAGTATGTTACAACCCGGAAAAAGAACCCGTTGAACAGTTTGGCGGATGATGCACTGGCTGGCGAAGATTTTCGCCACCTTTCTCCTCGAACCCAAGCCTCCTTAGCAGCATGGAGTCCAGACAACCTGGGTTTCAATCTGATAGAAAATGTTCTTCTTCACGTTACTCAACATGAACAGGAAGGTGCAGTTCTTGTTTTTATGACAGGTTGGGAGGAAATTACTGCATTAAAAGAACAATTACAGAGACATCCAGTTTTGGGCAATCCTGATGTCGCTCAGATCCTTGCTTGTCATGGAACTATGGCCACTGCTGAACAGAAACTCATCTTTGAGCACCCTCCTCCTCGAGTTCGAAAGATTGTGCTGGCAACCAACATGGCAGAGACCAGCATTACAATTAATGATGTCGTCTTTGTGATAGATTGTGGAAAAGCCAAAGAAACCTCTTATGATGCTTTAAATAATACCCCGTGCCTTCTGCCTACGTGGATTTCTCAGGCATCGGCTAGGCAAAGACGGGGTAGGGCTGGCAGGGTGAAGCCTGGAATTTCTTACCATCTGTATCCCAGGGCTGTCTATGATGCTTTTGCTGAGTATCAGCAACCTGAGTTACTTCGCACTCCTCTTCATTCCCTTTGCTTGCAGATCAAGAGTCTAAAACTTGGCAGCGTTAGCCAATTTTTATCTAGGGCTTTGCAGCCTCCAGAGCCATTGGCAGTTCAAAATTCTGTGGAATTATTGAAAACCATCGGAGCTCTTGATGAGAAAGAAAATCTTACTCGTCTTGGTAAACATCTGTCTCTTCTTCCAGTGGAGCCTAACATTGGGAAGATGCTTATCATGGGATCTATTTTCGGCTGCTTGGATCCTATTCTTACTATAGCTGCAGGTCTTGCTGTCCGCGATCCCTTCATCATGCCCTCTGAGAAGAAAGAGTTGGCTGATGAATCTAGGCTAAGTTTTGCTGGAGGAGATGCAAGTGATCATATTGCATTGGTGAGGGCTTATGAAGGATGGCAAGAAGCTATGAAGTATGGCACTGCATATGATTATTGCTGGAAGAATTTTTTATCTTTTCAGACTCTGCAGGGGATGACTTCGTTAAGAAAGCAATTCTCTAGCGTCCTGAGGGACGCCGGGTTCTTGGACAATGATATGGAAAAGTTCAATAAGTATAGTGGTGACCGCGACTTAGTCAAGGGTGTAATTTGCTCGGGCATGTATCCAGGAGTAATATCGGTGTATCGACGGACGAGGTGATTCCTGACTCCGAGATGATGGGTGTTTGTTTATTAAAAGTTTAGTTTTCTGATGCTTGTTTTCTGTATTCTTTAAAACCTGATCCTCCATTTATGTATTTCGTGGTACAGATCCACTACTTTCAAGACGATTGAAGATGGCCAGGTTATGCTGCACCAGAATTCAGTGAATAGCAAGGATGTGGATTTTCTATATCCATGGCTTGTTTTCACTGATAAAGTGAAGACCTCCAATGTCATGATTCGGGACACTACTGGTGTATCGGATTCTATGCTTCTCTTATTTGGTGGTCAGGTAAGACTGGTGTCTCTCTCTGTAGTGTGGCACGTTATCACGATGTTCTTTCTACTTCTCTCATTCTATGCTCAGTTTAGTTCAATCATTGGAAACCAATGAATTTATTATGCGATTGTTTGCGTTATAATCTAATTCATTCTATATATGTATATATATATATATATATATATATATAAACGAGCGCCAATTTCTAGGTTTTTGTTGAAGAGTAGGACATTCAGATTAATATATGATTGGGTGCAGATTGCCTGTTGGATTACTATGATCTTCATTTACTTCGGATTTTTTAATCATACTGTATGGATTGGTGCAGGTAAATCAAGGCGGTGAACTGGGCCACTTGGTGATGAACAATGAGTTCATGGAGTTTTTCATGGAACCAAGTGTTGCTCTTATGTATCTGAGATTACGAAAAGAAATGGATGATCTAATTTCGAGGAAGCTAGCAAATCCAGAAATGAGTATATATGAAGAAGGAAAAGTTCTTATGAGAGCCGTTTTTGAGGTTTTAGACGCTGATCAGTGTGAAGGTTCCTTCACATTCGGACGTAAGGTGAAGGCTCCTAAGCCATTGACAAGGTCGTCGGACTCATCAGACGTGAAGGGATTATTACAGACGTTATTACTCCGGGCTGGAAAGAAACCTCCTGTGTACAGAACACGGATGGTGAAAGGAAATCTGTACCAGTCATCTATTGAAGTGAAAGGCAGGGGATTTACTGGGGATCCTGCTTCCAGCAAGAAGGGCGCAGAGAAGAATGTAAGCGCAATGGCTCTGGAATGGTTGACTGGCCTCTCGAAGCCAAAACGTATGGCTTGACATGCTACAATTGACCAAACTTATGCTATAGTTCTCTAGAACTATTGCAAGAAATGGTTGTCAAGTGTGCCATCTGAAAAGCACAATTGGTTTGTCAGTCGGTTATACCTCGGTTACGGCCATAGACAAGGCACTTCACGAGTTATCCCTTCAGATACCTGGGTTTGCGGACTTAAATGCTTGTTATTTGTACAAGCACAATTCTCTTGTGGACATGGTCACTCAGAACCATCTACGCAGTTGGGCACAACGTAGCATGCATCACATTCAAGATGATGCAATATTCCCCAGCCCCGTGTCATTCAACCCCACTAAAGAGCTGATGGTATTGAACCAGGCTGACTGCTAAGTTGTGGATGTCAGTCCTCCACAGAAGCGACCCTGTTGGAATTTATGCCACATCTTTCAACTAATATTTGCTTAGCCTTCTGTGAGGGAGTTGTTGGGAAAAGCAAGCAAAATCTGAACTGGGTTGCCATTCATCCGTACGTGCTGCAGGTGGAATAACTAGGACCAGCAACTGCAGGCACTCTCTACAATACCACCCTTTTAATTTTTTAATTTTTAAAATTTAAAACCATGTTGAGTGCATGGTATGGGTTCTAAGGAAGCACCCTAAGTTGTTTTTACGAGGCTGTAGAAAGGAAGAAACCCTGACTAGTGGGTTAATATTTCCTTGTTAGGAGATGTTTAGTACCCTTTTTGTAGAGTAGGTAGTTAGAAAGGAGTCACAAAAGAACTGCATTTCTTTTTAGAGTATTCACATAATTTTTAGTTTCCAAATGATTATTTGTGTGCTTGATGAACCTGGAGACCTCATGAGGATGTTGATATCCTCTTTACTGCCAAATACACCATTTCCATATACGAATAAATTGTTATGAATGTCTTGCTGCTTCAGATAACAGTAATGAGTACCATTTTTCTTTTTGTCTTTTTTCTGTGTTGTCAGACTCCTGGTTGTAAAGGAGTGGGCAGAGTAACTGGCAGGGTTGGGTGTTTGTAGTTACTAGGTTGGAAGTAGGATTTGAGGTTGTATTGTGGCATTGTCATAAATTTAGTTTTTATTCTGTCTTTGTTTTGTTTTTTTAGTTTTTTAGTTTTTAGTTTTGTCAAATTTTTAGTCAATTAACTGGTGGGTGGAGATTTTTTGGAGTCAAAGAGAATTAGGGTGTGGAATTTTTTTAGAGAAATAAGAGATCAAAGACGTAGCGTTAACAAAAAAAAATATAACTTGCTTGAGAGAAAAGAGGGAAATAAAGAGCAATTTGTGGAGGATACAAAATGAAGACACTTGGAGCTGCAAAAAAATAAAAATAAAACCCGAGGATACACTATATACTTGTTCAGATTTAGTACCCAATGGAACTAAATCTCCAGTAAAACCAAATCTATTTCCACAATCACTGTTTTCTTATTGGTCATAGTTTTCTGGAAAATTTTACTACACGACATTTTTCTTTTCCTGATGCCCACAAGTGTGCAGTAAACAGCATCTACTCTCAACTGGGAGCAACCACCGAGACGCTTTGTTTCATGCAGCGTCGGGTCCAACACAACAAGTACCTAATATGTGGACGTGGACAGCAGTCAGACGACAGAGAATATGCTTAGAAACCGGATCATGCCAGCCCATATTCCGGGTTTGAATGTTGTATGTGAACAGTGTGCACAAACGATTTTCAAGCGCCTTTTTTCTAGTTTCGGCGAGATCTTGTTCGTCGCCAATCTCTCCTTCACCACCGATGCCACGAGCCCATGAGGAAGGAAAGGTGCCTCAACCGTGGCGATTTATGACATGCACGTGAAATTCGATCTCCCATGCATGACATCCGGTAGGCTCTGCAGTCAAAGGAATAGCTTATACAGTGCCAACCACGTGCCTCGTCACATACCTACCAGACTCTTTTACTGCCTCCCAACCTGTTGCTTTGCTGCCCTACTACTCCTGAACGCCAACCTGAAAGCCCAATCTGAACCCACCTCCGGGTCTTAGTCTTGTTCGGCGGTAAAGGTTCGCTGCTGGAAATTTCCATTTGCAAGCTGCTGCTGAGGTAAGTCGGTTTCTGCGTCTGCGTCGAGTTTTCTTTCTGGAATGCGTGTTTTTATTTAGTTTTCCCCGAATAAAATAAGAATGCAGTGGGTGGAATAGGAGTGGGTTGAGGCATTGGTTCGACATTGTGGGGAGAGAAGACCAGATCGGTGACTATACTCGCTTAGTGTGGTATGGAGTCTTAGTTTGAGGTGCTCGGAGGAACCCACATTGGGCGGGGAGGATAAACATTGGGATTGGAGCGAGCTTTGGGATTCGGGAGGTGTCGGAGACGATTAATTGATTGATTGATTGATTGATTGATTGGTTGGTTATCGTTTGTTTTTTCCGGTCGTGTAGAGTTGGTTCAAGGATTTCGTGGTCACTCAACCTGTTGGGTTTACAGCGATATGTTTATTGAGCTCATTAGGTGGATTATGCGGCTCATCCTTATTTGAATATCACTGCCAAGAAGGAAAATTGTGGGAGAGGGATGGTAATGACCATTTTAACCATTTTCTCGGTGCAGGTGGGGACCGTAACCTAACTCATCTGCCGAGGGGGGATAGTTTTGAGTCATAGCGCCAGCTGATAACAGTCGAGAAACAAACTTGGGCACAGTGATCCTCTTTTTTAGGGCGTGGATTGCTGGTAGGTAGTTAAAGAAACATGTGTGGAATTTTTGCGTATATAAATTGCAATGTTTCAAGGGAACGGCGACACATATTAGAGGTTTTGTTCAATGGATTGAGGCGCCTGGAATATCGAGGTTATGATTCGGCTGGCATTTCGATTGACGCTGATGGGGATGTTGCCTCTCCGGAGTTACACGGCTTGGCCGTACCTGGATTCTCTCCTCTCGTATTTCGCGAGGAGGGGAAGATTGAAAAGCTCGTTACAAGCGTGTACAAAGGTATGTTTCCAAAAAGCAAAGAGAACCAAAAGGGAAAGAGTAATCTAAAACATTACAGAAGCAAGAAGGGGATGCTGATTAATAGAAGGGAATCTGTTGGAGCGATCATGTTGATAAATTACTCACAGCATTGACGCGATTTATTGATGAACACAGAGGTGAATGAAACCGACCTGGACCTTAATCACGCATTCACAAATCATGCTGGAATTGCGCATACGAGGTGGGCAACACATGGCCCACCATCCCCTAGAAATGGCCACCCTCAGTCATCTGGAAACGGAAACGAATTTCTTGTAGTACACAATGGCATCATTACAAATTACATGGTACTGTTTCTCACAACACGATACTTCCACATAGAGTGAGTGAGTGAGTGAGTGGGTGAGTGCCTGAGTTAGTGTGTGTGTGTGTGTATATATATATCTGAGTTGCACATTTTAGAGCATTTTTATGTATTTGTTTAGTTTTACAGAATCATCTCCAATGACATCTATCTGATAACCTGTTACTCTTCTTAGGGTGCAGAGTAGATTTTGTTCCTTGATAGCAGCCTCTGAACATATTTTATACTTAGAAAATTATATCAAGCACCAAGAATTCTGTCATCACTCATTGTCTACTGTTATCGAAAGCTATCGAAAGCTCATATTGATAAGTGATGTCCAGCTCTTTGGATTGTCTTTACGGCCTTTCTGTTTCTGGGCTGAAGGTTTTGAAGGAAACTCTTCTGCGTCATGGTTTCGGATTCGAATCAGACACGGATACGGAGGTTATACCTAAGCTTGCGAAATTTGTTCATGATTCTTTGACCGAGGAAACTAAGTCTGGAAATGGAGGTGAGTTTTTGTAGCTTTGTGATTTGAGTTTCTGTACACAAAGGATCGGTGAATTCTACATTGTTGTAGACATGCTAACTTCTGGTTGAATCAATTTACGACCCGTATATCGTATTCGGTTGTAGATTTTTTCTTGTACCTTTTGATCAATGTAAGAATGGTGATGATGACTTTGCAGGTGGTAAAGACGTCCAATTCAGCCAAGTGGTTATGGAGGTGATGCGTCAGATTGAGGGTGCCTATGCTCTTATTTTTAAAAGTCCTCATTACCCAAATGAACTCGTTGCTTGCAAGTGTGGTAGCCCTTTACTTCTTGGTGTGAAGGTAAGCTCTCAAATGTACAGCTTTTAACACGTTTGTCATAGTTTTTTGGAATATAACTGCTAATCTAATGTTATTCGGTTACAGGCTTACTATGTAGTCTACTAACGAGGTGAGTTAATTGATATGAGCAGGAGATAGGAGAATCTGAGAACAGAGGCGCGTTTGCAGAGAGCGAGCTGCGGCTAGTCGAAGACGGTGGCAAGCCGAAGGAATTCTACTTTGCCAGTGATGCCAGTGCTGTGGTGGAGCACACAAAAAGGGTTATGGTGATTGAAGACAACGAAGTCGTGCATATCCGAGTGAGTAACCATCGTTTCTATCTTGACTTTCAGATACACCAATTCGTCATATGATGCGGCAAATGCATTTGTATGTATGCATTGCTGCTACTGCAATTAGTGTTGGAGCAACTTCTTTCTTACTTTGAAATTGTGCATGATTAAGGGATATCTGACTATTATGAAGGCATTTTGAATTTTAGAAGCCGCTATTGATTGTTTGCTTGCTCGTCTGGGTCTTTTTATGTGCAGAATGGAACAGTGCAGATTTACAAGTTTGAAGCTGGAAAGGCAAGGACTGCATCAGGAGGCTTGCCACGACCAGCCTCAATAGAGCGTGCCCTTTCCATTTTAGCTATGGAGGTTGAGCAGATAAAGAAGGGAAACTACGATCATTATATGCAGGTCCGTCAATAAATTTCCGAAGCAGCGAATTTGTAAGGTGTGAGTAGCAAATGTCATGTGGGTTCCAGGTTTTTGAACAGTCTCCTGAGGTAGACGAAGTCATGAGTACGTATGGTTTTCTTTTTCAAAGCACCAATCTTTGATTCTCACATTAGGTCGAATATCTCACTCCCTTTTTTTTTTTCCTTGAATCCCCTGTCTTGGCAATCTTTTTTTCCCTCTATCCTTGTAGTCTTTATGTTAGCGTACGTTTTGGTTTGCAGAAAGAGATACACGAGCAGCCAGATTCGTTGACCACAACTATGAGGGGCCGATTGATACGGGGAGGAAATGGCAAAGTGAAGGGTGTTCTTTTGGGTGGTCTTAAAGATCACTTAAGAACTATCCGACGTAGTAGGAGGATCCTCTTCATTGGGTGTGGTACAAGTTATCATGCCGGATTGGCAACACGAGCCCTTGTGGAAGAGCTGTCAGGTACTACTAGATTGGTTAAGTGCTGTAAAAATTATGTGGCTTAATGCAGGTCTTCTAATAGGTTCATCACCTTGAGTCTTATTGGATATGAAGTCCCTTCAAAGCAAACCCGAGCTTCCTCCATACCATCTAGTTCTTCTCACGAAGTGTTTCTTTGCTTGTTATGAATCAGCAATGCTTTTTTTCTTTTTCTTTTTCTTTTTTTTCTGCATAAAATACCACCTGCAGGTAGTAGCGAGGGCGCCAACTTTTAGAGGGGTTTCAAGGTTGTAGGCGTGAACTTTAGGAACCATTCTTCGGTTCTTTGCTAGGTAATATTGTGGAGAGTGGCTGGTTGTTGATTTTCTCTGGTTCTTGTCCTCAGGTGTACCGGTGACGATGGAATTGGCTAGTGATTTACTGGACCGTCAAGGACCCATATACAGAGAAGACACTGCCTTTTTCGTTAGTCAATCAGGGGAAACAGCAGACACACTTCAGGCCCTAGAATATGCAAAAGCTTGTGGTGCCCTTTGTGTGGGAGTTACTAATACTGTTGGCAGTGCAATTGCCAGGGGCACTCACTGCGGAGTGCACATCAATGCTGGCTGTGAAATTGGTGTGGCAAGCACTAAGGTATTGATACTGATTGCTCAGTTATTATTCAGCCCAATCTGTGGTTTTATAAGATTAGATGTCATATTTTATCTTTTATACAAGCTTCGGTGCATATATGCTACTTTTTGTATGCTTATGGGATTGTGATTGATTGTGTCTTGATGCTCTCCGTTCTTACTATTCTGCTTCGACCCCTATCAAATGTTTCACCTCTGCCTAGTGTATTATGTCAATATCTTATTTTAAGCTGTTAATAACTTTCGTCGCTTGCATCGTGTGTAATCTGAGTTGGGTATGGGTTATTTTTTGTGTAAACATCAGGCTTATACGAGCCAAATTGCTGCTATGACAATGATGGCTTTAGCCCTCGGAGAGGACACCCTGTCAAGTCGCAGCAGGCGTGAAGAAATCATTGACGACCTTTTTAATCTTCCAGGTTCTTTTTTTTATTTTTATTTTTTATTTTTTTTGTGTGTGTGTGTGTGTTCTCAAGGTATCTATTTCATTGTTTGCTGCATTAAAATAACGTAAAATTCTTGTTAATATTTTAGTATTATGCGTGCACTAAAACTAAATTTTCACCAGCAACAACTATATTCAGTGGTGTAGTGATGTTCAAAGTATTTGGTGTGTGCCTGTTTTATGAGGAAACTTACATATGTGACTGATGTGGCACCATTTAATGTACAGACAAGGTCAAAGAAGTGTTGAAGCTGGATAATGACATGAAAATGCTAGCGCAAGAGCTCATGATGGAGCAGTCACTTCTAGTATTTGGTCGCGGTTATAATTATGCTACTGCCTTGGAGGGTGCACTGAAGGTTAAGGAGGTGGCTCTTATGCATAGCGAGGGTATATTGGCAGGGGAGATGAAGCACGGACCTTTGGCGTTGGTTGATGAGACCCTTCCCATCATTGTCATAGCCACTCGAGACGCAACCTGCAGGTATGATGTGGCATGTTTCTGTTTAAACGTGGGAGTTAAATCATTTTATGCTATTTCGTAACTCAAGACTAAATGTGAGAAAGCGTACCGATTAATTTCTGCTTGTTGTACTTTGTTTACTTGCTTTAAGAAAGTTCATTAGTTGTGACTGATGCCAACTGGATGCTGATCTCCTTATATTTGCAGCAAGCAACAATCTGTCATACAACAATTGCAAGCACGCAAAGGTCGCCTTATTGTGATATGCTCGAAGGGCGACGCTAATCTCATGTGCCCGAATGGTGGTTGCCGTGTTATTGAGGTTCCGCAACTTCAGGATTGCCTACAGCCCATCATCAACATTGTTCCCTTTCAGGTAGATTTCAACTTTTCATGCAGGATGTAGTGCAGAAGTTGGTAGTATCGAATATGTGTGGCAATTTAAATTGAGGGTAAGTGAAGGTTTTTTTATCTCTCGGTTATGCTGTACTCTTTTATTATTTGTACTGAGTTAGAGAAATAGTTGCAGAAATGGTGTATTTAGTACAGCCATAAGAGCAGAGTTACCAAGTTATAACCTTGTCGATGGGCTTCCTGACTTTGTGCTCGTAAATCTCTGCACAGCTATTAGCTTATCATCTGACAGTTCTGCGCGGCTTCAACGTGGACCAACCTCGGAACTTAGCCAAGAGTGTGACGACGTCATGACCAATTGTACTCTGGTTTGTCTCCCTGAAGGACTGTTCATAAACTGCGCAGGAACAGGGTCCATCACAATAGCCTGTACTGTGTTAAGAAAAAGAACTGGTGTGCTATGGGCTCCAGTTCAATAATTGAAGGCATACTACATTTGGAATCTCCCATAACTTGGTCTTCGACAACTCCATAGTGGTTCTCATTTATACTCTTACCAGAGGTTTGACGAAGATGAAGAGTTGAGATACTGGAAAAAGGACAAAGAACTAGGGCTTTTCCTTGTGATATATCTTGACATGTCCCTTCATTAACACACGTGCAAACCAACCTCCCTTTAATGTAGGTTTCTTTTCAGGAAGGATTGAAACTTCAGGGGGTACTAAATCACAGCAATTAAATATGGTGGGCATATCAAGAAACTAATGCCTCACTTCAGGGGTGCCTTCTCTTTACAGCTTAATATAGCATGAGTTGTAGTCAGCGCATATGTAGTTGGAAGAGGAACCCTTTTACTTCCTGTTTCCTTAGTACATATAAGCTTAGTATGTGTCTCCTCATCGGATTGGTTTTGAAGAGTTTTTTTAGGAACATTATGAGTATTGGTTATATTCGACGACAGCTGCAGGTAGATTGTAATTGGACAAAACTTATGATTGTAGGCATTACAGAAGTGAAGGATTAAATAGTTGGCAGAAGCCAGTAGGCCATGTCAGAGTTCACTATCCTGGAAAGGAGAAGTTGTAATGCTCTGAACGTGGCATGCATATTCGATTTTAAAAAATGACAACATATAGAGGTTCAGCATGTTGTTTCAAGTTCAGCTTATTCTTGTTATGTGTTCAGGGAGAAGAGGATATTTCGCATTTACACTGGGATACCCCCATGCGGAAATCTAATATCTTTGGTGATCAACATTGAAAAGTACAGATTTATTGAGGATTTATGCTCATGCACTTTTGAGGTAGTTAAGTCAGCATCGGCTATAAGCAATTTCAAAAATCATAGAGCAAAGCACGGATCTATTTGGTTAAAATCATGCATTGGATGAATCTAAATATCAATTTTTGTTGACTAATTCACTAACAGGGGATTAGCGGCTCAAACCTCCTCCACCTGGGGAAGGCTCATCAACGCAAGGACGGCAGTTTTCGGCGTAAGCTCGTTGTCAAGTATTCTTGCAACAGCGGTGAGAATCGGCATCTGCACGCGGTACTTCTTAGCCAGAGAGATCACAGCTCCTGCAGTTGCAACTCCTTCCGCAACCTGGGTCATGGAGGATAAGATATCTTCCAGCTTCTCCCCAGATCCCAGACGCATCCCAACAGACCGGTTGCGGGAGAGATTCACGAAGCATGTGAGCATGATGTCACCAGAGCCGCTAAGGCCGGAGAGAGTGTGGGATTTTGCCCCCATTTTCTCAGCTAGCCATCTGATCTCGGAGCACCCTTGAGCCACCAAAGCTGCCATGCAGTTATTGCCGAGATTCATGCCTTCGACAATGCCCGCAGCAATTGCAAGGACATTCTTCAATGCGCCCGCTATCTCCACTCCCACGACATCAGTGGAGGTGTTTACTCTAAGATAACGGGAAGCAAGCAATTGCTGACAAGCGCCAGCGAGTTCCTTGTCCCGGGAAGCGGCCACTATAGCTGTAGGGAGTTCGTCCATGAGCTCAATGGCGAAGGAAGGTCCGGAAATTACTGCAATGGGTTGTCTGGGATTGCCGAGGGCGCGGGGGATGATCTGAGACATCATCTCTAGAGTGGAAAGCTCCAAACCTTTGCTAACGGAAAGGATGGGGAGAGTTGGGGGGACGTGTTCGGCAATGTTGCGGAGAAACTCCGCGCTGGATTGCACGGGGACGGCGTGTACACAATACTGGGCATCCTGAAGAGCTTCTCTCGCATCTGTGGTTGCGGTGACGTTTTTCGGGAGCTGGTGCCGGGGAAAGTACTTGAAGTTCATGTGGTGATCGTTGATGGCTCGACATGTGGTGTACTCTCGGAGAAGGAGAGTGACGTTCATGTCGGATTTGTTTCGGGCTAGAAGGACTGCAATGGCTGTGCCGAAGGACCCACCTCCCAGGACGACGACCTTCTTCGTTTTCATGAGGACGTTCTTCCGCCGCTCGTTCAGGAGCTGCCATGATCGAGACCAGCGAACGAGCTTCTCCCATGCTGTTCGCACGACCTTCCGCTCCTCTGTGTTTCGAGTGAATAAACCCGGAGAAGTTGAAACTGGAGCCTCATTTGAACTTGATACACTCTCAGATTGAGTGTTGTCTTTTTCTGGGTTCACACGTTCCGTAGTGGCGGTGACTTCACCGTCATCAAAAGAAATCAGAGCACCATTCTCCTCGTCGTCTCTTACAAAGTTCAAAGGTGCCTCCCCTCCAGCTTCATCCTCAATGATCAATCGCTGAGTAACTTGAGCTTCCAAAGCACCTTCATCTGTGTCCGACACTACTAGTTGCTCTTGCTCTTTCAATGAACAGACCAGCCCACTCCAATGTGATTTTCGGACGTTTAAACCACCGATCCATGAGGATGAACTCACGCAATCTCGTGCACAGACGAGAAAGTCTAGCCCTGAACTCTTCGCTACCAGCAATGGTCTCTTCGTAGCTCCCGACGCACTCACCACTTTCTTCGAGACATCACTAGGCCACATCCGCCCCACAAGTGAGGAAGCACATGGTACTGAACCGCGAGTTTGAGGCTCCGGTGAGAGATGGACCTTGGAAGAACTTGGGAGGCAGAAACTAGAGGCAGCCATTTGCAAGGAGGTGGAATTCTAGTAGCTCCAAATCCCACCATCATTGGTGCCAAAATCCTAATCTATCCTCTCCATCACTCTATCCTCCTAACTGGGTGCTCTGATTTCTTCATTGAGCGCGACCTCAATCACCGGGAATCAAACCTCAATCTATGATTGACGAAAAGACAGTAAAAGCAGAAAGTCACCATTAGCGCTCAGAATTCTCAAAAGCCTCAGTAACCTCCAAGCTCACTACACCAAGGACGTCGAGCCATTGAACTCAAGCACCAAAGACAGACATGTCACGAATTCGTCCTCAGACGTACCTCGAATGACAATGAAGCTCGCAATGCACGCGCTCTAGTTTCGAGGAAAGCCACACCACAGGTATGCGTGGGTGGACAGTAGCTCGCACCTCGCGGTGATGATCATCTTGCACCCCAGCTGCTCCTTTCCTCTCATCCGCTTCTTCCACTGAACATCGCTGCAGTTGGCAATGCCCGGGTCGCATGTGGCGCTGAAATTCCACGCCGAAGCTGCGTTGGACTTGGGCATTGGGCGTGTGGAAGCGAAGAGGAGCATTTCGCGGGCAGGTTACAGAATAGTGGCCATGATGCGCACTAGGAGTGTGACCAGTGGGAGCCTGGATAGTGAGATTTTGTTTGAGGACGAATGAGCGGCGTTTCCGCTTCGGATGAGGCTCTGGCTCCACAAAAGACATCTATGCTTGAGCCTGACACAGGCCTTAGGGTTTTGCGCGACTTCATTTGGACTGCAGCCAAGTTGGATAAGAGCATATTAGAGTCAAACTATCGTTTCGTTTCCCAATTGAACCACTCCGCAGTTCATGTGGATGTGAAGGCTTCTCGTAACAATGCAAACAGTAGGAAGAGTCCGGGTATTATTGGAATGTGTCATCTTTCTTTCCACCAGTTGATTAGTTGCTTGAGGTACAACTTATGAGTTGGGATTGTTCCTGAGCCAATGGCGCATGTTTAGAGTTTCAAGCCAGCGGAAACCAATCAAGCCCTGGTAGAATTGCGAACAATGTGGTTAGCGCGTCTAAGACTTTGGATTTGACTTGCAATCGTGTAGCCATTTTCTCGTCAGTTCCACGATTGCGTGTATAATTTCATTTTCCTATAGAGGATTTCAGTACTTTGAAATTTTTATGTGTGTGTCAGTAGCTTTCTTTAGGGGTATGAACCCCAAACCAAACGTAGTTTTTAGTGGCGTTCAGCTCTATGTCGTGACGTGTAATTTCTTGAACACAGGAATTTCTTCATTCTCCTCGTTTTTGAATGAGAATTTCTAACCTTTTAGGTACAATTTCGTTCTCTATATAGTTATGTAGTCATCTATTGCGCCATCACTACACATTATAAGAGACCCTGGAAAGTATGCCTCGAAATTTTACCTTATTTTTTTCTTTACGTAATACTAGGGGGTGGATTTAAGAAGAGGGTGGCAGCAGTAGTGACGCGTAGATTCTTTTCTTTTCAAGCAAATTCAGAAAATGCTTAATGGGCATCACTGTCGTGATTTCAAGTAATAATATTGCGTAACAAACGTTCTACATTAAACTTTTGGTAGAGAGATCTTGAGGTGCAACTCAGACTTGCACTTGGGATTTCTGTGGTCTTTTCCTGACTAATGTGCACAACTCGTGCAGTTTGTTGAGTTGGGTTTAAGAGATGTATTGCTAGTGTAAAACTACTAAATATCAGAGATGATGCAGGTTGTCGAACGAAGGACGCAAACTGAGCAATTCTTGTCTGTCCATGCAGCAGTGCGCTAGATTGCAGCGAAAGAGAGAGAGACATCCGATGATTATCTGAGCTCTTTCGATGATTACTGTTTTCATGCTTACAGTACCATCACTTTGCGTGTGTTTCTCCATCCTGCTTCTGGACAAGTGCTCCTTACGTCCAAGCTCTCTCTCTCTCTATGTTACAAATATCCATCGGGCAAGTTAAAGGCATCCATGATTTTGTTATGAAGATCATCAGCAATGAATGTGATGGTACTTTTCCGGGTTGGTTTATTTTATTTTCGCATGAACAATTCTTCTTCTGCCGATCTATTACCAATTGATCTGTGAGCCAACAGCAAAAAGCTCTCCAGCTCCAATTTAGATAGCAGTAAAACACCATGCATAAGCCCTTGTCATACTTTCTGAGAATTGGGTGCCAGAACAGTTAGCGTTTTGAGGTAATGGACAGAGAAGCAATACATATACACAAATAGCTAGCAAAGGACGAGGTTTAGCCTCATGGGTTTTACTGAAAAAATGCATCACCCTCGGCTTATGAAATGTAACTGGTGGAAGAGATGTCACTGATTTGATAACAGCTGATTGATTGTGTATGTGCAGAGCTATTGATTTCATTACCTAGATCATGTACACAATCTAATTAACTAAATGTTTTTTTAAGTAATAAAGTAAAACTAATAATCTATAATCTTAATGCTCTTAGTTAATAAATATTAGTAGAAACTTTACTATTAGGTGCTTTTTTTTGTTTTTTTGTTTTTTTGTTTTTTTCAATGATTTAGTTAATATATAAACTACCATACAATTATTATTGATTTATGTTATTCAATAGTTGCATCAAATTGCTTTGCAAAAAAAAACCTAATTGTAATGTATTTAGTTTTAAAATGATAAATTAGATTTTTTGTCAAAACCATATTTTTATTGTTGTCCACCAATATTCTAATTAGTGTCACTTGGTAAAATTTGTCACTAAACAAAATCATCCTCAACCAAATAATTTGTGGAAGTTGTACATGCTTTGGTTATATGTAGTTCTGATAATTGAAAGTGCAATAATCTATTGTTTGTTTGTTTGTTTTTATTTATTTATTTGTTTTATTACACAAGTTTGTAGCTCTTCTATGTAACAAAAATACACATCTATTAACTGATAGTCTATTATCTTTAACTTCACTCCAATTGGAATTTAAATGACTATCCAATTTATTATCATTAAATGTAAATTTTAAATCCAAAAAAAATTGTTAACATTTTATAAATACCTCATGATTATTTTTGGTGCTTGATAATTAACCTTTCTACGATTACAAAAGAAAATTTCTAACATACTGGTTATGTACTTTAAATAAGTTTGTGTAAGAATCATACATTGTATGGATAATTTAACAATATATTAGAAATGCATGTATCTTATAGTAGTTTTTTCTTTTAAAAATCAGCAATAAGAAGAAATAAACAGATTTCTTTTTTATATATATTTTTGTAGGATTCGGTAGACTTGTTATTTCTTTTTATTTTATATGAATTTTGAGACACATAAATTCTTTTAGAAAACCAACTTTATTTAGATGAGATTTTATACCTCCTTTTTAATTAAGTTTTTTTATTATGAATATAAATAAATCTAATATGAATTTCAATAAATTATTTATAATTGTATATATTATTTTTTTAGTACAGATTTATTTATCATTTTTTTATATCCAATTAATTTTAAAGGAGATACTCTTGTGTATGTATATACATTTAAAATCTCCAAATATGATACTATTTGTTGTCATTGCTTCCCTTGGTAACTTATTATTTTTTGCTTACAATAAAAATAAGGATTTTATATCATTTTAAAAAAATTAGAAAAATACATGATATCATATCTTGCAATCTTTAATACTAAACTTTATAAGTCATAAAAATCAAAAACATTTAATACTTGCTTTATTAAATCTTAAGAACTTTTGAATAGTAGATGTATAACAAATTCTAAAGAATTTTAAGTTTAAAAAAGAATAATGCATTTTTTAAGATATAGGTTTTATAAGTTAAAATTTTAAAAATTTTAAACTTGTTTTTTTAAATTTTAAATATTATATCATAATGAGTAGTATATAAAAAAATCTTGATTATTATTAAAATAATTAATATTGTTCTTTTCTTTAGTTGATAAATTAGATAAAAATATCAATAAATTTAGGAATGCTCAATGGGACAAGTCTGAAATTTTTTATATTATTTTTTTAAAAAAATATTTTAAACGGTTTTTAAAAAAATCATGTTAAAATATACATATACATAATCTTTTCTCTAAAAAATGTAAACAAATATAGTAAAAAAGTATATTAAATAGTAATAAAATGTTTTAAAATAAATATTCCATTCATTCAAATAAATTTTAATACACATATATATATATATATATATATATATATATATGTATGTATGTATGTATGTATGTATATATATATATATAATAACTATTTAAATTTTGATTTACATGAAAATAGAGATGAATTTATGTTTCAAAAACTTTAGACAATAAATGTATTAACAAGTAATGTAGATGCTTTTATTCTAAAATAATATATATATATATATATATATATATATATAATAGTAATATCTAATCAAATCTTAAATAAACTGTAAATTAAGCTACAAAACAATGAGATTTTTAAATTATAATTATTTATCATTCCTAATTTAAGTATGCAAAAAATACCAAAGTGTATTCTAAAACTCTCAAGAAATCAGCTTGAATATTTTACCATATTCCTTAACAATTTAAATAGATTAAATCTTTTTGCACAAAACTTTTATTTTTTCAAGTTGTAAGTTACTGCTATATTTACTTAATATTTTGGTGATTTTTGAAAATCAAGTTTTACTATATATATATATATATATATATATAAATACTTATTTTTACACATGTATACTAACTTGTTATTTTAATTTTACAAAAAAATAAGTCTGATTATTACATTATGTTTTAATTCTTTTTGATGTAGTTGATTGAAAGATTTTGTGGATTTATGTATCCTTATGAGACCTGAATATTAAATTGAAACATGAAATATTTGTAACAAAGTAATTTGTTTTAATTTTTAATAAATAATAAATAATAAGATAAAAATAAAAGCTAAAAAATAAAAATAATTATTATTAAGATATAAGTTTTAAAATTTTAGTTTAGACTAAATCAAATACGAAATTGTCGTATTTGATTTAGTGCGTAAAATTTTAGTTTAGACTAAATCAAATACGACAAAAACGACAAGAACGACAAGAAGTATAAAGAGGATGAAACATCTGATTAAGTCAACTTTCATTTTAATCGAACGGTGTTGATGCGCTTCCCGCCAAATCCTAGCGGATGCATGGATGATATGGGAGATCGGCGAGAATATTCCGTGAACGACATTCATCTACGCCGTCCATCAGTTTTCCGTCCGCCTTCCTGAGATCCACTTCTGTTACTGGTACCCGCCCGCATCAACTGGTCAATGCGTCACGTGGATTTAGGCAACACTGTAACAGTTTCCAGATCGCCGGTGCGGATGAAGCCTGGAGCTGAGTTCGCCGCAAAGGAGTAGGGATGACCACGCGGAGGCAATCGTCGGCTGGATTCGGTTGCTTTCACTGCCTTCTAAAATCTCACGGTATACACCCGTCAACAGTGGTACAGTATGGGGCATGAGGCATGGGGCATGGGCTCGGAATCCCACGCACTCGATTCCACCAGTTGAACAATCGTTTTATTGTCTCTGCTGAGCCGGAGGAAGATGAAGAATGAATTTACTGCTTAGGTGATTTGATGAAGAATGAACAGAGAAATAGTGTTGATAGAACGACAAAATTGCCAGCCCAAGTCGATGACTCGGAATCTTGTGCGACATATGTCACCCCCTTGCTTCTCTCCGAGCCACAGCTCATCGATGTGATGCGATTGTCGTGGACGAACAGCAGTCATACTGTCTTGCAGAAATGTGTTCCTCTGCTAGTATAAATTTGGACGAGATTTTAGTGTAGGGAAGGTTAGATGTGTGTGGAGCCTTCTGTGGTGTGCTCGCAGCGGAATCCAGAGTTGCGAGAGCCAGAGTGTTGTCGGAGGTACGGAAATTGCTTCTTGAGTGTGATGAAGGAGAATTGTTGAGAGGTTTTGCGCGATGACGGTTGATTGGAAGGCTGGGACAAGGAGGATGGGGAAGTTTGAGGCTATGAGGAGGATGGACTCTGGGTGAGGAGGGCGGTTCGTTGGTAGAGAACTAATCCGAAAGATAACGAGGCTCACGGTTGTGACGATCGATCTATCTTGAAGGTGGACTCTTTTGGCTGAGATCGATTGCTTCCTCCAAACTCTGGTATGGACCCCGCGCTATGGGGAAACTTGCCGGATCACATTCTCGATCACGTTCTGGTTCAGTTGCCACTACCGATTCTCACCCGCTTCAGGTGCGTCTGCAAGAGATTCTACTCCCTCTCCGCATGCCGGAGTTTCGTTAAGGGCTACGCTTTGAGCTTAAGTCCGGTCTCTTTCCCGCAGCCATGGTTGGTGCACACACACTCCAGCATCTCCAATGCATACAACCCTGCCGCCAACAGATGGTTCGAGCTGTCGCCCTACTTCATTCCTGACCCATGGTTCTCCGATGTTCTAACTTCTACGAGCGGGCTCATAGTAAGCTCTCCTGTGGCGAATGAAGCAGGCCGCCCTGTTAGGATGCTAGTATCCAATCCCTTCACGGGATTTGAGAGGCGGTTGTCGCCGATCGGGCATCCCTCTGCGGCGCAAATGCTTGTGGATCTGACCGGAGAAAGCTACCAAGTGTTTGCGCTTTGCGAGGAGCCCGGCTCGGAGCTTGAGGACCGTGACAGGTGGTCGCTGCATCGGTACTCTTCATCGAGCGACACTTGGGAGTTTCTCTCTTCCCAACTTCCGCTCGCAATTTTGCCTGGAAGTGCCACGATTGACGTCTGCAATGGTATTGTCTACTGCACCGCCGGCTACCGAACGCCACAATTCGGAATATGGGCCTTCAACATGGAATCCAAGAGCTGGTCACGTGTGCAACTACCGTTCTTGCCTTCATACGCCCGCTGTCAGCTCATCTCGTGCGGCAGGCGTCTTATACTCATCACTAGAATGAAAGCCGAGGCTTCCACCAACGCAGCAGCCGTCCTCCATATCTGGCAGTTTGACCACACTCGTAAGGATTGGTTGACGACTTTGGAGCTTCCCGATGAAATGGCCAGCCAGAACGACAATTGCCGAGGCAGCTTCTCGTGTGTGGCTCAGGGTGATCTTCTCTACATCATCGCCGGTGTAATGCGTGAACTCAAGGTCGCCGTCTTCAATTTGGCTACGCAGGAGATACAATATGCCCCGCCACTGGTTGCAGCCGTGAGCTCCGGCAAGAGCTTTCCCTTCTACCCCAGGCTCTCGACTCTTGTGTGACGAAGGTCTGGTTCCTGTGGCTCGGTTTCAAAGGGCGGTATTGAAGCTTGTTGGAGCTGTTTGCGAAGAAACTCTGTTACCACGATGAGAGTGACTTCACATCCTTAATTTTCCTTTTGACGAGCATGGGAAATTTGTACTCGGGATAGTTTTTGCGAAGTCATAAACGCTTCAATAGAATAAAGAGTATATTACAACTATAATGTTGTTCAATTGCAGCTTGTTATGACGATGATGCAATTGTTGCGTTGTGCCCTAGAAATTCTATCCGGGAAAGATTGCAGTCAGCAACGAGGAAATATTGCCCTGATACACAAGCGAATGCTCTTCGCTGGCAGACAAGCACAGCTTTCCAACGAGTGCTTGGTCTTGTCACATACACCTAATGAAATACTCCACTGAAATTGCCACTCACCAACAGGATGCACATTCAAGTTTGTAATGCATTCAACAGACCTCAGTTTCTACACCTCCTTAGAAATAGACTTCAAAATTCAACGACTACGAATACAAACCCAAAGCTGTTGCGAATGCCGCGGGGGAAGTGTCGCGTCAGCCTCTATGAGCTTGAGTCTCTTGTCGGCAAAATTTCCTTTCCCGCCACTACCACATGTTTGAATTAGCGTTGCGTTTCGCTGATTGCAAGTTTGATGGTGAAATTTTTATGTTTGACCATATGAACTACTTCAAAAGGATTAAAAAAATTATTATTTTTTCATGTGAGTTTTGGTTATTTTTATTGAGAGCATAACTGTGATTCAGTTGCACCTAATGAAATTAACCATCTAACGTTCAAAGACTTAACAACAACCAGTCCATGACCGATAATTTGAAAAATAACACCTTTAGTTGTAATTTTTATTTCATTATATCTTACAACTTGAGCTTTATACTGATTGTGCAATGTAATAAAACAAGCCGAATTCGATGCTCTTTTTTTCTTTTTTTTTCTTTTTGTCTTTCTAAGCATTCAAATTTTATACTGGTTAGAATAAACGTTTTTGCAAATTGGATGTGTGATGAGTGAATCCCATAACACTTGTCATAAGTATTTTAAATTTAAGATATGCATATGAGTTTAAATAAACTGAATAACTGTGTTTGATATGACTTTATCAAATGAAGAAATAGTTGTAGATATTGTCCCTGCATGGTTCTTATATTCATGATTGAGATTATTGAATACTAATATATATATATATATATATATATACTCATATTATTAAAAGAAAAACTGTACATATATACATACATACAAACATGCATTCACCATTTTATTAATTAGATAAATTACAATTTGATAGTATTAAATAGTGCAATAAAATAATTTGAATTCAAATTCTAATGTTGGCAATAATAACCTCATATTATTCTTTAATACTCATGATTAGTTAGATCTTTACACATACAGTTCCAGCTGTAAATAAATAAACAAAATCATACAACTTATTTGACCTGAGAATCCAAAAAGATATCACATGAAAATTTGTATCAAGTCTTTGTTCACAAAAAAATTTCGATGCAAAAACAGAAAAAAAAGAGCTTAAAATAATAATTAACTTTAACTATTATCTTGAATTGAGTAAAATATGATAATTCAAATTATTTTCCTTCATCACCAAAATAGTGACGAACCTTCAATAAATTAGACTAACAGTTTTAGTATTCCAAACAATATTGTTTTCACAGCAGTTCACAAAAAAGAAAAAAGAAAAAATTATTTGAATGCCAGTGTAGTGGATTGTGGAGCAAGAATAACCATCTTTTCATCAACCTCAGCACAATGTGAAGTTAAGCTGCACAATAGATATTGCTTCAGCTAGTGATGTCTGACACTGAGAAGTTGTATCGGTCCTGATGACTTTGTCACCTCGAGATCGGCGAACTCAGTGCAGGATTGACGTTGAGGCACTGCCATGTCTTACTCCCCCGTGATTATGTGTATGATGTGTACATAATCCATCTTTTTCCTGTGAACGCTCACATTCCTTTGCGAGATTTGAAATTTGATTTCTTACAAGCCTTGTTACATTTTAACTTTCCAGGTACTTCTTCTGTCCGACCGACGCCGTCTCCAATTATGATGGCAAAGCGTGTTGATTTTAAGTTGCTGCCGGCTGCAGATCCTGTGGCTGATCAGATTCAGAGGTATTCATCGTTGCCGGTGGATACCATCCTGTAGTTTTCTTGCTTGAGCACTATCTCACTCTTCCCTATCCGTCACTGTCACAATGCAAGGTGAGTACTATCTCCGTTCCAACATTTAAGTTGACAGCCTGAGCAGTGCCTGTTGATGAGTGAGCTTGAATCGCAGGTTTGAAGTGCCTGTGTTGAAGCTGCAGAAGGCAGTTATTAAAGTGAACTGGAAGGGAGGTATTAGGAAGCTTTCATCGTGAGATTGCCGGTTTGCAGCCATGTTGGTCGCGAGGCACTTGGTTCGAGGTTACTTCATTCTCGGGTTGATTATTGCTATTGTAAGTCGATCCTATTCTGTTTTCTCTCTCAGTGTAGGATCTGCGGACGAGTTTAGTGGCTAGGTAAATGAAGTGATCCTCTTGCTAAAAAATTTTTGAATGCTTCGTTGAGTGCAGGTTTATCCCCATAGACTGTTGCCAGGCTGCTTCACAAATGGGGCCTACCCGAGGGCATGTGTTCCTGGAGGAGTGGTAGCTCTTCAGCCAGAGAGGTCTTTTCTTGATGCTACCAAAGTGCGCGCTGTGAGCCTTGGAGGATGGCTCGTCATCGAGAAATGGATGAAGACTTCGTTGTTTGATGGCATACCAGATGGCGACCTTCTTGTGAGGATAGAAAACTCGTGGATCTTAAGCGTTTGTTTAAAGACTAAGTCTCTCTGTTTTTTTGAAGAGTGTCGGAAGGTTCAAAACGTCCGAAAATGTTTCTATAATGAAGTATTCTCTCGAAGTCAGCTCGAGTAGCTTGGTTTGTGAGAATTCTTCACATGAATGAGGCAATGACGGAGAGGGATTACAAAATTTGAGTCACTAGATCATCATGACATTTTGTGAGTTGAGTAGCTGTGTTTCCATGCTACACCTAATATTTAAGCCCTTGCGCTAGTATTAAATGGCAGCTTATGCTGAGTAACAGTTAAGCAGGTTTTCTAATGCCAGATAAACGCTGTGATGACGATACAGGATGGAGCGCAAATTTCACTGCAGTCCACTTCCAAAGGGACTTACGTAACAGCAGAAGGAGGTGGAGGAGATCGGATGGTCGTCAATAGGGAAGCTATATCTACGTGGGAAACATTCAAGGTACTAGAAACTATTCTTTGCCCCTAGTTCGTTTCAATCGTGGCCAAGTGTGTGATCAAAACCTCGGTTCTGAACCTACACCGCTTGGAAAACCTCAAGCGGAGGGTGCCCTCTGTACAGAACCAGGCCCTTTCTGTATGATATTTCCTAATGATCTCATGTGGCGTGGGTCCTACTTGTTGAACAGATATGGCGAGTATCTGCTGGAGTTTTTCAGTTGCGAGTCTTCAACAAATTGTTTGTGTCAGCAGTGAAGGGGGGTGGAGGGGCCGTACTTGCAAATGCAGCAAGTCCAGCTCAATGGGAGACATTTAAAATATACCGCAATCCATCAAAGTCGTCTATGGTTCACATTCAAGCTTATAATGGCATGTATCTTCAGGTATGCTAACATCCGTCAATGTACAGCGTAGTCTTAATTATATGCTGTAGACGGCTACAAATTGTTTCAGAGATTGGTGTGTTCGAGTTGTTGATCCATACTTGAATTCTTTAAGTTCTCTGAAACTTCAGGATTTTTTCTACTTTGGTAGAAATATTACGAGGGTTGTAAAGTACACAGAAAAAGCGCGTGTGCACTCCTTCAGGTGATTTGGTTTTCGTCACTTTGTAGGCCAGAAATAGAAACCAGCTAACTGCAGACTGGGAAGATGTTCCAAGCTGGGATAATAACGATGCTACGTTTATTATGAAAGTGAACACCCCTTTGGGAGGCGAGTATCAGCTCGCTAATGGATGGGGTGCGGATGCGGCCGTGAATGTTTTTGAAGTAAGTGGGAATTTTTTCTTTCACGCTCGAGGAATAGCTGTAGTTTCTAGGGTATTTTCCATGAGTTCAAGTCAATGCAGTTCTGACGTCGTTTCTGGACCTCAAGAGTACATATCAAGACATACACGCATTCCGGGAAAATTTTCACTCCATGTTGAGACGTCTTACAACGGAAGGATAACAAAATGGCATTAGTAATTGTGCAGGAACATAGGGAGTCTTTCGTTCAAGAGAGCGACTTTTGGTTTCTCGCCTCCAATGGAATAAATGCAGTACGCATCCCAGTTGGATATTGGATAGCATCAGATCCAAACCCTCCAGCGCCATATGTCTCAGGGTCCCTTCAGGCCTTGGACAACGCATTTCAATGGGCCAAGTATGAGCATGCAGATTTTGGTTTCTTATTTCAGGATTTCGGAGATTCTTCTCCTTGCGTCTGAGTGGCATAATCTTCTATGAACTTAGCACCAAATTGACTTGAAAGTAGCACTGTATGCATCCTGCTTTGATTTTGAAGCAATGACGAAGCTTTCCTTAATAAATTCTCTTATTAGTTGCGTGGACTTGCAGTAATCATGGTATTAAGATTATCATTGACCTACACGCCGCCCCAGGCTCCCAGAATGGACAGGAGCATAGCTCTTCACGTGATGGTAGTGCGGAGTGGGCCGTACAAGGAGGAATAGACTACATGGGCGAGTCCATCAAGACCATTGACTTCCTAGCAAGCAGGTAATCGATTCACTTATCTACTTTTCATGAAAACAAGTAACATTGAATATCCTAGAGGGTCAGTTCACTAATTTGCCTGCTAGCACGACAGTTTAGAAGCCCTGAGAAAGGAACTTTCCATTCCTAATCTTTTCCAAACCTCATTTGTCATGCGTTTAGAAGTCTACATGCCCCTACACTTTTGGCAGAGGAATTGTTGTCGTGTAGTTGCCTCTATTGTGAGTTCTAAAAGAGTTTGATTCCATATACATTCTTCTCGTGTTTAAAGGTATGGCAACAACCAAGCGCTATTGGGGATTGAGCTTCTGAATGAGCCCGGTGTAGCTGTAATCCCCTTGGATGTGTTGAAAGATTACTACACAAGGGGATATAGTACAGTGCGAAAGTACACATCTTCCGCCTACGTTATCATGTGCCAGCGGATAGGAGGGGATTTTGCAGAGCTTGTGAACGTCCTACCAGCAGACAAAGTTGTTCTTGATATTCATTTCTACAACCTTTTCAATTCTGAGCTCTTCGGAAAGAAAACTCCTCAGTGGAATATTGATTTCGTGTATAATGATCGCCTAAGTCTGGTAAAGAGACTCAACACTGCTGGAAATGCTCTAATCTTCGTCGGTGAGTAGATTCCCATGAGCCTGAACTTCAGTACCAATCTTTGAAATTTCAGCTCATGGCATTTTGTTTTGCATTTTCATAAATAATCTGCCTCCTCCTAACTTAAAAAAATTGAGGAGTTGAATCATGTAGTCTTCGTATTTTTTAGAAACCATTTTTACTTAGGTTGGTGTCGTAAATAATGGTTGTCTGACCCACAGGCGAGTGGACGAATGAGTGGCTGGTTGAGGGTGCGTCTCAATCTGATTACCAGAGGTTTGGAGCTGCTCAGCTTCAAGTATTCGGCCAAGCCACATTTGGTTGGGCTTATTGGTCATACCAGCACCAGCTCAATCGTTGGTCATTCAAGCAATCTGTACAACAAGGCTACCTTAAACCTCCCACAAATGGATGGTAGAAGGAGAACCTCATCAAAATCCAAGTGAATATGCTATAATGCGATTATTTTAAATTAGTTTTTTGAAGAACATTTTGCTGACTTAAGCAAGGATTATTTGGTCAGCCAGGTTTTTAGACTCTCCTTGCTGAACCATGCCAAGAGAAAGTGGGCATTCCCCGTAAAGCTTTAACGTACAGCCTTACGCTATCTTCACTTTTATCTGATATTTTTCAGGCCATATAGGATCTAAAAGCAGCTCAGCGCGACCTTCTTTCATAGAATGTATGTCTTCTTGTGATTGGAGCCTGGCAACTGAACTGCCATTTGCAGCCGCCTCTGCACAACATGTCGAGACTGAAGCATCATGAACATATTTCTTTAAATCGATTATCGTCTTTGCTCGGTCAGAATGCGAGAAATTAAGTGACTTTATCATAATTAACATGTTAGAAGATAAACTTCATCTTGTTAATTATGAGGAAAGTTATGTCATGAATAGTTACCCAAGCCTTAGATAGTTTATATCAAACATTATTATTAAATATCCAAAGGAGTTAATACGACCAGATGCATCAAGTGATTCTCAGTACTTGAACGTAAGAACAAGCCACGTCTATATCTGTCTGTTTGCAATTTAAGCGCTTTGACTGTCGTCCTGGTTGAATCACGAATTGCAACCTCGTTCGTCAGTTTCATATAGACAGTGACTAATCAGGTGCGGATGAGATGTTCCTTACTTTAAACACTGGATGTTGACAGTTGCACATTGTCAGGTTGATCAGAAGCTGTTGTAGGATCTGCATGCTTGGAAGAAGCTCTGAGCAGGACCCACGCTGCAATCGAGGATTGGTTGTGGATTGTGCTCACGTCATTTAGAGCTCATCCACTGTTAGCTATGTGGAAATCCTGGTACGTCCCAGAGGGCTTCTATCACATTCAAAATGTCTCTGGTTTGAATGAAGATTTCTTGGAAGTAGTATATGTGAGTGTTGCAAGTTGGAGGTTTTGAAAGGAGAGATATTGATAATCATTCGGTTGAAGCTGTGGCCACGGCAACTTAGAGGAGAGTCAGCAGCACAAACGAGACATGGAGCTCACGTCTGAGCGTTTTGACTTAAGTTTGTCGTGACCCAGAGTAGCGAAGAGTGAGTGCTTCCCCAATTTGTTAAGGGGCATTGTACGCGAGACTTGCATCAATTTTGGCAATTATGGCCAAATCTGGACAAACTCCGAGACTGTTTTCTGCAACCCTGTTCTTGGTTGTGCTGATTGCTGTAGCTGACGAGAGAGTCCGATCTCTATTGGAAGACCCAGCCCTGGGCCCGCCGAGCAACTGTCTTTTTCCCAACACTTCCATGATTTCCTCTACTGCGTGCTCCACCGATGACTCCAGATCAGTGCTCCCCATGATGTTGACCTGCTTGCCGTCCTGGAAGAAGACGAAGCTGTTCCCAGCGCACAGTGCTGTGCGGGTGTGTGGAATGTGTTGGCTCTTAGTACGACTTGTGTGTGCAAGCAATTGATTTACCCCGACTCCATTGTCAACCACACGCGGGAGGAGCTCATGCCTGGCCTTTGCAATTTCACTACTGACCTGTGCTATGAGTGTGCTGCCTTCCTCGTTCCCAGGAACCCCAAGCATCACTGGCCCAATTATCCAGATTCTTCCGGTAAGAGCACTATCCTCTCTACTTGTCTCTCTCGCTCCTTTAATCTTGCTTTGCAGAATGAGATTAAGTGTAGAACTCACATGGAAAGCTGGTCGCCTTTTGTATCCTTAGATGGCCTGACAGAAGATTGATTATAAAATGGGCCCAGAAGAGAGGATTTCTTCGTACAGGAAGAAGGTGATAGGATTTGCAGTGATGGTCAGCTTCGTTATGGCTTGCATCATTGTTGGTATCGCTATACCGATCCATAAAAAGCTCAAGCAAAGAAGACCTTCACCTCTTGTACTGAAGACATAGTTCCAGGGCAAGGAACCTGACAGCGATTACTGAGACCTCAAGGTGGATAGACTCCCAGCTCGCACTCACACAGCAATTTGATCAACTTTTTCGTGGACATAGCTCATTTAACTTTCGGATCCATGTACTACGAAGACATTCTCCCCCTAAACATGACCGAAGCTTGGGTTAATCGCTGCATTGTGCTTGTCTAGTTCACAATGCAGCTCATGAAGAATACAGTACAGTTATAGGAATCTGACTTTGCATTCAGTTGATGATAGCATTCAAGAAGCTGGTGTAAGAACATTCAAGAACGGGAGGCCTTCGAGAGCTTCTTGAGAATCACACTCTGAAAAGCAGCATACAGTAACTGCAAAGATCAAGTGATGCAGATTTGATGCGTTAGGAAACATTGTTTTCTGTTCTTCCAAGCACAATGTCTTCTCTGTATGTTCATATTGCGAGTTTTTTAAAAAAAAAATTATAATTTTTTTTGTGAAAGTAAAATTTAATGTAATTTTAAAAATTAAAAATATATCTATAAATTAATATATATATATATATATATATACACATGTTAAAAAAACTTAAGTGAAATACTAATTTAAAATTATAATAAAAAGTAACATAAAAATTAATAGTTGCTTTTATAAAGTTTTGTGAAAAAACAAACAGTAAATTACATTTCATTAAAAAAACTATTTTAATAAATTATATTAACCGACAAATATAACAATTCAAACCTAACAAACACACATTTTATAATTTGTATCTTTTATATTATAAAAATTAATTAATTATTAATGACTATTAAATAATTAAATTATCTCAAATTTTTTTCATTCTGTATTAAATTTTTGATTAAAGTGAGAATATAAATAGTTATAATATATATTAAATAGCTCGTTTGTTTTAATAAATATAAAAAATTAAATAAATTTTACTTGGAAGCTAAATTCAAATAAAAATATATGTATTAAAATTTCAGAATTATTTAATTATTATTTATCATTTTAAATTTAATAAATACAAGCCTACAAATAAGTTGATGATTTTAATAAACTTGCTATTATTTTTGTTATTTTAATAAGTTTTAGAAATAATATCATCAATACTCTTAGAAGTAATAAAATAACCTTGCCTAATTTAAATAAAGTAAAATATAAAAAGTTTCTTAATATTTTAATAAGATAATAGTCTTTAAATAAATAAAAAAATTTATCACTGTAAAAGATTTGTAAGCCATCTTATATTAATACCATTTTTTTTCAATTTTATGTTTTATCTACTTTCATTTATATATACTATTCTAATTAAAACTATTATTTATAAGTACAAGAATTTAAATTCTTAAAAAATTATTACAAAATAATAATTTTTTTATTAATAAAAGTTATGAAAAGATGCTTAGAACATTAAAAATAAGATAATTGTTTCAATAAGTCTTTGATCTTTGCTTAGAATTGATTGGCAAACCTAAGATTTTAATATGTTTATTAATCAACTAATTTTTTAAATTATTAAATAAAAAATATAAAAAATTGTAATAATTTCTCATTGCTTAAAAGAATTGTGTGTCAATTTCTAATATATAAGTAAAAAGTATTAAATTTTTGTAATTTCATAGTTATTGATTTATATAGAATTAAAGATTAAATAATAGAAGTTGAAAGATTTTTGCAACATTAAAGATAGTTACAGTTGTATTTAAAAAAATAAAAAAATATGGCATAATTTAAAAAAACTTGAAAGATGTGAGCTTGGTTATTTGTTTTAAATTATTTTGTTTAAGAATGATTAATAAAATATTATTATATATAAAAGAAAAATAAAAGAATATGACTATTATAATAAAAAAATATCATTAATTATATAGATTATACATCTAGATAATCTATTATTTATATATATAATCTAGGCATATAATACAATAATATTTTTATATTATAATAAAATAAATAAAATATTTATACTAAAATAAACAATACTTTTAGATTATATTACAAAAAGTCATTACAAATATATCTTATAACTTGGATACTTGGTCTTTGAACCTTATAGTTTTTAGATTGCTTCTATATAGCCTTTTTTATTAATTATATATATATATATATATATATATATATATATATATATATATATATATATAAAAGTTAGTTTAAAGTCATTTTTAGTCTTTTTAATATTATTCTTTATGTTCTTATCTTGCTTCAAAAATCTTTAACTTATTTATTATTAATATGAGAGTAAAATTCATTCTTCAATTTAGATGATAAGGTGGCCTTATCAAAGAGTTGCTTGTAATTAGTGGTATCATTAAAAATCACAATTAAAGAAGAAAGAAAGAAAAAATAAATAAAATAATTATAAAAAAATAAAAAAATAAAAAAACATTCAATTCAAAATATGTTCTATATAATAGATTTTAACTTGATAAATGGTAAATGGTAAATGATAAAAATAAATAAAAAATATTTGTATAGATAATTTTTTTAATTTTTAAATAAAAATTAAAAAAATTAAATTAATATTTTTATTAAGAAATTATATAAAATTAAAAATTAAAAAAAAAATATGAATCTTAATAGAACTTTGATTTTTATTATTTTTATTATTTTTTATATCATTAAAAGAAAAAAAATAGATAAATAAAAAATAGATATAAGAAATTATAAATTATAAAGAAGTTAGAAAATCTTGAACTAAGACAGGAATATAAAAAAGATGTTGATAAGAATAAAGATGGCTTTAGTCTTGCCTCCATATACAAGCTATTAAGAAGATCTTGAAAAAGCTTCTTAGGAACTATTGAAGAGTATACAAGTTAAAAGTATATATTCTACTAATATATAAGGATGTATATATAAGAGAGTATGTAGAGTAAGATATCTCTTCTATATTTTATTACTTATAAATAGTCAATACAACTTGAGGTGCCTTATCATTGGTCTTCACAAGATCTTATCTTGATAATCATATCACCTTATGATTGGTTTATGTAAGATGCTCTTTAATAACTATTGATTGTTTTTGGATTGATCTATCAATATCAAAAGCCACCAATTCTATCTATTACAATAAGATTTTCTTTTGTCATTATCTCACATTCCAATTCTATCTACTATAATGAGATGCCATTTTTTAACACTTTAAAAGCCAATATTCCTACCTATTGTATAATCTAAATTGTTACATTACTTATAATACTTTATCTTTACTTAATTTTTGACTATTAGTAGCTTATTATAATAAAGACTATTTATTCCTCTATATTTATTTCTTACTCTTATTTACTTCAATACTCTACTTTGCAAATAGTCCAAGGCTTTTAAGCTTGTTGCATTTGTCAACTTCACATGCCTATCTTTCATAATTGATTTTGTAAGCAAATTTGCTATATTGTCTTTTATTGTATAATACTTCATACTTATCACTTCTTCTTTAATCTTATCTCTTATAAAATAATATTGAATATTAATATATTTGGTACAAGAGTGGTATTTGGAATTTTTTGTAAATACAAGGTATCTATAGTTGTTACATTTAATTTAAATTGCTTCCATTTATATAAGTCCAATGTCTTCAAAAAGTTACTTTATCTAACAAGCTTCTATTGCTTAATGACTTACTGTCATGTATTCTATTTCTATAATTGATCTTATTATAGTTAATTATCTCTTATAATTCTATGAAATAATTCCTATTTTAATAAAGAACACATATTTTATGGTAGATCTTCTATCATTTGCATCTCCAATCTAATTTGTATTACAATATCCTTGCAAATTAGTGTTTTTAATATCTAAGCACAATTTGAGGTCAAAAATACCTTTTAAGTACCTCATAATTTTTTTTACCACCATCTAATATATAGTACCAACCTTGGATATGTGTTGATTTATAATACTCATTGTATATAGAAGATTCATTCTTATAGCCACCATTGTATATATAAGTGAGCCAATTACTCCCTTATATAGAGCACCTTCTATTTCACCTTCAATTTATACAAATTCTTCTTTTGAAAGCTTCATCAACTTCAAGTTGATTTCAAGTGGGATATTAATAGGCTTATAGTCTTCCATATTCAAATGTTTCAATATTTTTTTAATATACTTGCCTTACTTCATTGTAATGGTACATTTAATACATTCTCTAGCAAATGCAACACTAAAATAATAATGCAATTCTCTTAGATCACTCATCTTGTATTTTATTTTTTTTAATTTTATCTTTATTCATTTTATATTCTCTATAGTGTTTGTTAAGATGATCAAATCATCAACATAAAGAATTACAGTTAATAAACATTCTTTTGATTGCATTAAATATAATAAATGATTTGTTTCATTTCTCACAAATTCTTCTTTTATAAAATATATGTCAAATTATGATTATTTGAATCTATACAAGGATTTTTTCAACTTGCAAATAAATTGTTCTTTGCCTTATTATACAAATCCTTAAGGTTGGTCTATAATATTATCTAAAAAAGATTGATATTTTTATTCTATGGTCTTTTTTCACATACTTGTATCTGTCAAGTTTACAATATCATATAATATCAAAGGATCATCAAAATAAATAATGTTGGTATATTCATGACTTATTTGAGGAAAAATGTGATTCTTCTATTATTCACTAAGAGGTCTTCTTTCTTTCAAAATATATCTCTTTTCATTTAAAATTTGGTTTCCTTATTGTTCATATTCTCTTCTTTTAATATCCTTACTAATATCTTTACTGGTCCTTTGAGAAGATGAAGTATTCTAAATACTTGTATTTGATTCTTTATCTTGTTTCTTTATTCCAACAAGCTCTTTTTAATATAGAGTGATAGGAATGGAAAATATATCTATAATCACACTATTACTCTCACTTAAATATATTTCTAAGTATTCATTAGTATTCTTGTAATTGAAAAATTTAACTTTACAACATTTAATGATTTTCTTAATTTGCAAACACATGAACCTATAAGTCTTAATTCCTTCTTAGTATCCAAAAAAAATACACTTGATACATTTTGCATCAAATTTAATACTCAAAAAATCTGACACTTTTATATAAGCAATATATCTAAAAGTCCTCATGTATCAGAGATGAAAAATAATGGATTAGCAAATAGACAAAGAAAAGAATATAGAACTAGATTGATTTCAATAATAAAAAATTAAATGGTTGTCAAGAACAAGAATTAGATTGATATTAAAAAACAATACAATACTATAAATTGCTCTACGACTTGTATTGGCAAGACTGAGGTGTAACTCAATCTTGCCTCTTATTTATAGTACAAGATTTATGTCCTATTGAACTTTCTACAAGAGCTTTTTTAGCTTGATAAAAATATCTATAG
Organism: Physcomitrellopsis africana; assembly: GCA_036785485.1. Taxonomy (NCBI): domain Eukaryota; kingdom Viridiplantae; phylum Streptophyta; class Bryopsida; order Funariales; family Funariaceae; genus Physcomitrellopsis; species Physcomitrellopsis africana. The sequence goes on along the minus strand of JAWRVF010000021.1, from coordinate 117,406 downwards.
AAGATTCTAACTATGAAAGAAATTAGAAAGTTTCTAAAAATCTATAAAGCATCTATGGAAGCTTTTAAAAATATCTTAAAAGATTTTAAAAGACTAAAGAAGATTCTAAAAGACTAAGAAAGGTTTTAGAAGACTAATGAAGGTTTTAAAAGATTGAGGAAGGTTTTAAAAGACTAAAGAAGGTTCTAAAAAATTTTAGAAAACTAAGAAAGATTTTAAAAGACTACAAAAGATTCTAGAAGGCTCTAAAAAGTTGCAACTTAGAATATGTCCATGACATCACCTCCTCTTCTAGTAACTAGTTCCAGGAGGAGCCAAGTGTTTTGATGAACAAATCACATATGTAAAAAATCTAAAATTCATTAGAATAAAGAAGTAATATATTTTACTCTTTGCTTGTTGGTAATTGGTTCTATAAGATCTTTGAAATGGCATTGATGGCTTCCATATATAACTTCTATTGTACCAACATTCCATCTAAAATTTTTTTCTTTGTTGCGACTTTCAAAATATCTTTCTAACATAATTTCTATACCAACTGGAATCATCCTTCCAACTTCAAGGAACATCACTAAAGCTCAAGCATTTGAATGAAGATTTTTGTGATGAGGCCATACCTCCAAAGACTTCAAATATAGCCTTATTTGGCATTGGAATACTCCTTCTTTACCTTACCCATGTTCTTTAAACCTATAGGTATCGTATTGTAATTGCTTACAATATAAAAAAACCAATTATAATATATAATATGTTCATAAGTTCTAATATGTGTTAAAATGGTTAATAAAGTAATTTAAAAAAATTGATATAAGAAACTTTATTTTGGTTTATTTTTCCTAATTTGATTATGGTGTTTAAATTATATGAGACCTAGATGTTTAGTATGAAGCTTTGAGAGAAGATTTGGGGCCTAAGGATTAAAATCTAAACTATTAAGAGGTTCATTTGAAAGGATGAAAGCAAGGTATGGAGGGATGAATGCGAGAGATAGAAGACTTCATCTCTATTGGTCGATCTTCATATTTAATGGACTTTTAGTATGCTATCTATAACATTTTAAGGATTTAGACAACTTCAAAAGCAACATTTGGAAAAGAAAAACTAAAGATTATAAAGTTCAAATTTTAGGTGATAATTTACATAAAAAAATTTAAAAATTTGGAGTTGGAATGAAGGAGATACAGCTATCTAAAGTCAAGATATATATATTTAGGATATATTATCACTCTTTTGAAAATATGAGGAGTAATACATAAGCTTTTGGAGATTGGAAGGTGTAATTGGAGAGATGATTTTAAAACCTACATGTTACATAGAAGAATTATTATATTTGGAGTGCAAAAGATGGAGATATTAGATGTTAAAGATAGCACATCCAATTCTAAGGTAGTAAGTAGATCATTTTGTTGATAATGATGATTTCCACTATATTTTGAGCTTTCAAACAAATTTTTGTTTAAAATTTTTTAAGAAGGTAAATAATGAAAAGCTATATATCAATTTTTGTAGCATTTGAGCATTTGATTTGTGAGATATGAAGAATTTTATATATAGGTGTATGTAAGTAAGGATTTGAAGCTACTATTGGAATTTTAGCAATATTTTAAGATCCATATTGAATCTATAGTTGAAATTTAGTGTGATATTTGTCAAAAATATATTAATATTTTATATAAAATTTTAGATTATTTAGATTGTCCAATTGGAAATTATGTACTATTGAGATTTGAAAAAATTTTCTTTTTAGGATATATAAGGTTTATAATAATTTTTCATGTACTTGGATGTTTTTGTCTATTGAAGACTTATGTATTTGATGTAATTGTTCTTATAGGGATAATTTTTTTATAAATTTGGAATTTTTTTCTTATCTTGAAATTTGATTAAATCACCAAGTTCCTAAGGATCTACACATGTAAAATAGAGGTGTATCACATTTTAGAATTGAAAATAATTATCACCTTTATTTTGATACTAATATCAAAACTTAGAGAGAAGGTGCAAAAGTGTCATAGACATAAGATTTATTTCAATAATTATTTAATTAGTATAGACAGATATAAGTAGATAGAAGAAGATTAATTTGATAATATCTTACAAACAAGCTTCTTAGAAGCTTTATAGATATGGATTCACCTTTATATATATCTATAGGTGATTGATAGATTAGAAATTTGATTAATAAGTTAGCCACATATTATTGAGATAAATAAGTAATAGTAAAAGTAGAATATATTATGTTGTAGAAGATATTATCTTAGGTAAGTTGCTAATGGTCAAAGGATTGACTCTTGGCATATAGAAAGGGCATCCTATGGATATAGGATGCGGTCAAAGATTAAGAGTCAAAGTCAAGAGGATAATCCAAAGAATAAGTAAGAGTCATTAGTGCATGGCATGGGATACCCTCGAGGTACACAAGATGCCAACGGATCCTAAGGGGCATCTTAGTCAAAGTGTAAGAGTCATTAGTGCATGGCATAGGATACCCTCGAGGTACGCAAGATGCCAATGGATCCTAAGGGACATGTAAGTCAAAGTCAAAGAGTGGAAGTTGACCATTAGGGCAGCAACCACCACCTATAAGTATCGGGTGTTTGGAAGAGAGAGTCATCTCATTCCACACTTCCCTTTGTGTGCAACCTTGCTGATTTGTACTCATACTTACTTGTGTTATGCTTATTGTGTTTCTTCAATAGGTTATGGGCCCACACACACTTTGTTGTGCTATTCAAATAAGTTTAAGGCATTCACTTGTTGTTGCTATTGTGTGGAATAGATCTTATGGTAGTTGCTGATGTTAGAGTTTGTATGATCTTAACTTCTTATTTGGCATGAGGAGGTGCTGATATTAACATCATACATATCTTACATCTCTTTGTGGATTCTCAACTTCTTGGATAGTGAGTTGGAGAGCATATTGAAAGACCTTGATAGTGTCTTTGTTGAGTTGTTGAAGTTAGTTGGACTAACATTCATTTTTCATGAGATTGTGATTTGAGAGAAAGATTGAAGTTGCTTGTGAGGTTGATGAGAGTGCTCATAGTGATTAGAAACTTCAAAAGTTGAGTTGAGAGTGTTTTGAGTGAAAAACCACTCTTTTGTTCACAAGAGGGCATTCTGAGATTTTGCTTGTGTAAAATTGTTTTGGTGTTTATTAACACAAAAGGACTCCTTTTCTTGATATTTTTTGATACACTACTCCTTAGACATGGCTTCTAGTGAGGGTGAAGGTTTGAGAGTGATTGAGAAGTTTAGAGGCAACAATTTCTACCATTGGAAGGTCAAAATGGAGCTTTTGTTGGCATCTTTGGACCTTTGGGACATTGTAGATGAAAGTGAAGATCCTCCATGCATAGATGCAAGTATTAAGGAGAAGAAGGACTTTAAAAGACGTGAAAAGAAGGCTTTTGGCATGATTGCCACAAATGTGGATGAAGCCAACTTTTCACACATTATCCATTGCAAAGGACCAGCGGAAGCATGGAAGACTCTTTGCAACATTTATGAGAGCAAGAACTTGTCCAACATCCTCTTCACAAGGAGGAAATTCTTCACTTGCAAGATGGAAGAAGGTGAAGACCTCATGGCTCATGTCAATAAGGTAAAGGCTCTTGCAAACCAACTAGCAATTGTTGACAAGCCTTTAGAAGATGGTGATATTGTCATGACCTTGCTCATGAGCCTTCCCGAGTCCTACAACTACCTTATTGTAGCATTGGAGTCCATAAGGATCAAGGAACTCACCATGGACTATGTGACGGCAAGACTTGCACATGAAGTGACCAAAAGGAAGGAAAAGGAGCATCATAGTGAAGATTCGGCTCTCTTCTCAAGACAAGGCAAAGGTAGCTATTCCTACCAACGTGATAATGTAAGAAGCAATGTAAAAACTTGCTTTATTTGTGGAAAACCAGGTCACTTTGCACGAAATTGCTACAAGGCCAAGAAAGGAGAGAGAGAGAATGCAAACAATGCTCGTGATGAAGTTGGAGGAGATGATTATGCATTCATGGCAAGTGAAGGCACTTCCATGGCTGCCATGTCCAAGTGGATTGTTGATTCGGGTGCTACCAAGCACATGACTCCATACAAGTGTTCATTTGACACTTATGAAGCAATTTCAGCAACAAAGGTTTGGTTAGGAGACAATGGCATGGTACAAGCTATTGGAATTGGCTCCATTGTGGTGGAGATTGTTGTGAAGAACCAAACCAAGAGGATCAGATTGAAAGAGGTCCTACATGTGCCAAAGATGAAGAAGAACCTTCTTTCGGTGAGCAAACTTGTTTCAAGTGGTTATAAGGTGCAATTTGATATGAATGGATGCTTTGTGAAGACAATGGAGGGTGATGATGTTTTAAAAGGCTTTAGAGATGGCAACCTCTACTTCATCAATTGTAAAAAGGTCAATGGAGTTGAAGTGGCGGCATTTGCTGATTTTCCACAAGATCAAGATAAGTTTGGCATTTGGCATCGACGCCTTGGTCATTTGAATGCCAAAAGCATGAAGGAGCTCCAATCCATGGTAAGTGGTTTAGATCTTGGTCAATGCTACAACAATGCTACCACACTTGCTTATGAAGGTTGTATTCAAGGCAAGCAACAAAGGGCTTCATTTCCAAGTGGAGTTGCAACACGTGCAACTAAGTTGTTAGAAATTGTGCATTCGGATGTTTGTGGACCTATGAGGACGCCATCAATAGGAAGAGCAAGGTACTTTGTCACATTCATTGATGATTATTCAAGGAAGGTGTGGATCTTCATCCTTAAAACCAAGAGTGAGTGTTTGTCAAGGTTTAAGGAATTTAAGGCACTTGTGGAGAAACAATGTGAGTCTGAATCGAGTGTTCTTGAATGATGGAGGTGAATACATCAACATTTTGATGAGTATTTGAAGATTGAGTATTCGCAGGCAAAGGCCTCCGCTAATTCTATCCATAAAATAGATTCTTTGAAAGAAGCCCAAATCGAACCAGCGTGGAGATGGCGGTATGCTTTCCGGCTCAAAATCTTGGGCGTGAATATTGGTAGGAAGCGTGGTAAATCGGTGTATCTGAAAATAGATGTCTCTGGTCGTATCAATGACTCAAGAAACGTTAGGAAAAGCCTTATGTTTCGCATAGAGACTTTGGATGTGTTGTTGCTTATGCGAAAGTGCAGTTAATGAGGTCAGAAACGATTAAAGGTCTGAAGATGTGTGTTTCTTGGATATTGTGAAGGTACCAAGGCATATAGGCTAATGTGCTTGGATTCCAAGAAGATTATCAATAGTCGAGATGTTGAGTTTTTAGAGCATAAGAGTGCTTGTGAGCACGTGGAGATGTGTCCAAGTGGGAGTAATGGTGAATTTGTGGACACATCTTCAAATTCAGCAAAGAAAGAAGAAGATGAAGCCATTGAAAATGGTGATGAAGGTGAAGAGCCAAAGAAGGTGGAGAAGAAGGTCCCTAATATAGTTAAGACCAACAATGAAGGAAATGAAGATGTTGAAGATGAGGATGATGATGAGGAGTACCAACCTTTGAATGAGAAGAAACAAAGCTTAAGAACAAAGGAAGTTGGAAGAATGCATGGAGGTGAATCTTCTTCAAATGAAATGAGGTATCCTATGAGAGAAAGAAGACCACTTGGTGAATGGTGGAAGAACCACATCTTTCCTCAAGTAAGTGAAGAACATGCTAATGTTGCACTCCTTGCTGATCCATTGACTTTATGTGATGCAATGAAGTCCACGGATGCTATGAAGTGGGAGAAGGCCATGGAAGAAGAGTACAAATCACTCTTGTACAATGGAACATGGGAATTGATTCAACTTCCATCAAATCGTGCTTCAATTGGTTGTAAGTGGGTGTTTAGAACCAAGAGGGATGCAATGGGCAATATTGTGAGATATAAAGCAAGATTAGTTGCTAAAGGATACTCACAAGTTGTTGGTGTTGATTTCAATGAGACATATGCTCCCGTGGCCAAATTCACCACTATTAGAACCATTGTGGCAATTGGGGCAGCAATGGACTTGGAGATACATCAAATAGATGTGAAGACGGCTTTCTTGAATGGAGAATTGGAAGAAGACATCTACATGGATCAACCTCAAGGATTTGTTGAAGAAGGCAAGCAACATCTTGTTTGTAAGTTGAACAAATCATTGTATAGGTTAAAACAATCACCAAGAGCATGGTACCAACGGATTGACACATTCTTTGTGAATGAAGGATTTGTGAGGAGTGAAGCTGATCATTCCATGTATGTGATGCAATCAAAAGAGTTCTTATTGATTGTAATCCTCTATGCTGATGATTTGATCATCTTAACCAATACCTTAAAGATGATGGATTGGTTAAAGGCTAAATTAGAAAAGGAGTATGAGATGAGTGATTTGGGAGAGCTTCATTATTGTTTAGGAGTGGAATTTGTAAGAGATCGTGCTAAGAAGACCATTACAATGAGCCAAAGGAAGTACATTGAAGAAGTGTTGAAACGATTCAACATGGAAGATTGCAAACCCATTGGAACACCATTGGAGGCAAATTTGAAGTTGATGAAGCTTACGGATGAGGAGTTTGCTGAAGTTGAAGGTGAAATGCAAGGTGTTCCATACAAGGCAGCAGTAGGTTCTCTCATGTATGCAATGGTTGGCACAAGGATGGATCTTGCATATGCGGTAAGTGTTGTGAGTCAACACATGTCAAAGGCTGGACCAATCCATTGGGCAATCATCAAGAGGATCATGAGGTACTTAAAAGGCACATTAGACTTCAAATTGTGCCTTGGAGGTGATAATACTACTTTGCATGGTTATTGTGATGCGGATTGGGCAGGAGATGTAAATGATAGAAGGCCAACAACGGGATATGTATTCTTTGTTGGAGTGGGAGCAATTTCATGGAATTGTAGGAGACAACCAACAATTGCAAGGTCTACAATGGAGGTGGAGTACATGGCAGCAAGCCATGGAGCAATGGAAGCAATTTGGTTAAGACAAGTTTTGGAGGACATTGGACTTGTGCAATTGGAAGCAACTCCAATGAAGTGTGACAATCAGGGATGCCTTGCTTTTGCAAAGAATCAAAAGCATCATTCAAGAACCAAGCACATTGACATTCAACATCACTTCATACGAGAGAAGATTGAAATGGGAGTGATTGGCATGAAGTATTGTCCTACGGAAGACATGCTTGCTGATTTGTTGACAAAGGCATTAGTGAAGGATAGGCATGTCATGTTGACAAAGGCATTAGGTTTGAAAGCCTTTGACAATTAGCAAAGTGGGAGTATTGAGATAAATAAGTAATAGTAAAAGTAGAATATATTATATTGTAGAAGATATTACCTTAGGTAAGTTGCTAATGGTCAAAGGATTGACTCTTGGCATATAGAAAAGGCATCCTATGGATAGAGGATGCGGTCAAATCAAATCGAAAGTCGAGAGGATAATCGAAAGAATGATAAGAGTCATTGGTGCATGGCATGGGATCTCTCAATTCTGTGAATGTCAGCCGGATCTAAAGGGGCATCTTAATGTAAAATCAGCTAGTGGTGACAGGATCACCAAGTGCAATTTAATGGATACAGGACATATAGTCAAAATCCGAAGAGTGGAAGTTGACCATTAGACAGCAACCACCACTATAAATGTCGGGTGTTTGGAAGAAATGTCATGCAGCCAGCTATGCAAGCTTTCTTGATTTAATAACTCATACTTACTTGTGTTATGCTTATTGTGTTTCTTCAATACATATCACACATGTTAGTAGCTTGTGAAATAAGCTAAATACATGGTGCACATGTAGGAAACTTGTCTTGCAAGTTTGACATGTATCTTGCAACTTGAACATGTATTGGAGATTTTATAGAATATTGCTACGGAGTTCTTAGATAGATAGTATATATAGAAACAAGATTGAAGCCTTCTTCACTCTTGTCAACGCCATTCTTGTTCCTAATCTTATTTTAAGAGTCTCTAATTTTCTTGTCTTTAGCAATAGCCATTTTAATTTCAATACTATTCTATCTTTAAGTGATTTTGAATAATATATGAATATATTTTATTCTTTTATGATTCATGTCCTTGTTTTTGACAATTTGACAAGAGTAAAGATCCATTGTTCTTATTTTATATTTAAGAAGTGAATGGATTATCCCACTTATATATTGCATTTGAAGGTTATAAATTATCCACCTTTAAACTAACATTCTTTGCTTTCTAGCCTTAATTTTTTTCTTAAAAAAAAATAGATCACCTTTCTTTGTAGAGATTTTTTATTTGATATTCGAGGTTGCAGATTACCCTCTTCTAATTTAAATTATAGAATTATTAAGATGGAAGGAAAGATCATAGATGCTACACTTAATAGAAGGAAGAATAGATTTACAACTATTATAGATCTTCAAGAACTTGTCAACACTCTTAGGGTGGAAATTTCACAAATCACTAATACCAATCATGGAGGCACTATTTTTATGTCTATGGAAGAAGTCCAAAGCCTATGCCAAGAAATTGTACAATTGAGAGAAGCAAATAAACCCACCTTGTAAGCAAATCCAGGAAGCCTTACTTCTACCAGCATGGAAGAAGCAAAGATTAGTATGCCTGAGAAGTTTGATGGAACAAGATCAAAATTTTAAGGATTTTTGCAACAAGTCAAGCTATATCTAAGGTTGTATTCTTTCTAATATTCTAATGGATTTATTCAAGTTGGATTCATAGGCACATTTATATCTAGAAGTGCTCTTTCTTAATTTGCACCTTTGATAGAAAAAGATTCACGACTTTTTTATAATTTGAATTCATTCCTCGAAGTGCTTATGGCCACATTTGAAGAAAGCAATCAACAGGGTAGTAAAGACCAAGTTGTTATTTTTATGATAATAATCACGGTTAGCTACAATGTACACTATAAAATTCCAAAGCCTTACTTATAATGTGCAGTGGAACAAAAAAACTCTTATCAATCAATTTTATTATGGAGTTGAAGAATAACATCAAAGACTTGTTATTAACAATATCAAAAGCAAATTTTTTGGAATAATTTATTATTCAAGCCATTGCATACGGCAATTACTTATTTGAAAGGCATCAAGAATATAAATTTGGCTAAAGAGGAACGAGTCAATTAATGATAATAACTCCTAAGTTTTGAGAAATTTATTTGATTAAGCCAGATCCAATGCAAATTGATGTGGTACGTTTTAAATTTCTCACTAAATAGGAAAAGATTTGACGTTATCAAGAGGGTTTGTGTTTATATTATGGAGAAGCAAAGCACACTACTTAATATTATTTAAAGAAGCAATGCAATCATAAAATGAAGAGTATGGTCGCTAAAAAAGATAATATATTAGAAAACAAGTTTTTTCAGCTATAATAAGGACTATGTGGTTGGAATCATATGCAATACCTTGTAAAGTTCATATTTTCTCTTTAGATCCCTTACCTTGTTTTATAATAGATGTATTTTTAGGACCTAAAAATCACAAAGTCCTTACATTATTAGATTTAGGAGCCTCAGCTTGTTTCATAGAAAAAGACTTTGTCAAAAAATAAAAAAATATCTTTAGTCAAATAAATCAAATCTATGCATGTAAAAGTCATAGATGGTCGTTTGTTGCCTTTTGGAAATGTTACCTATGAGACTATTCCTATAGATATAGCAACTAAGGGATATAATAGCATAATAATATTTAATATGATTAAATTTCCTTCTAATCTAGTTATTTTAGAATTATTATAGTTAAAAAAATATAATCTTTAAATAAATTGGACTTCTCATAATCTTGATTTTTTTTATAGTTTAATCCAGAAATCCATTAGTCAAACAGACATACATAATTCTAGTACATCCAAATCTTTATTGATAGATGCAAAAGCTTTCATACATGCGGCAAAAGAAGGATTATCTTTTGTTATATATGCCACATCCATTTTGGATGCTAAAAAGACTACAAGTGATATTCTTAGCCAATATCAAGACTTTTAAGTCGTTTTTGAAAAGAAGAATATAGATAATCATTTAGAGCATCAATCTTATGATTATTCAATTAATCTTTAAGAGGGAGCTCAACTACCATTTAGACCAATCTATAGATTATCACAGAATGAGTTGACTGTATTGAAAGAATATATTGATGAAAACTTTGCTAAGAACTTTATATACCATTCAAAGTCTCTAGTAGGAGCTCCTATCTTATTTGTGAAGAAAAAAGATAAATTATTGCGGGTGTGCGTAGATTATTGAGGACTTAACAAAATTACTATAAAAAATAGATATTCTTTATTTTTGATTTTAGGACTTTTTGATCAACTCAGTTAAGCAAAGATCTATACAAAAATAAATCTACAAGGAGCATACAAATTAGTCTATATCAAAAAAGGTGATAAATGAAAGAATATATTTTAAACTAAATATGAGCATTTCAAATATAATATTATGTCTTATAGACTTATAAATATATCATTTATTTTTCAATATTTTATGAATGATATTTTTTGTGAATTTCTTGATGATTTTGTTGTTTTCTATTTAGATGACATTCTGATCTACTCTAAGAATACAAAAGAATATGAACTTCATGTTCATCGTGTATTACAAAAACTTAGAGATGTAGGACTATATGCCAAGATGGAAAAGTATATATTTTATATTATTCAAGTTGATTTCTTAGAATACATCATCTTGAATGATGGTTTCAAGATGGATCCAAAGAAAGTCCAGACAATTATAGATTGGAAGACTCCAACAACGTTAAGAGATGTACAATACTTTTTGAGATTTGTCAATTATTATTGAATCTTTATCAAGGATTTTTTTTCAAGTTATAACTCTACTTATACGTTTAACTTGTAAGAACAAACTCAAATAGAGTAAAGAAGTAGAAACATCATTTTGTCACGGACATAGAATACAAAGAGGAAATCTAAATAAGAATTTCAAAGAGAACTGGTAAGAACTAAATTGATCAGATGAGTACAAGAGCAACACCAGAGAGGTGAGCTAGAGCTCCAAGAGATGTGTTGTCGAGATTGAAGAACTCTTCAGCCTCGACTTCTATATATACTTCTAAATAAGAAACTTCTTGAGCGACTTCTAACAACTTAGGAAGCTTCTCAAGCAGCTTCTATGAATTAGGAGGCTTCTCAAGCAACTTCTACTAGCTAGGAAGCTTCTCAAGCAACTTCCACTAATTAGAAAGCTTCTCAAGAAACTTCCACTAACTGCTAATGGAAACTTCTAGAAGGTTCCAGGGACTTGCTTCTAGAATGTTCTAATTTCTAAAAGGTTCTAAGATTATGTCCCTAACATCACTCCCTCCTTTAGCTTTGAGGTCTCCGAGAAGCAATGTTGTTGTCAGTCAATACCAACGCAAAAAAGTGAAGATCTGTCGCATAACGTCTACTATGAATTCCAATTGTCTTTCACGAGGCAAGTGGTTCATCGGTCCTTGAAGCCAACGGTAGTAGCCCACGCCCTCAACTTCCAACCAAGCATGAACTTCCGTGTCCTCATTGTGAAACTGTCCTGCAAACACATCTTCTGGCTGACTATTGTAAGCATGCTCGACTTCAAATACAATCACCAACGATCGGTTACTTGGTATCCTCCGTCGTCGTCATGGTGCAGGTGGTTCTTCATCTCGAGGTCGCCTTCGTGAGCTAGTAGGTTGAGATGATATGATTGGCATGGTATCTATCTCTTGGCTATCCATGTCAAAAGACCAAACTATAGCTATCAGAAAAGATCTACTCTATCTTGGAGAAAATAACTACATCAACTATAAATTTTGGTAGTATTCTCCCTTCCTTTCATGTTACTAGATGAGCAAGCTTCAAAAAGAAGTTATCCTCGAACCAGCTTAGGTTTCTGAGGATATTGTTGATAAAACTCTTGTACCTTTTGCGACGCATTGGCGAGATTTTCGGCCAGCTCCCATGTTTGCTCATTGATATCGTAGCCTCTCCAATGTACAAAATACTCCAATTTTCTCCATTTACGCCACGAATCTAGCACCTTTTCTACCTCGTATTCCTCGTGGTTCTCGATTTTGATACTAGGTGGCGAACTTTGCACTCTTCTAGGAAAAGACGATTCTCGATAAATCTTCATCAAAGAAACATGAAAGACTGGATGTACCTTCATAGCAGCTAGTAACTCCAGACAGTACACCACTGGATTGATTTGCTTCAAGATGACAAATGGTCCCAACCTCCGGTAGTCCAACTTATCACACGGTCGCTTGGTCTTGATATTCCGTCAAAGTAGCCATACCTTATCTCCAGTTTTGAAAATAGGTGCTTGATTTCGAAATTTATCTGCGGATGTCTTATAAGACTCTTGAGCAGACTGCAATTGCACCTTTAACATAGTTTGAAGCTCTGATAGCTGCTTCACAAATCCTATAGCTGCTGGGTTGTTATTCGTTGACAGACTTAACAAATCAAGCTTTGGATGGTATCCATAGTTAGAAAAGAATGGTATTTTTTGAGTTGATGCGTGCAAGGTGTTGTTATATGCAAACTTGCCTAACAATAGATATGCGGCCCAATCATCTTGCTGATAATTGATGCTGCATCTTAGATACTGTTCCAAAACTTGATTCACCCGTTTTGTTTGGCCGTTAGTTTGAGGATGGAAAGCTGAAGAAAGCTTGATATCCACCTTCAATATTTCAAAAAGAGATCTCCAAAACTTTGATACGAACTGAGTTCCTCGATCCAACACGATATCATCTGGTAGGCCATGATATCGATACACATTGTCAAAAAAGAGCCTTGCTGTATCTTCACTTGACGATGTCTTCTTGCAAGGGACAAAGTGCGCCATGTTTGTAAGTCAATCTACCACAACAAAAATGCTGTCAAAATAATTCAATGGTGGCAGGTCTGTAATAAAGTCCATGGAAACTGAAGACCATAATTGCCGTGGAATTGGCAATGGCTGTAAAAGTTCGTAAGGGCGATGCCGAGGATTTTTAGATCTTGAACAAATGTTGCAAGTGAGGACAAAATCTTTCACATCCTTCTACATTTGGGGCCACCAAAAATCTCGAGAAATAAGTTTCAAGGTCTTGTTGAATCCAAAATGTCCCGCAGTTGGAAAATCGTGACGAGATTAAAGAACTCAGAGCCATACTGGTCCTTTTGGAATATACAACCGCTCCTCGAAGTATAAAAGATCTCCCTCCACTTTGAACTTGTCATTATTGGCACGTTGCTTGATATCAACTGCTATTGAATCTTCAATGGTCGCGGTACGTACCTGATTGAGGAAGTCAGCATCAATTGGTACAATGGCAGCGTGAAGCCGGAATTGCTCTGGCTTCAATAGCGTCGTACACTGTTGGTCGAATGTTGCCTCTCCAGCCTTTGGTGTAAGATACAATCTCCTCGATAATGCGTCAGATAGTCCTTGTTGCTTTCCAGGTCGATAAGTGATAACAAAGTCGAATCTGGATAGCAACATATTCCACCGAGCTTAACGCCGATTCAAAATTCAAGCCGACATGAAATATTCCAAATTCTTGTGATCCGTGTATATGGTTACCGGATGTGCTGCTCCTTCGAGAAAGTAACGCCACTTTTGGAAAGAATTTACTATAGCAAGAAGCTCCTTATCGTGGATCTCATAGTTGATCTCAGCAGTAGAGAACTTTCGAGAATAGAATGCAACTGGATGGAGCTTTTCATCAGCACCCATCTGTGAAAATACGGCTCCCAAAGTAAAATCAGAAGCATCGATTTCCAAATAAAAGACCTTTGCAAAATCCGGATGGACCAAGATCGCAGCCATTGTAAATGCCATCTTAAGATCTTGAAATGCTTTTTCTACTAGGAGTCCCCATTCGAGCTTGTCCTTACATGTCAACCGAGTAAGTGGAGCAACAACTTGGGAATAATTGTTAATAAAAATCCGATAGAAGTTAGCAAAACCAAGAAAATATTGTACGTCTCTAACCGTCTTCGGAACCTCCTACGACACGATTGCTTCCACTTTCTTGGGATCTATTTTCAAGCGTTTTGTAGTCGCGATGAATCCCAAAAATTCCATCTCAATTTGGTGAAATAAGCACTTCTCCAACTTGGCGTAGAGTCCTCGCTCACATAGTTTTTCAAGGACGAGACGAACATGCTTTTCATGCTCTTTTTTGTTCTTAGAAAATATCAGAATATCATCCAGATAGATGACAACAAAATCGTCAAGATGCTCCCGGAAGATGTCATTCATCATGTGTTGAAAAACTGCCGGAGCATTGGTAAGACCAAAAGGCATGACATTATATTCGAAATGGCCATACCTTGTACGGAAAGCTGTCTTCCATTCGTCTCCTTTTTTAATTTGTACAAGGTTGTAGGCTCCTCTTAGATCGATTTTTGTAAAGATCCTTACCCGTCCAAGTTGTTCAAGAAGACCAGATATCAAGGGTAACGGGTAACGATTCTTCTTTGTTACCTTGTTGAGACCTCGATAGTCCACGCACATCCGTAGCGAGCCATCCTTCTTTTTTACAAATAAGATTGGTGCTCCAGTTGGTGACTTCGAATGGCGAATGAAGTTCTTGGCTAGATTCTCATCAATGTATTTCCGCAATTCTGCCAACTCCGTCTGCGAAAATTGTAGATTGGGCCAAAAGGGGTTGTGCTCCTTCTTGCAAGTCTATGGCACAATCATATAGTCGGTGCTCCGGTAGCATATCAAGCATTCTTCTTTTGAAACATATCTTGAAAATCTTTATATTGCTCCGGTATACTTATTGTCGAAATCTTCTCTTCACGGTTGGAAGTCGTGATAACGACAACCGTACCTTCCTGACGATCTAAACGCTTCGCCTAATAAAATATTGATTCGAAGTTTCTAACCCAGTTTACTTCCTCAACGTCATTGAAATAAAATCTTTTGTGTTCTAATCTAGAATGATTATAATACTTTTCCAATCAGGAAAGACCAAGAATAATAGGACTTAACGGAGTCTTTATAATGTTGAAGATAATATAATTACTATGGTCCTTAAATGCTATTTCTATAGGTTCTGATTCATGAGTGACACTACCAAACAATAAAGGTCGTCCATCTATGACTTCTACATAAATAAGTTTAGGTTTCCATACTAGATGGATCTTATGATATTTAGCATATTCTTCATCTAAGAAACAAGCGGATGCTCTTGAATCTAGTAATGCTAAGGTTTTAAGCTTCTGAGGACCAAAAAACAAAGGGATTGTAAAACAAAGGGCAGGTTGGACAGAGAGGGAGGAACCTGATTGTTGTTGCAATTTTTGACTGTCCAGCCGCACGATTCCTATTGTGGCTGGGCATTTTTGTTTTCCTGAAAAAACGTGCCTCTGGTCTTGACAATGCGTCGATTCTGCTTCTTGGGGCAATTTCCAACCTTGTGGCCTTCTTCACCGCAATATAAGCATAGTCCTTCTTCCATGCGCCGCTTCTTCTCTTCTAGAGTGAGGGATTTGACACGTACCGCATCAATTTGCATGTCGTCCGTCTCGAAATGTGAATTCAAACTACTTGCTGACATGGTTGAGGCATGACGAGTCACATGTTGTCTTGAGCGTTGGTCTAAGCGACGCTGAAATAGGCGGTTGTCACACTTCACAACTTGGCTAATGGCTTCGTTGAGCGTTTGTGGATCAGGAAGAGATAATAGCAAATCCTTCACATCATCCCTCAAACCCCAATAAAATTGACTCGTCAATGCTTCTTCATCCCAGTTGATGTCACATGCTAATTGTCTGAAGTCTGATGCATAAACTGATGTAGAGCGTGTCCCTTGTCGTAGTGATCGAATCTTTGTTGTAGCCCATCGAGCCTTGTCATACTCGCCAAATGCTTCCGCAAACGCTTCCAAAAAAGTTTCGAAGTTGTTCAAAATTGATGATCCCTTCTTGAATAAAAGGCTAAACCATGATAGAGCTTGCCCCGTAAGTAGGATTCCAACTAGTCCAACACGTGACTCCTCCGTTGGATAGCGTTTGGGCTTTAAAATTGTTATTAACCTGATTTGATTGACAAAACCTCAAAATTTGGAGCGTGTACTATCAAACTTATCTGGAAGGCTAACTCGAGGCTCCTTTCATTGTAGAACTAGTGGTTCTTGTCGAATTACAGGCAAAGCTGTTTCTTCTGGTGCAGAAACTTGAGGTTGATGAATTTTAGATTGTGTTACTCTAGGTGCTCCATCATTATGAAGTCTTGCAAACGCTCCTTCAATCTCCGCAATTCTTTGCGATAACATAGCAAGGGCATTCATAATGGCGTCCAACTTGGACTCCGAACTTTCAGTCATACTAATCCCTTGATCTCCAGCCATTCTAAAAGAGAGAAATAATTGATTCTACGAAGAAGAAAATATTGGTTTAGAGGAAGGTACTCCGCAACCTCTAAAACGTCTAAAATCCTTCAAGAAGAGAGGTAATCCACTCTCTCCAAGAAGAATAAGACTCCAATATTGTAATGGGAGAGATATCAGTTTAGAGGAGGGTAATCCGCAACCTCTAAAATACTAGTATGCCTTCAAGAAGAGGGGTAATCCACACTCTAACAAGAAGGACTAGCTCTAATATCTGAGATGAGAGCAGTCTCGACAAACTGTCATGGACACAGAATACGAAGAAGAAATCTAAACAAGAATTTCAAAGAGAACTGGCAAGAACTAGATTGATCAGATGAGTACAAGAGCAACATCAGAGAGGTGAGCTAGAGCTCCAAGAGATGTGTTTTCGAGACTGAAGAACTCTTCAGCCTTGACTCCTATATATACTTCTAAATAAGAAACTTCTTGAGCGACTTCTAACAATTTAGGAAGCTTCTCAAGCAGCTTCTATGAATTAGGAGGCTTCCTGCCAACTCTACTACCTGGGACGGGACAGGCAAACCTACAGATACGAATGCCGATGCTGGAGTCACTCAATTCAGGTTTCCTCAAGAAACTTCTATTAACTGCTAATGGAAACTTCTAGAAAGTTCTAGGGACTTGCTTCTAGAATGTTCTAATTTCTAGAAGGTTCTAAGACTATGTCCCTAACACATTTGAAGCTTTGAAGACAACTTTTAATTATGTACCAATCTTGTATCGTGTCAACTTTTCTAAAGCATTTTTTATAGAAAATGATGCATTAGACTTTACTTTAGAAGCAATATTGTCACAAATGGGAGCAAATAATAAATTCCATCTAATAGTTTTTTATTTCATAAAATTTTTAATAGCAAAGATCAACTATAAAATCCATGATAAAGAACTTTTTACAATTGTGGATTCTTTTCAAGAATGGCATCACTATCTAAATGGCGCTTCTAATCCAATCACCGTATATACGGATTATTAGAACCTTAAATATTTTATGTCAACATACATGTTGAATCGTCATCAAACTCGTTGGAATATGTCTTTGTCAAGATTGAAGTTGATTATTACTCATTGGCTAGAAAAACAACAAGATTTATCCAATGTTCTTTTTAAATGTTCTTATCTTGCACCAAAAGAAGGAGATTTAGCTTTTGATGAATAAAAAATAATCTTCTTGAAATCACAACAATTTCATCTTCAAGCAATGAAATCAACATTGATTGTTGATTCAACTTTTGTCAAGCAAGTCCAATCAAG
The DNA here is from genome assembly GCA_036785485.1 of Physcomitrellopsis africana. Lineage (NCBI taxonomy): Eukaryota > Viridiplantae > Streptophyta > Bryopsida > Funariales > Funariaceae > Physcomitrellopsis > Physcomitrellopsis africana. The sequence continues at coordinate 99,790 of JAWRVF010000021.1, read as the reverse complement.
TATGTCTTTAGACCCTCTTATTTATGAGATTAAGAATAATTCATTTAAGTCTCATGATACTTTTAAGTTTGAGTTCAAAAACAATCTACTCTATTTCAAAGGACACCTATATGTTCTAGAAGATGAAGCACGACTACATGTTTTTGAAGCTCGTCACAACTTTTCTACAGTAAGATATTTTGGATGTAACAAAACTTTGAAGCTAATATTAAAAAAAATTTAGTGGCTTCAAATATAAAAGGTTGTTAAAGAATTTGTATAGTTATGTGACATTTGTTTAAGATAAAAAATTCCGTATTATGGATCTTATGAACTTCTTCAGCTATTATTTGTATCAAAACAACATTTGTCTTCTGTTTCTATGGATTTTATCACAAACTTTCCAAATTCAAGTTAATATGGCTCTATATTCATGATTATAGATTGTTTTACTAAGATGTCCCATTTTGTACTATATATAAAATCTATCATAAGTAAAGATTAAACTTTTTCATATTATCAAAAAAAAATTTAATCTATCATAAGTGAAGTACTATATATAAAATCTATCATAATTTTATATTATATATAAAATCTATCAAAAGTCACTATGTTTCATCAACAACATTTATCAAAATTATAATGAAGAGTCAAAAAAATCCTTGCTATAAAGCCAAACGGGTTCATGAGAGGTTTTATTCTACCTTGTATCATTGTTTGCTATTTCTTTGAATTTTTTCATACTAAAAGAGATAGAAAATCAATAATCCAAGAATTCAGCTGAAGAGCCATTATTTGTTGATTTATCAAATGAGACATTATAACTATCATAACCTTTAAGATGACATAATAGAAATAAAGATCTTAAAAAATGACATGTTCTTTTACGGATTGATACAACGTAATTGATATCACAACCTTGGAAGAGACTCTCAATATTTGGTGATGTTTTTAGAGGTAAAAACTATTTATAATAGTATTTTAAATATTTTCTTTGAAAGAAGTTGTGAAGGCCTCAACAATGATCAAATAACAGGGTGGTCCTCTTGCCCTAGTATGGGATATTATCAATGGCTGAGAGGACCTATCAACTACCTTCAAAAAAAATAAAGGTTAGAATATATAACAAATATAATTCGGGGCATCTTAGACTTTCTCAATACATAATTACTGCTCCTTATGGAATTCGTTTATAGAAGAGGAAATAATATCATAGACATAAGAATTATTCCAATAATTATCTAATTAATATGAATAGGTAGAAGTAGATAGAAGAAGATTAATTTGATAATATCTTATAAAAAAGCTTTTTAGAAGCTTTATAGAGGTGGATTCACTTTTATACATATTTATAGGTGATTGATAGGTTAGAGACTTGGTTAACAAGCTAGCTACATGTTGCACATGTTGGTAGCTTGTAGAACAAGTTAAATATATGGTGCACATGTAGGAAACTTGTCTTGCAAGTTTAACATATTTTTTACAACTTGAATACGTATTGGAGGTCTTATAGAAAGTCGCTATGGAGTTCTTAGATAGATAATATATATATAATAAGACAAGAGTGAAGCCTTCTTCATTCTTGTCAATGCCATTTTTGTTCCTAGTCTTGTTTCAAGAGTCTCTAGTCTTCTTATCTTTGGTAATAGCCATTCTAATTTTAATATTATTCTATCTTTAAGTGATTTTGAATAATATAAGAGTATATTTTGTTCTTTTATGATTTATGTCCTTGTCCTTGACAAAGAGCTATATATTAGAATTATATTGTGGAGCAGATTTGAAGAGCTATTGAAGGATAAATTCTTTGAAGAAGACTCAGAAAGGATGACCAAAAGATCATTTTTGTAGTAGATTGAGCAAAGGATAAAGAATTAGATGGCTCTAAATACATTGATCAGATTATTTGAAAAGAAGTTTGATCAATTACTATGAAAAAAGAGGTAACTATTGGATTCTATGAAGATTGAATTATTTTTATAAGCAACTGATGAAGGCCTAGAAGACAAGTTGTTCATTTATCTGATTGATAAGACATTTGAAAGTGGATTTATAAACAACTGGAGGCTAGTAAAAAAAACAATGGAACTTATGGCCAAATAATAAAGAATTAATACTTATGGCTTATCATCATAATTGGAGCCAATGCATATCTCTCAAATTTTAATATTATCTCAAAAAATGATCAAAACTATTTAAGATGACACTCTTGAAGAATTGATTAAGAGCATATGGGATCTGAAGGTGGAAATGATTGAATTGAAGAGATTTCAAATAACAAGCTTATTGAAGATATTTAAAGGCTTGAAGGGATTTGTAAAAAGATACATGTGGTGTGACAGTTTAGATCACAAATATGGTGAATGTAATAGTTATAAAGCTGTAATCAAAGAGAATATTGTGCATTTCAAGGATGGCAAGATAAGACTAACAAGTTTTGATGAGTTTTAAAAACCAACTTTGAAAAGAGGCATGAAGAAGTTAGTAGAAGAGTAGACATGTAAGAGTGGTGCTATATATGAAAATAAAGTAAAATCTTATTCTATTATAGTAGACCAAAAAATAGTTAAGATTGCTTTTTTATTAGCCATAGAAGCTATGATCAAAGGAGCTAAAGTTATTAGATGGAATGACTTAGTTGATACTATTAGTATCAAAATATTTTTGGATAGAGATCAATAGAGTGATGACTTATATGATACTATAGTTGAAGAGAAGAAAGATATGACTATTTATGAGAAAGATGTTGTTAAGCCAAAAAGTAAGAGGAGATCTTCAAAGAAAAAAAACTTTTCAATGACAAAAACTAGAGAAGATGCCTTCTTCTATTCATCTTAGTGATATACCATTATTAAAAGAGTAGTGAGAGAAGGGCAAAGAAAAAGAGAAGGATGGCACAAACAAGTCCAAAGATAAATTTTTTGCCTATAAGCTTTAATTTGACATTGAATCATCTATAGACATGAAGAGTATCTTGGAAGAGAAGATTTTAAATGCCAAGATTGAATTTACTCTAAAAAAGGCTCTTAATATATCAAAGAAGGATTTTTATAAGCTAATCATTAATATAATTAAAAAAAAAAATAACAACTAAAGCTATTATGGTGGAAGTATTGGATACTTGTATGACTAAGGATGAGAAAAAAGTAATAGAATAAGTATTTGCACAATCTGCGTAATCAAAGTTTGGAAGTAGGATTAGTATTAAAGATAGGATTTAGATCAATTATGCCAAAGATATGGAAGGATATCAAACAGAGTATATACCAATAGAATTTGGCAAAAGGAAGAAGATTATATAGAAAGTACATGTTATCAATTTTTCAAAGGAAGATGATGATAAGATGGAAAATAATAGCTATTCAGTTCTTTATTGGATTAGAACTACTACAGAGATATAAGTGAAGTTGAAAGATTTTAAAGATCTAATCTTGGCCTTAGCTGATCATGGATCAGAAATCAACATTATATCTAAGTGGGTATATGAGAAGAATAAGTGGCTAATTGACATTAACCATGGTTATATGATTAGAGTTGCAAATAATAAACAAGCTGATATATATAGAGCTTGTCCAATTGTAAAGACCAAAATTGAAGATGTTGAGGTGGAACAAAATTTTATTTGAGTAAAATTTTGCTACATATTTGATAATATTTAGTCAACCTTATATTACAATTGCTAGGATAGAAACTAGAGTCTTAGATGATGGTTCACATTATACTAGGATTTGTAGTTATTATAGAAAAAAAAATTATATAATTTTTTATTATGAATTATCTATTTATGAAACGCACAAAAAATAGTTAAAAGAGATGCCTTCAAAATTAAAAAATATATTTTTAGGTTTCTAAAAGGCATCCATATAAGATGGAGATATATAGATATAAATAGATTATTTTCAAATTCTAACATAGATAATTTTAATTTTAGATTTTTAGATTTGATTGGCAATGGATTTATGAATTTTTAAAGAGTTTAGGATTTGGATTTTATAAATAGAAGAAGGATAAAGAAATAAGAAAAAAAACTTAAAAAGAATATATTTAATTTCAAGTAATAAAGCTATAGTTGGAATATTAAAAGAAGTATGTTTAGAAGATGGATTGATATAAATTTTGAAGAATTTAACAACAAAGGTGAATGAAGATGTTATGATAGAGACACTTCAAGGAAGGCTTATGAGAAATTGGAAAAAAAAGTAACATGTCTTGGATTTATTATAAGCTATGAGTAAAAACTTGAGTCTATTATATAAATCAAATATGAAATTGTGGTTAAAAAAGTGGAACCATTGGCCACTTAGTTACCATTTGATACTATGGAGTACATCAAATAAGAAGTCAAGAAAATAGCATTGAGAAAGAAGTGCAAAATTAAATATTAATTTATTCAAGAATTATTGATTAAATTGAAGATTAGAAAGGATGATTTCTTGGCATATACTGAAAGATGTGCAAGTTTGGAAGGAATAGATATCATATTGTAATTGCTTACAGTATATAAAAACCAATTAAAATATATAATATGTTCATAAGTTTTAATATATGTTAGAATGGTTAATAAAATAAACTAAAGAAGTTGATATAAGGAACTTTATTTTAGTTTGTTTTTTCTAATTTGGTTATGGCATTTAAATTATATAGAACTTAGATGTTTAGTATGAAGCTTTGAGAGGAGATTTGAGGCCTAAAGGTTGAAATCCAACCTTCTAAGAGATTCATTTGGAGGATTGAAAGCAAAGTATGAAGGGATGAAGATAAGGGATGAATGATTTCATCTCCATTAGTCAGTCTTCATACCTAATGGACTTTTAGTAGGCTATCTACAACATTTTGAAGATTTGGATAAGTTCAAAAATAAAATATGAAAAAGATAAAATAAAGATTATAAAGTTCAGATTTTATATGATAATTTATTTTAAAAAATTAAGAAATTTGGAATAGGAATGAAAGAGATATAGCCATTTGAAATTAAGGTACAGATTTAGGATATACTATCATTCTTTTGAAAATACAAGGAACAATACAGAAGCTTTTGGAGATTAGAAGGTGCAATTAGAGAAGTGATTTCAAGACTTGTATCTTGCATTGAATAATTGTTATATTTGAAGTTTAAAAGGTGGAAATATTAGAAGTTAAAGACAATACATCCAATTCTAAAGCAATAAATAGACCATTTTATTGATAGTGATGATTTCTACTATATCTTGAGCTTCTAGATGAGTTTTTATCTAAATTTTTTTGAAAAGATGAATAATTATGTTAAAAATTTATTTACTATTTTTTATAGCATTTAGACATTTGATTTGTGAGATATGAAGAATTTTATATGCAAGTGTAGAATGGATAGGAATTTTAGGATTTACAATACTTAGTTTGTAGGATTAAGAATAGGCAGGAAGCCAATGAATGGCCAGTTTAGAAGGCAGAATGGATGAGGAAGTTAGAAAAAGTAGTTATTATGAGTTGTGTAGTAGTTAACTCAGATTGGGATAAGTATAAATTGATTTGGAACGTAGGAGTCGGGGCTAGACTGTGATAGTACTGAGCCGAGATTAGCTTGGTGCTACCTCTCTCTTTTCTTTTATTAGGCTATAGTAGAGGATCCGGATTCTATTCCGAGGGATTATACCATGTCAATGATGAAGTACAATAATAAAACAAATTTTTTTATATATGTGGATAAGTAAGAAATTATAATTGTTTGATGCGTGAGTTCTTTGTGGAGAATTGGAGGTTGAAGACTGGATATATCAATGAAATTTGATTGTGGATGAAAGTGTCATGCCGTATTGACTGTGAGAGTTGAGCGATAAAGGAGAATATTGGAAAAACGATTCATTTTGAGAGACGTCATGGGTGAGGAATTATTTTCAATGATTGAAGAGAGAAGCAAATATATACAGTCTATGGAAATGGTGCAACATTGCCGATTGTTGTTATGAGTTCGGAAGAAGACAGAAGATTACAGTAGGAGAATTGGTAGAGGATTGTGTCATGAAGTTTATCTTTAGTTGCGAAATAGCAAAACCAATAGAGTGGATGGCATTATTTTAAAAAGCATGTATGTGTGCATTGGACTCTAATGTTCAGAAGGTGGTTAGTTGTGTGACCCTAATAGTTTAACTCAATGCGGATAGTCTCTCTCTGTGTTTGAATCCCCCTTTACAGATTTACTGTGGACAATATTGGTAGAGTAAGTGAGACAAGCGAGAACAACATTTTGGTGCCACTGCCAAGGATTGACAATAGTATTAAATGTTAGGAATTAACTGCCGAATGAATAGTTAAATTAGTGATGGAAAGCAATGTCAATAATAGATGATGAAAGATTATGGTTAGTAAGAATGAAGACATTGCCCTAAGAAAAATACGTCAGTTGAAAGGAAGATAAGAGAGAGTACAAGTAAAAAATTTGTTGCAGGATGAGCAAGAACGGAAGTTAAAAAAGAAGCATCGACAGAGTTGGATTAAACCATGGTTGCATGCCTGTCGGCACATCCGAGCATACCAAGAACATGAAAGATCTTTAATATTTCAGACATATATACCGTTAAAGAAATTGCCAAAAGCACTTGCGGATAACTCCGCGAATAGCCTAATGTATCTCTTGAGCCCATTAACGGAAAGAGAATGGAGCACAAAAGAATTAGGTACTCCATTGGATATTTTTTTAATAGTGGATACAGCTGATTCTAGCAAGGCTAGTTCTTTAGTAGGGAATGTATTGCTTGCTAGTAAGGGCCAATTCAGTGTATTCCAAAATCCGTCGTTTTCACCTCAACTTCAATCAATAAAATTATTTGCAAATAATAATATCAAATTACGGAGGCCTAGAAGTCTAGAAAAGACAATTGAGGGAGGCATCATTTATTTTAACAAGAAAATAAGTAAAACATTGTCACCTTCAATGGCAGTGGGAGGTCCAGCAGTACCAATTGCAGTACAAATGGGTACGATGGGTGATTGCACAACTAGCATAGCTCCATTATTTACCTTTAGGGGTCTGCCAGGAGTCGACCAAAATCAATACTTGTCTCAATTCTTGACCGCATGTGTAGCCAACAATGGTAGAATTGAAGATATTTGGTTAAGATGGCTGCCAATGGCCTTGAAAGACATGATGTTTGAGTGGTATAATCACCAACCCGTGGGACAATTTTCTAATTGGAAGGCATTGAAAAATACATTTTTGAGTCATTTTCGACCAATAGAATTTGAAGAACGTCTTAGAAAAAGATTAATGAACAGCAAAATGATAACGAGAGAAGCGGTGCAGTCATATTATGGCCGAGTAGCAAATATCTTTTATAAATGGCCAAATAACCAAATGTTGGACTTGTTTGTTATGTCTATATTGGTTAACGGACTATATCCACCAGAATTAAAGATGTTTGTAAAGAAGGCCCAACCTACGACTATGCCTGCATCACTTGACTGAGCTAAGCTATAGGAAGAATGTCATTATGACTAATTCTTAATCACAGGAGCTACAATGATTCCATCTCAAGGAAGGTATCAAATACCAACCTGGAATGAAACAATAGACAGTTATCCAATGACAATTGATTACGGTACAAATCTTAGTGTTAATCCGCAAGGGATAGTGAATGCTATTCCATTGCAGGTTGTACCACCAACAACTTCAGTTCCGTATTCTCCATACTCTCCATATTAAAAATCAATATCTATAAAAGAGTTATCTAATGAACTAGTATCAAAAGATCCAAATGAGACTTTGTTATTAATTTTGACAAAGAAGATGGATGAATTGGCTATTAATCTGACAAAAGATAAGAAAAAGATGCATAAACCGACTAATATGCACCCCAATATTTGGTGTAGTAATTGTAAGGGGCAAGGCCATTTAATAACGGAGTGCCCTTCACCACCCCAAATGATTGTGTAATGTACATTTTGTAGAGGTAAGCATGTAACCACCAATTGCTGGAATTTAAAAAAGTAACAATAGTTAGGAAATAAGACTATGATTCAACCAACTTTTGTAGGATGTTAATCAAGTTTAGATAGGAAGTAGGTTTGGCTGGAATGGAAATTGTCCTATTAAACAAAAAAGAAATTTCTATAATTTTCAAAATTTTGAATATAATCAAGAAGGTGACTCCAATTCTCAAGGCTTTGTACAAAATCAGCAAGGACAACTCCAATATCTTCTTATTTAGAATCCAATTTCAGATCTTACAATACCAACTAGTCGGCCGGGATCCTTTATCCATCAAATTTGGGATAAGCCTAGCCGATATATACCAGTCGAGACGCTTTATATTCCAAATGGAGGACAAAGAAGACCACTTCGATGCTATCGATGCAGGCAGTTAGGACATTATGCTAGTGAATATACCAATCTTAGAGCGCGTGATGATTATGCTCTAGTATGTGGAAATTGTAAGCAATGTGGATATACTTACCAGTAGTGCAATGCTCCATTTAATGTTAATAACCAAGATCAGCGTATCCAGCTACAAAGTAAGTTGGTGGACAATAATTGAATTTCACAAGATTCTTCGATAAATCGGATGGAATGCGTCCATGCAGTACTTACTTGAGCCCAGTAAAAAGAGAAAGATCAAATTCAAAAATTGGAAGTACCAGTTGCAGCGGACCAATGTAATTCATTGAATGGTACTCCAAATCTAACACCAATATCGAAGGTATTACCAACGAGGGGATCCAATTCGTGTATGCAACTTGAAGATGTCCTTAGCTCTGAGATAATAGTTCAACCAAAACTAGTACCAATATCTGCAAAGATTCGGGAGCCACCTTATCCATTAAAAGATCCTCTCATAGATAAGAATTACGACAAAGTCCATTTAGCAGTTCTAGTTCCGAACTCTGTAAGAAAATTATCTCAAGGGGTCAAATTAAAACCCATGAAAAAGAAGAGGGCATTAAGAATCATTGCCAATATGAAATCATATGATATTATGAAAGATTTGGATGAAATTAAACCTTCTATTATAATGAAGCAAGTGTTAGTAGTTGCGCTAGAATATTGTTCTACATTGAATTCCTTGTTAATACAATATAGAATTCATAATAAAGAAATTTATGAGGTTAGTTTGAATCTTGATCTTGGAGCATCAACTATTGATGTATTAATTGATGGTATTCTCATTCCTGGAGTTCAAGTGGATGGTGGCTCTAATATAAACTTAATAAACGTCGATACGATGGAAGAGTTGGATTTAAAATAATTAGTACCCTCAACATTGGTATTGAAAATGGCAGATCATAGTAGGATAAAACCAATGGATATCTTATGCAGTATTAATACCGTAATTGCGGAAATTACATATAAAATTGATTATATTATTTTTCGATTACAGAGTTCCACTTTATCATATCCAATATTATTCGGTTAGCCGTGGCTATATCAAGCCAAAGCTAGGAATGATTGGGGCCGTGGAACATTAACTATTGGGGAGGATAGTGACAAGATTGTTTTACAAATGTACCCAGTTCAATATCATAGGGAGTTTCAAATTATGGGCACAGAAGCAATATTTGAAGATGAGGGCCAATTTGAGGCAGAGTATGACGAAGTTAATAATGCGATGTAAGTTGATAAGGACCCAATTCACATGCGGAAGCAAGGCGTGTTATACTAATATGGAGGACCAAGGGAATATTTTTTGTATTAGGAGGATGTAGTAAATTTTGACGATGTCATTACAAACTAGATGAATAATTGCGCGGTAAATGAAATTGGTACATTGGAACAAGAATTGGATTAGTCCAATTTGCCAAACCATATGAAGGATTCAGAGCAAGAAGGGCGAATCAAACTGGGGGTTAATGAGAAATCTGTGTGCCGATCTATTAACTTAGATTCCAATGAAACACCTTAGATTATTAAAGTATACACCAATATTACGGGTACAGAATTGAAAAATTGGAAAGAATTCTTTCTAAATCATAAATCTGCTTTTGCTTTGTCGTATGCAGATTTAAAAGGCATTCCTGCCAAAGTTTATAAGCATCGAATTAGCTTAGAAGAAGATGTTACACGAGTTCATCAAAGACAACATCGTCTTAATCTAAAATATTCTCTCATGGTCAAGGAGGAAGTAGATAAACTTTTAGACTTGGGCTTCATATATCTAGTCCTATGTAGTGAATGGATTTCACCAATTGTGATAGTGCCGAAGAAAAATGGAAAAATCCATATCTGTCAAGACTTTTGTACATTAAACGCGACTATCAAAAAGGATTATTTTCCTTTATCTTTTACGGATAGTATACTGGATGCAGTAGCTGGGCATGAATGTTATTCCTTTTTAGATGGATTTTTGGATTATAATCAAATAAAAATTATAGAAGAGAATCAGTTGAAGACTACTTTTATTACAGATTGAGGCACATTTGCTTATAAAGTGATGCCATTTGGGTTATGCAACGCCCTGTCCACATTTCAAAGGATAGTAATGTAAGCGTTTCAAGACTATTTACGATTGTTGATGGAGATATTTTTAGATGATTTTTGCACATTCAATACGACAGCAAATCATTTAGAACGTCTTGGTAATTGTTTGGACCAATGTGATAAATATGGGATATCTTTGAATTTTGAGAAGTGTCAATTTGGCGTACCATCAAGAAAGCTTTTGGGATACATTGTTTCCACGGCTGATATTGCTACTGACCTAGATAAAGTTATTCATATATTGGATTTACCAAAGCTAGAAACACTGTTTGGTATTTGTGATTTCGTATGCCATGTCAACTATTATAGGCGATTCATTCATTTATTTGTAGAAATATGTCAACCGTTAACGAATCTCTTAAAGAAACCACCATTGGATGGATCTAGCCCAATTTGGACTGAAAAATGTACAATTGCGTTTGAGTTAAAACAAAAATTGGTGTCAGCACTAGTACTTATTGCACCTTGTTGGACAAAACCCTTTTACATTTATGTTGATGCCTCGAATATTGCTATTGGATCCGTGTTAAGTCAAAAAGATGAAAAGGATTTGGATCATTCCATCTATTATGCTAGTTGATAATTTGTTGCTACGGAATGAAATTACACTACGACTGAATAGGAAGCCTTGAGCATGATCTATTTTGTCCAAAAATTTCAACATTATTTGCTTGGTTATCCATTTATATTTCATGTTGATCATGATGCTATTAAGTATATGATTAATAAACCTCAATTGAATGGACACATTGCTCAATAGATGTTATTCCTTCAACAATTTAATTTTGCTATTAATGTTCGATCAACAAAGAAACATGCCAATGTAGATCATTTATCTCGATTGTCCAATATATTCGGTAATGAACCTATCAATGATACACTTCCTGATGTGGAATTATTTGCCGTCGATGTAATCACCCTAGAATATAGTGAATTGATCCAATATCTAACATTTCAGACATTTCCACCTACATATAGTGAGAAACTTAAGAAACGCTTGATTTTGAAAAGTGCGCCATATACGATGATTGGAGACGCCTTGTATAAGCAAGAAAGAGATGGAATTCTATGTCATTGTATTTTTCAAAGTGAAGTACGTACCATATTGGAAGGATGTCATTTGAATAGTTATAGAGGATATTTCACCGATGACAGCATTGCCCGCAAAGCTTTAATGGCTAGATATTGGTGGCCAATAATGTTCTCAGATGCACACCAATACGTCCGACATTGTGATCCTTGTCAACGTATTGGTAGACCTAGTAGAACTTTTGCCATACCATTGGTACCAATTTTAGTACAAGCACTGTTTGAAAAATAGGGTATTGATTTTGTAGGACCAATCACACCAGCTTCGCGTAATGGGCAGAAAAGATATATTTTGGTAGCGACATATTATGTGACAAAATGGGCAGAGGCGATGGCAACAAAAATTGATAATGCCAATATCGTAGCCACATTTTTATATGAGAACATTATCACTTGATTTGGGTGTCCCAAGGAATTGGTTAGTGATCATAGAACCCATTTTTTTAATTCTATAATTGCGGCTTTGACAGATAAATACGAGATCAAGCATCAGAAGATTGTTACCCCATATCATCCTTAGGCCAATGGACAGACTGAAAGGACCAACAGTATTTTGTATAAAATTTTAATGAAAACAGTGACTAGTGTGGGAACGGACTGGGATACAAAATTGTTTGAAGCCTTGTGGGCGTATCGTACTGCATATAAAGTGACTACCAGTTCCACACCATTCTAATTAGTGTACAGGCAAGAGACAATATTACCAATTAAATTGGAAGTTCCAAGTTTACAAATTGCATTGGATGAACGTTTTGGTGACAAGGAATTCTTCCAACATTGATTAACACAATTGAAAAAATTAGATGAAGTTAGGGCTACGGCTCTTTTAACTATGGAAGCTATACAGTGCCGCCGTAAGAGTTATTATGATAGTAAATTACGTCTTAAATCTTTTATGATCTAGTGCTTCTTTATGATAGTTGCTTTCACAATTTTTTAGAAAAATTCCAAGTTCGTTGGCATGGACCTTATCGAGTAATTGAAGCCTTTTGTAATGGTTCAGTTCAATTGGAAGATTTTATGGGTACTCAATTTATCACCCGAGTTAACGGTAATCGTTTACATCTTTATTTTATGTAAACTCAAGACAAGTTTTCAAAACTAGAGGGAAGAGGGTGTACCTGTTCATGATAGCTTATCTTTATTAAAGGTGCATGATAGTTAGAAAAGACGGCTGATGGTTAGTTTTGGGTCCTAATACGGACTAGTCAGGCAAATCGGAAGTGATGATCTGGTACATTGGATTAAGGATTGTTGTTTTAGACCCCGAGTAAAAGGTTAGGAGCGAGGTACTTAGTGAGAGTTTTTGTTAGCATTCTGTTTTGAGCTTGATTGTCCAAGTGTATGCTTATTGGAGTATAGAATTTTATACAGTCAGAGAGTAACGATTATTATGAGTAAGGAGTACGTAGTCAATATTATACAATGTCAATGGAAAGGTTGAAGAGAGCTGCGGACAGAGAGGAGAATGTCCGAAACGTGCAAAATAAGAGTAACTTGCAATCGTCGTCACTAGTGGTGGTCACCAACATGGAACCAATGAAGTTGGAAATCTGTTGGTCTCCACAAAGGCAGAAAGATTTTAGAAATGCACAGATGTATGTGTTTTTGCGAGGATCAAATAACTTGCCTCCAATTGATGTAGAACTAGTTGTAGAATATATAAAAAATTACGACCCAGAGGATGGTTTGAGTGTAGTAAAAGGAAGAATAATTGGAATCGATGAGAATATCTTATAGAAGGTATTATATTTATCAATAGGTGAGTTAGCGATAGGCGTCAAAGTCTCTAGTGACTTCAGATCGGGAAGTTACTTCAAAGGAATTATGGCGTCTTTTGAGAAGAATCAAGGTTGGAAAGTGGCGGAGGCACTTACTCCAGAGCTTGCAGAGTGGATGCGGTTTGTTCAAAAGCAGTTAGGCTTGAACCGCCATACTACATACATGTCCAAGCGCTTATTGTTTGCTATGATTGGAACACTTGAAAGCATGGTGTTTAATTGGACAGCCTTTGTAGCAACCCGTATCCATGCAAAAATAGGAGCCAAGCAAAAAACGGGTAAATTTGCTTCTTTGCTATGCTCTAACTATTTGCACTCTGTTATTATACATACATTAAGTCAACCAGCAGTAGAAAAAAATGTACCTTCTCTAATGTCGCAAGAGAATATGTAGAGTTTACCAGTTAGTCCAGGGGTAGTGGTGCACAAAATTAGGGAATCAAGTAGATCGCGGAAATAGGAGGCTATTTTGGAGACTATACTAGGACGGGCTTCAATTTGTGCAGTGATTGAGAAGGTGGCTGAGGCTCCAGTTTTGAATACCGGAATACTGGAGAGAAGGAACTTCATAGAAGTAATACTGGGTCAAATTTCTCAATTACAGCTTATTGTGGATCAGTTGGAAGGAAATCTAAGATAATAATTGGGGTCGAGCAGGAAGGAGATAACGGAGAAAAGCCGCCGAATTGTAGAACAGGGTCACCTTATTAGAACAAAGATGAAATCCAAGTTGGCATTAGAGCGGAAGTTAACAGAGGAAAAGAAAAATTAGACGAATGATAAAGATCGTATTCAAAGAATCCTAAATGGCCAAAAATAAGAATTAATAGAGAATCGCAGGATATGGGATTTAGAACGGGAAGCGCTGAAATGTCAGTTGTAAGAAAAACGTGAAAAAGAAGCGAAATTCAAACATTAAAAGGTGGAATTGGGAGACCAATATCGAATTGGAACAGATAAGTTGCAGGCAGAAATTGGTGCATTGAAGGGTGAAGTAGAAAAATTAGAGGGCGATTTGGCCAATGTCGTTTGGCCACAGGTATTTGCTCTACCACTTTCGAATATTAGTGAGCTGGAGGAGAAGATAAAGCAACAAGAGTGCCAATTAGAAGTAAAAAATGCAAGGATTCTATAATTGGAGGCTCAAGTTTGGAAATTAGAAGCAGATAATGAAGATTTATTAGCACAGTTGAAGAGTAATCATGTGGATTTATCGGAGGAGGATGAGGACGTGCTATTAGAGTTAGATGTAGAAAAACCTCCTACAAAGAATCTAGGTGCATTCCACTCCCAAGAGCCAACTTCATAACAAAAGTTTTTTTTTACCAATTCTGTGTTTGCGAGGGCGCTGCACAGTTAGGAGTGGGGCTATGTAGAATGGGTAGGAATTTTAGGATTTAAAATACTTAGTTTGTAGGATTAAGAATAGGCAGGAAGCCGATGAATGGCTAGTTTAGAAGGCAGAATGGATGAGGAAGTTAAAAAAAGTAGTTATCATGACTTGTGTAGCAGTTAATACAGATTGGAGTAAGTATAAATTGATTTGGAACGTAGGAGTCGAGGCCAGACTATGATAGTCCTGAGCCGGGGTAAGCTTAGTGCTATCTCTCTCTTTTCTTTTATTAGGCTATAGTAGAGGATCCGGATTCTATTCCGAGGGATTATACCATATCAATGATAAAGTACAATAATAAAATAAAATTTTTTATATATGTGGATAAGTAAAAAATTATAATTGTTTGATGCGTGAGTTCTTTGTGGAGAATTGGAGGTTGAAGACCGGATATGTCAATGAAGTTTGATTGTGGATGAGAGTGTCATATTGTATTGACTATGAGAGTTGAGCGGTGAAGGAGAATATTGGAAAAACAATTCATTTCGAGAGACGTTCTGGGTGAAGAATTATTTCCAATGATTGGAGAGAGAAGCAGATGTATGCAGTCTATGAAAATGGTGCAACATTGCTGATTGTTGTTATGAGTTTGGAAGAAGACAAAAGATTACAATAGGAGAATTGGTGGAGGATTGTGTCATGAAGTTTATCTTTAGTTGCAAAATAGCAGAACCAATAGAGTGGAAAATATTATTTTAAAAAGCGTGTATGTGTGCATTGGATTCTAATGTTCAGAAGGTGGTTAGTTGTGTGACCCTAACAGTTTAACTCAATGCGGATAGTCTCTCTCTGTGTTTGAATCCTCCTTTACAGATTTACTCTGGACAGTATCGGTAGAGTAAGTGAGATGAGTGAGAACAATAGCAAGTATCTATAAATAAGAGTTTGAAGCTACTGTTAGGATTTTAGCAATATTTTAAGATTCGTATTGAATCTATAATTGAAATTTTTTGTGATAGTTGTCAAAAGTATATTAGTATTTTTCGTAAAATTTTAAATCGTTTAAATTGTCTAATTAGAAGTTATGTGCTATTGACATTTGAAAAAAATCCCCTTCTAGTATATATAAGATTTATAATAATATATCATGTACTTGGATATTTTTGTCTATTAAAGACTTATATATTTGATATAATTATCTTTATAGAGATAATTTTAAAATAAATTTGGATTTTTTTTCTTATCTTGAAACTTCATTGAATAATTAGTGATAGCCAAAAGCCAAGTATTTTTTTAAAACAAATTCTATCTATTCCGATAGCAAATTGTGAAAGTTGCAATGGTTCATTAGATGCTTGTGTGGAAAAAGGGTCTTTTAACTACTTTCCTTGTAAGTCCTTCAAAATGCAAAGATTTGACATGGTAGGTAGCAAGCTTTTAGTAGGATCTATTCTATCTTTAAAAAAATGATTATATATAAGTGAAGGTCTTGGTGTGGCTCTCTTCTTTTTATATCGGTCTTCTATTATTGGTAATAAAATATCATTTAGAAGCCAAGAGATATTGGTGTCTACAAATTCTTCAATGGCGATTGAATCTAGATTTTTTAGAATATTGTTGATGGAATTTGTAAGCTTTTTCAGGTGCATTCTTAAAATCATTTGAAGGTTCTTATGTTCTTTTGCTAACTCTATAGACCTTTCAATGGATGAAGTATTCCAATTATCCATATCTTATATGCAAATCTAATATTTTATCTACTTTGTATTCAAGCTCTTCATTGATTTCAATTAAGATTAGTAGTGAAAGAACTCTTCCAACAATACTTGATTTATAATAGGTTTCTAAAAGTGAGACATAAAAGACTAGATGAATGTACATACTATTTGATAGTTTAAGATAGAAACTTACTAAATTTACTTGATATAGAATTATAAATGATCCAAGTCTTTGATAATCTAACTTCCTGTTAGGCACATACACTTCAAAAATTTATAAAATCTTCAAGAATATTCTAAAAGCTTCTAAATTAGAGGAATTTGTTTGAAAAGCTTCCTAGTTAGAAGAAAGAGGTTGAGAAGCTTCTAAGTTGGTAAAAGCTGCTTGAAAAGCTTTTTAAATGGAAGTATATATTGGAGTCAAGGCTAAAGAGTTCTTCAATCTCAACAATGCAACTCTTAGAGTTCTAGCTCATGCTTCTTGATATTATTTATATATTCATCTAGATAATTCAAATCCTTGTTGATTTTTTTTTAAAATCTCTTTCTAGTTCAAGTCTTTTGTTATATATTCTTATGTCATTGATAGTTTTTTAAGACTAAATCTCATCTTAAATATCAAAGTTGAATCCTTCTAGTTAAAAAGTAGATTATCTTTCTTCTTAAAGGTATACTAGTCTTTTAAAGGTTACAGATTATCTTCCTCTAAATTGATATTTTTCCATCACAATATTAAAGTTTTATCCTTCTTATGAGAAAGTGAGTCACCTTTTTTTTTGAAGGTCTTAAAGTATTTTAAAGATTGTTGTCAGGGCCACGAACTGAAACAGATGCATAAGTTAGTAAAAACTATGTCAAAGGAAGATGGACAAAATAGAAATAAGGAAATATATATATTTAAGAAGAAATTGGAGTGGCTATTTTCAAAGATTAGAAAACACAAGAGACTCTTGAACTAGACTAGAAACAAAATAGAAGTTGACAAGAGTGAAGAAGGCTTCACTCTTATCTCTATATATACTATCTAACTAAAAACTACGTGGCGGTATTCCATAGGACCTCCAACATGTGTCCAACTTACAAGACACATGTCAAACTTGCAAGATAAGTTTCCTACATATGCGCCATATACTTAGTTTGTTCTACAAATTATCAACATGTGGAACATGTGGCTAGCTTGTTGGCAAAGTTTTTAGCCTATCAATCACCTATAGACATGTATAAAGGTGAATTTGCATCTATAAAGCTTCTAAGAAGCTTCTTTATAAGATATTATCAAATTAATCTTCTTCTATCTATTTCTATCTATCGATATTAATTAGATAATTATTAGAATAAATCTTATATTCATAATATTATCTCCTCTTTTATAAACAAGTTCCACAAGGAGCAATAATTATGTATTGAGGAAGTCTAAGATATGCCAAATTATATTTGTCACATACTCTAATCTTTGTTCCCTTTGAAGATAGTTGATAGGTTCTGTTGGCCAATAATAGTAACTCATACTAGGACGAGAGGATCACCCTATTATTTAATCATTGTTGAGGCCTTTATAGCTTCTTTCAAAGAAAATATTAGGAATTCCATCAAGAATAGTTCCTACTTCTAAGAATATCACCAAATATTAGAAATTTCTTCCAAGGTTGTGATACCAAACTTGTTATATCTTGCCATCAATCCAAGGAAGAATATGTTGTTCTTGAGAATCTTCATCTCTATTCCATCATCTTGAAGGTTATGATAGTCGTAATATCTCATCTAATAAATCAGTAAATGATGGTTCTTGAGCCAAATTCGTAGATTGTTGATTCTCTATCTCTTTTGGCATGAACAAATTCAAAGAAATAATAAATAGTGATATAAAATATAATGAAATTTCTTTTGAATCCATTTGGCTTTATAGCAAGAATTTTCTTAACTATTCATTATAGTTTTGATGGATGTTATTGATAAAATACAATAATTTTTGCTGATGCATTTGTTAAATTCCTAGATGGCTCTCATTTATATTTGCTAATATTATATCCATGGCAATGTACAAGATATTTTAGTTGATTTTGATGCCATCTCGAATCCAAGATCTCTTCTACCTCAAATTCTTCATTGTTGTCCACTTTTATAAGAGGTGGTGGTATTTGTCTTCTTCCTTATATATCCATTGTTTTGTATGGCTCAAGCAATGATACATGGAATATAGGATGGATCTTCATAGATTTTGGTAGATGTAATCAATAGAAAATTGGATTAAGCTGTTTATAAATAAGAAATGGTCCAAGCCTACAATAATCCGGCTTATCACAAGGATGAATAGTCTTGATATTATGATAAAGTAACCATACTTTATCACCGACGTTGTCGAGTAGAGAGAATTTGCCTTGAAAAAATGCCGAGTTCCTAGCTGCTACTAGAATTAGCAAGGAACATGAGAGGAAGCCGTGTAAGTATCTTCTATATTTGCACAATATTTGTTCAAGCTTTCAAATTATACTTGTATTATACTTGTACAAGATTTATACAAATATAAAGTATAGACCCTTGAATAATATATAAATATATAATACTTATATAAATATATATAAATATTTATATAAAATAATATATAATCCTTTAATAATTTATACAAATACTTGTATAAATACTTATATAAAATAATATATAATCCTTGGTATAATACTTATACAAATACTTGTATAAATACTTATATAAAATAATATATAATCCTTGGTATAATACTTATACAAATACTTGTATAAATACTTATATAAAATAATATATAATCCTTGGTATAATACTTATACAAATACTTGTATAAATACTTATATAAAATAATATATAATCCTTGGTATAATACTTATACACATATTTATACAAATATTATATATAATATTTATAAAATACTTATATAAATACTTGATATAAATACAAGTATATATACTTATATTAAAGATATAAGCAAAGTGTGTATATATTCAAGTATACCTCAAAATACAACCACATATGAGGAATATAAGTTATACAACAAGCTGAAATTAAATAAATTACAAAAAATTCATCCAAAGGTCAAATCAAGCCTGCTTATAGCCTATGGAAATTCAATAATCCATTGTAAAACATATCAAAATATCACAAATAGATGACTTACCGTTTAAAAGTTATGACTAAAAGAAATAGGCACTAAAACTTTCCAGCAAATGCAAAGGCAGCAAAGCTCTTCTTCACTTCAGCCTTTGTTGTGATTACTTCCCTTCTCCATATTGGGCATGCAATAGCTTTTTAGAAAGCTCACTCTATCATCTAACTTGTTCTAAAATTTCGCATGCATACCTCTCAAACTCCAGATTTTATAGCTAGTTGATTCTACTCTTCAAACCCTAGCAATAATTTGCCCTTTTGATACTTCACGGCTCATAAAACTTTCATAAAAGCTCTAAGTGTATTGATTTTTGTTTTCATGGAAAGCTTACAAAAGCTACTATAAGAATCTAAAATATTAAAAAGATTGAAGATATTGTCCGACTTAGGTAGTTGAACAAAGTCTCTGCCCATCTTCATCAGATGGCAGCAAACCTTTTCCCACTCTCAAGCTCACAACTTTTCCTCTCTAACTCCAAATGCTACAAGAAATGTCTTGATAAAAAGCTAGCACAATTTCCTAAACTTTTAATAAGTTTCACTTAGAAAGACTTGAAATCAAACTTGCAATGTCAGATCAAAGTTTCTGTCGTCACTTTTTGATAGCAGCAAACCTAACTCTACTAAAAGAAGCATTATTTTTTGCTCACAACTCCAATACAAGTAAGCAAGTAAGTTCTAGAATCCTCTCAACTCCAAGAATACTCACTTTAATGTTCATTACAAATGCTTCTATATCCTCGGAGCTATCTCTCTCCAAAGTTCACCACTCAAAATTGCCAAACCCTAGGTCTAGCAAGAAAAGTATATCCCCCTTTCTTTCCATATTAAACTATGACACACCCATATGGGCAGCCAAATCCTATTGGATAGGCCCTATTCACCCCATCCTCTTCTTTCTTATCCCTCACAAGGTCTATTCTACCTCAAAAGTCAACAAGAAACGTAAAACAACCTTTATCTTTTTTCTAATTACAAAAGAGTCTATTCTAGGATATAAGTAAGGTAGGAACAAAACAAATAGCCATCTTAATTCACTAACTAAGTGGCTATAATAAATCCTCTCCTTATAATATCTTCTAAAATAACCTCTAGCATTCACACATGTAATAACAATAGATACAAGATATATAATATTTTTATATACTGCACGTAAATGCAGTATGACAACGTGGAATTCAGGCTGTTTCTTATGATTGACATCTGCATTGATCTTTTGTCTTTCTTGAGGTTTTTTTAATTGTGCCTTTATTATTGGATGTAGCTTTGATAATTGATTTGTCAAATCTTCCACCATAGGATTATCAACCTTTGAAAAGTCAAAAATATCAAGTCGTGGATGATAATCATAATTTATAAATAATAGAGTTTATTGAATAGATAAATATATCAAATTATTATAAGTAAACTTTGCCAATGGCAAAAAAGTTGTTCAATCATTTTAATGATAGTTGATGGTATATCTCAAATATTGTTCTAAAACTTGATTTATCCGTTCCATTTATCCATCAATTTGAGGGTGGAAAGCTAAAGATAGTTTTATATCCACCTTCAATGTTTTGAAAAGGATCTTCCAAAATCTTGATACAAATTACGTTCTTCTATTTGATATAATATCCCTTGGTAATCCATAATAGCGATAGATATTATCAAAGAAGAGTTTAGTTGTTTCTTCACTTGTAATAGATTTTGTACATAATACAAAATATAGCATCTTAATAAAATAATTTAAAATCACGAATATAGAATCATATAAACTTTATTTTAGAAGATCCGTGATAAAATTCATAGAAATAGAAGACCAAGGTTGTTTTGATACAAGTAATAATTGGAAAAGTTTGTAAGGTCAGTGACGAGGAGTTTTTGATCTTAAACAAACGTCGCACGACTATACAAATTCTTTAACAACCTTCCACATTTGAGGCCACCAAAAATCTCTTGATATTAGTTCTAAAGTCTTATTATATTCAAAATGTCTTGCTGCAAGGAAGTTGTAACTGGCTTCCAAAACACGTAGTTGTATTGCACCTTCTGGAATATATAGGCATCTTTTAAAATAGAATAGATTATTTTTAAATTCAAACTTGAAAGTATCATGAGACTTAGATGAATTATTCTTTATCTCATGAATAAGACGATCTAAAGACATATTTGACTAGATTTTCTTGACAAAAGTTGAATCAATAATTAATATTGATTTCATTGTTTGAAGATGAAATTGCTTTGGCTTCAAGAGGATTATTCTTTATTAATCAAAAGCTAAATTTTCTTCTTTTGGTATAAGATAAAAACATTTAGAAAGGGCATCAAATAGACCTTGTTATTTTCTTAGCGGATAAGTGATAATAAACTCAAATCTTAAGAAAGACATGTTCTATTGAGCCTAGCAACAATTCAATATGCAAGCTAACATGAAATACTCAAGGTTCTTGTGATCTATATACATGGTGACTGGATTAAAAGCGCCTTCTAAATAGTGATGCCATTCTTGAAAAAAATTCATAATTATAAAAAATTCTTTATCATAAATTTTATAATTGATCTTTGTTGCTAAAAATTTCTTGGAATAAAAAGCTACTGGATGGAGTTTGTTATCTGCTCCCATTTGTGACAATACCACTCCCAAAGCAAAGTCTGATATATTCTTTTCCATAAAAAATATTTTAAATTAATTGATACAATAGAAGATTGGTACAAAAGTAAAAGCTATCTTCAAAACATCAAATGATGCTTTTGCTTCTTTATTCCACTCAAGTTTGTTCTTACAAGTTAAATGTATAAGTATAGCTACAACTTGAGAAAAGTTTTTGATAAAGATTTTATAGTAATTGGAAAATTCCAAAAAGTATTGTATATCCTTTACTGTTCTCAAAATCTTCCAATCCATGATTGTCTAGACTTTCTTAGGATCCATTTTGAGACCATCATTCAAATGATGTATCCTAAGAAGTCAACTTGAATAGTGTGAAATACATATTTTTCCATCTTAGCATATAATCTTGTATCTTTAAGTTTTTGTAATTCACAACAAACATGAAGTTTATGTTTTTTTGTATTCTTAGAGTAAATTAGAATGTCATCTAAATAATAGACAACAAAATCATTAAGAAACTCACAAAAAATATCATTTATAAGATGTTAAAAAATAACTGGTGTATTAGTAAGTCAAAAAGAGATGACATTATATTTGAAATGTCTATACCTTGTTTGAAATGTGATCTTCCATTCATCATCTTTTTAATGTGCTCTAGGTTATATATTCTTCTTATATCTATTTTTGTATAGATTTTAGCTTGATTCAATTGATTAAAAATTCTAAATATCAAAGATAGGAGATATCTATTCTTGATGGTAATCTTGTTGAACCCTCGATAATCTACATACATCCGTAGTAATCCATCTTTTTTCTTTATAAATAAGATAAGAGCTCTTGCTGGAGATTTTGAATAGCATATGAAATTCTTAGTCAAGTTCTCATCAATGTATTTCTTGAGTTCAATCAATTCATTTTTTGATAAATTGTAGATTGGTCCAAATAGAGACTCAGTTCCATCTTTGAAATCAATTGAACAATCATATGGAGAATGCTCCGGAAGAATATCTGTATTTTTTTTTTTCAAAATCTTGATATTAGCTTGGAATGCCACTTGAAGTCTTTCTAATATAAAAAATAGATGTAATATAAATAGTAAAAGATGATTGTTCTTTTGCTACATTCATAAAAGTTTTTGCACTTATAAGTACAAGTTTTATTATACTAGACTTATGGCTTGTCACTTCATTAAGAAAACTCTTATTAATGCTTTGAAAAAAGTCAAGTCTATGAGAAATCCAATCTATTCAGGCATTATATTTTTTTAGCTATGATAAACCTAAAATGACTGGATTAGAGGAAGATTTAATTATATTAAAGATTATACAACTATTATAACCATCTATTGTTATATTTATAGGAAGAATTTCATGAGTAACATCTCTAGAAGATAACGAGTGACTATTTATGACTTCTATATGCACAAGTTTAATTTTTTGTATTGAAGGTATTTTATGACTTGTAACAAATTCTTTATCTAAAAAACATGATGAGGCTCTTGAATCTAATAAAACAGAGGCTTTGTGATTTTTAGATTCCAAATAGACATTTATTTTAAAACAAGAAGAGGATTTTGAGGAGAGGATATGACCTTTACTAGAAATTGTATAAGATTCCAGCTGTATGGTCCCTATTATAGCTAAACAAACTAATTTTTTGACATATTATCTTTTTTGACAGCTATACTCTTTATTTTGTAGTTGCATCATTTCTTTGGATAATGTTGAGTAGTGTGCTTAGGTTCTCCATAATATAAACAAAATCCTTCTTGATAACGACAAGTCTTTTTTTATTCAGTAAGATGTTTAAAACGTATTACATCAATTTGTATGTCTTTTATTTTTAAATATACGTATTGAGAAGACATTGATATTACCATTGTATGATAGTAACATTAGGGCTTCCTTGTATGAATCTCAAATAAAAATTCAAAAAGTTGATTGTCATATTTCATAGCAAAATCAATTGCTTGACTCAATGTCTGAAGATCAAGTAAGTTGAGCATCAAATTTTTTACCTCATATTATAATTTATAGAGAAATTGGCTGATAAGTACAACATCATCCCACTTAGTATCAATTGCTAGTTGTCAAAATTCTAAAACAAATGATGTCACTGATTGATTGCCTTGTCGCAAGATGCGAATCTTATTGGTTATAATATAAATTACATAATATTTTCCATATATAGATCAAAAATTTGCTAAAAATACCTTTAAATAATCTAATGTTAGATTTAGTCATTCAAAAAAAGATGAAAACTACTATAAAACAGAATCTGAAAGTAGTATTTCAATAAATGTAACTTGTGACCCTTGAGTTGGATAACTTTAGGATTGAAGTTCAATCACCAGTTGTACTTCATTGATGAATCCATAAAACTTAGATTTGGTGCCATCAAACTTCTTTGGCAAACTAATTTTTGGTTCTTTGATGCTTGAATGGTATTCAATTGTAGATAAAGTAGAATAGCTTAAAGTAGCTCCAATCGTCTCTATATCTTCACTTCTTGCTAATCTTGTTGTTCCTTATGGTGGTACATTGAATTGATATATTGAAAATATTAATTCTCTCATGTGCTCTTACATTTGTACCATTGCACTCTTTATTTCAGCAAGCTTTGTCATGATAATATAATAGAAAGAAAAAAAAAGTGTCTACTCTTATTACAAAATAGAACACTCGAGAATAAAGATTTTTTTTTAATAACAATGTCAATTTAGAAGTAGATAATCCACAACTTCTAATGTGCTAATGTCTTATCAAGACAAAAAGATAATCTACTCTTAATTAAGAAAAGATAAATCTTTAATATTGTAACTTTACTCTTGTCAATCTGTCAAGGCCACAAATTGAAACATATGCATAAGTTGGTGAAAACTATGTTAAGGAAGATGGACAAAATAGAAACAAGAAAAAATGTATATTTAAGAAAAAACTAGAATGGCTATTGCTAAAGACTAGAAAATATAAGAGACTCTTAAATTAGACTAGAAGCAAGAAAGGAATTGACAAGAATGAAGAAGGCTTTGCTCTTGTCTTTATATATATTATCTATCTAAAAACTTCATGGCAGCATTCTATAAGATCTCCAACATGTGTCCAACTGATAAGATATATGTCAAACTTGTAAGACAAGTTTATTATATATGTACCACATACTTAGTTTGTTCCACAAGCTACCAGCATGTGCGATATGTGGCTAGCTTGTTGGCCAAGTTTCTAGCCTACCAATCACCTATAGTCATGTATAAAGGTGAATCCGTGTCTATGAAGCTTCTAGGAAGGTATTCTATAAGCTATTATCAAATTAATCTACTTTTATCTACTTCTATCTATCCATATTAATTAAATGATTATTAGAATAAATCTTTTTTATGATAGTTGTAGATTACCCTCTTGTAAAGTGATATTGTCTTCTTATAGATTTATTTCTTTTTTCTCTTAAAATGACTACAAGTCAAGACATTACTATGACCAAATCTTCTGAGTCTAAATTAGATGCCATTACAAGTACTCTTATTATTTTATCTACTAGGACTACAAAGATTAAAGGGATTATTATAAAACTTCATAAGAATGTATTATCTAAAATACCATAACTTAGACTACATCCACCTCGAACTTCTACACTCAAAGATGCAATACTAGCTATGTTGCACCAATAAAATCTACTTATTTAGCAACATAATATCACAAATATAAGATTTACTCCAATAATTATTTAATTAATATGAATAGATAGAAATAGGTAGAAATAGATTAATTTGATAATATCTTATAGATAAGATTTCTAAAAGCTTCATAGATATGATTTTATCTTTATACATATCTATAGGAGATTAATAGGTTAAAAACTTGACCAACAAGTTAGCCACGTGTTGCATATATTGATAGCTTGTGGAACAAGCTAAGTACATAATCTACTTATAGGAAACTTATCTTGTAAGTTTGATACATGTCTTATAGATTAAACACATGTTGGAGGTCCTATAGAATGTCACCATGTAGCTCTTAAGTAGATAGTATATATAGAGATAAGAATGAAATCTTTTTCACTCTTGCCAATTCTTTTCTTGCTTCTAATCTAATTCAAGAATTTTTATATTTTTAAATTTTTGATAATAGCCATTCCAATTTCTTCTTGAATATATATATATATATATATATATATATATATATATATTTCTATTTTTTTTTTTTTTTTTTTGACGTAGATATCACTAATTTTATTTATCTTCTTTTAGTTTGTATTCTTGATAGATTAATAAGAGTGTATATATAATATTAGAGCTTTATCTTTTCTTGATTAAGAATAGATTATCATTTTTTTTTATAAGACATAAGCATATTAGAAGTTGTGGATTATCCACTTCTAAATTGATATTATTCTTAGATTTTTTTTTTTTTTTTTTTTTTTTTTTTTTTTTTTTTGTTCTTATATATTTTATTCTACAATGAAAATAGATGCTTTTTTATCTATTGTATTATGATGGTAGAGCTTGTTGAAATGAAGAATACAATGGTACAAATGTAAGAGCAAATGAGAGAGTTAATACTTGCAATGCATCAGTTCAATGTACCACTACAAGGAGCAATAAGATTAGTAGGAAGTAAAGATATAGAAATGATTAGAGCTACTTT
The DNA here is from genome assembly GCA_036785485.1 of Physcomitrellopsis africana. Classification (NCBI taxonomy): domain Eukaryota; kingdom Viridiplantae; phylum Streptophyta; class Bryopsida; order Funariales; family Funariaceae; genus Physcomitrellopsis; species Physcomitrellopsis africana. The sequence goes on along the minus strand of JAWRVF010000021.1, from coordinate 73,072 downwards.
AATGTTTACACCAAGTTATACTACTTTATCTATGATGAAACATTGTTTAAATATCAAAGAACCAAAAATTAGTTTGCCTAAAAAATTTAATGGCATAAGATCTAAATTTCAAGGATTCATCAATTAAGTATAACTAGTCATTGAACTTTAATCTCAAAGTTATCCAACTCAAGGATCACAAGTGAAGTTTATTAGAATACTACTTTTAAGTTTTGCTTTATCATGGTTTTTATCTTTTTTTAAATGACGTGATCTAATATTGGATAATTTAGAGGTATTTTTAGTAGAATTTTGTTCTATATATGGAAAATATAATATAATTCATATTGCAACCAACAAGATCTATATCTTATAATAAAATAATTAATCAATGACATTATATACTTTGCAATTTTGATAACTAGTAACTGATATCAAGTGAAATTGATGCTGCATTTATAAGCCAATTTCTCTATAGATTACAATATGAGGTAAAAAAAATTGTTGCTCAACTTATCTAATCTTCAAACATTAAGTCAAACAATTGACTTTGCTATGAAGTGTGACAATTGGCTTTTTAAGTTTTAATTTGAGAATTATATAAGAGAGCCTCAATATTATTATAATTCAATGCCAATATTGACGTCTTCTCAATACGTACATTTAGAAGTAAAAGACATGCAAATTGACGTGATATGTTTTAAACTTCTTATTGAATAAGAAAAGACTCATCATCATTAAGAAGAATTATGCTTATATTGAAGAAAATCTAAGCATATTGCTCAACATTGTCTAAAAAAATGATACAACTACAAAATGAGGATTACAGCTATTAAAAAAGATAATATATTAGGAAAAAAATTTATCCAGCTATAATAGAGATTTTTGTCATATTATAACATGTTTATGTAGTAAAAATATAAATAAGAATGATTTTTTAATTAATATTCATTCATCTTGATTCAATAGAAACTCAAGATACTTAAGAAAGATTTTATAAAAGCCTCTTAGATTATTTTCTTATCTTAATAGCTAGTAGATAAGAGTTAATTATTAATTTTTCCTTCTAGATTGTAGAGGTTCTTTTATTATCTTAAAAAGCCATAAATTAATAAAAATAAGATAGAAGAAGTAAATAATTAGTATAATTGATATTAGGATTAAATTGAAGATAAGATCGGACTTAAAAATCCCTAGAATAGGTTGGATAGATACTCAAGGGTCAACCATTTGTAGGATAGGATAGAAATTAGATCTTCAATAATTAAAACAACCACCGATGGCAAAATATAGGATCATTTAGAGATCAACAGCTAAGATTTGAAAGCTAACTTTAAGCTTATTCCAAAGATATAAGATTTATTTTTATAGGTTTTGGGATGACTTTGAAATCCTTATTCAAAATCAAGATTTGTATTGGTGATTTGGATTTTATATAATAAAATTAGAGCTAGCACTCTTAACTAGTTTGTACAATTGATGTAATATCTATAATTAAAAAATTAATAATATGTGGTTGATTAGATATGCTATGAATGTGTTAAATTTTGTAATAATCTAATAGTGCAGCTGAGAGATATTTGATCATTAGTGCAAGGAGGTACCGAAAGTTGGTAGTTTGGAGTTATTTAAGATTATTGTGATATTTAGAGATCTATTAGTCAAAATAAGATGAAATTTGATATGGTATTAAAAGACTTAGAAATTAAGCTATATACTAATTTTGAACTAAAGTTAAAAATTAAAAGAGGAGAAATTACTACTAGAACATTTGCATCAACTTTCAAATTGGTGGCCAAGTGACATTAGTATGGATTTTGGACGTTTTTTCACAATCTATAAGTTGGATTGAGCTGAAATTTTTTAAGCATGTAAAAGACTTATAGTAGCATTTTTTTGCAAAATTTTGTATTAAGTGGACAATCAAATTATGAGTTACAGCTTATTGAAGTTTATTGATTAAGATTAGAGATTGCTAAGAAAAATTGAAGTTGCCTAATTGTGAAAATAACAAGGCAATTGGAGTTTATGTATGGTTGAGGTTATCAAAAAAAATATTTTTGAGCACTTTGTAGTAGCTTTAAGCACTTTTGAATTGAGATTCAAGTTATATTCTTCTTGCATAGATGAAACCTATTAGAGTTTCTTGCATATTTGTAAACCACAACTTCATCTTCCACAACTAGATGCCGAGTGCATTTCCAAACAAGACAATACATAATATGACATAAGTGGTAAATCCAATATAAACGTTTGAGGTAGAAGGTATTAGATTTTATGTATGGTTATTTGAAATTGATGGCACAAGAAGACAAGAAAGTTGAATTTGAAATTTTTGATAGAGCTTTGGATGGTGCTTCAAGTGAATCTTCAAGTAGTGCTTCAAGTAGATCTTCAAGTGGTACTTCAAGTGGTACTTCAAGTGGTACTTCAAGTAGATCTTCAAGTGGTACTTCAAGTGGATTTTTTAATAGTAGATAAGGTATGTACTTGGATCCAAACATTAAAAATATATTTTAAGTATTTATATTATTTATATAATAGAAATAAGGTAATGATTACAAGGAAGCTTTAATAATTAAAGCATTATAAGCAATGGTTAATAAAATTGACTAGTTTAATAGAAGAAATATTTCAAAGTATTTGAGATATTATGTGCAAGAAATGGAATTGAGTCATATTTTTGAAAAGGAGATGATTCTATTATTTGAGCTTGCCACAATCCTAGAGATAAGAAAATATGTGAGATCAATTATAGAACAATTTGTAAGTTCTTAGGAAACATTCTTCCACTCATTAAAAGATGATTATTCTTAAAAGACTTTGATTGGATCACTAAAAAGTCATTTTCGGAATAGATTGAACGTCCTAATAAGAAATTACAAGCTATTAAGTTGTTAAGAGAGTTTGAAAGGTAATGTTTTCAATTATTAAAAGCGGAAAAGATAACATTGGGATTAAATAAGATTAATTTTTTTTTTTAAGCAACTAATAGAGAATTGCAAGAAAAGTTAGAAATTCTTCTTAAAGATAAGGAAGAGGATGAAGAGTTAACAACAAAATAGAAAGAAGTTGAAGATGTAATAAAATTGCTTGCAAAAAAAAAAAAGAGAAAGAATAAGGTTGGTATTCAAAGATTGCGGTGAATTCAATGAAATGGTGCAATAAGGCATTGGTTTTTTAACAAGATAGAAAAGTAGCATTAAAAGATACTAGTGATTTTTTCCAAACCAACTTTGATAAAAGAAATATAAAAGCACTGATTAAGAATTATTTGGCAACAAATGGGATTGCAACAATGGAAGTTATAAGTTATGGTACTAAGATAGATAATGATGATAAATAAGATTTTTTTAGAAATATTGAATCAAATAGACTTTGATCTTTTGCCATTTTTATAATGTATAAAAAATAGATGCCATGGAAAGCTTTACTAAGGACTACTGTAATACTTCATGGAAGTGTAAGTTGGAAGAATCCTATGGAAGCTTTGTCAGTTCATGCCTATATTGCTAAGAATTAATATAAAGCTTTGATGGAAGAAAAAAAAAGACGGGATTTTGATGACACAAGAGAATAAAATTCTTTCAAGAGGCAAATTTTAGGAGACAAGGCTCATAAAATGGCTTCACAAGAATTATCAATGGAAGATACTTCAATAGCATTTTAAAATAAATCAAAAGATACAAGAAAAAAAAATAAGCCGACAACTTACAAACTACTTTCTGATATTAAAGCAACAATAGATTTAAAAGAGGTACTTGAGGAGCATATGCTCAATGCTAAAATTGAATTTATAATAAAAGAGATTTTAAAAATTGTAAAGAAAGAATTTCATGATATCATCATTGATAATATTAAACAAAAGAAGTAACTAATGGATGAAGTTGGATAAAATCATGCTATTGATGCACATATATGTAAAAATGAAGAAGATGAATTTGATAATTGTTGCAAATAATTAATAAGTGAGAAAAGGAGTTATAATCAAAGAGTATGTTTTGATGATCAAAATAATAGTGAGAAAGAGATTTTAAGTAATTATATTCAAAAGTATTATACTAAGGCAACTATAGAGATATTAATAAAGATTGGAGATATATATGAGGTGGTTGTTGCTTTGATTAACCATGATTTGGAGATAAATCTTATATCTAAGGATCTTTACATGAAATAAAGGTAGCTAATTGATATGGAGCATAGATGGATAATATAAGCAACTAATAATACACAAGATGAATTATATGGTACTTACATAGATGTAAAAATTCAGATTGATGACATAATAATGGAACAAATTTTTTTTGTTCAAGATTCAAAATCTTATCTTTTTATTTTGGGACAACCATATATTATTGCAACTTGAATGGAAATAAAGGTGCTTGATAATAGTTTAGCTTATATAAAAATTTGTAGTGAGGATAGAAGAAGGACAATACAATTTTTGACTGGGCCTTCAAATCATGAGCAAAATCGAGACAAATTGAAAGAGAATCCATTGCTAAGGGTTGTTGAAGAATTCAAGGATTTTTTAGGAGTACCATTATAAAGTGGGATTATAGAGATATAGAAGGAGAGGTACTCTTATAAGATATATGTGTCTTTGATATATGATTTATCGATATTTTTAAAAATAGAAGTATTATATATAAGAAAATTAAAGATTTGAAAAAAAAAAAAAAAAAAAAAAAAAAAAAAGATTATATATTATTAAAAAAGAATTATGTAGATTAAAAAGATAATGAAAAGATTATTGATATTTATGAAAAAAATGGATTAAAAAATCTTTTTAAATTAATTATATCTATTGGATTAGGTGACAATGATAAAATTATACAGATTCATTCAAAAGAAGTTTATGATATGATTGAATCATTTCAAGCACCAAAGATTATAATTGAAACAAAATATAAGATAGTACATAAGAAGGTAAAACTTGTTGCTAGACCTTTGCTAGAAGATTCTAAAGAATAGATAGAAGAAGTATTAAGAAAAAAGAGCTTAAGGGATCTAAAGAATATTGAATACAAGTTCATTAAAGAGACTTTTGAAGAATTCAAAATTGATTTTGATGGTTCTTTGTTGCCAATAGAAATTATATATTTCAAAGAGATACTAACAAAATAAGATAAATCATTCGCCTTTGAATCTCATGAAATTAGGTATATGGATATAAATATTATAATTCCAATGGTTATTTTTATTGTATCACATATACCTTGGAATTTAAAACCAATTCTAATATCAAAGATATATTTACCAAGTTTAATAGAATTATTAAAAGAGAAGATGAAGATAAAGATTTTAGAGCTATCTTTTGCACCATATTCTAATCGATGGTTTATGGTACCTAAAAAAAATAGATCATCATGATTTATTCAAAATATACAGCTAATAAATGTAATGTCTATAAAAAATGCAAGAATTGAATCAATAGTGGGTAAATTTGTTGAAGTATTTATAAGAAGAGCAATTTATTCAATGTGTAATTTGTATTCAAACTATGACCAATTTTAACTTTAAAAGAGAGTAGAGACATAACAATGATGAGGACACCTTTTAGGCTGGTTAAAATATGTATTCTTCTTCAAAGTGCTACTAACTTAGTTGCGCATATGATGAACGGAATGAACAAGGTGTTGAGGGATTTTATTCTAGAAAAGACTATACCTTTTCTAAATGATATTCTTATTAAAGAATGCAAAGAAGAAGACAAAAATGAAAGTTTAGATAAGAGGTGGTGTCACAAGTATGTTATTGATCATATATAAGAGTGTGAAAAGATATTGACTTGGCTTGAAGAAGTTCATCTTACATTATTGGATGCAAAATCTACATTTGGAATACAAAAAATTATAATTGTTCTGACATTTATGTAGATTTTATGGAAAAAAAATCAGATCCATCGAAAATTGATGTAATTGAAAGAATAAAAGAAAATTACAATTCTTTAACAAAGGTACATAGGTTTTTGGATGCATGTGTATTCTATCATATTTAGATTCTTTATTATATTCATATAGTAAATCCGTTGTATGAATTATTATGCAAGGATTATTGGTTTAAATAGAAAAAAAAGTATATTAAAATAATACAAGGATTAAAGAAATTATTGATATCACCATAATATTGAGAAAAATTAATTATAAGTGCAATAGACCAATGATTCTTACAATGGATATTAGTCCAATTATCATTAGATGGATTATAGATCAAGATGATTCAAATGGACACAGATTTGCATTTCAATTTGGAACTAAGGTTTTAAGTATTCACTAGCATGCACATTTATAGGTAAAAAGGGAATTATGAGGAATTATTTTAGCTATGAAATCTGAAAAAGATTATTTAATTAGAGCAATAGTGGTGATTAAAATAAATTATTTGGTTTTATTTGAAATAATTATTAATTTTACAATACAAAATATTGAAATATTGAGATGGATTGCCTATATTAAGTGATTAAATCCAGAGTTTAGGCATATTAAAAAGAAAGACAATTCGATAGCAAATATATTATATTGAACAAAATATGATAGAAAAGATGAGATGATTGAGGATATTGATGATGTTAGTACAAAATTTTATTCAATTTTACAATTGAATAAGAAAGATAAGTCATTTCATGAAGGAAATTATGAAAGAGAATTATTAGATATTGGACATTATTTGAGCATATTAATCAAGTATATTAATTGGTTAATTAAAAAATTTAAATAGATCAGAAAAAAGGCATATAAGTTCTTATTATAAGGAGGATTTCTATAAAAGATGCTAAAATCAAACACTGGAATACTACAACAAGTAGTAGATATCAAAGAAGATCAACAAAAACTATTCAAAGAGTTTTATAATAGTCTATGGGTGGAGCATAGAGGAATTTGGACTATTTTTGCTAAATTGAAGGAACAATATTGGTAGGAGAATATATATCAAGATGTAACTTCATTTGTAGAATCTTATATAACTTGTGAAATGTATTCAAATATACAACATTGAGATGGTCTATATCTAATATATCCTTTGGCTATTCATTTTAAATGGATTATAGATTTGATTATTATGCCAATGAAATTATGACAAATGAAGTATATAATTTTGATTCATAAAGATTTATCAAACCAAGTAGAAGGCAAGGCATTAAGAACAAAGTCTACAAAGGAAATTTGGAGGTTTTTACTTAAGGATGTTATTTGTTGCTATAAATGTATAAAAAAAAGTACTGCAAATCGTAGAGAATTAGATGCATATGAAGCTTGTGAATTCTTTAAGAAATATAAAATTAAAATATTATTGACTATTGCTTATAATCCAAAAGAAAATACAAAGAGTGAATGTGGACATCTACCAATTATAAAAGCCTTGGTTAAAGCTTGTAATAGAAGAATGAAAGAATAGCATCAACTCTTATACATTATAGATTGATTGAACAATATGTAATTTAGTAATATAATATATACCAATAGAACTCATAATAGATCAAAAATCTATTATGCCCATTGAAGAATATATGCCAATTTGGAGTATGCTATCTTGAAAAGATGGATTAATAAGAAAAAAATTGATTATTATAATTTGACAACTTGAACAAAGATCAAAAGATATAGAGTTCCCATTAAAAAGGTTACAAAAGGCAAGGCTAGGAAACAAGGCTTGATTCAATAAACAACATTAATTGAGATCTAAAGCAATTGAAAAAGGTGATTAGATACTTGTTTATGTTAGTAGTTTGGATAATCAACATAGTCCTTTGTAGAAGTTTTCAAAACATTGATTTGGATCATATATAGTGGTAACAATCTATGACAATGCCACAAATTTATTGAAGGAATTGGATGGTACAAGGTTAAAAATACTTGTTGTTGAGAAGTGAGTGAAGATTTTTAAAAGATGAGATGGAGAAATCAATGCAGATGATTATGTTGAAGATATCAATGATTTTGAAGAAAATAAACGTACTCAAATGGATGGTGAAAATAATGATGAAAAACTTGATGTAGAAAATGAAGAGATGATGTGATGCCAACTATGACATATGGTTTATTTGGTGTATACCAAAAGATGCACAGATTCAAAGAAGGTGGATGTCATATTGTAATATATTTATATTATGAAAATATAAATAAGAATGATTTTTTAGTTAATATTCAATCATCTTCATTCAATAGAAACTCAAGATATTTAAAAAAAAATTTATAAAAGCTTTTTAGATTATTTTTTCTTTTAATAGCTAATAAATAAGAATTAGCTATTAATTTTTCTTTCTAGATTGTAGAAATTCTTTTATTATCTTAAAAAAGCCATAAATTAATAAAAATAGGATAGATGAGATAAATAATTAATATGGTTGATACTAAGATTAAATTGAAGATAGGATTGGATTTAAAAATCCTTAGCATAGGTTAGATTGATACCTAAAGGTTGATTATTTGTAAGACAAGGTTGAAACCAGATCTCTAGCAATTAAAACATCTACCGAGGATAAAATATAGGATCATTTGGAAATCAATGATTAGAATTTTAGAGCTAGCTTCAAGCTTCAAAGGTATAAGATTAATTTTCATAGGTTTTGAGATGACTTTGCAATCCTTGTTCAAAATCAAGGTTTGTATTGGTGATTTGGATTTTATCCAATAAAATTAGGGCTAGCACTTTTGGCTAGTTTGTGCAATTGGTATAACATCTATAATTAAAAAATTGACAATGTGTTATTAATTGGATATGCTATGAGTGCATGAAATTTTGTAATAATATAATAATACAATTGAAAGATATTTGATTATTAGTGCAAGGAGGTATCAAAAGTTGATAGTTTAGAGTTGTTTAGGATTGCTGCAATATATAGAAATCTATTAGTCAAAACAAGGTGAAATTTGGCATGGTATTAGAAGACTTAGAAATCAAAGTATGTACCAATTTTGAGCTGAAGTTAGCACTTAGAGAAGGAGAAATCACTACTAGAATATCTACATCAACTTTCAAGTTGGTGGCTAAGTAACATCAATGTGGATTTTGGATTTTTTTTTATAATTTGTAAGTTGGATTGGATTGAAACTTTTTAAGCATGTAGAAGACTTATAGTAGCATTTGTATGCAAAATTTTGCATTAAGTGGATAGTTGGATTAAGAATTATAGCTTGCTAAAGTTTATTGATTAGAATTAGGGCTTACAAAAAAAAATCAAAGTTGCCTAATTATAAAATTAAAAAGGCTATTAGAATTTGTGTATAATTAAGGTTTTAAAAAAAAGTATTTTTAAGCACTTTATATTAGCTTTAAGCACTTTTGAATTGAGATTCAAATTATATTTTTGTTATATGGATGAAACCTATTAGGATTTTTAATATACTTGTAAACCACAACTTCACCTTCTATAGCTAGATGCCCATTGCATTTTCAAATAAGACAATATATAATACAATATTAAGTACCTGGCTATAGAAGATGAAGTTGTGGTTTATAAGTATACAAGAAGCTCTAATAGATTTCATCCATATAAGAAGAATATAATTTGAATCTCAATTCAAAAGTGCTTAAAGCCAATATAAAGTGTTCAAAAACTCTTTTCTTAATAACCTCAACCATACACAAATTCCAACTATCTTATTACTTTTACAATTAGGCAACTTTGATTTTTCTTTATAAGCCCTAATCTTAATTAGTAAATTTTAGCAAGCTGCAATTCTTAATTTGATTGTCCACTTAATGTAAAAATTTTCATATAAATTCTACTATAAGTCTTTTACATGCTTAAAAAATTTCAGCTCAGTCCAACTTACAAATTATGAAAAAATATCCAAAATCCGCACTAATGTCACTTGGCTGCCAACTTGAAAGTTAATATAGATGTTCTAATAGTGATCTCTCCTTCTCTAATTATTAGCTTCAGTTCAAAATTGGTACATAACTTGATCTCTAAGTCTTCTAATACTATGCCAAATTTTACCTTGTTTTGACTAACAGATCTTTATATATTACAATAATCCTAAACAACTCCAAATTGCCAACTTTTAATACCTCCTCATACTAATGATAAAATATCTCTCAATTATATTATTATATTATTATAGGATATTATGCACTCATAGCATATCTAATCAATCATATATTTTTAATTTTTTAATTATAGATGTTATATTAATTACACAAACTAGCTAAAAGTGCTAGCCCTAATTTTATTGTATAAAATCCAAATCACCAATACAAATCCTTACTTTGAACAAGCATTGTAAAGTCATTCAAAAACCTATAAAAATGAGTCTTATGCCTTTGGAATAAGCTTAAAGCTAGCTCTCAAATCTTAATTACTGATATTCAAATAATCTAATACTTTGCCCTTGGTAGCTATTTTAGTTGCTAGAGATTTGATTTCTATCTTGTCGTATAAATGATCAATCCTTAGATATCAATCCAACCTATCCTAGGGATTTTTAAATCCAACTCTATTCTCAATTTAATCCTAGTATCAATCATAATAATTATTTATTTCTTTTGTTCTATTTTTATTAATTTATGGCTTTTTTAAAAACAACAAAAGAATTTTTATAACCTAGAAGAAAAAATTAATAACTAATTTTTATCTACTAGCTATTAAGACAAGAAAATAATCAAAGAAGCTTTTATAAAATCTTTCTTAAGTATCTTGAATTCCTATTGAATCAAGATGAATGAATATTAATTAAAAATCATTCTTTTTTATATTTTCACTACATAAATGTATTATAATATGACAACAGCTATGATATTAATGAAAATATGTATAGAAATTGGCCAAAAATCTTGCCAATATGCCTCAAAAGGTATATGAATTTTATTGGTTCTATCTCCACAAATCCAAACATGTTTGATAATAACTTCTTGGTGAAGATTGGATTTGAAGAATATTCATAAGAAGAGGAGTGTTAAATTAAAGCCTTCATCAATATATAATCATCTATTACAAGATAGAATAGAATAGAATAGTAGAAGCAAATCAATTACTATATCAAATCTTCAAGTGTTGAGAGATTTAGCAAAACATGATTTAGAAGATTCACTTGATATATTAGCTTCAAATAAACTAATACAATTTTTATAGCCTTTGATTGAGCAAAGTGGGAATAATACATTTCAATGCCAAATACAATCATATTTGGAGCTATTAGGAGCAACATCCAACCATATAAATCTCAATTCTAACACTTGAGCTTTAATGATATTACTTGAATTTAGAAAGGTGAATCTTCTTAAGCCTAAGATCTTATTTGGAGGATATTTTAAAGGTTGCAATGAAGATCACATCTTTGGATGGGATGTTTCAAAAATGGAGATATTAACTCAAGGCCATACGTGATTTCTTCAAGGACCAATAGAACCTATTGCCCAAGAATAGAGAACATAATATATAGCTTTATTAGTCTAGTATATTGACTTTTTATATATATAGAAAGATTTTTAAAGATATAAGCTGCTTTTGGAACTCGTTATTAGAAAAGACGATGATATTAGGGACATATGTTGTGAAAGTTTATAGAACCTTTTAGAACATTCTAGAAGCTTTTAAATTAGCAGAAGTCTTTTGAGAAGCTTTTTAATTAGTAGAAGGAGCTTAAGAAGCTTCCAAGTTGGTAGAAGAAGCTCGAGAAGATTCATAGACAAGGATATATATTGGAGTTGAGATTGAAGAGTTCTTCAATCTTGACAACATATCTTTTTGAGTTTTAATTCATTATTTTTGATATTATTTGTGTATTTATCTAAATAATCCAAATCTTTATTGATTTCTTCTTGAAACCTCTATCTAGTTAAAGTCTCTTGTTTTGTATTCTCATATCTTTGATACTTCTATGATAGTCAATCCGTTTATATATTTTGCCAAAGTAGCCAAATATAATTTTATATCTTAAACTCTAATTGATTCTTACAATAGATGTCTACATAGTCTTTATATTGATCTTGAGCCATTTGTAGTTGGAATTTTAATTCTTTATAGATGGCCTTTGAGTAGCTAGATTTTTTACAGCACAACTTTTCACATCTTCAATTTGGAATGGATTTGTTCTAAAGTAGTATCTATAGTTTGAGAAGAATAGAATTTGTTTTGTTAAAGAATATTTGGTATTATTATATGTAAACTCAGCCAATGGTAGGAGATCTATTTAATCATCTGATTGGTAATTTATATTACAACAAAGATATTGTTGGTAATTTATATTACAACAAAGATCTAATTCACTTATTCTATTTGACCATTGGTCTAAGGATAATAAGTTGATGAAAGATTGATCTTGATCTTCAAAAGTTGAAATAGTCCTCTCTAAAAATTTGATACAAATTATGGTCTTTGATTCAAAATAATGTAATTTAAAAGGCCATATATTTAATGAATATTATCAATAAAAACTTGGCCATTTCTTTTCCAAAAATAATCTTGTTGCATAGAATAAAATATGCCATCTTGGTAAGATAATCTATCACAACAAAAATTAAGTCTTTGCCATTAAAAATTAGAAGATCTATAATAAAGTCCATCAATAATGATTGCCATGGGCCTTTATGAATTGAAAGTAATTAAAGAAGTCCGTATGGTTGGTACCTTAGAACATTTATTCAGGCTCAAATTTTGCATCATTGAATAAACTCTTTTACCAATTTCTATATTTGAAGCCACCAATAATTTCTTAATATTAATTCTAAGATCTTATCAATGCCAAAATGTCCAATTGCTAGAAAATTATGTTATGCTTGAAGAACTTGAAGTCTTATAAGGCCTAGAGAAACATATAAGAGATCCTTGAAATACAATAATTTATCCTTGAATTTGAAATTAATATTTTATTTATATAGATAGATATTATTAATATCTTCAATTATAAATTGGATAATTTTAATATGATTTATTTTTACTAATTCAATATAATATCTTATATTTTTGGCGGAAGATATGAATGTCAAGAAAGGACATTTGATTTCTCTTGAAGTTATTTTAGACAATACGTAATCACAAAATCAAACTGAAATAATAATATATTCAATTATACTTGACAGTGGTTTAAAACTTGGACACTCATAAAATATTCCAAGTTTTTGTAATCAATGTATATTGTGATTTTGTATTGAGCTCCTTCTAACAAATGGGGCCATTCTTCAAAAGCATTGATAATCGCTAATAATATCTTATTATAGATTTCATAATTAATATTTGCGATTGAAAATTTTTGAGAGCAAAATGCTACCAGGTGAAATTGACTATCATGACTAATTTGAGAGAGCATAGATCCAAGTGTAAAATTTGAAGCATTTATTTCCAAAATGAATGGTTTTGTTGGATCTGCGTAAATAAGTATAAGAGCTATGAGATTTGAGGGTATTCAATTGTAAGGTTCCTACTATGGCTAGACATCTTTGTTTTCCAACTTCTCCAATTCAAATATTACACTTTGTGCCTTAAATTTCCTAGACTTGTTTAGACAATTTGCTGCCTTGTAATTAGGTCTTTTACAATATAGATATAGATTCTTCTATCAATATCTAACCTTCTCTGTAAGTGTTAATGTCTTAAAATTGAGTTGCATCAATCTTCATGGATTTAAGATATGTTAATAGCTTCTTTGATATTTTTGAAGTTGTAGCAATTGTACCTTCATAGATATTATTGAAAATTGATTGCCTCTCTTATTATAATTCAAATAGATAATTGCTATAAGTAATAGCTTAAGAAATGAGTTCTTCTAAGCTTTCGATTTTTAACATTATAATTAATAAATTCTTCACATTGTCTTTTAGATTATAATAAAATCAAGTCATAAAAGCCTTATTATTTTAATCAAGATCACAAGTAAGTTGTGAAAATTTTGCAATATAAATTACAACTAAATATTGTCCTTATTATAGGTTTTGGATCTTCCTTTCTATCACCTCTTTCCAATCACTACCTCCAAATGCAACAATAAATCTTTCCATAAAAGCTTCTAAATTGTATAAGATTGAAAAATTCTTTTCCAATAGATGAACAAACTATGATCAAGCACTTCCTAATAAAAGAATATTTATAAAAGTAACTTAAATAAATCCATCTAAATAATGAGAAGGATATAATTATAAGTAGAGTTGTACTTGTTATACAAAACCTTGAAAGTTGGATCTTATTCTATCAAATTTATAAGACATACTAGTCTTTGGCTCTTTTATGACAATCTTTGGAACTTTTGTAGAAGTCATGTGTATAGCTTCTCTACCACCTACTTCCTTCAATTGAATAATTTCTTACTCTAAATTATGAATCTTCTATTTAATTTTTTTGGATACTAACTCTATTTGCCGTTTTTTTTTGGATTATGAAATAATGCCATTTCTTTTCATACACTATCCAAAAGAATTCAAAGATCTATAAGAGTCACCACTCTATTCTCTATTTATAAAGATGCACCTCCTATGACTTGATCTATTTTCATATTGACAAAAAAAAATCAATAAGCCTTTAATATAGTATTTTTTATGCTGAAAAGAAATATTATTAAATAATATTAATTTAGATGAGAATAATTGGCAACTTCTAAAATACATTGATACATTGTAAAAAAAAGATAATTTATTCTTTTCAAAGAAAGATCAAATTATAACAGATAAGCATATCAATCTACAGGATGATAATCCATATTCCTCTACAATACAATAGTATCTTCAAGAAGAGAGATAATCCACTTTCTATTAAGAGATAAAAGCTTTGATATGATTACTTAGTAATCTTGTCAAACTATCAAAGATGCAAGATAACAGATTAGTAAATAGATAAGAAAAAAATATAGCATTAGATTGATTTCAAGAACAAAGAACTAGATTAATATCAAGAAATAAGGTAACACTTTGGATTGCTGCAAGACTTGTGTTTGCAAGACTGAGGTATATCTTGATCTTGCTTTTTATTTATATTACAAGATTTGGATCTTATTAGACCTTCTACAAAAGCTTTTTCAGTTTGATGGAAATACCTATAGAAGATTTTAACTATGAAAAAAATTAGGAAGTTTCTAGAAATCTATGAAGCATTTATAGAAGCTTTTAAGAATATCTTAGAAGATTTTAGAAATTTAAAGAATATTCTAAAAGATTCTAAAAGATTGAAGAAGATTTTAGAAGATTGCAAAAGATTCTAAAAGATTGAAGAAGATTTTAGAAGACTACAAAAGATTCTAAAAGATTGAAGAAGATTTTAGAAGACTACAAAAGATTCTAAAAGATTGAAGAAGATTCTAGAAGACTATAAAAGGTTCTAGAAGATTCTAAAAAGTGAGAATTTGGAATATATCCATGATATTATATATAAAATATAAGATTTTTTTCCACTTCAAGCATCTTTGGGTGTTATTGAAGTAACGGCACTTGTTAGATATTGATTTTATGCATTTATTGTATTCACCACCGCTTCCATTCAAAACTCATAATCTAAGTATTAGGCATGCAACATGCTCTTTGTCATCTCTACAATAGTACAATTACTATGTCCAATAACTCTATTTTGTTGTAAAGTGTATAATATGGAGGTTTGGCTTATAATGCCTTCATTCTTCAACAATGCATCAAATTGCTTAGATAAGAGTTCACTTCCATTTTTTGTACATAATACCTTGATTTTAATTTCTAATTGTTTCTCTATAAGTGTCTTGAAGTGTTGAAATTTGGCAAAGCATTCAATCTTTGCCTTGAGTAAATATATCCACACTTTCTTTAAATAATCATCAATAAAAATAACATAATACTTAGCTTTTTCCACGGATGTAGTCTTTATAGGTCTACAAACATCCAAATATACTATTTCTAATAGTTTAGAAGCACATGTAGCTCCACCACTTAGAAATAAAGCCTTTGTTGCTTATTTTGAATACATCCTTCACAAATAACATCCATTGTATTTGGACTAAGGTTCAAGCCACTTACCATAGTTTGAAGATTTTTCATACTCTTTGCATTGAGATGCCTAAGGCAACAATGCCAAATATCAAATTTGTCTTGATTTAATAGAAATTGAACAAATACCACTATTTTTATCTCATTTATCTTCTTATAATTGAGGATATATAAATTATCTTTTTTTAGAGCTATGGCTACTATATCTCCATTCAATATTTTTATAAAATATCTATTAATATCAAATTAAACTTTAAAACCATCCATCATAAATTTTTTTATTAATAAGAGATTTTGTGTCATATAGGCATATGGAGGACATCCTAAATTATTATTATTTTTTTTTATTTTTTTCATCCTTTATAACCACATCTACAATAGTAGAATCTATTCTAATAGCTTTCGCTAAACCATTTTCTTTTATAAATACATTTGTAGGTTAAATAGAGTCATAAATGTCAAATGAAGACTTGAATGGTATCATGTGCAATACAGTCCAAATTCATAATTCACTTAGACATAGCAGCCATAGAGCTCTTTTCACTTGTTATGAATACATAATCATCATTTATATCTACATACCTCATATTGTTGGTATTTTTTTTAATCTATTATCTTGGCTTTGAAGTAATTTTGAATAATATGGCTTATTTTGCCACAAATGTAATAAATTTTAAACATGGAATATTGATTAGAAGTATTTGGCTTACATAAATATGTATAGAATGCAAAAATTTTATTTTGGGACTTTTTTTTCTTGCATTTGGTGAGTTCATGGCATAATCTTGCTATTACATAATCAAATATAAAGTCTTAAATTTGGATGGACTCCAAAGCCATGATAATACCATTGTATGAATCTGACAAGCTCATCAATAATAGTATGAGCACATCACACTCTTTCAAAGGTCTATCAATAATAACAAGTTAATTTGCAAGGGCTTTTATCTTGTTGATGTGTAAATCAAGTCTTTAACTTCTTCTACCTTGAATGTAAAGAATTTATATCTTGTGAAGAAGATATTAGAAAGGTTTTTACTTTCATAGATGTCACAAAGTATCTTTTATACTTTTGCTGATCCTTTGCAAGAAATAATATGTCAAATTTGATATTATCTAAATTAAAAATAAGGTGCCAAATGCTTTCTTTATATGTCTATTATATTTCTTTATAACTTTGGCATGTGCATCTTTTGGTGGAAGATCTTTACAATCATCAATAATGTTCCAAAGATCCAAAGTTATCAACAATTCTATTTTAACCTTCCAATAGTAAAAGTTCTCTCTACAATACTTTTTAATCAATCTCAAATCTTCTCCTTTATTAGAAGCCATGTTGAGCCTTAATAATTACTCTCCTTCAAATAAAAAGGAGATAAGAGAAGAATCTAAAAAAATCAGCATTTAATAGAGATGTAAAAGATAGAATATTTTCTATTTACCTTCAAATCCTTAAGATTAGTACTTGACAATTAACTCAAGGTCTACAAATCTTTATAACAGTCTTTCAACTTATTATACTTCTTATAATATTTTTTCAATTTATTATACTTTTATATTATTCTAAAACACTTTCAAACATTTGATATATCTTAAAGTCAAGTAGAATAGATAATTTTTACTCAAAACATAACCAACATAATTAATAAGAATCTTTTTAAGGAATTAATTCAACCATTCAATATAAATATAATCTTTTTTAATAAAATACAACTTCGGATGTATTCAAAATTCAAGGTTGTTATTTCAAAACTCTAAAACTATCAAATAAAAATTTGATCTATTCCAATATCATATTTGATCTATTCCAATATCAAATAAATTTGATCTATACCAATATCAAATATTTGATAAATATTAATCATAAAAGCATCAATAATAAGTAAAAGTTGTACTTAACTTACATAAGCATGTGTCGGCCCATATCAATATATAAAAGAATATATAGAATAAGATATCTTTCACTTCTATAATTTCTTATTTATAAGCAGTGGATATAATTTAAGGTGCCTTATGATTGGTCCTCATAAGATTTTATCTTAATAAGCATATCACTTTATGATTAGTTTACACAAGATGCCCTTTATCAATCATTAGTTGTTTTTGAATTGACTTATCAATACTAAAAGCCACCAACTCTATCTACCACAATAAGATCCACTTTTGTTATTATTCTATACTCTAAATCTATCTACTATAACAAGATATTATACTATAAAAGTTAATATTCCTATCTATTATATAATCCAAGTTGCCACATTACCTATAATACTTTATCTTTATTGAGTCTTTGACTACTAAAAATTTATTATAATAAAGATTATTTACTCTCTCATATTTATTTTTCACTCTTATTTACTTCAATATGAACCACTTGGCTTGTGGCTTAAGCGTTAAGTTATAGATTGCTTCTAATGCAACTTTATAAAAATAAGAAACTTATAAGAGGAGTTTCAATAGTCATATGACATATCTATAAAAATCTAAATATCTAATTTGTAGTTTGAAAACTTTTTTAAAGTTTAAATGGAAGATATTATCTACTTAATATATTTTTATTTATTTTTATTTATTTCTATTTATTTCTATTTACTTGAGTAACATAAAAATTTGTTATAAGAATTAAGAATTACATCAAAGGTAATTTGATTATATAATTAAGGATTTAAGCTTCATCAATATTCAAAAGTGGTATTAAAAAGTGTCTTCACAAAGCCTTGAGGCCTTAATCTTACTGTCCTATATACTTCTAAGGTGCTACAATTTATATAGAATTAATGCATTAAATTTTCTACTAGATGCTAATTAAATCAATTTCTATAAGTTTACAAATTTGACTTTATTGAGGTATTTAAAAACACCCAATTAGTCTAGAAAACTTGCAAACCTTCAAATCTTGCTCCAATTCTTTGTAATGACGTCCAAAAGTTGATATAATTATTTTAAAGAAAATTCCAAAAATATAATTATAAAATTATTAAAATTATAATTTTTTTATAAAAAATCTCTTTTACTATCTCTAAGATGCTAATATCAAAGAAAGACTAATTTATTATATTTTAGTAATTTTTATAGCCACAAAAAAATTAAAATCAACTAAAAATTCCATTAAATATATAAATGACTAAAAAATAATAATTTATTTTTTCACACTTTTCTTATGTATTAACTATCATATACAATTTTTTGATAAGAGAAATATAAAAAAAAGACTTAGAAGGTTATTTAAATAATAAGAATTTTATAAACAAATACTTAGATAATAAAATATATCTTATAAAAATAATATTTAGAAAAAATTCTAATATTAAAATCCTATTTTAATAAGTCTACCAATTAAGATGCATTGGTGGGATTTATAATTTGTAAACAACATTGATATTTCTTCTACTTTCTTTGCAATGTCTAATCAACCAAGTTTTGCCAATAAATAATGATCTTTGTTATATTATTAAAAAATACAATAACTTTATAATATTTGTAATACAACATCAAGTTGGATCTTTAAGCCAATTATACAAATGATTTACTTGATTATTTAATAAGATGATTCTAAATTCAAGTAATTTTTTTATTTTTTTTTTTATTTTTTTATTTTTTTTTTAATAAATCCAAGCTTATCTAATACAATAATATAATTTGCTCTTGAGCCTCAAAACATATTGCTAACTCCCAACTTTAAATCAACTGCTATTGTTTTAATGAAAATTCACAATTGTACATATATACACTTAACATATGTATAGTATAATTTATTTTTTCTATTTTTTCTATTTTTAAATTTCTTTTTAAAAATAAAATATATCAAATAAAAAATTAAAAAATTAAAAAATTAAAAAAAAACAGAATCTCAAAGAATGTAAAGAGATTTGTCTCAAGATATAAGAAGGCAGTTGCCTTCTAATTTCTTTGTACAAATACCCTTTGTAGTTGATACCTTGACATCTTTGAATTTACACCTTGTTATTCTTATAGCCAAAAAGAAAGTTGTACTAATATGACTTATATAACATAAAAGAATAGTAGTCAATATATAGAAAGTTAAAGCAACTATAGAAATATCTCTCTATTGCATATTTTGCACTTCTAGGACAAACAAAACAATCCTTTATAGATTTTGAGAGTATTGCCAAACATATAGAGTATAAAATTGGACCACACTTCTTTTAAATAAAGTGACTTTTCTTCTATACAAAAGTGTATAGTAGAAATTATTCACTTAGAAATAAACAATCTTATCTTTTAAATTTTTTTCTAAATTTAAAAGATCTTGAATTATTTAAAATATTATTTATAGATTTTTTTTTGGATTATTTAGAATATTATTTATAAGCTTGCTTTTGAATTATTTGAATCTAAAGACATGCATAAATTATTAAAAATAAGATTTAGACTGATAACAAAGTAAGACAAATCATTTGGTCTAATTTCCATAAATATGGATGCATAATATGAGAAATTACATACAAAAGTATTCTTAAGTTACTTATTGAAGTAAATCTTCAATTAAAAAGATAGAATATAACTTGATTAAAAAAAAAAAAATACTAGATTTTGAAAAAAGGATGTAAATTTATTAGAACACTAGAGTTCTTTCTAGCAATCTCATTATATATATGATAGATATAAATTAGGCAAGTAAAATCAAATAATCTTATATCATTTATAATACTCCCAGGCTTATTCTAAAAAAATACTAAAATCTAGATAGTCTTGTTTTATTTTTATTTTACAAATTATGCAATGGATATACCTTCATTGAATAAAAAGAATCTAAAAAAATAAAACCTAATCCAATATCTACATAGAAGTCTTTATTTGTTGATTTTAATAGAAGTGTTTAAAAGTTATTAATTTTTTAGAAGGAATGATTAAAAATCATAACAATATACAACCAAATCTAAGAATATTCTTGGAATAATATTAGTTGATATTAAGATAATTTGTCACAAGATATTTTATTCTAATCTTAATTATTATGATTGAAAAAAGCATTAATTTATATTTTTTTGATTTCTATCTATATACTTAGAGTTTTTGTATAAGAAATTTAATTTCTATTCTTTTTTATTTGTAATTCTTATAGAATGTTTCAACAAGTATAGCCATATTAATAAAATTACATAGTATTATAGCTGTAAGAGCACTTTGTTTTAGTTATGTGTCCAACCAAAATGAAAAAAGATATACTATTTATTATTTAAATGATTCATTTTATCTTATTTGATTGTAAAGAATATTATTTGATTAAATTTGAAAAAATTCATATCTTTATCTATTGAAAGATAGGATTTGTCTTTAGTAATATCATTTTAGAATTAAAATTTTTCGTTCAGTTTAATTTATTAAAATTTTAAAATGTAAAAATTAACATGTTATTTTCCATAATCACAATATCTTTAAAATTCATTTTTCTTGAGTTTAGTTATATCCACAATCCTATTTAAAATATTAATTATTTAATTTTGAGTTTTTAAAAATTAAATTTATTTTTAAAACTCTTCTCATCATCTTGGGCAAAATTCGGAATCATGCTGTATTAAAAAAATAGGATATATTAAAAGAAAGAAAACGAATCTTAGAAAATCCATGAGTAACGTTAAAAATAACTGGAGCAACATATGCAATAGAGAGATATTTCTATAACATAAGTGTAAAACAATTAGAAAAATACCACTTCCTTCCATAAAAGAAAAGAATCAATTCTCTAAAAACATTCTCTAAGAAAATTGGAGGCACCAAAGGAGGAGGAACGAACCCTCATATATTCTTCAAGAAATGTTAAAAATAACACGAGCATACCACACGTGTAAAATATTTAGAGAGTACAACTTCCTTCTAAAAAAGAAAGAAGAATCAATTCTCTAAAAAAAACATCTTTGAATCCATTCTCTTGGAAGCAACAGTTACCAAACCCAGTAGTGATCCCTTTTAAATCCTTAATTCTTGGAAACTCCAAAATATCAGAAAAAAAGCAACTATAAAAAACCAATTCATAGGTAAAAATAAAACCTCATGTATTTTTTTAAACAATAAATACTTTCAACCTATTCCCATTCTTTGACACCACCTAACACAAGTAAACAGAAGTTTATTACTTTTTAATTCTAAGCCCATGCTACCCATCGGACACGTGGCAGTACATGAAACGTGCGTCGTAGAGCCTGGAGTCATGTCATTTCGCGGAAGCTTCGCTGATCTTCGAGAAACGACTTCGGTAGAAATAGAATCCGAGCACCGATCGACGATCCGCGTAGAAACAGATCGAATATCACGTATAACCGCATGAATTTTGTGCGAAAGAACTAAAGATACGGTGAGAAGCCACGATGATGAGATACTTCTATGCCGCCGCCCGGTACTCGGATGTCTAGGGTCTTGGCTTCGATCAGAAGGTTCGCATTCGCTGCTGGTTCACGAGTGCGGAATCCGGAGATGTGGAGCTCCGATGGAATGAGATGGAATATCTGGCAGTGGACTGGGATTGTTGAAGATGTGGTGTGGATTGGATCCGTGATCGTGGGACCGTATGCTCGACGATTGGACGGCGAGCGCCGGGAAGCGCGCGTTTTGAAGGCCTTTTCGGAGCGCTGACATGTTGATTCTTCTGTGAACCCACTCGCGTGAGGTCGAAAATCCTCGATGGTCACAAATAGGTGACAGGGAGCAGTGCAGGAATTCGCCGCTCGCTGACCCTGTCTCCGTGTATGCGGCCGCCAGTCGACGTTGCTCTCTTGCAGTAGCCAAGAGAGCCCTCGTCAATGCCTCACCACCAGTTCCTTCGCCACTTGCTGCCTGCAACGCTCTCGCTCGATCGGACGAAACTTAGCTTTCACTCCAGCGGCTTGTTTTTTCGCCTCGGAGTTTCTTAACTTGGCATTGTGGGTAGGTTGGGTACTTATACGAGTTTTCTTCCACTGGGATTGCTTCTAGGCCAAGCGGGTTGAGATCTGGTGGGAGAGCTGCTGGGTTGGTCCTGGCTACTAGTTTTGCGTGTTGTGTGCCGGAGCACGTGGATTCTGATTGCGAATTGGACGGTTTTAGTGATTTGCTTTTGGTTGTCAGAGAGAAGTTGGCGGAGTACTTTGAAGGTGATAGCAAATGAAAAGGAACTTGGGTGATTTTGGGTCGACGTCTTCGTTGCAGCTAACTTGGAGTGCTTTTATCGGAGCTTCTCCAGGTGTTAACCGTCTCTCATTGCATGCCTTCACCGCTGCTTGAGCATGCTGTTCGAGTCAGTCCTGTTTAGATGCTAGGAAGAAAAAAAAAATCGTTGGTGTGTTATCCCCTTTGACTGGGGCCAGGGATTCCTTGTGACGTTTACCCTGTCACATTGAGCCATTGATAAACTGTTGGCTGACACAATATCATAACTATCTCCTTAAATCGCATTGGAAAATCTCGCAATCATCTTGGTTCGGTGCAACCGTGGCTCGGAAGAACGTTATAAAGTTCTAAGGGGTTAGTAGAGGAATGGAGCTTAGCCGCAATTGTTGACGTTACAACGTAGTGAGTTAATGGTGCTTTCGACATTGGGATTTTTGCAAATTATAGACAGATGGCTCCCGTTCGCAACTCCCAGGTTTGATAGGAAGATTTCGAAGTCTTCTCATCCCAGTGATTAGAAGGTTCTTTTTTTGTCAGGAAGTCGTTGCTGTGGCCTACCAAACTCGTGCTTCCAGAGATTTACTGCCTTTTGGGAAGACTTAGGTAGCAGCGGAGCTTCATTGTCTCATGAAAGAGAGGGCTTCACGAAACTCGTGGACTTTTTGTTACAAACCCCTCTAAAACTTCTGGTCACTGTTCACGTGTCAAGCGCACGAGAAATAGATTATTACTGACGTCAAATATGCAGTTTCTCTTGTGATATTGCAGGGGCTGGTCACCCCCCAAAGCGACTGTTTAGGAGTGTTATGCACAGAGGGCGTAGTCAACCTTGATTGTCTTATTAAAAATGCACACTCTTGCAGTGCTCAAACCCTCCTTCCTAGCCGTAGACCTCCAAGTGTTAAATGAGGAATAAGGTGAACAAGAGTATTGAACGGAATAACTAATTTAACGTACATTTCTTAAAATCATCTAGCACACACCGTGAAAAGGAAACAATACTCTTGACGTGAAATGCAACATTTATTAAACATTTATTAGAAGTGTGCGTTAGAATAATTGTACGTATTGCAGTTTGAAGGCGTATGGCACTCATTAGTCATGAAGGAAAAACTGGATTGTTTGGTTTTCGTGAAAATCTAATTACCATCCTCTTTATATTAAGCACTCGAGGTTTTGCAGTCTCTAAATCTCTCCAAACTGCAGGGGTTTTCCAGTCACCCGAGTTCGCGTAAACTCGCCGCTTACATTTGATCAAAGAGTTGAATTCGATCAAATTTTACCATGTCCGCCGTGAGTGTGCACCCGACGATGGGTACCCCCCCCAACGGAATCAACATTGTTGGAGACAACATTTCACAGCAATTCATCTCCTTGAGTTTACCAAGCTTCAAAGAGCTTCAGCCCAAAGAAGAAAACGTCCCTCTGTTGTCTTATGGCAAGCACATGCAGTATAAGAAAGAAGAAGACTTCGCTTTAGCAGTGACGAATTGTGAGAGAGTTCCTGGTGATTCATCAACCAGATTCGGAGCGTTTATGGTGAGTCGCCTACTTTTCTGAACTACAATTTTCTACTTGCTCAGGTTTCTCAATAACCGAAATTTTACTGAAACAAGAATTTTGGGTTTTCTGGCAGGTTTTCGACGGTCACAATGGACCCGCAGCAGCCATATACTCGAGGGACCATCTTCTCAAGGATGTCATGAGTTTCATGCCACTAAATCTCACCAGAGAAGACTGGTTGGCATTTCTACCGCGTGCTATGGTCGCAGGGTTCGTGAAGACGGACAATGACTGGCAGAAATTAGGTGCCGTTTATCTGAATCCTCGAAAGCCATCCTTCAAGGCCCATGCTTACTTTAGCATTATTAGCTATTTCTATTGGTTTTTGTTTAGTTACCTTGAAGTTTCGGAAACCTGAGACATTGCTCCTTGATTGTTTCAGGTCAAACATCAGGCACAACCGCCACATTAGTAATCGTGGATGGATGGACCATCACCGCAGCTTGTGTTGGAGATTCACGGTGTGTGCTAGATGCTCAAGGAGTAGCGACGCCGCTAACAATCGATCACAGGCTTGATTCTAATGAGGAGGAGTAAGCTAGCTCCCGTCAATGTCTTTCTCTACAGTGGCAGACCGAATCACATGCAATCTCGTGTGGATTGTGGGAACCGTTGCGACAAGTTTGGTGGATCTGCAAACTGCGAAATTTGTTTACGTTTCGTTCTAAGTATGTGCATGATGTGCTTACAGGCAAGAGCGCATTAGAGCAAGTGGAGGAGAAATTGGAAGGATTAAAATCCATAATGGAGAAATCGAGGTTGGCCCACTTAGGGTTTGGCCAGGTGGTCTTTGCCTATCGAGATCGATTGGCGACATGGATGTGGGAGATTACATTGTGGCTGTGCCTCACGTTAAACAAATTAAGGTAGCAAGAACTTTTTTTTCCATTTTGTTTCCTTTTCATCTGCATGCTGCTGAGTATGAGAACACAGCCATGGCAAAAACTACAGACGCCTGCTATGTTTCTGCGAGTTCTGGGACAATCTTTTATGGACTATGGAGACAAATATGTTTCCAAAGCTTACGAGGGGTAGGGTTATTATTGCTGAAACTAGGTGTCACGACGAATTGTGCATAACCATTCGAAGTAGCTAACCTTCTGTTTTGCTCCAGCTTTCACCTGCTGGAGGAAGGCTCATTATTGCTTCGGATGGAGTTTGGGACGCCATTAGTTCGAGGAAGGCAGCCAGATGCTGTCGGGGGGTGCTGCAACCAGAAATTGCAGCCAAACATGTGGTGAAGGTGAGTGTATGTGAGCTTGTTCTTAGTTTTGCACATTGAGCACTAGACATGCATGAGCTTTAAGAAAGAACACTCGCACGTAATCAGCATAGAGATTTCACCTACTTTACGAAACCGATGGTTTAATCTCTATGACTGCTCTCACTAAACATTCTTAAACGTTAGCCAACAGCACTCGCAAACTTTTTCTGATTCTTTCAAGGGAAACGTTTATTATTTTGTCATCGAATTCTGCAAAAGTACCACATATTGGGACTTCTGAATGGTTTCAAAGGAGGGGTGAATCTATTAACATAACCAAGAAGGTTAGAAATGCACACTTGAATGTAATATATTATTTACCAGTTTGTAGAGGTGTTTACTGCTAGCAACCAATGTTCTTGCAGATACTGAGGAAGTAGTGAGCTTGTTGTTTGTCAGGAAGCAATACGGGCCCGTGGACTAAGAGACGATACGACATGTTTGGTAGTTGATATTGCCTCACGCAATTCTGAAGTACCTTTTGCTCCAGCAATGAAGCAGCAAGCTAGCTTTATGAAGTTGTTACGTTGCGGATCAGTCAAAGAAGCACATATCGCTGATGATGTCCACATAATGGAGGAAATCTTTGATGAAAATTCTCCAGCTCTTGCTGAAAGGTGAACAAACAAATCATGGAACCCACTTGGACTCACGAATTGAAAATTGCATCCACATTTCTCGTTCTCTAGGAGACGTATTTCCTCTTATGTTACCATCACACAAGCATGGATCGCATCTGAACTAGTTTTTACTGTGAACCAGGTTGGGGCCAGATTCGTCGGTTCACGCTGGAAGTGGCCTGTTCCTGTGTGCAACTTGTCACTGCACCTTGGAATCCGGTGCGGGAATTTCGGTACATGCTGGAAACTTCTTCTCACAAATAGCTGGAAAGTCCTGGGAGGGTCCGTTTTTGTGTGCCAATTGCAAGTCTAAACAAGTCGCAGCAGAGAAAGGACTCTAGACATCATATAAAACAGGATGCAAAACATGATAGGAATCCTTGGTGAAGGCGAGGTCTATTTTGTCTACTTAGAGCCCATGAAACATTATGAGTCAGTTTATAGAGGACAAAATCACGGTGCACCATGTGCTGGAACGGCATGCTCAGGATGGGCATAATTGTACATAGACGTATAGAGATTCATTTATGTAACTATAGAAGGTGGCGGCCCAGTAGTTTATCACTTGATCGATCCGTCACTAGAATCACAAGAATCAAATGAATACCATGGATAGAATTATAGTTTTATGCAGTAGAGCAGCAGTCGAATTGAGTTTTACATATACTTCAATAGTGGGTATTCTGGGGTCAGGCACCCACAGATTCACAGCAAATGTATTTTCAAGAGCAGATTCATGCTTCTGTTCTGTATCTCCTTGAACTTACGCAGCTTCTGAGTTGTGTTTCAACTATTAGTGTTGTCAAATGATGGTTAATACTTTCCGCCTGCACATTTTGCGTTTACAATACTCATTCACAACTCACTGACCACCACATCCAGTTTGGCAGTACTCAGTAATACTAAGTCCTTTAAATTGCACACACAAAATGATTGTTTTTTTCTTTTTCTTCTAAAACAAATTGACAATACTTAAAGAAGATAGAACAAGCACCCTATTTTCTGAAATCCCCTAGTCTAGGGCAAACTAAGAAGGTTGCAACAAATTGGCCCCCTAAATCTAACTACTTATACTTCCCATCAAGTGTGTATGATAAGGTTTTTGTATAGGTTTTTATTGTATCATGTAATTTTTTAACCTAGTTCAAAATATATTATTGGCCATCTGTATCTTCTTCCATCTCTTCAAAAAAAATTTATATTTATTTGGATGTTTTTTATTTTTTCCTAATATCTTTTTTTTACTAAATACAACTACAATTTAATAAACCAAACCAAATTAGTTGTCTCATTTGGTTATTTTATAGGCTTCTTAATTAAATTATAATATATTTTTTATATCTAAATTATCCATATGTATGACTCCTTTAATAATATTCATATATCCAAAAAAATTTAAATTATGGATTTACATATTTTATAAAATTGACTTATTTCTATAAGAATACTTGCTATGGTTCCTATCTTTATAGAATTATAACTACAATCAATATTTTTTACATATATAAAATTAGTTATAAGAAATTATATGCATACAAATAGTTTATGCATTTAAAAAATATTAGACTTATCAAGCTCTTAATGTAGTATTTAACCAAATAATTGATTTTAATTTTAATTTTTTAATTTTTTGTTCATTTATTGGTTTTTAAAAGTACATTTAATTTTCTTCTTTTGTAATGACTACTCCTATTACAATAAAAGTTATTCTTACAAAAAAAATACTACCCTTAGCTATATAAATATAAAGTTAACAATTTTAATATCAACTAAGAAAAAATGCAATAAAAGACAAGAAATGAATCTAACTTTATAGAAAATCTAAAGCAAGTTACTATCTTAAATATTGTAATAAAGTATAATTAATATGTTGCTATGTAGGATGATTGAGTTTTATATGCCAAGCACCAGCATCAAATTATTTTTAAATTCAATTCTATAAAAATATCTTCTTTTTTAATTGGTTGGCTTTTATAGTTTAAGAAATAATATGGTCTAAAGGCCATTTACACACTATGGCTATTAAGTTGTTCAATCCAATTTATTATTAATTATTTTTTATTATCAATATCATAATATCTTTAAAAAAGATAAATATAAATTATTTTATTGAATGTCATCAAATCCTATGATTATACAATGCTAGATTTAAGGGAGCAAAAATGATAAGACTCACATCAAAATGCTGCTTAATTGTAAATATCTCCAATAAGTAAAAACTACTTCTATTCTTTATTAAGCATACAATCTAGCTACTAACATTTTAATACAAGACTAATGGTAGATCTTACTTCTATAAGTAACATAATACAAAGGCTTGGAAATCAAATTACTTTTTTGCAAGTAGATTTCATTTGTCAACCACATAATGTATAATATTGGTTGCTATATCATTATGTTTTTTTACAATGCTTCCTTGTATATGATCAATAATTTGGAATTTACTAATATTAAAGTCACAATGTTGCATCTGAATATAATATCAAAGATCTAACAATTTAATACTAAAATCATTGCTATATTTAAGTATTAATATCAAAAATTTATATTATAATATATAATTAATTATAAAATACTAATAAAAGTAATATCTATAAGATTAATTAATTATATATAATATAATAATATACTTGGATTTAAAAAGAAATTCTAATAAAATATTTAAAAATTACTATTATTTTATTGGTTTATTTGGTTTAGCTCTGAATGATAAGGAATTTTTTTTATTCTTGTGGAAAGAATACCAAATGCATACAAAAAATTTATTACTGTTAAGTTTCTTAAGACAATAGTATATGATATAAATAAAGAATCCATTGAAGATAGTGATGCTCTATTTTTTATAATTATTATATTAAAAATATAAAAACTTATAATTTTACTTAATACCATCAAATTTTGTCACTAATTATAATTTTATTTATCTTTTGCAAGTCCAAAATAAATTGTCATCTTGACCCTACACTTATTAGGTGTTCAAAGTTCTAGGTCCCAACATACTAATCTTTGTTATCAACTACAAGTTATTATTTTATTAATATATATTATCTATTTTATAAATGATATTAAATGTGGCCAAGGTTGCATCAGTTGTAAAAGTTAGATTAGTTGGTTGAGGCTCTCTTCATAAGCCATGAGGATTGCAAGTTCAATCCATGTGTTTGTATAAGTAGTATAAACTTTGTTCTACTTGGGTTATCTAATGTTTGTTTTGGTTCTCTTTTTATTCTTTCTTCAACTATTCTTCCTTCTTTATCTTTAGATTAATTCATAGGTTTTCAAATTGAATAAGCAAGTATGCAAAATAAAATTGAATATATCTATAAATGATAACTTATAGGTGAAAATTGAGGCTAGCATCTTAAGATCCAAAATTTCAATGAGCACTTAATAGAGGTAGGACCAAGAAGACAATCAATTTTAAATATATAAAAGATAATATCACAGATATAAGTTTTATTTTAATAATTATCTAATTAAATAATTAATACTAATAATTAAATAATTAATTAGATAATAATGATAACTAACATATAATAGCTAATAACTAGATAAATAACTAGATAATTAGTAGTGATTAATATAGATAGGTAGAAGTAGATAAAAATAAATTAATTAAATAATATCTTATAGAAAAGCTTCTTAGAAGCTTCATAAACGTGGTTTCATCTTTATTCATGTCTATAGGTGATTGGTAGGTTAACAACTTGGCCAACAAATTAGCAACATATTGCACATGTTGGTAGCTTATAGAATAAGCTAAGTATGTGGCACACATATAAGAAACTTATTTTGCAAATTTGACACAAGTCTTACAAATTGGACACATGTTAGAAGTCCTATAGAATATTGCCATATAGTTCTTAGATAGATAGTATATATAGAAATAAGAGTGAAACCTTTTTGATTCTTATCAACTCCTTTCTTACTTCTAGTCTAGTTCAAGAATCTTTATATTTTCTAATCTTTGGCAATAGCTATTCTAATTTTTTCTTCAATACATATACTTTTTTATTTATATTTTATCGCTTTCTTTTTATACATATTTCACTAGTTTATACATCTTCTTTCAATTTATATTGTGAGGGTACAATTCACTTCTTAATCCAAAGTATAAGGTGGCCTCAATTAAGAGTTGCTTATAAATTGTGGTGTGAAGTATAAAGAGCAATAAACAACAATGAAGGAGAAAAACAACACAATACAAGTGAAATATGTGCAATTGAGTAATTGCACACTACAAAACTAGTCACAGTTTGTTCACTATGTTTTCATCTAGTAAAAAGTAAAAGTAAAAAGTAAAAATTATATTTTTAAGTAGATAATTCTTTTATCTTTTTAATGATGTAAAAATCATATAAATCCAAGTTACTATGAATAAGTTATGATAGTTCAAAGATAAAAGATAAAAAATTGAAAAGTTAAGTGAGTAATTTTTACCTCAAGGGTAACTTACTTAAGAGATCAAGAATTCGAACCTCACCAAGGCTTGCAAGTAGTGTATAAGGGTGTCCTAGAGAGGCCACGAGGCCTTAGTCTTATCTTCCTACCTACATCCAAGGTGCCACAACCCATATGGGACTTATGCACCTTCCTTCCTATAAGGACTACACTAGCTGCTGGTCCTTCTATTTTCTACTAGTAGAACTAATATTTTTGCATTTTTGACTTCACCATGGTGTTCAAAAACACCCAATTAGCCTAGGGACCTTGAATGGCCTTCAAATCTTGCTCCATTTCTTCATAATGGCTCCCAAGGTGGTAAAACTCATTTTTATTAAAGTTTTAAAAATTCTTCTAAAAATTCTTCTAAAAATTCTAAATAAATTCTAAATAAATTCTAAAAATTCCTATAATACTTCTAAAGTGATAATATCAATTTAAAACTATTTTATTCTATCTTGGTGATTTTTTATAATAATAAAATCAATTTAAATCTACTAAAAATCTTATTTTCTACATAAATAATTAAAAAGATATGAGATTTCTTTCTCATGCTTCTTCTACATATTAAATAATATTTTTATATATATTTAATAAGTGGTACATAAAGATAGAATGCCAATTTAGACATTAGTCTCCATGACTAAATACTAATTTTTACAATTAAGAAAAAATACTAAACCAACAAAGATAATTGCCTCGAAGACTTATTAAGATTCCATTTTTTCTCCACTAATACTATTTTCTTTTATTTAGCATCTTCTAAATACATCTTCACATAATAATTATAATTTTGGCACTTAAATGCATTCTTTTGTCCTAAAATAATTAGTGAGTCAATTTGATGATTCACACATGGCAACCATTTGGGACGACTTGCAAAAGAGAAGAACTTAGAATTGTCCTTTCAAAAATGCTACTAAATAAAAAAAAGATTTTTCTAGAGAAGTTTTTAACAACTATCTAAAATAAAAATGAGTAAATTGCTACTAATCTAAAGGAATTAAAATAGATTTTGTTCCATAGAACTAAATAAAGAAGATAGAAAAAATTAAATCTAATCTAAGAACTAATGATTATAGAGAAAGAAATTAGAGCTAAAAGATAAAAAATAGAAAATAAAAGATAATATTTTTAGATTCCTTTTGAACATGAGAGGATTTTAGTATCAATCCTTTAAGGCCTATATATCCTTTGGATGTCAAGGTTGGTCTTTTCCTACACTAACACTAGCTCATTGGGATAGCTCATTTTTTCAACCGGATTTGAGTCCAAGATGCTTTATTAACAACCTCTCTTGTGACCAACACTTCTACTTCCCTTGGATGTTTACTAAGTATAAGTTATAAATTCTAATATTCTATTTTTATTTTTATTTTTATTTTTTTACACTCAAAAAATATGAGGGTCTAATTAAAATATCTTCTTTATTTATTTGAAATATACTTGAGACTAAATTTTGAGAGAAAAAAAGACTAATAATTAAATTTGTTGCTTTTCTTAAATTTCAATGTTCATCCTCTTGACTTCATTAAATTTTAATGACTTTGGTTTTTTCTTAGGCCTTGAATAAAAATGAACATAAAGATGAAGTGTTTTCTTTTGATGTGTAATAAAAATCACACTCTATATTCCTTACATCTATTCCCAGAAGTTTTAGTAGAAAAATCTTCTCCATTCAATATTTGTAACCAAACTAAATTACTTGAGGAGACTTCTTTAACTAAATAAGGGTCCAACCATAAAGCATCAAACTTTCCTAGGAAATCTAATCTCCTAGCATCTTGTAAAAGGACCAACATGCCAGTCCTAAGTATTCTGACCTTGTGTCATTTGTCAAAGGCAATTTTCCTTCTTCTTTGTATTATCCTTGTGTGTTCTTTATACCAATCATTTGATATTTGTGGGTAGTTGGCTATGTCATTTCCAATTGTAAGACTACCAAAAGTCTATTTAAATTGTAAAGGTGGAGTAAGATCATTTTTTTCTATTAATTTGTCTAATACCTGAACTTGAGTGCTATCAAAGTTTACTCCAAAGGCATCTTTATAATTAATGTCATCTAGTAGGATTGCTAAATCTTTTTTTTCTTCATGATTTAGTTTCGAGGCAAAACCATCTATAAAATTAATATTTATGATCTCATCCCTACTTGAAATAGGATGTGTTTTCAACCATTGAGTGAATCCTCTGTCATCTTTCCAATCATATAGTCCAGGGTCCATGCATCCTAATGGAGTTGATTGGACCATATTTGAGTGAACTTCCTTACTTGCTACTAAATCAACAAATCTAACCTTCTTTTTGAATTCTTTTTATGATTGGAGATTCAAAATCTCATCTTCTAAAGAGTGAGATGAAATTTGGACTGAAGACAATCCTTGAGATTGAATTAGGATTTTAATCAAGTTTTCTAGTAGCCCATAGATAATATGGGGCTTTTTACCTCTCCAATCAATTTGTGCATTAGCTGCCCTTAATCAAGGTCTACCTAAAAGTAATGGATATGAATTTTTGCTAGAATGCATATAAATCACATGAAAAGTGAGAGAATGCTCTTCACCTCCCGTCATCATCCTACAACCACTAATTTGTCCCACAGGTGTATCTTGGCTTTGATTAGCCATGTTAATCACAAATAGAGAGGGACCAATAATACTAAGTCCTAATTTTTTTATTGTTCTCACTGGCATAATATTCAAATCACTACCCCCATCTACAATAGTATAGGGTATGATTTTATCCACTATAGACACCTCTAATTCAATTGCCTTTATTTCTTGTACTACTTGAATTGTTCGAACATGAGCTGGGATTTTTGGTTTAGATCGTTGTTATCTTTTAATGGAAAGGCTTGTTTTAAAGTTCCTTCTTATTTGAGGAGAAACCTCTAATAATTGAGCAATTATGATATGTGCCTTAATTTTCTTTAAATCTTTCCATAAATCATATGGCTTGACCTGATTTTTATCTTTAAGTCGAGTTGAAGGATTAAATTCAAAATTGGAAACTTTAGATCCTTTCCACTCTTCCTTAGAAAGAAATTCCTCTATTTGGATATTTTTCTTCAAATTTCTTGGCAATCTACTTGATTTGGGTTCAAGGACTTGAGATACTTCTTTAGAATCTCTTATATTAGCCATTGCCTCCCTTGTGGCTTCATTTAAATTTAAAAAGTGAGAAAAATCTTCTGAACTATTTTCACTATCAATTGATATAGGAAGGGGAGGACTAGTATATCGAGACCTTATCATAACTACCAAGGCTAGTATATTAGGGAGTTCTTTAGCCCTCTTAAGAACCTCTTCATGTGAAATGTAGTTGGTTTGAGAAGATGAAGGTTGATCCCTAATAGATTAAAAGCCTTATTCTTTATTTGGTATTTTTAAATACCTTGCGTCTTGTGAATCTTGGCCATCATATTTTTGGCTATATTGAGATTGACCAACATTTAGAGGGATGAATCCTTACTTAATATTTAAACTTGAAGGATGATGTTAATTTTGACAATTATTCTTGTAGTTATAGAATTGATTTGGAGGTTTTAAAGTATTATCTAAATTAAGATTTCTTGCCCCTTTCAATTGATCTTGGGCTTATTGATGATAATTCCCTTGTGGGAACTTCAAGGGGACTACCTTATTGGTTTGCCTACATACCTCCGTAGGATGGATTTTTTCACAATTTCTACATATTATTTTTTTTTCTACCCAATAGTTACCAAGTAGATGCCTTTTATTACAAAGGTGATGTATCTCTTGCCATTGTCGTGATTGGTTTTTAAAGCTCTGATTAGAATTCTCACAGTTTTTTGGATGAATGTTAAGCCTTGAATTTCCTTGGTTCCTATAAGGTGTAATATAGGATTATTGTCGGCTAAGATTATGTTAGTAATTTTATAAGTTTGAACAAAACTGGCTAGTATGCCCCAATTGATTACATTAATTACACTACAATCTTAAAGTGTGCCTACTAGATTCTATGGGAAGTGGAGCCTGGTTTGGATTTTGGCCCTTAATTAAAAAAGCCATTTGTTCTCGCATGGTCTTTATCTGTTGTGTTAGTTCATTCTGAAAATCCCTTTGACTTTGAAGATTTTTTTTTTTAAAGTCATCCTTCTACCTATTTCTATCTTCTGGATATGTCAATTCTAAAAGACTAGGTGGTAGTCTAACCTTTAAAGGTGTAGGATAATGAATTATAGGTTGAAATTGATTTTCTATAATCCCATAAGGGTGTACTTGAGGTTTATCCATATTTTGAATATAGATTGGTATAAAACTTGGGATTCTATGGTCTTCCTTCTTCCATATCATTTTTTGTTGTTTGTCAATATCTTTAATCACCCATGCTATCTTTTTAGCATCTTCTAAGTTTTTTGGCCTTCCTTTGAAGATTTTTCTAATCATACCTTCATTATTGAATCCTTGGATAAAAAATTGGATGAGGGTGTCTTTTGTGAGAAGGGTTCCTACAAACCGGATTATTACTAGTTTAAATTGCCAAATATATTTGATAATTTCTTCTCTTTTTCTTTGTCTCAAAGAAGAAAGGGCCGTGAGGGCGTTACTTTGTACCACTTTTGGTCTAAACTTCTCTAAGAATGCTATCATGAGCATGTTCCAATTTTTAAAGGTTTGAGGAAGATGGTTCCTATACCATTCATAAGCTCCATCCTTTAACGTGCTTGAAAACTAGACAAGATAATATCTAGGATTGGTTATCAAACACGTTGTGAGAAGTTCCATAAACCTCTCTACGTGTGCTATTAAATCATCATCCCTAGTCTCTTTAAACATAGGGAGATTATGTGGCATAGGTACTGCTTGTAAATCCTTTGGAATTATGATAGGCAAACCTCTTGGTTGGACAAAGGGATTGATAGGTATTTCTAAAGGATCTCTTAGACCTAAAGTAGAGTCCTTACAAGACATTGGAATTAGCAGTTGTTCTAATTCAAATTGGTTTGAGAAAGAAATACTTATCAAATTTGATAATCTACTAAAAGTATATATTGTTGGATTAAAAGGTGGATTAGCACTATTTAGATTGACTTCAATGAAGCCGCTTGATGGACTAAGTGGATTAATGAAAATTCCACTAAATTCAAGTTGATTGCCTTTTGGTAGGATTTTTTTACTTCTTGAAGGATTTTTTCAATGTTGACGTAGTTCACCTAGTGGTGGAATTAAAATTGGATTTTGGGACTTGGTAGCTTTGTGCATCTAGTTTAACATGGCCTAAGAATAATAAATGTTCTAAATATTAAATTTTATTGCTTCTCATCTTAGTAATAGGTCACCTCGGAAGGGAAAGAAGGGCCAACCTTGTCCCATACCGAGTCACTTAGCCCTTGTCCTTTGACTAAGAGGTTCACTGCTTTTCAATGTAGGAAGGCCTCAACCTTTCACCTCCTAGCTTCTTAAGTACATATTTGCTCAAAGATAGAAGAAAATCATCAAATATTTTGGAACTAACTTTTTAATGTTGAGCAAGGCCATACTCTGATTCCACCTCCCCACTCAATTAGTATATAAATTTAATTATTCTATATAATTTCTTCCTTTCAAATTTTTGGATGTTCTATGGGTGGGATTTGTTAAGTTATCTAGATCTAGTAGAACAATGTATCTACAATGGTTAACAACAAAGATTATATTACAAAAAAGATTCTTTGTAAACAATTTACACCACATTGAAGAAGAACTCATCTAATTGCATCTCCAACCAATTTAATACTTGTTAGCAAACTTCCAAAATGAATAACTTCTCCCTAATCAATTCCGAGCTAAACGTCCAAGTGAAGTCTTAAAGATTGAGGATATAAGATTTTATAGGTTCTATCTATTTTTCTTCACCAATATCTATAAGATGGATTAGAAACTTACCTCTCTCGCATCTTCTTCCTAGATTCTACCCTCCAATTCCTAACTCCCGCTCCTTGCTTTTGTAAGTATCCGCTAAACTTGAAAGAATTGAAATAAACCGATAAGAGTCAAGGAACTTACTTAAAATTTAGATGTCTTATGCCACTTCTTATCTTGTGCTACTTACTCCTCAATCCACAATCTGTATTAGTTTAATAAAATCAAAATTCAACCAAATTATTAAATAAAGACTTACCTTCAAAGTATAAAACCTTGATTAATTATTCTTCTCTTTTTCTTCTTCTTCTTCTTCTTGAATTGTTAATAGAGTGATTTTTCTAATCTATTATTGAAGAACCATTTCTATCATATATATCTGTGAAGAGAAAGGATATGGCAAATGGAAAGGGTGATTAAATCCCTCTACCACTACAGAAAAGTCACCTACAAGAAGATTTACAAGGATAAGTAAATGATTGCTTATTTGAATAAACAATCTCTTGTCTTCTGTGCAAAGATAGGATACAAGGGGTGGAGAGGGTGATCAAATCTTTCAACTATTAGAGATGGACCTTCAACTAGAAGTTTACAAGGAGGGGAGTGATGAAACCATGAAGACGAGCTCCACTTCTTATGTCTTGGAAGTAACAATCAATCTAAAGAGGACCACCAAATAATGCTTATACTACCACTAAATTAATCAAATATTACTTAAGGTTAGAAATAACAATCTTATCAAATATTTAATTAATGAATAAATAAAAATATACTAAACTTACCTCAATACATAAAATTTATCATGCATGTAAGAAAATAACATAAAATAATATTAGTAAACAAAATAAGAGTAACAATTGAACAAAAAAGTAAGAGAAAAAATGCAAGAAAAAATAAACATAAAACTAAAAAGAAAAAATAAAGAAAGAAATAATAAAATAAAAATAAAGATTAAAAGTAAATTAAAATTATTAATTAAAATTAGTTTTTATTAATTAATTAAAATATAAATTTTTATTTCATAATATATTTTTAATTCTATTTAATTTTTAATTTTCTATTATTTTAATTTTAATTAATTAATTAATTTTTATTTTATTTTATTTATTTTGATTTATTTCTTATTTATTTTATAAATATACATATATATATATATATATATATATCTTTTTATATTTATATAATTTAATATAAATAAGAATAAACTTTTAAATATAAAAATGAAAAGTATAACATAAAATCAAACATATAAATGAGTAAAGAGATAGAATTCACTAACCCCAATTATATGCCGCTTAAGGTAACAACCTCTCTCCACTCCAAAATTTGCCACAAATTTAATTTTGCTTCAATTGCATTGAATTTTTTACTCCTACAAACTCCACTTTAAGGTAATGTACTCCCAAATTTCCACTCTTAATTAATCACTAGGAACTAAAAAATTCCTTTTCAAACATGGAGTACATGAAATTGCCAAGGCATTGAACCTCTTTCTATTCAAAAAATCACTAAAAATTCAAATTGGGTCCAAATCAAACATAAGAAGACTCTTTAGAAAGCTAATAATAAGATGAAGAACTTCACAAAGATTCAAGATCAGCTAACAAATATAAAAAAACTAATTGTTAAAAACACGAGAGCAAATCACTCTTGGGAACAACCATTCAAGGTAGTGAACCTACTCCTACTCAAAAATCCATCAAAAATTCAAATTTGGTCCAAATTAAATTTGTGATAGCTTTTTCAAAAGCTAATATCAGAATACACAACCTCACGAAATTTCAAATTCAAGTAACCATTACATAAAAATTGATTGATAAAAACCCGAGAGCAAATCACCCTCTACTTAATTTTTTTTTTTTTTTTTTTTTTTTTTGTAATTCACAAAAGGGATCAACCACTATTAACTCACTCATAATCACCCACACAATTAGAAGCACCACCTCCCGGCAAATGCACCAAAATGTGAGGGTAAAATTCACTCCTCAATTCAAAGTATAAGATGGCCTCAATTAAGAGTTGCTTATAAATTGTGGTGTGAAGTATAAAGAGCAATAAACAACAATGAAGGAGAAAAACAACACAATACAAGTGAAATATGTGCAATTGAGTAATTGCACACTACAAAACTAGTCACAATTTGTTCACTATGTTTTCACCTAGTAAAAAGTAAAAGTAAAAAGTAAAAATTATATTTTTAAGTAGGTAATTCTTTTATCTTTTTAATGATGTAAAAATCATATAAATCCAAGTTACTATGAATAAGTTATGATAGTTCAAAGATAAAAGATAAAGAATTGAAAAGTTAAGTGAGTAATTTTTACCTCAAGGGTAACTTACTTAAGAGATCAAGAATTCGAACCTCACCAAGGCTTGCAAGTAGTGTATAAGGGTGTCCTAGAGAGGCCACGAGGCCTTAGTCTTATCTTCCTACCTACATCCAAGGTGCCACAACCCATATGGGACTTATGCACCTTCCTTCCTATAAGGACTACACTAGCTGCTGGTCCTTCTATTTTCTACTAGTAGAACTAATATTTTTGCATTTTTGACTTCACCATGGTGTTCAAAAACACCCAATTAGCCTAGGGACCTTGAATGGCCTTCAAATCTTGCTCCATTTCTTCATAATGGCTCCCAAGGTGGTAAAACTCATTTTTATTAAAGTTTTAAAAATTCTTCTAAAAATTCTTCTAAAAATTCTAAATAAATTCTAAATAAATTCTAAAAATTCCTATAATACTTCTAAAGTGATAATATCAATTTAAAACTATTTTATTCTATCTTGGTGATTTTTTATAATAATAAAATCAATTTAAATCTACTAAAAATCTTATTTTCTACATAAATAATTAAAAAGATATGAGATTTCTTTCTCATGCTTCTTCTACATATTAAATAATATTTTTATATATATTTAATAAGTGGTACATAAAGATAGAATGCCAATTTAGATATTAGTCTCCATGACTAAATACTAATTCTTACAATTAAGAAAAAATACTAAACCAACAAAGATAATTGCCTCGAAGACTTATTAAGATTCCATTTTTTCTCTACTAATACTATTTTCTTTTATTTAGCATCTTCTAAATACATCTTCACATAATAATTATAATTTTGGCACTTAAATGCATTCTTTTGTCCTAAAATAATTAATGAGTTAATTTGATGACTCACATATATCTTTAATAAATTGACAAGAGTGCACATATAATATTAATGCTTTGTCTTTTCTTAAATAAAGAGTAGATTATCCATTTCTTTTGATAAGATATAAATATATTAAAAATTTTAGATTATCCTTGTCTAAATTGATATTGTTCCTAGAATTTTTTTTCTTTTTTCTTAAGTGTTTTATTTTGCATTTCTTAAGTGAGAGTTGACACATTCTTTACTATTATCTTATCATGGCAAAGATTGCTAAAATGAAGAGTGTAATAGGAAAAATGCAAGAGCAAATGAAAGAATTAATACTTATAATATATTAACTCAATTTACCACCATAAAGAACAACAAGATTAATAAGAAGTGAAGATATAGAGATGATTGGAGCTACTTTAATATCTACACCAAGCCATACGACTTCACCTATAATGGAACACTGTTTAATCATCAAAAAATAAAAAATTAATTTGTTTCAAAAGTTTGATGGAACAAGATTTAAGTTTTGAGGATTCATCAATCAAGTATAACTGGTGATTGAACTTCAATTGCAAAGTTATTCAATTCAAGGATTATAAATCATGTTTATTAGAACATTACTTTTAGATTTTTTTTTATTGTGGTTTTCATCTTTTTTTGAATAACATGATCCAATATTGGATAATTTGGAGGCATTTTTAGTGGAATTTTAATCTATGTATGGAGAACATGATGCAATTTGTATTAGAACCAATTTTGATCTGAGAGTCACATAAGAGAATCTCAATGTTATTACAATAGAATGATAATACCAATGTATTCTCAATGTATACATTTGGAAGTAGAAGACATGCAAATTGACATAATATGTTTTAAACCTCTTACTAAACAAAAAAATACTTATCATTGCCAAGAAGGATTGTGCTTATATTATGGAGAATCTAAGCTCATTACTCAACATTGTTTAGAGAAATGACACAACTACAAAATGAAAAGTATTGTTGTTAAAGAAGATAATATGTTAGAAACTAAGTTTATTCAACTACAATAGAAACCATTGTCATATAGTAATATGACCATTAGGTGAAAGAAGAAAGGAATGATTATATTATAGAAAAGCTCAAATGAAAATATTTGAAAAAATTATCTTAGAAAAATAAATAATAGAGAAGGAGGTAGAAAAAAATCAAAAGGTGTTAATGCTGCGTTTTGTAGAAGTGACTTCTAATTGCTTTGTATGGTCATAATAAGGCAAAACAAAGTAGATTAGAAAAACAAATAATATAGGAATCATTAGAGAGGAGTTGAAAATGGATTTGAAAAAATTTTGCCTCAAAAATCTCAAAATAGATATCCAAAGAGGACCAACTATGAGCCGGGATTAGAATCAGATCCTAAGGCACAAAACTGCATGCTTACAATGAATCAAGAGTTTTTTGGTAGATCAAATAATAGGATTAGAAAGCAGACTTGAGAGATTTTGCATAGGATATAATTTGGAGTGATTTGGATAAAAATTGACTTTGTAAGAGCTTTACAAAATTAAGGTTGTTTTGGATGACTTTGGATTTTGTGAAATAAAATAGGATTTATGCTTTGGACAATTATAGAAGTTTTATAGTAGATCTACAGCTAAACATTTGTGGATTGGTTGATATTGTTGCTAAGCAATTCCTAAGGTAGTTTTAAAATCTCAATAACTACCAAATAAATCATTGATCTTGATTAAAAATTTACACATGCCTTAACAACTAAGTTGACAACAAACACATCAAGTTTGAAGAAGATCAAACTTACCAAAAAGAAGAAAAACCTATAAATATGCTCGGATGTTGGCCGGCCTCCTTCTCCAATCTTGATGCCAATATTTCAGTGCCTAAACCTCTTGTTTTCACCAATCAATTGCTTTCAAATTTCATATGTGCATAAGAAATTAAATCTTCTATCTGTAAATACAAATTTTTATTCAAATCTAATTAGCAGATTATTCAAAATCTGCAAAATCCTAACTCACCTTAAAAACCTAATTCCCAAGACCTTAACCCACTTAGACCTCAATTACTTACAATTAAATTACTAGATTAAACTTAAAATTGTAGCATAGATTGATAACCAAGGTTTGATTTAGGATTTGACCAAGATTTGATTTAGAGTTTAATCAAGATTTGATTTAGGATTTGACTAGGGTTTGATTTAGGATTTAACCAAGATTTGACTTAGGATTTGATCAAGGTTTGATTTAGGATTTAACCAAGGTTTGACTTAGGATTTGACTAGGATTTGACTTAGGATTTAACCAAGATTTAACTTAGGATTTAATTAGGATTTGACTTAGGAATTAATCAAGATTTGACTTAAGA
Source organism: Physcomitrellopsis africana (assembly GCA_036785485.1). NCBI lineage: Eukaryota > Viridiplantae > Streptophyta > Bryopsida > Funariales > Funariaceae > Physcomitrellopsis > Physcomitrellopsis africana. Next base: position 30,843 of record JAWRVF010000021.1, on the reverse strand, counting down.
TTTGACCAGGGTTTGACTTAGGATTTGATGAAGGTTTGACTTAGGATTTGACTAAGGTTTGATTTAAGATTTGACCAAGGTTTGATTTAAGATTTGACCAAGATTTGATTAGAATTTTAAGATTTCTATTTTTAATATTTTCTAAAATTATTATTTTATATATATATATTTTTTATGATTAATGTATGATTTATTTATTCTTCTTTTGTAATTTTTTAAAGATTGGATCAAAGCTTGATTAATATTGTTAAGATTTAATAGAAGTTATTTAGAATTCTATTAGAACTATTAGGATCTTATTGTTGCGTATTTCTTTTTTATCTTCCACAGCTAGGTGCCTGGATCATTTTCAAGTAAGATTTCACCTATTACAACACCGTGCAATTGGAATCTTATACAACTCCTAGTAAAAGTCCTATTCTCACCTTAAAATTCTCTTCTTATTTTATAATAGATGTATATTTGGGACTTAAAAATTACAAAGCCTTTACCTTGCTAGATTCAAAAATTTCAGCATGTTTTTTAGATGAAGAATTTATTAAAAATCATAGAATACTTTTAGTACAAAAAACTAAACTTGTATATATAGAAGTCATAGATGGTCGTCCATTGTCTTCTAAAGATATTATTCATAAAATCTTTTCTATAAATATAATAATAGATGGTCATAATAATTATATAATTTTTAATATAATTAAATCTCTATATAATCCAATTATTTTAGATTTATTATGACTAAAACAATATATTCTTCAAATATATTGGATTTCTCATAGACTTGACTTTTCTTAGAGTATTATTAAGAGTTTTGTTAACTAAGTAAAAAACCATAAGTTTAATATAATAAAATCAGTATTTTTAGGTACAAAAGCTTTTATATATACAACAAAAAAAATATCATCTTTTATTATTTATGCTACATCTATTTTTGATGGTGAAAAGACTTCAAGTGGCATTCTAAGCTAGTATCAAGATTATTAAGATGTTTTTAAGAAGAAGAATACAAATATTCTTGTGAAACATTATCTATATGATTGTTCAATCAATCTCAAAGAGAGAACTTAGCCTCTATTTAGACCAATTTATAATTTATCACAAAATGAGTTGATTGAATTCAAAAAATACATTGATGAGAACTTGGCCAAGAATTTCATATGCCATTCAAAATTTCCAACACGAGCTTTTATTTTATTTGTGAAGAAAAAAATGGATTATTACAAATATAAGTAGATTATCAAAGATTCAATAAGATTATTATCAAGAATAGATATCTTTTATTTTTTATAGCTGAACTTTTTGATTAATTGAATCAAGCTAAAATCTATACAAAAATAGATCTACGAGGAATATACAACTTGATCCGCATTAAAGAAAGAGATGAATAGAAGACTATATTTTGAATAAAGTATGGATATTTTGAATATAATATTATGCCTTTTGGACTCACAAATGTACTAGATGCTTTTCAACATCTCATGAATGATATTTTTTATGAGCTCTTAGATAATTTTATTATTTATTATTTAGATAATATTTTAGTTTATTTTAAAAATATAAAAGAATATGAATTATATATTTGTTATGTATTATAAAAACTTAGAAATATGAGATTGTATGCCAAGATAAAAAAAAGTGTATGTTTTATATTATTTAATTTAATTTTTTAAGATACATCATTTTAAATGATGATTTTATGATAGATCCTAAGAAAGTCTAGACAATCATAGATTAGAAGATTCTAAAAATAGTTAGTGATGTGTAATACTTTTTAGAATTTATCAATTATTGTCAAATCTTCATCAAATTTTTTTTTCAAGTTACAACTCTATTTACACATTTAATTTATAAAAACAAACTTGAATGGAATAAAGAAGCAAAAGCATTGCTTAAAGCTTTGTAGATAACTTTTATTTAAAACTTTTCCATTTGAATTTCAAATTTGGTGATTCTTTTATTTAATCTTATTAATTTTTTTTCTTCTATATAATAAATATATATAAATAAGAAAATAACTCCATTAATAGTGAACTCGAAGATTAGTAAGGATATAAAACAACAAGTAACAACACAAGTTTATAACAAACAAAATAATACAACTCTTTGGTACCTCAATAGGTTGCCTTTGCCAAGGGCTCAAACCAAAGGTGTGTGAAAGAGAGAGAAAGAGAGAGATAGATGGATTGAAGAACAAGGCTTTTAGAGGGTGTTATATATCCAAGCCTTCAAGCCATTTATTAACAATTATTATTGGTGGTAACTTATAAATAATAACTAATTTGAAAGTAAGTGATATAATGTGTATGCCACTTTATCTTATTCTAAATATTTCTAACTACCAACTATTATTTTTAGTACCACTTGTTATTAAAAGGTCAATCTATATCTTCTATGATCTCCAATTAACATTATTTGTAAAAAAGACCAATGATTGACATTCATTTATTATAAGGCCATGATAAATCTCTATAAATATCAATTAATAAATAAGTTTTAATTCTTAATAATTTAATTAGCCAAAATTTATGTAAAATAACTTATTAACTTATTAAGAAAAATAATAACCTTTAAGAGAGATTTATTAGAAACCAATTTGATTTGTTGTCATAAAAGTAATGGCTGAAGAGCAAAATAGCTCTTCATCTTCTTCCTTCACCATCACTTATGGCTTCAAGAGCAAAATAACTTTCTATCTTCTTTTTTCACCATCTCTTGTGGCTTCAAGTATAGAGTAATTCTTCATCTTCTTCTTTCACCATCTATTGTGGCTTCAAGAGTAGAAAAACTTTCCATCACTTTTCTACCCTACTCTAACTACAACTAACTTTGCAATTCCTAAAAATCTTATTTTAAATAAGAATTAATATTTTTTTAAATCTAATTTTTATAATTAAATTCTATTAAAATTAATTTAATAATTTAAAGCCTTAATATATAATTTAAATCAAAAACCTCTATTTTTTCATAATTAATAAATAAATAATATTATATCATATTAAAATATCAAAAATTAAGTAAATAATTTTTTTTTGTATAATTTAGATCTCACAAATGACAAACTCCATCCAATAGCTTTCCATTCTAAGAAATTTTTAGCAGCAGAGATCAACTATGAAATCCATGATAAAGAACTTTTTGTAATTATAGATTCTTTTTAAGAATGGCATCACTATTCAGAAGAAGCTTCTAACCTAGTCACCGTATATACAAATCATAAGAACTTTAAGTACTTCATATTAGCACACGTATTGAATTGTTGTCAAGCTTGTTGAAACATGTTTTTGTCAAGATTTGAATTTATTATCACTTCTTGGCTAAAAAAATAAAAAAATTGATTTGATGTCTTTTTTAGATGTTCTTATCTTGCATCAAAAGAAAAAAATGTAGCTTTTGATCAACAAAAAATGATCTTCTTAAAGTCAAAGTAATTTCATCTTTGAATAATAAAATCAACATTGATTATTGATTCAACTTTTTTCAAGTAAGTCCAATTAAATATGCCCTCAAATCCTCTTGTTCATAATATTAAGAAAAATATTTTTAAGTCTCATGATACTTCACAGTTCAAATTCAAGAACAATCTATTTTATTTTGAAGGATGCTTATATATTTCAAAGTATGAAATATAATTACAAGCTCTTGAAGCTTGTCACAACTTCCATGCAATAGGATATTATAAATATAATAAGACTTTGGAGCTAATATCAAGAGATTTTTGATGGCCTCAAATGTGGAAGGCTATTAAAGAATTTGTATAATTGTATGATATTTGTTCAAAATAAAAAATTCCTTGTCATCAATCTTATAGACTTTTTCAACTATTACCTATACCAAAACAACCTTGGTCTTTTGTTTCAATAGATTTTATTATAGATCTATTAATTTTAAACTCTTATGATTTATAATTGTGATTGTAGATCATTTCACCAAGATGGTATATTTTGTATTATATATAAAATCTATCATATGTGAAGAAATAGCTAAATTCTTTCTTAATAATATTTATTGCTATTATAGATTATTAAAAGATATTATATCAGATAGAAATATATAATTTATATCAAAATTTTAAAAAATCTTTTTCAAAATATTGAAGGTGGGCATAAAATTATTATTAGAGACATACACTCTAAAAGTTTATAAAACCTTCTAGAACATTCTAGAAGCTTCATAATTGGTGAAAGTCTGTTGAGAAGTTTTCCAATTAGTGGAAGGAGCTCAAGTAGCTTTCTAATTAGTGGAAAGAACCTAAGAAGCTTTCCAATTGGTAGAAGCTGCTCGAGAAGATTCTTAGTTTGATGGAAGCCACTCAGGAAGCATCGTAGACAAGAGTATATATAAGGGTCAAGAGTGAAGAGTTCTTCAGTCTTGATAACGTATCTCTTAGAGTTCTAATTCACCTTTCTTAATGTTGTTTGTATAATCATCTATTTAATTTAAATTTTTGTTGGTTTCTTCTAAAAACCTTGTCTTAATTTTAAGTCTTTTGTTGTGTATTCTTGTGCCATTGACAGTTTGTCAAGACTAACCTCATCTTTAATACCAGAGTTAAATCCTTCTTGTTATAAAGTAGATTATCCCTCCACTTGAAGGTATACTAGTACTTTAGAGGTTGCGGATTACCCTCCTCTGAATTGATATTTTTTTTCTTGCAATATTGGAGCTTTGTCTTTCTTTTGAGAAAGTGGATCACCCTTCTCCTTGAAGATCTTAAAGCATTTTAGAGGTTGCGGACTACCCTCTTTTAAACCGATTGTCTTCTTACAGATTCATTTCTTTTTTTTCTTAGAATAATTGGAGGTCAAGACATTAATATGACCAAATCTTTTGAATTCAAGTCAGATACCATCATAAATGCTCTTACTATTTTATCTGCTAGGATTGTAGAGATTGAAGGGATTGTTACAAAATTTCATAATAATGCAACAATTAGAGTATCACAATCTAGACTGCATCTACCCCCAACTTCTACGCTTGAGGATGCAATACTACCTATAATACACTTAAAAAAATCTACTTGTTCAAAAATGTAAGGAGTCTCAAGTTAGTCTTTTGAAAAAATATGATAATATTCATTCAAAATTCCAAGAATTTTTCAATCAAAAATGATTGATAACAATTCTATAACTTGAGACTTATCTAACAAAAGAATCATGGGTTGGATTAGTTGGTGTGAGTCATCAAATTGACTTACTAATTGTTTTAGGACAAAAGAATGTATTTAAGTGCCAAAATTATAATTATTAGGTGAAGATGTATTTAGAAGATGCTAAATAAAAGAAAATAGTATTAGTGGAGAAGAAATGGAGTCTTAATAAGTCTTCGAGGCAATTATCTTAGTTGGTTTAGTATTTTTTCTTAATTGTAAGAATTAGTATTTAGTCATGGAGACTAATGTCTAAATTGGCATTCTATCTTTATGTACCACTTATTAAATATATATATATATAAATATTATTTAATATGTAGAAGAAGCATGAGAAAGAAATCTCATATCTTTTTAATTATTTATGTAGAAAATAAGATTTTTAGTAGATTTAAATTGATTTTATTATTATAAAAAATCACCAAGATAGAATAAAATAGTTTTAAATTGATATTATCACTTTAGAAGTATTATAGGAATTTTTAGAATTTATTTAGAATTTATTTAGAATTTTTAGAAGAATTTTTAGAAGAATTTTTAAAACTTTAATAAAAATGAGTTTTACCACCTTGGGAGCCATTATGAAGAAATGGAGCAAGATTTGAAGGCCATTCAAGGTCCCTAGGCTAATTGGGTGTTTTTGAACACCATGGTGAAGTCAAAAATGCAAAAATATTAGTTCTACTAGTAGAAAATAGAAGGACCAGCAGCTAGTGTAGTCCTTATAGGAAGGAAGGTGCATAAGTCCCATATGGGTTGTGGCACCTTGGATGTAGGTAGGAAGATAAGACTAAGGCCTCGTGGCCTCTCTAGGACACCCTTATACACTACTTGCAAGCCTTGGTGAGGTTCGAATTCTTGATCTCTTAAGTAAGTTACCCTTGAGGTAAAAATTACTCACTTAACTTTTCAATTCTTTATCTTTTATCTTTGAACTATCATAACTTATTCATAGTAACTTGGATTTATATGATTTTTACATCATTAAAAAGATAAAAGAATTACCTACTTAAAAATATAATTTTTACTTTTTACTTTTACTTTTTACTAGGTGAAAACATAGTGAACAAATTGTGACTAGTTTTGTAGTGTGCAATTACTCAATTGCACATATTTCACTTGTATTGTGTTGTTTTTCTCCTTCATTGTTGTTTATTGCTCTTTATACTTCACACCACAATTTATAAGCAACTCTTAATTGAGGCCATCTTATACTTTGAATTGAGGAGTGAATTTTACCCTCACATTTTGGTGCATTTGCCGGGAGGTGGTGCTTCTAATTGTGTGGGTGATTATGAGTGAGTTAATAGTGGTTGATCCCTTTTGTGAATTACAAAAAAAAAAAAAAAAAAAAAAAAAATTAAGTAGAGGGTGATTTGCTCTCGGGTTTTTATCAATCAATTTTTATGTAATGGTTACTTGAATTTGAAATTTCGTGAGGTTGTGTATTCTGATATTAGCTTTTGAAAAAGCTATCACAAATTTAATTTGGACCAAATTTGAATTTTTGATGGATTTTTGAGTAGGAGTAGGTTCACTACCTTGAATGGTTGTTCCCAAGAGTGATTTGCTCTCGTGTTTTTAACAATTAGTTTTTTTATATTTGTTAGCTGATCTTGAATCTTTGTGAAGTTCTTCATCTTATTATTAGCTTTCTAAAGAGTCTTCTTATGTTTGATTTGGACCCAATTTGAATTTTTAGTGATTTTTTGAATAGAAAGAGGTTCAATGCCTTGGCAATTTCATGTACTCCATGTTTGAAAAGGAATTTTTTAGTTCCTAGTGATTAATTAAGAGTGGAAATTTGGGAGTACATTACCTTAAAGTGGAGTTTGTAGGAGTAAAAAATTCAATGCAATTGAAGCAAAATTAAATTTGTGGCAAATTTTGGAGTGGAGAGAGGTTGTTACCTTAAGCGGCATATAATTGGGGTTAGTGAATTCTATCTCTTTACTCATTTATATGTTTGATTTTATGTTATACTTTTCATTTTTATATTTAAAAGTTTATTCTTATTTATATTAAATTATATAAATATAAAAAGATATATATATATATATATATATATGTATATTTATAAAATAAATAAGAAATAAATCAAAATAAATAAAATAAAATAAAAATTAATTAATTAATTAAAATTAAAATAATAGAAAATTAAAAATTAAATAGAATTAAAAATATATTATGAAATAAAAATTTATATTTTAATTAATTAATAAAAACTAATTTTAATTAATAATTTTAATTTACTTTTAATCTTTATTTTTATTTTATTATTTCTTTCTTTATTTTTTCTTTTTAGTTTTATGTTTATTTTTTCTTGCATTTTTTCTCTTACTTTTTTGTTCAATTGTTACTCTTATTTTGTTTACTAATATTATTTTATGTTATTTTCTTACATGCATGATAAATTTTATGTATTGAGGTAAGTTTAGTATATTTTTATTTATTCATTAATTAAATATTTGATAAGATTGTTATTTCTAACCTTAAGTAATATTTGATTAATTTAGTGGTAGTATAAGCATTATTTGGTGGTCCTCTTTAGATTGATTGTTACTTCCAAGACATAAGAAGTGGAGCTCGTCTTCATGGTTTCATCACTCCCCTCCTTGTAAACTTCTAGTTGAAGGTCCATCTCTAATAGTTGAAAGATTTGATCACCCTCTCCACCCCTTGTATCCTATCTTTGCACAGAAGACAAGAGATTGTTTATTCAAATAAGCAATCATTTACTTATCCTTGTAAATCTTCTTGTAGGTGACTTTTCTGTAGTGGTAGAGGGATTTAATCACCCTTTCCATTCGCCATATCCTTTCTCTTCACAGATATATATGATAGAAATGGTTCTTCAATAATAGATTAGAAAAATCACTCTATTAACAATATAAGAAGAAGAAAAAGAAGAAGAAGAGAAGAACAATTAATTAAGACTCTTATCGATTTATATCAATTCTTTCAAGTTTAGCAGATACTTTTGAAAGCGAGGAGCGAGAGCTAGGAATTGGAGGGTAGAATCTAAAAAGAAGACGTGAGAGAGATAAATTTTTAATCCATCTTATAGATATTGGTGAAGAAAAATAGATAGAACCTATAAAATCTTATATCCTCAATCTTTAAGACTTCACTTGGACGTTTAGCTCGGAATCGGTTAGGGAGAAGTTATTCATTTTGGAAGTTTGTTTACAAGTGTCAAATTGGTTGGAGATGCAATTAGATGAGTTCTTCTTCAATGTGGTGTAAATTATTTGCAAAGAACCTTTTTTGTAATGTAATCTTTATTGTTAACTATTGTAGTGGATAATTCTTTAACTACTTTACTATGAAGAAATAAGAAAAATGGAGAGCCCAAACTCCTTACTATCTCGGAATAGAATTTTTTTTCAGATTATTGTTGATTAGGGTCACTCCCACACACGGTTGTACCATATAGTAATTATAGTTGAGAAAAGTCTTATTTGGGATGATACTTAAGTAAGCACTCCTTCTTCAGTTGCTTCTATTTTATTTCCCTTTCCTATTGGAAAGTATTTTAAGTGGATTGCAAGTGGAAGGCAAAAAAAAAAAAAAAAAATTAGTTTAATTTTATAGAAATTAGTATGTTAAAATTATAAGTCTAGGTGAATGTTATGCTCTATAGTTGCGCTAGATGCATTGTTCTACTAGATCTAGATAACTTAACAAATCCAACCCATAGAACATCCAAAAATTTGGAAGGAAGAAATTATATAGAATAATTAAATTCATATGCTAATTGAGTGGGGTGGAATCAGAGTGTGGCCTTGCTCAATATTAAAAAGTTAACTCCAAACTTTTTGATGATTTTCTTCTATCTTTGAGCAAATATGTACTTAAGAAGCTAGGGGGTGAAAGGTTGAAGCCCTCCTATGCTGAAAAGTACTAAACCTCCTAGTCAAAGGAGAAGAGCTAAGTGACCGGTGTTGTATTACGTGTTGTCTTGTTCGGGAATACACTGGGTACCTGGCTGTAGAAGGTAAAGCAATGTTTGCAAATAATCAAGAAATTCTAATAGATTTCACCTATGTATGAGGAATATAATTTGTACTTCAATTCAAAAGTATTTAAAAATACTCCTCTTAGTAACATCAACCATACATATACCCCAATTACCTCGTTTCTTTTATAATTAAGCAATTTTTATTTTTATTTGTAAGCCCTAATCCTAATCAGTGAGCTTTGATAAGCTATAATTTTTAATCTAATCAACCATTAAAAGTGAAATTTTGCACACAAATATTGGTATAAGCTTTTTACATGCTCAAAAAAATTTAGCTCAACCCAACTTACAAATTGCAAGAAAATGCCCAAAAAGCACACTAATGACACTCGGCCGCCAACTTGACGATTGATGCAGAAACTCCAGTGGTGATTTCTCCTTCTTTCATTGTTAACTTTAGCTTAAACTTGGTGTATAGCTTAATCTATAAGTTTTCTATCAGCATACCAAAATTTATGTTGATCCAATTAGTGGAACTTTAGTTATCATAGAAATCCTATCCAACCCTAAACTGCCAACTTCCGACAACCCTTTGTATCAAAACTCAAATATCTCTTGATTGCATTGCTAGATTAATACAAATTTTTGTATACACTTAGCACATCCAACAATCCAAATAATACCAAATTTTGAACTATAGATGCTACACAAATTGCATGAATCACTCAACAATGCAAGCCATCATTGTCTTATATAAAACCCAAAATACTAATACAAACCTTGACTTTGAATAGTGATTTTTAAGTCCTCCAAAAACCTATGGCTGCAAACTAAATGCCCTTGAAACTCCCTTCAAGCTAGCTATCCAATCCTAATTGCTGATCTTTGAATATCCCCCTCCCTTGGCTTCAGTGGTCGTTTTTGTCTCTAGAGGTCTGATTTTGATCCTGTCTCATACCGGTCTTTCCCCAGGTATCAATTCAACTAATTTTAAGGATTTTAAAGTTAAATTCTATCTTCAATTTAATCTTAGTATCAACCATAATAACTATTTTTCTTTTCTATTCTATTTTAATTAACTTATGGCTTTTCAAAATCAGTAATAGAGTTTGTATAGCCTAGAAGAAAACCTTAACAACTAACTTTTATCTGTTAGCTATTAAAATGAGAAAATAATCCAAGAGGCTTCCATAACCTTTTTTTTAAATATCCTAAGTTCCTATTGAACTAAGATAATTAAGTATTAAATATAAATTACTCTTATCTATACCTTTCACTAAATAAACATGCTGCAACACGACATCCACCCCCTCTGAATCTGCGCATCTTTAGATATGCTCCAAATGAAGCATATGTCATAGTTGGCATCATACCATCTCTTCATTTTCTACACCAAGTTCTTCTTCATCATCCATTTCAATATATTTGTCTTCTTCAAAGTTATTGATATCTTCAACATGATCTTCCACATTTATTTCTCCATCTTGTCTTTTGAAAACCTTTACTCGCTTCCTATCAATAAGTATCTTCAACCTTGTACCATCCAATTCCTTCAATAAATATGTGGCATTGTCTTGAACTGTTACCACTACATAGGATCCAAACCAACGTTTTGAAAACTTTCGTAAGGTACTATGCTGGTTATCCAAACTGTTGTCATAAATAAGTACCCAATCACCTTCTTCAATTGCTTTAGACCTCAATCGATGTCATTTATCAAACCAAGCCTTGTTCTTTAGCCTTGCCTTTTGTAACCATTTTAATATTAATTCTACATCTTTTGATTTTTGTTCAAGCTGTCAAATTCTAATAGCCAGTAACTCTTTTCTTGTTAATCCATCTTTCCAAGGTAATACACTCCAAGTTGGCACATGTTCTTCAATTGGCATTGTAGGTTTTAGACCTATCATGAGTTCCTCTAGCATATATCATGTCACCAAACTATATGTTATTCAATCAGTCCATAATGCATAAGGTAGAAGTCGAGGCCATTCTCTCACTCTTCTATTGCAAGCTTTAACCAAGGCTTTTACAATTAGTGGATGTCCACGTTCACTTTTTGCATTCCCTTTTGGATTATAAGCCGTAGTCAATGATAATTTAATTCTACATCTCTTGAAGAATTCATGAGCTTCATGTGCATTTAATTCTCCATGATCTGCAGTGATCTTTCCCACACATCCGTAGTGGCAAATAACATCCTCAAGTAAAAACCTGCAAATTCCTTCTATAGACTTTGTCCTTAAAGCCCTGCCTTCCACTTAGTTTGATAAATCCTCACGAGCCAAAACTAAATACCTCATTTGCCATAATTCTATTGGCATAATAATCAAATCTACAACCCATTTAAAATGAATGGCCAAAGGATATGTTAGATGTAAACCATCTCGATGTCGTACATTCAAATACATTTGACAAGCTACACAAGATTCTACAAATGAAGTTACATCTTGATACATATTCTTCCACCTATATCGTTCTTTTAATTTAGCAAAAATAGTCCAAATTCTTCTATGCCCTGCCCATAAACTATTATGAAATTCCTTGAATAATTTTTGTTGATCTTCTTTGGTACCTACTATCTGATCTTCTTTGGTACCTACTATCTGATCTTCTTTGGTACCTACTATATCTTGCTCAAGATAACATATCTGCTACGAAATTATCTTTTCCCACAACATGCTTAAACTCTGGATTTAATGACTTGATATAAGCAATCCATCTTAACATTGCAATGTCTGGAGTTGTGCAATTAGTAATCATTCCAAAAAAAGGCAAATAATCTATTTCCACCACCACTGTTGCTCCAATTAAATAATCCCTTTCAGCTTTCATAGCTGAAATAATTCCTCATAATTCCCTTTTCACTTGAGAATATACACGTTGGCATGCATTTAAAACCTTAGCTCCAAATTGAACTGCAAATCTATGTCCATTTGAATCATCTTGATCCACTGCCCATCCAATGGCAATTGGACTAGTATACATTGTAAGAATCACTGGTCTATTGCACTTATAATCAATTTTTCTCAATATTGGAGGTAATGTCAATAATTCCTTCAATATTTGCATTGCTTTGATATGCTTTTTTTCCCATTTAAAACGATAACCTTTGCATAATAATTCATACAATGGATCCACTATATGAACATAGTGAGGAATCCAAATACAATAAAATACACATGCACCCAAAAACCTATGCACCCCTGTTAAAAAACTGCAATCTTTTTTTATTCTTCTAATTGCATCAACCTTGGCTAGATCTGATTTTCTTCCATAAAATCTACATAAATATCTAACAATTACAACTTCTTATATTCCAAATATAGATTTTGTACTTGATAATATAAGATGAATTTCTTCAAGCCAAGTCAATATCTTTTCATAATCTTGTATATGATTTACAACATACTTGCGACACCCCTTTTTATTTAAAGTTTCATCCTTGTCTTCTTCTTTGTACCATTTAATAGGAACATCATCTAGAAAAGGCATAGTCTTCTCAGGAAAAAAATCCCTTAATACTTTATTCATCCTGCTCATTATATGTACAACTGAATTAGTAGCACCTTGAGGAAGAGTACACATTTTAACCAATCCAAGTGGAGTTCTCATTTTTGTCATGTCTCTACTTTCTTTTGGTAGTTCAAATTGGTCATAGCCTAAATACAGGTCATCCATTGAATAAATTGCCTTCCTGCAAATGCTTCAGCAAATTCATCTACTATTGGTCTAATTCTTGCATTTCTGATAGCCACTGCATTTACTAGCTGCATATCTTGAATAAATCATAATGATCTATTTTTCTTAGGCACTATAAACCATCAGCTAGAATATGGTGCAAAAAAAGGCTTCAAAATCTTCATCTTCATCTTTTTTTTAATAATTCTATCAAACTCAATAAATGCGTCCTTGGTACTAGAATTGGCCTCAAATTCCAAGGTACATGTGGTATAGTGAAAATAACCATAGGAGTTACAATATTTGGATTCACACACCCAATTTCATGAGAATCAAAGGCAAATGATTTATCTCATTTTGCTAGCATTTCTTTGAAGAACACAATTTCCTCTGGCAACAAAAAACCATCAGAATCAATCTTTAATTCTTCAAAAGTTTCTTCAGTAAACTTATGTCTAATATTTCTTGGATCCCTCAAGCTCGTTTCTGTTAATGCTCCTTCTACCTGTTCTTTATAGTCTTTTGGCAAAGATCCAGCAACGGATTTTACCTTCTTATCTACTGTCTTGTATTTTGTTTCAACCATAACCTCTGGTATTTGAAAAGATTCAATCATATCATAAATTTCTTTTGAATGAATCTCTATGATTTTATCATCATCACCTAATCCAATAGATGCAATCAGTTCCAAAGGATCTTCCAATCCATTTTTTTCATGTATACTAATAATCTTTTTATCATCTTCTAATATTTTTAATCCATAAAATTCTCTTTCAACAGCACATAATCTTTTTCTCTCACTTCTTTTTAGATCTTCAATCATCTTATACATTATACTCCCATTTTTAAAAATGCCAATAAATCCTGAATCAAAGGTACATATATCTTGCAAGAGTATCTCTCCTTTTGTACCTCCATAATCTCGCTTTATAGTGGTATTCCTCAAAAATCCATAAATTCTTCAAAAACTCTTGGCAATGGTTTCTCTCTCAATCTGTCTTGATTACGTTCATAATTTAAAGGAACAATTAAAAATTATATTGCCCTTTTTCCATCTTCACTACGAATCCGTGCATAAGCTGATCCATCATCAAGGACTTTTATTTCCATTCGAGTTGCAATAATATACGGTTGTCCTAATACAAGTGGATAAGTTGTTGCATCTTGAACAAAGAAATTTTGTTCCATTGCAACATTGCCAATCCGAACCTTCACATCTGGGCAAGCACCATACAACTCACCTGGTGTATTATTAGCTGCCCGTATTATCCATCCATGCTCCATAACAATTCGCTACTTTTGTTTGATGTAAAGATCCTTAGACATAAGGTTTATTTCTGAACCATGGCCAATCAAGGCAACAATTGGCTCATCCATATCTCCAATCTTTACTAATGCCTCTGTAGTTGCTCTAGCCCAATGCTTTCGAGTATAATGACTCGAAATTTCTTTCTCCTTATCACTTGGATCATCAAAACATGCTTTTTGATTGTAACTCCTTCCTCCATTTGTTGATTGTTTGTAACAGTTGCCAATTTCATCTTCTTCATTCTCACATATATATATATATCAATAGCATGATTTGATCCAAATTCATCCATTAATTGCCTCTTTTGCTTAATACTATCAATAATGACATCATGGAATTCTTTCTTTACAATATCCAATATTTCGTTCAATGTGAATTCAACTTTAGTATTGAAGACACGTTCTTCAAGCACCCCCTTTAAATCTATTGCTGCTTCAATATCAAAGAGAAGTTTGTAAGCCATTGACTTACTTTTTTCTCCTAAGTCTTTTGATTTTTCTTTTGAAGATATTGAAGCATCCTTTGTTGGTAATTCGTGTGATGCCATCTCAGAAGCCTTATTTCCTCGAGTCTGTCTTTTTGAAGAATTCCCTTCTCTTGTATCATTAGAATCTTGTCTTCTCTTTTCTTCTATCAAGGCTTTATGTTGATTTTTAGTAATATAGGCATGTATTGATAAAGCTTCTACAGGATCCTTCCAACCTGTTATCGTGATGCACTTGCGGCAAGTGCATCAAAATCAAATAAGTATGTTCTAAAAGTGCAGTGTAAACAAGGTTAATTTAGAACTAGTTATAAAATTGCAGTGTGAACAAGGATAAATTATAACTAGTTCAAAAATTACAGTGTGAACAAGATTAATTTAGAACTAGTTCAAATTATAGTGTGAATAAAGATAAATTTAGAACTAATTCAAATTATTGTATGAACAGGGATAAATTATAGCTAGTTCTAAAACTGTAGTGTGAATAAGGAATCTCAAGATTTTAAGATATCAAATAGGAAATCTGAGGATTTTAGGGTATCGAATAGAGAATCTCTTGATTCTAAGATATCGAATAGGAAATCTGAAGATTCTAGGATATTGGATAGAAAATCTAATGATTCTAAGGTATCGAATAAGAAATCTGAAGATTTGAGGATATCAAATAAAGAATCTGAGAGGATTCTAGGATATCAGATAGAAAATCTAAAAGATTCTAAGGTATCGGATAGGATATCTCAAGATTCCAAAGTATTGAATAAGAAATCTCAAGATTCCTTGGATATCAACCAAAGAATTACAGGATTTAGGAATACCTAATATCCGGATATCAACCGGATATCAGGCAAGTATCAAACAAGTATTAGCATACACTAGGTATTGTCTGGATATTGGCTAAAATTACCTATTTAAATCCTTTTAGGATTGAAAATAAACTTTTTTTTTCTTCTCAAATTTTTTTTTTGTGAGTTGGATCTTGCTCCGAAGAAATCTCCAAGAGAATCTCTGAAAGAATCTTAAGATAACTTGAGGGTTTTGACAAGAAATCTTTGAAAGAATCTTTGAGAGAATCTTTGAGAGAATCTTTGAAGAAATTTGAGGATTTTAATAAGGAATCTTTGAAGAAATCTCTAAAAGAATCTTACGGTTTTGACAAAGAATCTCCGAGGAAATCATAAGGATATAAATACAGATACCTCACTAGTCAACTTTTTCTTCACTTAATAGGCAGCTAAGATCCCGGCAATTTCTTGAAGAGGGCTCTTTCCTTCAATCATGACACTTGGTGCTTCTACTGAGAGATTTTTTAAGGCTATTAAATTGTTAACAAAATGGAGGAAACAAGAAAATCTGGGAATGCTGAGGAGATATTGAAGGCATTTTTTGGATATATGGAAAAACAATCACAAGAGCAATCGAGGATGCAGCATGTGCAAATGGAAGAGAAAAATGCTTCTAAAACTTTACAGTCTGTCATCAATCAAGTAAGGAGATTCAAAAAAAGAAACATATCCAGGTATCTCAAAATCTATATAGGCGAAATGGAAATATATCAAATTTCCTATAGAAGGATGTGTTTGAATTTTATACTTGCTTGCATTCTTGAAGTCAAAGAAAGAATCAAAGGTTTGTACAAAGATGATATAAACTCTTGGGATGAGTATGAAGATATTTTAAGGGAAGAGTTTCTTGAAGAGGATTCAGAAAGAATGACCAAGAGAATATTCTTGGAATGGATAGAACAACAACTTGAGAAGCAAATGGATCCTAAAGAATTGCTTGGAGAATTTGAAAGGAAATTTTTCCAACTTCCTATAGCAGATAGGCAATTGCTAGATGACAAGAAAGTAGAGTTTTTTCTACAAGCAGCTGATAGAAATTTACAAGATAAGTTGTTTCTACTTCTGATTAATAGAAGTGACAAGGGAGGTCTTACTAATGATTGAAAACAAGTTAATGAAGCTATGGTGACAATCATGGAGGAGCGGAGGATAAATGCTAAAAGAGATATAATTGTAGACTCAAGAATGGCTCTTATTCCCATCCCAATTGCTCCAACAATTTCTATTGATTCAATATTAGTTCCAAAAGAAGGTATTCTTGATGAAACTCTCGAAGAACTTATCAAGAATATGAAGGAATTAAGGATCAAATTCAATAAATTGGAAAAAAAAAAAAAGATTGAGTTCTCCTAAATTTCCAATAGAAACAAAGAAATGGGTGAAGAGATATATGTATTGTGATAATGAAGATCATGACAGGAGGAATTGCTCAGCCTACAAAGAGGATTTGAAGAAAAGGATAATCTTCTTCAAAGAAAGTAAAGTAAGACTTACTACAACTGGAAAACCTGTTGGATTAAATTTTGGCAAAGGTGGAATGAAGAAACTTGTACAAGGCTACATTGGGAGTTCTAGTGGTACATCTAAGGTTAAAGAAACAAGTGCATACCCCGTTATTGTAAAAATGGGAAATATAGGAGTTTCTATAATTTCCAATAAGGAAGTTATGCTTAGAGGTGCACATGTTATTAGGGAGAAAACTGGATGGAATGATTCAGTTGATGCTACAAGTATTAAAGCTTATCTGGAAGTTCATGAAGAGAATGATGAGATCCAGGAGGCTATGATTGAAGTTAAAAGGAGCAGGATTGCAGAAAAAAAAAAACTAAAGGAGCCCAATAGCAAGAAGCAGAACCAAAGGATGGTGGATAAAAATCAAGAGAAGCAAACCACTGCTCCAATGGAGTTAGAGTCTTCTTTTTCCTATCCAGAAAAGAACACCACATTATCTAAGAAAAAATGGGAGAAGGTAAATAAAAAAAGAAGATTCAAGGAAGGATAAGACTAAGAATCCGATATTTAAATTGAAGTCAGATATTGAATCCTCTGTGGATATGAAAGGTATTCTTGAAAAGAAAATTTTAGATGCAAAAATTGAATTTTCTTTAAGGGAGGTTCTTGGTATAGCCAAGAAAGAATTTCATGAGCTCAACATTGATGTCATTAAGAAGAAGAGGCAAATGACATCTGAAGCAATGATGATGAAGGCTTTGGCGGATACAAAGGATATAGAAGAAGAAAAAGAGGTACAAGTATTTACCTTGTCTTATGATAGTAAAGAAAAGGTTACACAAATTCAAGGGTGCAAAAATTCTTGTATTAATGATATGAATGTATTTGAAAATGAAGAAGAATTTAGCAAGAAAAAATGATGTAATACCCTTGATACTTCCACCAACAAAATAAATATGAAAGAGGTTAAAATAATTAGATGTGGAGTAGAGAAGGCCAAGGATAAATACTGTAAACAAGTAAAGGCCTCAAATTGTAAATATAAAAGGACACGAGTTGAAAAGAAGCTTGTATTTTCTCCTACATATTGGGCAAGGGCTACTATAAAAGCCAAGGTGAAGATTGAAGATTGTAAAGAAACCTATTTGGCATTAGTTGATCATGGATCTGAGATCAATATAATGTCTAAAAGCATTTATGAAAAGGGAATGTAGCCTATTGACACCAACCATGGATGGATAATAAAAGCTGTAAATAATGAGAGGAGTGAATTATATGGAGCATGTCCAACAATAAGGATAAGAATTAGACATGTGGAGGTAGAATAAAACTTCTTTGTATAAGAATTTGCTGCCTATCCTATGATTCTGGGACAGCCATACATTACAGCTACAAAGATGGAGACTAAGATGCTAGATGACGGCTCACATTATGCAAGGATCAAAAGTTGTGATGGAAAGAGGTCAGTACAATTTTTGACTGTAATGACCAATAATGAAAGGAATAGAGAACAGTTAGAAGAAACTTCTTTGAAAATTGGTGATGATTTTTTGGGCTTTTGAGGAGCATCCTTGAGGATGGGGAGTCCAAGGATGCAGAAAA
Source organism: Physcomitrellopsis africana (assembly GCA_036785485.1). Classification (NCBI taxonomy): domain Eukaryota; kingdom Viridiplantae; phylum Streptophyta; class Bryopsida; order Funariales; family Funariaceae; genus Physcomitrellopsis; species Physcomitrellopsis africana. The sequence goes on along the minus strand of JAWRVF010000021.1, from coordinate 12,369 downwards.
GTCCTCTAGTTTTATACTTCTCAATGTAGATAGGTTTAAAAATAGATTTTTGGATTATACAAAATTTGGAGTTTCAAAGTTTTTGAAGGTTGATAATTTGGATAATACATATTAAAGATGTGTGAAGAAAAATTAGAAAAAGCTAAAAAAACGTGAGTTTGGTTTTAAGTGATGAATTTATTTGTGGGATGATTGATGAAGAAGGTTTAGAAGAAGATATAAATAGTGTTTTAAAGAACTTGAAAGACTTGGCATGTGGAGAAGATTTGGATAAATATGAAGGAATAATTATGGATTTATATTCAAGGGAATTGTATGAAGCAATTAAAGAATCTACTTCAAGGTTGAAGACGATTAAAGATTATAGAATTGAACAAGAAGCAAGGATTAATACCAAGTATAAGACGGTGGCTAAGAAGGTAAAACCGATTGCTATTCAATTACTTCTTGATACTTTAGAACATATTGAGAAAGCAATAAGAGAATCAAGTCTTAGGGAATCAGGGAGGATTGGTCATAAGTTTACACTGGAATCATTGGATAAATTGAAGATTGGTAGATGTGAATTCCTGATCAAAGAAGAAAGGGTGAAATTTTTGGAGATGATATCTAAACATGGTAAGGCTTTTGTCCTTATATCAGAAAAAATTAGTTGTGTTGATCCAAGTATAATTGTACCAATGGTTATTTTTACTGTACCTCATGTACCATGGGATTTAAAGCCGATTCATGTGCCCAGAGCTTTACTTCTAAAGTTGGTAGATTTACTAAAAAAAAAGGTGAGATTGGGGATTCTTGAACCTTCTATTGTACCTTATTCCAATTGTTGGTTTACCATACCTAAGAAGTCTGGAGCACTAAGGTTTATTCAAGATATGCAACCAACTAATAAAGTCACTATATGGAATATGGGTACTGAGCCAATTGTAGATAAGGTAGCTAAGGCATTTGCAGATCATTCTATCTATTCTATTGGAGATTTATATTCGAGATATGATCAATTTCAACTAATTAAAAAAAAAAAGGATATTACTATAATGAAGACTCTATCGGGATTGGTATGCATGTGTACTTTACCACAGGGTGCTACTAACTCAGTGGCACACATGCAAAGTGCCATGAACCAAATTATAAGAGATTATATTTGAGATAAGATAATTCTTTTTTTAGATGATATTCCGATTTAGGATTATAGGATTGAAGACATGGATGCAGAGCATTTATAAAGAAGTACATTAATGATGTTAACCAAATATTGGCGAGACTTGAAGAGTATGAAGCCATGCAAGAATACAACTGAGGTAAGAAGATTCTTGGAAGCATGTGGATTTTATCATATTTGAATACCTCATTTTGGACACATAGCAGAACCTTTATATAAGTTATTAAGAAAAGGGAAGAGATTTTCTTGAAAACAAGAGCAAGATGAAGCCATGAAAGAATTAAAGGTGGTTTTATAATTACCACGAGTATTGAGGCAGGTAGATTATCAATGCGGAAGACCAGTGATTGTAACTGTGGATACAAGCCGGATAGCCATTGGATGGACTGTTGGACAAGATGACAATGAAGGTAATAGATTTGCTATCAAGTTTGGAACTAGAATTTTTATTGAGAGGCAAAGAGCTTATCCTCAGGTTAAAAGAGAGCTTTGGGATGCTTTAACTGTACTAAAGATAGAAAGAAATTATTTAATTGGAATAAAAATAATTCTGGAGACAGATTGTTTACCTGTATTAGGAATGATTTCAAATTGTTCAACTCCTGATATAGCTATGTTGAGATGGATAGTATATATCAAATCTATGAATCCTGTCTTAGTATATATTTATGGAAAAAAGAACTGCATTGCAGATATGTTGTCTAGAGCAAGATATTCCTGTGAAAAGAAAATGCTTGCTTATGACAAGGATAAAAAGGTCGAAATGGGTCATAAATATGTAATGGAAATAGAAACTTCTATTGGTGAAATCTTACCTTTCAATATAGATTTATATGAGGACAAATTACAAAATATTGGTTTATACTTAAGTACTTTAAAGAAGGAAGAAGGTTGGACTGGGAAATATTTTAAAGACATTAGACACCAAGCTTATGGATATATTTTGAAGGAAGGACTCTTGTGGAAGAGATCCAAAAGAATGGATGGAATTTCTTTGAGGGTTGTTGATGATGTTCACACTTGTGTTCCCAAATATATGGTCCTTTAGTGCATGGTATAGACATCCTCACGCTTGTGTCATCAAAGACATCATGAACGTATACGTTTATTGAAAAGATATACTCTAATGCTCTACAGTAAAGCGTTGGATCAAGAAATATGTCTACATCTCTTGCATTAAGCAGTATCTCTTCTTCTGTCAAATACCACAGCTCTTGGAGACATATATGAGGAGGAGAGCTCAGACTCTCTCTTGGGATATAGTGTGGCATACAGTACAGTACAGTACAGAAGACTTATCTCTTCTAACACCTATCCTTGTCAAATCTGTAGAACACATTATCTCTTGAAGTTCTTTTGGAGCCCTACCAATTAGACCATCCTTTAAAGGATATAATGGCTTGAATCGCATTATCTTCTTGTTACTTCTATTTGCATCAAATATATCATGAGTGTACTTATAATAGTTAGACTCTGGTCTCTTAAGATGGTCTGTAGCATAACAGTAAGGAAGGAATTCAAATATATCTTTGTTGGGCAGTCTGTTTCTTCTGAGTCCTGGAAAAAATCCTACATCACAAGCATGTATTCTTGAATATGGGCCATCCCTGGGATATCTCATAGTAGATCTTTCTTTTAGCTTGTTCTTTTCTTCTTCCAGTTCTGTAATTATTATTGGCTTAATAGAACACTCTCTTGCATATCCAAAAACAAACAACTCTGGAACCTCTTCCTTTAGGGCAAACGTTCGTGTACGATATTTAGACATCTTCTCTTCTTCAGCTATGATGCTATATAGCTTACTAAACTTGTCTTTTACTTCATTGTAGGTACTAAGCAAAAGCAGGATCTGATTTATAATGTTATCTATATGCTCTTCATTCTTAATGTTTGATACTGTAATAGTCTTACTTTCTCCTCTCTTAAATGTTACTATACCGAGCTTGGCATATAGAGAATACTTTATCTTCATAGATATTGGAATAGTTTTTTCCCTTAATGAAAAGATGCTAGATAACCTAGATTCGTTCATTACAATGTCACAAAGTAGTTCTAAGTCTGGCTTCTCCTCTATTATGTTGGCACACAATTCTATATTTGTGACCTCAACATCCTGTTGTATGTCAATACAGATTGTAGTACTAATCATACTAACAAGTTCAGCAACAGAAACAACATACAATGACATATGCCTCATCTTCATCACGCTTGAGCTGAAGTCAAAGAATGCTTTTATAGGTACTCCCTTGTCATCATCCTTAAGAGCTGGAATCATAAATGTAATGAGAAGTGTGTCGCTACCTTTTAACGTGTTATCGATTTCCATAGCAGGATAGAAGTGTTTGTACCACTGATATCCACCAATACGTCTTTCAACGAGAGGAACGTCATCAGATACACATATAGTATCAAAGAGCGTATTTCCATCTGTATTGATAATATTCCAAACTAAGGTTACTTCTTTTATCACATAGAAATCCATGTCTTCTTGCAAAAAATAATGCAGATAGAAAAGGGATCTTTTATCCTTTTTTATATCACTATTCTGTAGTAGACCTCATCACAGTAATCTCTTTCTATTCTTATTATATTGTCCCTCTTAAATCCGTACCACTTACATATTGGATCTTTAGCACATATCTTTGGCAAGTTGTTGTGATATATACATTTTTCCTTCATCTCTTGCAGTTCTGAACTTGATGCAAGAGAGTGCCTTGGGACAAGTACATTACATGTAGGATTGAACATGAGTTTCTCTTCAGTAAACATTGTCATACCATATACAGATATATCATCTTCAAATATAGAAATATCAAGAGTACCTGATGGTATTACTATTATAGTAGCAAACTCTATGATGTCCTCTTGTACAGATTTGTAATAGTCAAGTGTAAGATTCGATATATCCTTCCTTGCAAGAATGTTTGTATCTGCTCCAAAGGGACTCTTATCTACGAAGTCTCTCACCATCAATACCACAAGATCATTCTCTTTTTCCACATATGGTTCCATCCTCTTATTGGACTCAACAGTATTACTGCCAGGTACGTATCTTCTATCCTGTATCATCTCTTTTATGATTGAAATCATGTTACTTAGATAATATAAACCTAGAATACCTAAGGATGTTCTTCTTTATTGTAGTCCTATCATAGAACTTAGAACCAGATATGTTCGGATCAGTATCAATAATATCATTAATAGCATCATTATAAAGTAAAGAGAATCGTGTGTCTATTCTTTCTCCACATCTCGCTATTACAACTGCTGCAGCAACAAGAAGTGTTATATTCATATCACAAACTTCAATACCACATAGTATCCTTTCAACAGCCTTTGTCATCTCTGGACCAATGTCAAAGTGTCTTATAGAGAATGATAACGCGTCTGATGACACTCTAGCATCCTCTTCATCATTCGATGACACACTCATACGTTCCAGTCTATAGGAATATCTAAAAGATTATTTATAGTATTAAAGTGGTTACAGCCAAAGAATCCTTTGTTTGCACTAAAGGGTGATGGATGTGCTGCTTTAAGAATTATATTCTTTGACGTGTCGATCTCCTTGTCGAATGTGGATGCAGTTTTTCCCCACAGGACGAATATGACTCCTCTTTTTGCAGAACATAGTCTTATACATGTTTTTGTAAACCGTTGCCATAGAACGTCGTGACTCTTGTTCGGTCCGCTCTCAGTTGTTAATGCTGAGTTCAAAAGCAGTACACCTTGCCTGCACCATTTAGTAAGATCACCATGAAAGGGTATGTTAAAGTCTTTTACCTCATCAGATATTTCTTTGAATACATTTACTAACGAAGGAGGAACTGGATATCCTTTATTAACACAGAAAGGCAAACCATTAGCCTTGCCAATATCCTTGTATGGTTTTTGACCAAGCATCACTACTCTCACATTACTTAATGGTGTTTCGTAAAAAGCTCTTAGGACATCATTCAGCACTGGAAATATTATAATCCCATTATCTATTTCTCTTCTCAAGACAATGATTATTTCATCTAGTTCATCTGCCATAGATATAATAAATTCTTCCCATCCAGAAGGCAATGATAAAGACATGATTAAGTGGTATGAGTTTGATGTTGAATATATGACTAAAAGAAATATTAAGGTACCAATCATCGATTGTTATAAGGACATCAATAATATCATGTTTCTCGACGGAGACTCAAAAGAAGTAGAAACCATTGTAGAAGAATGTACAGAAAGCTGTCCTAAATGTAAAAGCAAGAAGGCAATATCTATTAATGTTCAAAAGAGATCAGCTGATGAAAGAATAACTTCAATGTTTGAATAATCTGAATGCCATAAAAACTTTTTTTTTACACCTTACTATTGTCTGAGTTGTCTCTTCCATAACAGAACTTTACAATATCTGTACCATCTCTTACAATACCATCATATTGGGTTATTACATCTTGCATGGACTTTGAGATACGCCTTTGAATGTATCCAGCATCAGAAGTGTTCACACCAGTATTAACTAGCCCTTCTCTACCTCCTTGACAATGGAAAAAGTACTGGATAGGATCAAGTCCTTGTGAATACAAACTATTAACAAATCCTTGTCCTTACAATGAATTATTGTATGGGCTACACCATGCTAGAGCTCTATCACCTGGTAACATCCTTGCTGGTCTCTTCCCTCTTATCCATTGTTGATCTACTAATGAAGATATCTGTCCTAGATTAACAAAGCTTCCTTTAGATCCACTCTCTACCATTGCAAGGAGTGGATTATCATTGTCGATGGATTCTACTACTGCCCGCTGACTTACATTCCTAATGTTATTTAGAATCACATCTATATTCTTGTTATCTACATCTGTTGCAGGTACAGCAATAGAGTTAACTTTGCTAATACAATCATTGTATCCTATGCTTAATCCTTCTTCAAAGAGCCAGCGATCAACAATCCTCTATAACGATCTTAGAAGTATTAGAGCATTATTTCCGCCTTTGTTCACATATACGTTCTTTATTATATTTCTTATTGTACTAGATGTAAGCGATTTGATTACCAGACTACCATCACTGCTTACTGGTTGAATAATCATGAGTATGAGATCTCTTGAAGTACATGTGTTAGTAACGTCAAGATGAACGTGTGACAATATAATACAATCATGAAGTGTTGATCGCCTTAGCATTTTATTCATCTTATACATCATAAATGCTCGTGTAACCGTATCTTGTATTGCACACACAATGGGCATAGAGTTCTGAGGTGATAGGATGCACTTATCGACAACAAGGAGAATATCACACTCTACTTTGGATGAATATGATGATGCACAGAATATGTTCATTTCATCTCCGTCAATGTCTGTATTGAATGCTGGACAAACAGATGGATTGATTCTTATCGTGTAAGAATCGGGCATCATCCTTGCTCTAAATGCCATAAGAGACATCCTTTGGAGAGATGGTTGTCTGTTAAGTAATACATAGTCTCCATCTTTCTGCACCTTAAGATTACTACAGAAGGATAAAGGAATGCCTACTTCATCAACATCTATATTAGAATCAGGAGTTATCACAACTCTTGCGCAATGCTTAGTTCTCTTGCCAAGAATGTACTTTCTAAAGGTACCTTCCTTTCCAGATATCCTGTTTATTAGAGATTCTTCATTGTTCTCAAAGGAGTTCTTTCCTATTATTGTACAGTATTCTTTATACACAACAGAAGTATTACCATTGTTCCTTAGTATCGAACTGTACAATCTTGCTAGACTATCTTCAAGACCCGAAAAGAGTCTGATACAATTAGGAACAATAGGTATACAATCCATTACAAAATCTCTAGGACTTGACAAGTCATAGCCCATGAAGCTTATATGATCATCTGATAGGGTACTGAACATACTCTTTACAGTAGCAGCTGGTATAATGTAGCCTGGTTCCTTCTTATCAACAAGACACATTCTCTTCGGATCAAATGCGTATACTCTTGCATGATCCTTACAATTAGAACACACCTTTCTTCCTTTAATCTTTTCTATAGAATTAAATGTTCTGCACCTAGGACATATCATCTCTGCAACTCTTATTATATCCTTCAAACATAATGGATTAAATATCGATTCTTTAAGTTGTATAAATCCCATATGTCCTGGACAACACTTCGGATCAGAACATACAAAACAATATACTAAAGGTCCTGTTCCCAAGGCAGGAGAACCTATATCATTCTTATTGCTAATTTGTATTGATGATATACAAGCGAGTTCATCTGAAGAGTAAAACGAGAACGATACAGTTCTAAGCTGACTAGCCATAGTGAAGTTGATGAATAGTAGCTAGCATCGTCCTGTACAAAAAATCAAAAAGAAAAGTTGTACGTATATAATTGAAGATAGACATGTATGGTGCTTGCGCTTGTACTTGTGCTGATACCCTGAATATATAAGAGACAAACGATGGATCTCTCAAGGTTTATAGAAAGCATTGGAATGGACGCTGGTATCGTTAAGTTGTACGACACTATGATGCTAGACATCGTAGACCTGATCAAGAACGTAACAATAGATAACTGTAAGGTCTTCAGCAACGTATGTGTATCTTCTAATCAGAAGAGATACCAAGAGTGTATCAATACTCTGAGTACATATGAATGTAGTATCATAGCAGACGACAAAGTAGTGCTTACCATTCCTGTTCCTATTGGTTGCTGTTACAAACCTTTGGAAGATGCATTAGCCATAAAAGGATCATTCGTTATAGAGGGGAGAAGGAAAGTCCTTATGTGCCAAGAGAGAAACTACACTTTCAGATATCTAGCACGAAAAGAAAAATGCAAATTACAACTATCAAAGTGCCACTGCGAGATCTATATAGTCAATGGAGTATTAAAGGTTTCTCTGTCACACAACAATCTTGTCAATGTGTTTGTTGTAATGAAAACCCTTTGAAAGCCTATTACTAGCGCAAAGCGAGAAATATTGTCATGGACGGATCATCCAAAGGAGGTATCAGGACTCCTTTTAGAATCACAACTAAATACTACTATATTTGATGACAACACTACATATTCAACAGAAAGAATCTTGTCATGTCTTGATGATGACAGGAAGGTGAAGATGTTATCGTTGATGATATGTAGGTTTGTAGAGACTATACTATCAATCAGACAAGAAGATGATAGGGACTGCTTGAGCTTCAAATGTGTACATACTCCAGCAGATATTGTACGGAGGTACATAGAGAAGAAGATTAGCAAGCTTAACCAGCAAAAGATAAGAAGTAACAGTAAGCAGAAAGCAGTTGTAGTAAGTGCACTGAACCGGATATCAAAGGATATCCAAAGTAACTTCAAGACGGGCATATGAGAAGGCTATAGCCAAGGTGACAACAAAAGAACTATATTTCAAGCACTATCAGTGAAGTCTACTCTTGATTCACTGTCCCATATTAGGAGAGTTGAAATTAGCTCAAAGGAAAGAGCAAGTGCCATGATGAGACAAATACATCCAACTCAGCTCGGATATATATGTCCCTGTGAAACACCAGAGGGTCCTGATGTAGGCGCTGTTAAGTACTTATCATCAACATGTATGATAACACATTATGTTAGCCCAGATGATATTCTAAACCATCTTGGTATACTTCCTCAAGGAAATGATGCTTTGTTTATCAATGGACTATTTGTTGCAAGAATGTCAAGAGATAGTATACTTAGAAGCATGAAGGTGTACAAAAGAAAGGCAGGAGCATCTATGTTTGTGTCTGTATACTACTCATCAGATAAGGAAATACATATCCAGACAACTAGAGGTCGATACAGTAGGCCCCTACTAGTCTATGCCAATGAAAGTATGCCAACGTGCAGTGATATGACGTTTGATAGTATGTGCAAAATTGGTATGTTAGAAATGATAGATGCAATAGAATAGATGCAGTGCTTCATTGCCACAACAGACAATGGTGTTTATAATCAACATATACATGTTGAACTACATCCATCATTCATGTTTGGACTATCTGCATCTATGATTCCATATGCTAACTTTAACCAATCGTCCAAGATAGTATTCCAATCAGCTATGAGCATCAAGTTTTAAGAGAATTTAATGATACATTATGGGCTGGACAGAGGGAAATATGGACTACCTTCACCAAAATTAAAGAAAGATATTGGTAAAAAGGTATGTACAAAGATGTGGAAGAATTTGTAAATTTATGTATAAAGTGTCAATTGCAATCAAAGATTAGATATAGAGATGGTTTGTGCCCTACTTATCCATCTAGTATACCTTTCAATGGATGTTAGATTTGGTTGTTATGCCAGCTGGCATATGGAATATGAAGTATTTAATTTTGGCACGTGAAGAATTGTCAAATTACATAAAGGGAAGGGCTTTAAGAACTAAATCCACAGAATTAGTCTATAGATTTGTTTTAGAAGATATAGTGTGCCGTTATGGGAACATTAGAAGAATGAGGGCAGATAGGGATGAATTAGATACAGCAAGAGCTCATGAATTCTTTAAAAGGTATGGAGTCCAATTGAAACTGACTACAGCCTATAATCCAGAAGCAAATGGAAAAATTGAGAGATGACATCTTCCAATTATTTAGGCTTTGTTCAAAGCATGTAGAGGTAAAGTTAAACTTTGGCCCAAATTGTTGCCATTTGCTTTATGGGCAGATAGGACTACACATAGTTTTATTACAGGCTATATGCCAATAGAGTTGATGATGGGACAAAAACCTATAATGCCAATTGAGGAGAGTGTGCCTAATTGGATGTTCTTAGCCTGGAAGGATAACATTGACAGGGAAAGGTTATTAGAGCTTCAAATCAAGCAATTGGAGAGGTTACCTGAGGATCACCAAAAGGCTATTGAGAAATTGAAAGATGTAAGGTTATACAACAAGATCAGGTTTGACAAAACACACATGTTAAGACCAAATCCTATTCAAACTAGTGATTGGATACTTATATTTGATAATACATTAGATTATTAATATAGTGCCTTAAGAAAATTTTCCAAAAGATAGTTTGGATCATATGTGGTAACTGAGGTATTTGATAATGCAATCTACTCTTTGAGAGAACTAGATGGGACACCATTGAAGTCCAAAATTGCACAAAGACGGATTAAACTATTCAAGAAAAGAGATGGGCAAATTCATATTAAAGATATCCAAGAATTAGAAGCTCAGAAATTAAATCAAGAACCGCTATTAGAAAAAGATTGGAAAGAAGAAGAAGAATCGAAAGCAGTTGAAAATAAAGAGGAATAGGGTGGCGTATACCGAAGGATGTGTAGGTTTAGAAGGGGTGGATGTCGTGATTCACTTGCGGCAAGTGCATCAAAATCAAATAAGTATGTTCTAAAAGTGCAGTGTAAACAAGGTTAATTTAGAACTAGTTATAAAATTATAGTGTGAACAAGGATAAATTATAGCTAATTCTAAAAGTGTAGTGTAAACAGGGATAAATTAGAACTAGTTCAAAAACTACAGTGTGAACTAGGTTAATTTAGAACTAATTCAAATTATAGTGTGAACAGGGATAAATTATAGCTAGTTCTAAAATTATAGTGTGAATAAAGAATCTCAGTATTCTAAGGTATTGGATAGAGAATCTGAGGATTCCAGGGTATCGGATAAAAAATCTTTAGATTTCAGGATATTGGATAGGGAATCTGAGGATTCTAAGATATCGGATAGAGAATCTATAGATTTTAGAATATCAAATATAGAATCTCTAGATTCTAAGATATCGGATAGAGAATCTGAAGATTCTAGAATATCAGATAGAGAATCTAAGGATTTTAACGTATCAAATACGGAATCTGAGGATTTCAGAGTATCGAATAGAGAATCTAAAAGATTCTAAGATATCGGATAGGATATCTCAAGATTCCAAAATATCGAATAAGAAATATTAGGATTCCTTGGGTATCAACTAAAGAATTTTAGGGTTTAGGAATATCTAATATCCAAATATCAATCGGATATCAAGTAAGTATCAGGCAAGTATTAGCATACATCGGGTATTATCCGGGTATTCGCTAAAATTATCTATTTAAATCCTTTTAGGATTAAAAATATATATATATATATATATATATATATATTTTTTCTCAATTTTTTTTTTTTGTGAGTTGGATCTTGCTCCAAAGAAATCTTTGAGAAAATCTTCGAGAGAATCTTAGAATAATTTGAGGGTTTTTACAAAGAATCTTTGAGAGAACCTCCAAAAGAATCTTTGAAGGAATTTGAGGGTTTTGATAAAGAATCTTTGAAAGAATCTCTAAAAGAATCTTTGAAAGAATTTGAGGATTTTGATAAGAAATCTTCAAATGAATCTTTAAAAAAATCTTAGGATTTTGACAAAGAATCTTTGAAGAAATCTCAGAGGGAATCTCAAAGAGAATCTTTATAAGAATCTCAAAGAGAATCTTTATAAGAATCTCAAAGAGAATCTTTAAAAGAATCTCAAAGAGAATCTTTTAAAAGAATCTCAAAGAGAATCTTTAAGAAAATCTTAAGGTTTTGATAAAGAATCTCTAAAAGAATCTTTAAAAGAATCTTTGAAGGAATCTTTAAAAGAATCTTATGGTTTTGATAGAGAATCTTTAAAAGAATATCCAAAAAAATCTTAGAATTTTGATAGGGAATCTCTAAAGGAATCTTTGAAGGAATCTTAGGATTTTAATAGAGAATCTTTGAAAGAATTTCTAAAAGAATCTTAAAGGAATTTCAAAACCTTAAGATTCTTTTGGAAATTCTTTCAAAGATTCTCTATTAAAATCCTAAGATTCTTTGTCAAAATCTTTGAGGGAATCTTAAGATAATTTAAGGATTTTGATAAGGAATCTTTGAAAGAATCTTTGAAAGAATCTTTGAAGGAATCTTTAGGGAGTGAAAAGAATCATTGAAAATCACAAGGATATAAATACAAATACCTCACTAGTCTTCTTTTTCTTTACTTAATAGGCAACTATGATCCCAGCAATTTCTTGAAGAAGGCTCTTTCCTTCAATCACGACACCGTAGTTCCACGAATTATTGCAGCAATACTTAATAAAGCTTCTCGTGGCATCTTCTTCTTATGTATTGTAGAAATGGCAAAAGACCAAACCCCACTTGGTTCAATATTTCCAGAAAATTCTTGCTTAGCATTGTCATCCACCCTAGTACGATAACTTGCAATTTCTATTACTGCAATTCTATTT